>OZ010601.1:62528661-62548661 GCA_963932145.1 Acanthosepion lycidas | reverse complement strand
TATTTGAGCTTGGTTGGCCAATTCCACTTTCTGCACCAATCCATTATATTACCCATGCATCTGTGCATCTTAGACATGAAAGTTTGTTGTTGTTCTCTCTATTTGTTCTCTCTTTCTTTCTTTTTTGCTCTTGCTTTTTTCTCTTTTTGTTTTTCCTTTTTTCCCTTTTTGTTTTTCCTTTTTTCTCTCTCTCTCTGTTTTTTTTCTCTCTCTCTCTGTTTTTTTTCTCTCTCTCTCTGTTTTTTTTCTCTCTCTCTCTGTTTTTTTTCTCTCTCTCTGTATTGTTTTCTCACTCTCTCTCTGATTTTTCTCTCTCTCTCTGATTTTTCTTTCTCTCTCTGATTTCTCTCTCTCTCTCTGTTTTCACTTTTTCTCTTTGTTTTCTCTTTTTCTCTCTCTCTCTTTGTTTTCTCTTTTTCTCTCTCTCTCTTTGTTTTCTCTTTTTCTCTCTCTCTCTTTGTTTTCTCTTTTTCTCTCTCTCTCTTTGTTTTCTCTTTTTCTCTTTGTTTTCTCTTTTTCTCTTTGTTTTCTCTCTCTCTCTTTGTTTTCTCTCTCTCTCTTTGTTTTCTCTCTCTCTCTTTGTTTTCTCTCTCTCTCTTTGTTTTCTCTCTCTCTCTTTGTTTTCTCTCTCTCTCTTTGTTTTCTCTCTCTCTCTTTGTTTTCTCTCTCTCTCTTTGTTTTCTCTCTCTCTCTTTGTTTTCTCTCTCTCTCTTTGTTTTCTCTCTCTCTCTTTGTTTTCTCTCTCTCTCTTTGTTTTCTCTTTTTCTCTCTCTCTCTCTCTTTGTTTTCTCTTTTTCTCTCTCTCTCTCTCTTTGTTTTCTCTTTTTCTCTCTCTCTCTTTGTTTTCTCTTTTTCTCTCTCTCTCTTTGTTTTCTCTTTTTCTCTCTTTGTTTTCTCTTTTTCTCTCTTTGTTTTCTCTTTTTCTCTCTCTGTTTTTTCTTTTTCTCTTTGTTTTCTCTTTTTCTCTTTTTCTCTATCTGTTTTTTCTTTTTCTCTCTTTGTTTTCTCTTTTTCTCTCTCTGTTTTTTCTTTTTCTCTCTTTGTTTTCTCTTTCTCTCTCTCTCGCTCTGTTTTCTCTCTCTCTCTCGCTCTGTTTTCTCTCTCTCTCTCTCTGTTTTCTCTCGCTCTGTTTCTCTCTCTCGCTCTGTTTTCTCTCTCTCTTCTCTTTTTCTCTCTCTCTCTTCTCTTTTTCTCTCTCTCTCTTCTCTTTTTCTCTCTTTAAAACTTTTTAGTTTTTCATTTCAGGGGAGAAAGGATTCAATCCCGCCAAACGCAGATTCACATCTGATGAGCTCAAGCCACAACCTTTGGTTAAAAAATCACGCAAGGTTAGGACGTTTCTCTTTTTTTTTTTTTTTTTCTTGCTTTTTTTTTTAACATAATTAGCCTTTCAATGACATTATTCCACTAGTGGAACATATTTGAACACTTTTTTCTTTTTTTTTAAATACTAGACAAGCATTAATTTTTATTATTTTATCAATAATATACACAAAAGACACAAATGCAACATCTGCTTACATATGTTGAAATAAAATTAATGCTTGTCTGGTATCAATATGTTTCACTAATGGATCAATAGGCAATAAAAGGTTAAAATTTTGTTAATATCCTATTTGCATAGTTATTCAAAATTTGCAATGTTACAAAGTCTAGTACAAAATGGAAGCAAGAAGATTGTGCTGCACCAACTTCCCAAGTAAGAAGAGCCTTCTGCTTCTTTTTTGTGCTGTGTCCATTCAAGACATGGGCAATCATAGTTCTCGACAACTTCCAATCTCTTATAGCTCTAAGCAATCTTATTAAAGAAAAGATTTACTTGATTAGTGAAATGCTTCATTGCTGTGTTGGCCTAAAGCTCATTGGATCTAACAAAAGATTCTCCAGCTAAGGTGGACATAAGTTTCTTTGATAAGATTTCTTGAATATTCAGGCCAGTAGACAAAATAAGTATACTGTTTAGTAAATAAACAGAGCGTCTACTCAAATATGGGTATCCACTAAAAATAACATTTAAGTGATTAAAACTGTTGGATTAATAAATAAAAATTAAAAAAATCCATTTTATATATATATATATATATATATATATATATATTGTGTGTATTTAGACAGCATCTTTTCATTCATACATGTTTCATTAAATAATATAGACAAGTGTTGTCTATTTATTTTATGTAAATTTTTTCGTAACATCTGATAAGTTTAATAACATTATCGTTGAACGAAGAAAGTAATTCACAATAAAAAAGAAAAAATATGGATCACTATTGTGAATTTCTTTCTTTCATTCAACGATAATGTTATTAAACTTATCAGATGTTACGAAAAAAAATTTACATAAAATAAATAGACAACACTTGTCTATATTATTTAATGAAACGTGTATTATATATATATATATCTGTATATATGTATATATTCATCATCATAGGATCCTTAGAGGGCAAATTAACAAAAGTATTACAAAAGATTATATCAGCTATGATAAATCAGTCAAAAATTATATCAGAAGTAACATACTAGCATCTAATTCATGTAAAATAAAAAAAAGAAAAACATATAGAAAACATACTAAATTTCAATCAAATAAACAACATGAATGTAAAAACTTATCCCCACCAATACAAATAAAAAGAAATGGCACATCAATAATTACAATACTATTTACATTATTCAGATTATTGTCCTCATCTTTGTTGCCATATTTATTATGTTTTGGCCTGGCCTTTTTCAGGTGGTTGGAATGTCGAAGTGAACTCTTTATTTCGCTCACTGAGATAGACTGTTCTAGTTCCACATGCCATGTTTAATGGATATCAGTTATCTCCTGTTAATTCCCCTCTCCAAGTTCTCCACTGCCTTAACCAGGTATTGAACTCACACTCTTTGGGTCCTGTCACTGGATCTAACCAACGCCTTTATCCACTGTGTCATGTGTTCTTGAGGATATAGATAGATACCAATACATACAAACATGTACATTTTGACATTCAATGAACATACCCTACCAAAAGAAATAAAAATAGGATATACAATATCCAACATAGTGCCATACATCCCGAACCCCCATAGATGTCACAACTACCAGAAATTTGACCATCCACAAGATCAATGTACGAGAGTACCAGTTTGTCAAGATGTGGGGAAATTTGAGACTGACTATGAAGAGTCACCCTGTGAAAGGCTTCGTTTATGCCCAAACTACAAATAAAACCAGTCAGCAGATTTTAAAGAGTGTAAGACCTGGAAAAAGGAAAAACAAATAATAAGAATAAAATATACACAAAACAACTTGTTCCAAGAAGCTAGAAAACAGGACAAAACTAACTCACTTCTAACATAATATGCAAATATTACTAAAATAAAAAACCTTCAAAATGGTATACAAGAGAACAACACAATAAGAGATTAAGAACTTACAACTCTAATAAATGAATTAAAAAAACTCTAATAGAACTACTAATATTTAGTATAGATTATAAACAATGAGCTCATGAACAAGATCCATCTTTTAACAAGCTACAAAAAGAAACTTTTTTTTACAGTTGATCAAAATGCCTATTCCTTTTAGCACTTCCAACATCTGGTGTGACACATCTATGGCAAAGCTCAGGCCATTCATCCCAATGACAATGCGAAGTCATTTTTGAAAAATTCCACAACATAAAAAAAGGGCCACTCAGAAAATGACCAGAGGCCATTTTGTTTGGACTCATATGAATACAAATATTCATTCCTGAAAATTGTGTACCTTGTCAAAGGATAAAATCCATTGACACACAAAATCACCATCAGGAATGTTCAGCAAACCTGATCAACAATTCACACATATCCATAATGATTTGGTTGGACCACTCCCATCATCTGATGGATTCACATACATATTAACGATCATTGACCGGTTCACAAGATGACCCATAGCAATACCTCTCAACTCTACAAGTGAAACAGTTACACAAGAACTTATTTGTTCATGGATAGCAAACTTTGACATACCTGAAAGGATCACTACTGATCAAGATCCCCAATTTCATTCCCCTCTATTTAGGGAACTAACACAATTGCTAGGAGTGAAACACATAAAAACAACTGCATATCAGCTATGTGTAAATGGACTAGTGGAGTGTTTCCACAGACAGCTTAAAGCATCCCTTGCTGCACACCACAGTCCAACATATTAGAACAAGAATTTACCTTTAATTCCCTTAGCATTAAAATCCATCATCAAAGATTTGCAATACACCACAGCAGAATTGGTTATTGGAACTCAATTGTCTACACTATTTACATTGTTCGGACTGTTTTCCTCATCTTTGTTACCATGTTCACATTTCAGGCATTGTATGCTCTGGCTTTCTTCAGGTGATTGGAATTTCAAACTTAACCCTTTATTTTATCCACCGAGTTAGATTGTTCTAGTTCCACATGCCATACCTCTTCCGGATGTATCTGTTATCTTCCTTTAACTCAGTTCTCCAAGTTTTGTTGACCACTACACTTTGGGTCAATTCAAGTTTTATCCACTGGGACATGTGTCCTTGTGAACAAAACTTTGAAAACAGTACACCTGAAGAAAGCTGGAGCATACAATAGCCAAAATATCATGAATATCTCAATAAAGATGAGGACAACAATGTAGTGTAAATAATTACAATGATTCATCTCAGAAATATAGACAGAACTGAATTGGTTTTGCTGGATACACCAGAAATTCTGCTAACAAGCACTTTTGTGAAAAATTTAAAAGCTACAATGAGTGACCTATCTTTCACAGCACCTGGAAAGACTATGAAAGATATATACATGCCTAAAGATCTTTTCTCAAAGAATTTAATTTTTTTGAGAAGAGACGGTGGTAAAAAAAGAAACCCAAAAAAACACTTCAACCAGTATATGACAGCTCATTCGAATGATTGATAAGGAAGAGAAATATTTCACCATCAAAAAAAAAAAAATGGATGTACAGACAACATATTGATTGACAGAATCAAACCAGCTCACTTCACTGAAACAAACTACAAAACCACAAACTCTTACCACAGATCAACCCAAGGAGGATTTACAGATCATATCAAATGCACAAGATCAGGCCGACATATCTATTGGCCCATCAGATTAGACATATATACGATTACCAACCTTTTGCATTTCAACCCCTCAGGTACTTTTAGCTGTTAAGTGATATAACTATAATGCTTTCCAAAGCATTATATCACCTCCAAGCAGCTAGCTACCTAAAAACTACACAAGTTTCAAACATCACTCACTATTTACAAAACAATTTTGAAGGCATGATTTTAACAAACCCTTTTGTATAGTAAAGGCTCTAGAATTAACTCATTTGGTTAACTCTATATCCAACACCATTTTTGATCCTTTGTAACCAAATCAATTCATTTTTTTCTTTCCCCCTATAATTTCTTGGTAAGGTTATTTTGAGAAAATTCTCAACACAACATTTTCTCTGGTAGGGAGTATTTGTAGTAGAAAAACACAATTTACACATAGAGATAACAAAGCCAAATTTATACAGTTATTAGAAAACCTATAACTCTAACACTACACCAATTTGTCATCTAGCTAAGTCACACATACGCCTCACTCTAATCAAAACAAATTTTAAATCAAATACAAATATATCAGAGTGCTGGCCATTATCAATGCGATTCTTGCTTGCCACAGATGCCTACAACTATGTCCATGCATTTCCCTTATATAGACTATAAGAGAAGATAGACAGGGCAGAGAGAGATAGAGAGACACACACACACACACAAACACTAACCATAGAGGTTACCTGAGAGCATGGCTAACTGCTCATTCGACCATTAGGCTTTGAACACAGAAATAGAATGAACTCCACTATCAATGTGACAAGCCCAAGCAGCCAAAAGTCAGTTGGGTTAAGCATATTCCTTTTTCACACTTTCATTTTATACTTCATACACTGTACATTTGAATGCGACACTATACAACTTACCAGAGACCTTTTCATGAAAATAAATCTTTGGTCATTCCTCCAAACCAGTGTCTAATTTGTTACTTTACTCCAACCAACTTCCAACTCCGATCAGAAGTTCTACAAAGTTGTACTATATCTGTCACTCTTTTCAACATAGCAATTAATAATATTGTTAATTGCTTAAATCAACGAGTTGATGGGTCATTATTGTAGATGACCTTTTGATCTGTTACAGATCACAAAATAAGCACACAGTAGAATGACAACTGCAAGTGTGCCTAAATAAATTAAACCAATGGTCTACTGAAAATGATTTCAAATTCTCTCCAACCAAAACAAAGTGTATCCGTTTCTGCAATCTGAAAAAAAAAATGCACAGTAATCCAACTCTTAAACTTGAAGTAACAGAAATTGAAATCACTGACCACGTAAATTTCTGGGAATTACATAAAAAAACTTTCATCCCCCACCTTAAATACATAAAACAGAAATGCTATAAAGCCTTATAAATTATTACAGGTTGTCACTAACACTTACTGGGGAGCAGATTGAATATCCCTACTGAAATTATATAGAACTTAAATAAGAACTAAATTGGACTACAAATATCTCATATAGGGTTAATATGGAAATTCTACCTAAAAACCTTTGACCATGCAGGATTGAAACTGGATCTGGGTGCCTTCAAATCATCACCCATAGAAAGTTTATACACTGAAGCCCATGAGACACTGTTATGTATGTATATGTGTGTGTATGTATGTATGTAATTATTTACACACTTTACATTCTTCAAACTATTGTCCTCATCTTTTTTTGCCATCTCCAGGACATTACGTTCTTCCGTTGCTTGGAATTTCAAACAGAACTTTATTTCAACCACTGGGGAAAATTGTTTGAGTTCCATGTGCCATTTCTCTTCCAGATGTCAAAGTTAACTCATCTCTCCAAGGTTTTGTTGAACTCAACATTCATAGGTCAAGTCACAGGATCCATTCAACGATTTTATCCACTGGGCCATGTGTCATTGAAACATGAGTGTATGAATTTTTGGAACTTACAAACTTGATGTCTCAGTAATCATACCAGGCCTCATATTGCAAATTTTTTGTTGTTGTTATTGTTGCCTATCTCTAGCACTCCTAATTAATGGCTAACATATTGTATTCATTTCTATGCTTGCTCGATGTAGGAGATTTTTGTGATGTAGCATATGTGCTGATTCTTTAAGTTTTCATATTTTCCAGTTATGTTCTCTGTCTATTATTTCAACCCTCTCCCACAGGGATTGGTGATCACCCCTTTCCTTCTGTATATGGTCAGGTACACATGATTTTCCTATTTTCCTCTCGTGTTACAGCTTTATATATAGATATAAATATATATATATATATATATATACTATCACTTGATGGATATTATTATCCATGTTTTTCAAAGTTATAAACAGTATTAGGTCTTCCTTAAATGCACAAGTACTTACAACAGTGGCTACAGTCATCATCAGGCATGGAAATTATTTTGTTTTTGGTCAAATTCAAGTAGCATCCAAGACAAAAAATATAATGCAAATCAAAATGTTTTTTTTGTTTTTTTTTACATGTATTTTGCATAATGGATACAAACCTGTGGAGCATGCAGTCATAACACTAAGATTGAATTTTTCGTTTTCTTTTTGAAAATTTAAGTGAGTAATGTCTCAGTTGTTGTCCCAAAAATTTACACGTCAGATCAGTTCTTTTTAAATCAAATATGTGGTGCAGTTTAATTTATATTATAATGAATCATTCATACAAAAAGTATTTCACCATTTTATATCATTAATTTTATTAATTTACTTTTTGTATGGATGATTCATTGTAATATAAATTAAACTACACCACATATTTCAGATATATATTGCATGGAATCGATCCGTTGGTATATAATCCGGGTGGATTCTAGTAATATTAGTTATTAAAACTGATCCAGTGAGAGCTCGATGTATTTATTATAACAGAGCGTATGTATTTTTTGCAGCAAAAAAAACAAAAACTACCTCAACATAGAGGATAGTCTATTTCAAGCCATTCTGTACGCGGATATCATCAGCCCCTAAGTGTCTGTCTCGGAGAATTGTTTTAAATTTATTTTCAATGTCCACCTGAACTAAGCACCACAATGACGAATTTGATGTCCCTATAGGAGCATATGACTCAGCCAAAGTTGCAGACCCTAGTATGTTTTTTCATTTTAGATGAGCTTAGAATCGCAAAACCAAAATATATATATATATATATATATATAAATTGCATTCATAAATTAGATTCAAACTGATAAAGATGTTACCATAACTGTTTTTTACAATATTTAAAAAGTACAATTGATCGAGTAAACAAACTGTTATAATTTTTAAAATTTTTAATATGTTCTCTATAAATGTGTTAATAAATATAATATTTAACTTATATTAAATCCCTAAACTATTTGTAAAAAAAATTAAATATTTAAATTGATAGCAAGCTTCATATTAATTTCTTCGGGTTTTTTTTAGACATCTAAATTACTATCAAGCATTAAAATCTATTCTTTACATAAATTGCTAAAACCCAATTACGGCCTCTTTCTCTTTACTTCCCTCTCCCTCTTCTTTCTTTTTCCTTTCTCCCTTCTCATTTCAATATATCACTTCCGTTAAGTTAACCGTCTAAATAGGTCAAGGTCTGGTTACTCCTCCTCCCCCAATACTAAGTATGAGTGAGAGAGATATGAAATTAATCCCTCCCTATACTCTACCATGTCTCTTTAACTAACCCCTTTTACACTCTCTGTTAAATTACAAAAACTTACACTACCCATCAATTTTAATTTCATTTTTCATTTCATTTCATTTCATTTTTGGAAGTGCTATCTGATGATCCGGTGTCCTTTAAAAGGGCTCTGGTGAAATAAATTATTATAATGGTACCTTAAAGTGGTCTGTTTTTCTTTAAAATATATAAAAACACACGAGCTTAAAATCTGCTGTATCAGGCTGCATTAAAATAGTTCCTGTGAAATACTCTTGAATGGGCCTTTATCATGATAGATAGGGATGAGTACATGCAATAGGCAACAATAAACTACAGAAGAACTCAAAATTGATTGTTGCATTTAAGTACTTCATTAATATTTAAACTTACCTTTTCAAAGTTCAATGATAATTCTTCTGCCACCACTTAATTTGAAGACAATTTGATGTACATCAACTCTTATTTTCCATACAATTATTTTCTTTTCATTGGTGACTTTTGATCATTCCCAAATTTATTTCCAAGTCAGAAAAATTGTTATAGTACAAAAAAAATTTGTCGCAAGAAATCACATACAAAAACTGCCAAAAACAATCACAGTAATGAAAATTTGGGAATCCAAAAATTTCAGTTTTGCAGTCCAGATCCATCCCAGAATCTTAACTTTGATCACTGTGGCGGCCTGATTTTGAAATGGTATAATATGTTGGACCAGTGTGTAGCTCAATGATACAGCATATCAGGCCAAATGACAGTTTCCGTATTGAAATACAGGTTCAATTCCTCTTGGAGAACACATGTTTTGTGCAAAATTTCTGAAACATTCAGGCTGGTAAATGTAATTAATACTGTTTAATTAAAAACAGAGCATTTACTTATATAAATTGTATCTATAAAAATAACATATAAATAAAAAAATATATATAAATATATATAATTGGCTATTTTTCAATTTTTCTCCTTTCTTCTCTATTTTGCAGGTGTTTGTCCCTGATGAACACAAGGATGAAAAATATTGGGCCAGGCGTAAGAAGAACAACGTAGCTGCCAAACGTTCTCGAGATGCCCGTCGTGTGAAGGAGAACCAGATTGCACTGCGTGCCAATTTCCTTGAGACTGAGAACCAACTCTTGAAAGCCAAACTGGAAAAGGTGCTCAAAGACTACTCTGTTATCAAAAAGGAAAAAGAGACATTGACCTCTGAGAATTTGTATCTACAAAAGCAATTGAACAAATTCAATCTTTAAAACAAACAAAAAAATTCACACGTTATTTCTTGCTTTATTTTATTTCTTTATAGAATACTCTCACATAATTTTGAACTATTTTATTTATATATATATATATATATATATATATATATGGGTGTGTAAAAATTCAGATATAAATAAAATATATCTAAAACTACAGTATGAATAAAGACAAAAGGAAAATTTTTCTTTACTGATGCATCTTGTCCCCTGAAGGACTTTATCCAGGTAAATTTAAAGATTTTATTTAAATAAGACAGATATAAATTATTTATCAAATTAAAATAATGAATGAATATTAATTACATAAAAAAAAATAAAGAAAAAATATATAAAGAAATAAGAAAAGAAAAATTCAACAACCACATTTAATAACATTTCCACATTTTCTTCATTTATTAGGCATTAAATTACATTGCATCCACCATTGTTTACTTTGACTTACAAAGTTAGCTTTAAGAATATTTTAGAGTATTTTAAAATTTTGAAAGCTCAATTCTTTTCTTTTGTCTTTCTTTTTTATTTTTTATTTCTGTTTATAAATACATGTTGCAAAATAAAATCCTTATTTTTATCTTAATAAAGTCCCTCAGTGGATGAAACACACAAGTAAAGGGAAGTTTCCATTTTATCTTTATTTATATATATATATATATATATATATATATATATGAAGGAATTTTTAAAAAAAATCTAAGCTAAAACAATATATTTGTGATACTTTGACTTTGTTCAATTCAAAAAATGTTAATTTACTTTTGTTAAGGTTTTACTCTTTTTAACAATTTTTAAATCCATCATCTGTTCCTTTTTGCAGAAGACATAATCAAATAACATTCACATTTTTTCCTTTCTTTTAACAAATCATTTATTTAGTCAGGTAAGTAATTTTGATTAGCTACTTTTTTTTTCTATTTTAAAATAATTGAAAAAAAAAGATTTGCTGACATGACATTAGAAAAACTTGCCATTTCATCAAAAAAATACTTCATGAAGATGTTATTTTGAAAACAATATTACAAAATTTTCTGCAGAGAACTCTTCAGTTTGAAAAGATAGAAAATATCAGAAATATTTTTGTTTTATTACAGTTTAAAATTTATCAAATAAAAATAATTTCTATTACAAATTAAGCACTGTAATCAGGCATTTTACAGGTTCAAAAGTCACTTTTTATTTTTATATTTCATCTAATACTTTACGATAAAAAAATTTTAGATTAAAAATTTTTTTAATCTAAAACATTTTTTAATAGAAAGCCAGGATTGAACTAGAAAAGTATTAACTTGAATATCTTTTTATAATTGTCTAGAATTACGTCTGTTATGAAATTATGTGACTTTTGACCTTCAAGTTTATCAAATGTCATAGGTTACAGAGTTCATTAAACATTAACAACTCAACTAAATACTTGTGACCCAGTTATACAACTACCACATCATTTTAAGTGCCAGGAGTTAATAGAAATGCAAATAATGAATATGAATAAAACCTGATAAAATTTTGATCAGATTAAAACCAGGTTGGACAACTTTTGACATTGTTCAATGGATTGATGGACAAAAATGTGAATGAAATGTTTTGATCAAATTTCAGTCGCATTAAAAGAAGTTTAGACAATGGACTCGTATTTGTATAATTATTGAAAGTAATTTTTGATCTGAATGTTTTTTGAGAAAAGGTGTTCTATTCCTTAAATTGCATTGTTCAGACAGACTTGCATATTATTATTATTTTTTTTTTTTTTTTGTGCAATTTGTTACTTATGACATTATGGCTATTGTACACTTTAGCCTTTCTTGTAGGTGATTTTTTTTTTTATATTTAAAAAATAAAGACAGTATACAGGGGCTGAAACATCGATAAAAGTAATGAAAAATAAAAGAATTTGTTCTGACATTTAGATACTATATTTGGAATTATGTATAAAATTATATAAAAATTCCATCTGATTTTCAGCCCATTTAAAATGAATGAGTCTCCTATTATAATTATGATGATGATGATCATAATAATAATAATAATCTCTTGAGTCTTTGGTGTGAATCAAAATTTTTTTCATTGTTTTTATGGTCCACCCTACTCTACTAATAAATATATAAATTATATATATATATATATATATATATATATATATATATATATGAAACCACTTTTTAGCCAGGTGTGCCTTACCAGTAGGTTAGATAGTCCCCAACCCTCCAGTTTCTTTTTCTTTGTTAATACAAGTTCATCCAATACCACCAGTATCGAGAGCCACTCAAGGTAGAGGGTTACAAAGAGGTTTTTTTTTGTTTTGTTTTTTTTACAAATGTACATTTTTTGTTGTGATTTTTCAGTGTCTTTATCATTTAACTTTATATTTTGTTCCAAAAACATACACAGTACTTCAAGCAATTAAGTTCTTGACCTGAGATAATTCCTTAACACAAACATTATTTTAGAAAGTATACTGGTTTCAGTAGACATCTTTATTTATTTACAAACATTGAAATTAATGTCTACCAGACTAGATCATCAAAAGTCTTATTAAAGAAAATATACTTCTCAGCAGGAACCGATCCTGAATTCTCTTTCTTCTTGGAAACCCCCTTTTAGTAGGCATTCCTTACCATTAGGCTACAGAGGTCCTTACAGCTAGGTAAAAAAACATCTGAATGGTATTGTAATATATATATATATATATATATATATATATAGTGTGTGTTGCCTATTGATAAAAATTAAATAATTAGACATATATTAAAGCAAAAAAGAATTTCTGCTAATAAAGTACTCAATAGTTATCTAGAACAATAATTATTTTAACAGAAATAATTTTATCAGAAGTTCACAATATTTCTTGAAGGTCAACTTAGAGTTTCCTGATTTCTCACTTGCCAAAAGGCCGTGGCAAAATTGATTTTATTCACTACAGAATGTATATTTTATTATTTTATGCTTAGTAACATTATTTATTCAATCAAGATACCTCAGACATTCATGAAACTATCATACTAACCATCAAGGTCAGAAGATGATTAGGGTGGCATTCTGTGTTATAACATAAGTGGTCAATGTAGACAATTACTGTGTGACCAACCTGTCTTGTGCCATGGTTAGATGTCCAGAGTAGTAGATCAAATTCTTGTTTTGCTTGCCAGTAGTGTCCTGCAAAGTGTATTCTGCATTCCCATAAAATTCTAGAAATATCAGGGTTCATAGAGCTGTAATTTAGTTGAATGTTTTCTCCAAGAGATGTTAAGTATAGCTTTCAGCATCTAAGTGTAGGTTCCATCAAACTTAGACTTAAGGGTTTTTAGCTAATGTCCAAGCAGTGGCACCATACATTAAAAACACCTAGAGTGATGCAACTGATTCTCCATTTGAGGTGGTCTGGCAGATCAGATTTTTTATTTTTCAAATTTAGAATTTTTTACACTTACAACTGTACATACATACACATATATATGTGTGTGTGTGTGTGTGCAAATATATAGGAAAGAACTCGTTAGGTAAAAAGTGTTCGATACAAAAGTAGAGCATAAATATAATTATTTATTTAAAAATATGATTCCAACACGCTATGTGTGATGTGTTGGAATCATATTTTTAAATAAATAATTATATATATATATTAGGTTGGTGCAAAAATAATGACGTAATTTTGCACCAACCTTATATATATATATATATATATAGATATATATATATATATATATATTAATGTGTGTGTGTGTGTGTGATTACCAAGATACTATTTGTATATGGTTTTAGTTGACATGTGGGTACGCACTAAAGTCTTTGAAAATAACCATATTTTCAGCTACTTTTTTTTTCTTTTTTTTTTTTAACTGTGCTAAATTTTAAATCTAGTGGACGTTAATGACCACAGTGCAAGAATCACCAATCTTTTGGTTGCGACACCTGTTAAAGATTTTTATTATTGTAGCCCCATCCTTTTCTTTTTATTAAAATATATATATTACATTGAGTGCCAGTGTTAACAAAATAGTGCTCAATGTAATAAAAAATTTGTGGATGAAACTCCAGGTCATGCTACCGGTGAGGAATAATAAATATATATATATTAGTTTCTATGTTCCTTTTCTTACTTATATAGGTGTTCTCTCCTTTAAAAGAGCTTTTTAATAAAGATTAAAAAAAAAATAAGATTTTTATTTAGTTACCTTTTAGTTAGCTTTTTTTGTTTTCAAAATGGCTGCCTGTTTGTTCTGAATGTTTCCAAAATCAATTGTTCTTTCATGTTTTTCAAAAGGTCATCACTGTGCCGACTGCTTGAAACAATATCATTACTTTTGCATATTAAATTTTTTAAATTTAATAAACAAAAAAAATAATGAAATTGTAATGTAAAAAAAAAAAAAAAAAAATGTTAAACTTGAAAAAGTACTGTTACTGGACATCTAAATCGTGTGTGTGTAAAAATTATATATATATTCTTACCATACTAAAAGTGATAACTCCAAATAAACTCACAAGAAACTGGAGACAAAAATAAAACTCTGGAGTAATATATTTGCATAGAAGAATTTCATTGGCTGATGGAAGAATGATCAAAACAGTTTAAAAAAAAAAAAAAAACTCAAAAAAAACCCACCCACCAAAATAGAAAAAAAAACTGCTAAACTAACCATGTCCAAAGAATACATAGCACCACCAAGATGAGAGCTTAGATTATATGTGAGCAACACAAGCAATGTTATTGGCAGGAAAAAAAAAACTTTTAAGGAAGCCAGGAAAACACCACTGATGACTTATTCAAAGAATGTATGTTTTTATATATATATATATATATATAAAGGTTGGTGCAAAAATAATGATGTAATAATGTTGTTTTTTGACGTTAAAAAATACGTCAAAAATCGACATTATTACGTCTTTATTTTTGCACCAACCTTATATATATATATATATATATATGTGGCAACAATTAAGAGAAAAAGAAGGGAAAGATTAAGGAGTGAATGCGAAATGAAAAAAACTACAAAAAAGACAATCATAACATTTTACACATACATGCAGTCAGACATGAATGTACACATATTCACTAGAAAAAAAAAAACAGCTTACAGCAATGAAAAGTGCATATAAAAAAGAAAAATTAAAGTATAAGCAGGCTGATACACCCTGACAAGTAAAAGGAGGGGGGATTCCCAGAGGATCCATCTACCAAATTCTGGCATTGGGATGCTGAAGATAACATCAATCAGCTAAGTAACAAACCTTTTACTTGTATTAATTACACACATAATAGGCTATATTCATGAAATAAGCTTTGGAGTAAAGGTTCTGGGGGTGCAAATACTTTTGATTACACCCTATTATTACAACTACACATTGTTTTAAAACAATTCTGTATGGTGATTTTTTTTTTTTTTTTAAATATAGCTATGATGTGGCACAAGGCTGAAAGCATGGGGGCGACCGAGTAAGAATCAAATTCCCTATTCAGTCGTAATTGATCTCATGAGACAAGCTTGCTAACCATTACACCACATCAAAGTGCCAAACATTTGTATGGATACATACATGTTACTTAGATTTTGTTTTTATCTAAAATTCTAGAAAAACCCAAACGTCTACAATTCAGACAAGAGCACCATAAAAATGAAAAGGTAGGGGGTGATAACTCAGATGCTAAAAGTGGGTGGTGTCAAGTCAGCCATTGTTTTAAAAATTCTTGATTTTATCCTTTTTACTAAGTCAATTATTTTGTCTATATTTCTGAGATGAGGTATTATGTACATTATTTACACTATTGTCCTCATATTTATTACGTTTCAGCCGTTGTATGCTCCAGCCTGGAATGTCAAACTGAACCCTTTATTTCACTCACTGGGGTAGACTGTTCTAATGTTTAATAGATGTCAGTTATCAGTTATCTCCTGTTAATTTTCCCTCTGAAAATTCTCCACTGCCTTAACCGGGTATTGAACTCACACTCTTTGGGTTCTGTCACTGGATCTAACCAACACCTTTATCCACTGTGCCATGTGTCCTTGGGGACACATGGCACAGTGGATAAAAGTCCAAATAATGTAAATAATGTCAATTATTTTACTGTAAAAAAAAAAAAAAAAATTTTTTTATTTTGAAAGACATTTCTTTGCTCTCCATTTCCTCTTATTTTATGGAATGAGACCTATAGATATTTTAAGACTGGTATAAAAGCTTTAGAATTTAATGTTTCTGGAAAAAAACAGAAATGTAGTTCTACAGAAGGATGCTGAGAATACCATGGACTAAACATGTGAGCAACAAAAAAGTTTTAGAGAAAATGAAAAAAAAAAGTACACTTATACTTAACATCAGGAAGAAACAGTTGAAATTTCTAGGGTACATAATGAGGAAAGAGAGCTTTGAAAATCTGATACTCACAAGACAGATTGAAGACAAGAGGGACGGAGTAAAACAATGAATAATAAACTTAGTAAGCTTGAGGTTTAGGCGAAATAATAGACAAGATTTATTAAGAGCTACAAAGAACAGGAAATTGTAGACCACAATGATCATCAACATCGTAAAGGGACACATTACATAGAAGATATGACTAGTTTGGTGTTCTGCATTTTCTTATGTTCAATACTTCCTGACTATTAAAATAAAGATCACAATTGAGTATCTACCTTGTCCCAATTCTTGATATATTCTGTCACTAATTTATAATGGTTATTGTATACCTACTTTTGCAACCCTTTGTTTATTTAGCTAAATAGCCAGGCCATGTCACATTAAAACACCAGTTCCTGTGTGATCACTGAAGTTAAGCAATGTCGAACCTAGTTAGTACTTAATTGGGTAATTGTTGTGCTGGTGGTATAATGGATAATGGCTCAGAATTGTTAATCAGAGAGCTGAGTTCCAATTCCATTGGGAAAGACATGGGTTAATTAGTAAGATTTGTATCACTAAACTATTATCTCCACTATTTGTCTATATTTCTGAGATGAGGTATTATGTATACTATTTACATTATTCTAACTATTGTCCTCATCTTTGTCACCATACTTATTACAACGTTTCAGCCGTTGTATGCTCTGGCCTTCTTCAGGTGGTTGGAATGTAGAACAGAACCCTTTATTTCACTCACTGGGGTAGACTGTTCTAGTTCCATGTGCTATGTTTAATGGATGCCAGTTATCAATTATCTCCTGCTTTATTCCCCTCTCCAAGTTCTTCACTGCCTTAACCAGGTATTGAACTCATACTCTTTGGGTCCTGTCATACCCGGCTGAAACATTGTAATAAATATGGCGACAAAGATGAGGACAATAGTCAGAATAATGTAAATAGTGTATTATCTCCATGACAAAAAAAATGAAAATTCTTACAATCTAAAAATGTTTTCAGACTTTGAATAACCTGCATAGGGTTGATAATTCATAAAAAATTAATGAATGCATCAACCAACCAATTGAGCAAGCTACAGAGCCAATTACAATTGTGCAGGTGGTTTAATGGATAATGGCTTGGAATTGTTAATCAGAGATCTGAGTTCCAATTCCTGCTGGGTTTGTTATATTCACTTACAGTGCCAATACCATTTGGAAAGGTATGAATCCACCTCTTCTCCACCCCTAGCTTGTATCACTAAACCATTATTTACAAAAAAAAATATATATATATATATATATATATATATATATATATATTCATGAATCATTCATACAAAAAACAAATATAGAGGTTAATGATTTAAATGATGAGAATACTTCGTCGCAAACTTTATAAATAAGATACATCAACCCCAAACCTGTATATGAATGATATGATCCCTGTTTATAAATTCCACATTGTTTTTTGTATGAATGCTTCATGAATTTATAAATTATATTTGCACCTTTTAATTGAAATTAAAATAACTGATCCAACGTGCAACTCTCGGATAATAAGTGTGACATTACTGTAATTATTGAACAATATAGTTCATGCCATATTCACGGAAAATCTACCAGTAAAAAAGAATTCTCTTATTGCTATATTTGTACAAAAACACACAACCTTAAAATTTAAATTCAAACTCAGCGTTGCGACTGCACGTTCCAAAACAATAACACATTTCTCATAGCATTTTTTCGGATTACATCTCTATTTTCATTTTCCTCTTATTACTGAGAAGTAAAAACAAGAACAAAATCTACTTCCATACCTGATGATGTCTATAGGAACAGACGAAAGCTTGTAAAAATTAAAAAGACCTTATGCAACTAGAATTTATAAACAGGGATCATATCATTCATATACAGGTTCGAGGTTAGTGTATCTTATTGCAATTGTTTGCGAAGATGTATTCTCGCCATTTAAATCATTAACCTCTATATTTGTTTTTTGTATGAATGATTCATGAATTTATAAATCATATTTGCACATTTTATAAAAAGAAGACAAATCAATCTAGACATATTACATGTATCAATGTGTGGAATTACTACATCATCACTGGAAGAGCTCACTTCAAAGAGATGGGTGATTTGGCCATTTTTATTTAGTTGTCTCTTCTATTGACTTTAAAAAGAATTAAATAGAAAAAAATAATACTTGTGTCCCATATTAAATTTAGGATAGGAAATGTATTATGCAAATAGCTATTCCATAATAGGGAACAGTTGAAAATATAGATTAAATTCAATGATTCCTCATTCAATGTGTGTGTGTGTGTGTGAGAGAGAGAGCATCTATACACATGTCATTACCCTCATTAGACCCAATATTTTTAACAAAGAAGGAAACAATATCTGAAGAAATTGTCAATGTCCCAAATATTTGGCTCATATTGAGAGTTCAATGGCTGCATATTGATTGCTTTCTTTTTACTTTGAGCAATATTTTTTAATTCAGTTATCTTTTTGAGTTCACTATGAAAGGCTCTGACTGAATCACCTGAAACAGTTATTTGAAGGAAATAGTGAAAGAAATGTGTTCAGTTCTTACATGCTACAAATAACTTCATATGGCTGGACCAAGGGATAGGGAGATCTGTGAAAAGGTGATGCTTATATTTTCATTACCTAAGCTAAAAAGGATACAAACGAATTACATATATATATATATTTAGAAAAATCTATGACGAGCTGACGGAGTAATTTCCAGAGGGTCTGTCTATAAAACTCTGGAGTCAGAATGCTGAAGGTAACATCAATCAGCTAAGTGAAAAACCTTTTACTTGTATTAAATAACTATATATATATATATATATATATATATATATATATATATATATATATATATATATATATATATACATACACACACTACAGTTTGAAGCCACCCCCAGAATTAGCATGGGATGAACTTAACAGGAGGTGAAAAAAAATGAAAAAGAGCCATGAGAGTCACTGAAAAAAAAAAAAAAATGGAATCAATTATCAAACTTGTACTTTGAGAAACTTTTGCAACAAATGTCAAAAATTTGTACTGCAGTAATCAAAGCTAAAGGAGGATATTTTGATGAGAACAAAATTTAATCATAAAATGCTTTTTTTCTTTTTGTCATAATAAAATTTCTAATAAAAAAATCATGTCTGAAATTTTTTTTTAACCATGTATAATAGTTTTTTGTTATTAAAGTACAAAACAACTACTTTTTGGACCAATGTAAAAAAAAAAAAAAAAAAAAAATACCAGGGGGTGGCCACAAACTTTATTTTAATTCCTTATGAAGTTTCCATATGTAAATAAATCACTAGTGGAAGGGAGATAATCGAAAAATGTTTATAGACAAACCATGATCATAAAAGTGGTCAAATGACCAAGATGGAGGTGGATTGTGCAAAAAGAAAAGCTGACAGATGGAGTAAATGGTTGCTTGTTTGTTTCCCAATAGGTAACATATGTTGCAGAAAAAACCAGATGGAAGATGAAGAGGTGAACAGGTTTGCTGGTTAGAGATGGCAGAATCATGGAAGGATTTGATAAGGATCTTTTTACTGCAGTGGATAAGCAATGATAATACTCTTTTCTATCTAACCAAATTGTCACCACATCTGCTAGTTTTATTCCTTTTAAGGTTAA
>OZ010601.1:62251161-62523661 GCA_963932145.1 Acanthosepion lycidas | reverse complement strand
TTAAACAAGATTGAAAAAAATGTTCATTTAACTTTAAAGCTTTTCCTAAATTTGCACATTAAAAGTGAAAAGTTACACCTCACACAATATTTCAAAGACTCCCTAAAAAAGACAAGTAATCCAGGAGAACTCATTGCACCTTCTTGGTCTCACATTATCCCCCCCCCTCTCAATGTGGAATTATTATATTGGATCAATTGCTAGGCCTGCTGCTAGGAAAGTTGGTCCACCATGTCGTGTTAGATCATTTTTCTCACTACAATCCATCTTGAACATTTATAAATTTACTATTCATCCATGCACTGAATATTGCTACCATATCTGGTCTGGTGCACCTGCTATATTTCTCAAGATTCTCAAAATCCAAAGGGTCTGTAATAATATTGGTCCTGACCCGGCATCTCCACTTCAGTTACTTTCCCACCCCACCATGACATGGCTTCCCTCTGTCTTTTTTATAGATATTTTCATGACAATTGTTCTAATAACCTTTCTACCTCATGAATTTAAACACGTTACTAGATTGGTAAGTAGATCTTCCCATTTTACTGTTGAATTAGCTAGATGCAAGTTCTATTCTAATAGTCTTTTTTCGTACTGTGGAACACTCTTCCAATTTCTTACTTCCCTTTCCACTAAATTTTAAATGCAACATCAATCACAATCTTCTGTCTTCTTGAATCCCGTTTTTGTTGTCCTTTCACCTCACTAATGTCTTCTCATTCTCTTTCACTCCTGGTAATCCCTTTCATCTTAGTGGCATTATCATCTTCTTTCAGGTAAAATGATAATGGAAAAGATATATATCATGTAAGAGGGTGTTACATTATAGTTAAATTCTCATAGTCCTTTTTCCAACAAAGAAAACCTACAAGATAGCAGGGGTTTTAATTAAGCATTTACCTTCTGATAAATATGATATTTAAGACAAGATAATGACTTATTATTCAGCAGCTTTAACAGGTATAATCAAAAAATTATTCTGGTGAAGGAAGAATAATGTCTAAACATAAACACACATGGTCTATCAAAGATGTACAAAGCAGACATTCTAATACAGCCCATCATATCTGGAATTGGTAGTACTGTCCTAAGATGAGTAAAAGCTCTGGCATTATTAGTTTCTGTTTAAGAGAACTTAGAACTTGTAGCCCTCTATATTTAAATGATGAAGAGAAATCCATTGAAAATACTTTTAAACTCCAATATTCTAATTACTTCTTATATAATGCTAAAAGGAAATCTAATCAAATTTATAAAACTATAAAAATAAATATAATCTTAATAAAACTAGACACACAATGCTAGCTACCACCTCAATGTTGAAAAGAATTTATTTGAACATAATATAAAATGTTATGACTTGTAAAACAATAAGAAATTTAATTAATACAAAACAATAACAATTTACACTATAGACTGTAATAATAGTCACAAGAAATACTTAGGTGAAACTTCTATGAGTTATAAATTAAATATATGAACAAAGGGATCTTATATGAAACAAATGAGGCTTACCATAATTTTGACTTAAAGAATGGAGTTTTAATTAAGAGAAGAATTTAATAAGGTAAAAATGTATAGAAGTTGCACAGATTTTTTAATCTTTCATTGTAAACTCATGTCCAGGTCCATACAGCATTTCATCTTTCTTAAAACCAGTTATTACAATACAGGATAATTAAAACAACAGTGGCTACAAAAGTAGTAAGCTGAATGAAATTGGTTAGGCTGTTCATCTACACACATTGGACACTTGAAATTTAAAATTCAAACTTCTTGTACAAGTCTATATATGGGTGAGATAAACACCAGTCATGTTGAAGAAACTTCATCTGGAAGGAAAACTGATATAAAACCAAATGGGTAGATAGAGCTCATTAGCCATCTTGATGTGGTATAATGGTTAGTTTGTCTCGTTAGAACTACAATTGAGTACAATCTTTGTTAGGCGCCCCATGCTTTTGGCCTTGTGCCACATCTAAGATGCACTTAAAAAAAAAAAAAAAAATAAAACACAAAACAAAAAAAATAAAACACCATTAGGCATTTTAATAGTTATCTATATGGGAGACTAGCTTATAAAGCCACCATATTGGGCACATTTAAGCTAGTTCCTGCAGAGGGTTTTCGATTGAGTCTTTGGCTTGTTCAGGAGTTTGAGAGTACCTAAATATTTATTTGCATATTCTCAGCATTAGAAGCTCCCTTGGCTGCTGTTTGATCTGGGCTTTCATTTGCACAGGACTTTTCCCCCCCACTGCAGCTTTGGTTCTTTTGATTGCAATTTGGTATTCTATTGGCAGAGATTTCTTTCTGTGAGGCATACTGCTGCCATATGCAATAGACAACAATAAACTACAGAAAAACTCAAAATTGATCGGTGTATTTTAAAATTTGCATTAATATTTAAGCTTACCTTTTAAAAGTTCAGTGATACTTCTGCCACCACTTAATTTAAAAACAATTTGATGTGCATAGATCCTTACCTTTTTCATTTCATGGGTGACCTTTGGCTGGATTTCACAATTAATTTTGATTTCCAAATTATAAAAATTGTTGCCATACTAAAAAATATGTCGCGCACAAAAAAAAAAAAAAAAAAAAATTGCAGTATTGAAAACTTTGGAATCCAAAATTTCTTTAACGAGCTACTGAAAGTTAGAGTTGTGTCCCTTTAATTGAAAAAGGGGTGACATGACACACTGAGCTTCACATTTATTATATAGAAGGCAAACTGATATAAAACCAACCTTTTTGACCTCATGAGAAGGCCTAGAAATGTAACTGAATAGTCTGTCACGCAAGTTACCAAGGAATACATCACTTGGTGAAATACTAGATTAAAATTGAAAAATCTGCTACTAGTAAGGAAAGGTCTAGTCAGTACCTAACCTATGAACAAAAAACTAATTGACTCTAAAATCAAAACTTAAAATTACTTCAAATGGAAAAATAGGACAAATCAACATCTAGTCAGGATCAACAGTTCTTTTTAGAAGAATGCAAACCTTGATGCTGTCTATATGCAAGAGGTGCATTAACTTGGTAGTGATCTATTGTGCATTTAGGATGCAGAGATAACATTGTATTGGAATTGCAATATTGGATATAAGACATGCTACACCTGTCAGAAAGCTTGATGGTGGCTAACATTGTGGATGTTTCAAGTGATAAGATGTTATTTACCAATTAAAAAAAAAAAAAAAAAAAAAAAAAGTTATTCTACACAGAATTAACTAACTTTTGTATATTTGGAAAAAAAAAAAAAAAAAAAAAAAGAGAGAAGGAAAAAAAAAAAGAGAGAAGGAAAAAAAAAAAGAGAGAAGGAAAAAAAAAAAGAGAGAAGGAAAAAAAAAAAGAGAGAAGGAAAAAAAAAAAGAGAGAAGGAAAAAAAAAAAGAGAGAAGAGAAGGAAAAAAAGAAAGAGAAGGAAAAAAAGAGAAGAGAAGGAAAAAAAAGAGAAGAGAAGGAAAAAAAAGAGAAGAGAAGGAAAAAAAAGAGAAGAGAAGGAAAAAAAAGAGAAGAGAAGGAAAAAAAAGAGAAGAGAAGGAAAAAAAAGAGAAGAGAAGGAAAAAAAAGAGAAGAGAAGGAAAAAAAAGAGAAGAGAAGGAAAAAAAAGAGAAGAGAAGGAAAAAAAAGAGAAGAGAAGGAAAAAAAAGAGAAGAGAAGGAAACAAAAAGAGAAGAGAAGGAAAAAAAAGAGAAGAGAAGGAAAAAAAGAGAAGAGAAGGAAAAAAAGAGAAAAGGAAAAAAAAAACAAGGAAGAAAGGAAAAAACAAACTGAATTAATGCTAATTTTTGAATATCATTGCTCGTTTTATAAGATAACACCTTTTGAAACAGAAGCCTCAAACAATAACGGGGAGGGAACTTGTTAAATTTTTTTTATTTAAAAACGATATTCCATCCTTAACACAGGATTTGATAATCCCATGAAACACTGGATCACGACATAACCCAGATAATGTAACAAAAAAGATGACTGCAACATCTCAAACTCTTGTATTAGTCAGTTTGTGACAGATGTTAGAATATACAACTCCTACTTTTGAATCATATCAAACTACTTTTAACTAAAATGACAATGCCAGCCAACAAAACTCACGAAGAACACCTTGGTAAATGAAATGAAAGGATAAGATTAGAAAACTGTAATAATCTAGAACCC
Source organism: Acanthosepion lycidas (assembly GCA_963932145.1). Lineage (NCBI taxonomy): Eukaryota > Metazoa > Mollusca > Cephalopoda > Sepiida > Sepiidae > Acanthosepion > Acanthosepion lycidas. The sequence goes on along the minus strand of OZ010601.1, from coordinate 62,519,492 downwards.
AAATTGATGTCCCTAAATTTTGACCAAAACCACAGAGAGGAATCAAATAATATATCTTCATTAGCCAAAATGCAGGAGATCATTCCAATACTTAGAAGGAAAAAGATACACCAATGAGACAACAATCTTTAGTTGAATAAATTGATACAAGAAAGAAACAAACAAGAAGAAAAATGAAAGGGAAAATACTAATCAATTAAGAAAATTCTAAAAAATAGTTAACACCTTGAGAAACCAATATCTTAATGGAGTCAAACTGCACAGATGTGTTGAAATGTGGTAAAAACAAAACATAAGGATGATATTGTACAATCAAAACTAACACAGAATTGAAATGTTTGATTTATAAATGTTTCCTATTTGCCCATTATCTTACCATTGTGAAATTTATTCATTATTTTTATTGATATAAGTTGGTCTTGTAAATCAGTAATTTTATTTTGTTGTTTTTGAGGCATTGTACAGGTATAAACAAAAATTATTGGAGAGAATTCGCTTGATCACTGTAATTTCAAAGTTAAAAAAAAGGGCGGGGAGATGATTATTTGGCTTTTCAATTGTGAGGAACTACAAGATTGACACTTAACAGCATAAATCTGAATGCTCGCATATAAACAGGTTTATAAAATAAATTTTCTGCAATCATTCTAGTGGGTTCTAATGAATGATTCAATATGAGAAAAAATTTGATCTGTATTGAATGTTTTTACTTATATTTTAATAATTGGTCATCTTGTATTAAGCACTTTGTTAAGAGAAGTTTTAAAATTTGATGGATATTGTTTGCTAGTATTAGTAGCTAGCATTTTTATTTTGTTCTCATAAAAACAGTAGTTAATTGCTGAAACCTACTCAAGAGTGGATTGAACAAATACAAAAAAAAAAAAAAAAAGTTGATCTACAGAATGTTAGATTCTGAATATAATATCAAATCAGCTAAATGACAAATTTCATTTATTTATTTATATATATATATATATATATATATATATATATATATATATATATATTCCATTTTGTCAAGATAAATGTGAATATCAGGTACCATATCAATCATCTTAGTAATTGTCCTATTCTACTGTGGCATGTTCCTTCAGGATGCTGGTGTTCATGGCACTTCACAACTTCCTGCCCATTGCAGGTCTCAATAAAATTTATTTTGTCCTGTATTACTTGCTGAAAATATATGTAAATTCTCAATTTCACAAATACAAAAATAATACTTTATTCCCCCACCACTTGTTAAAATAAGTTCAGTTACAGAATATTAGAAAAAAAAAAACAAAAATGCAATACATATGGATCACTTAAATTAAACTTGACAATTATTTTTCAACTGATTTAAGAAAGCAACACAATTTCTATTGTCTTTCATTTTTAATTGGTAGGCTGGTTCATGTTTCCATAATTCCAGCTGTAAATAAAGGTTCACCTAAAAATACTCTCTACAAGTCAATTACAACCCAAATATGAATTCATTAATAAAATACAAGATCATGCATGATATAAGGGAGTGAAAAGTTATAAGCAAAAATTAGAAGTCTTCAAATATCATCTGGATGAAGCTGAAAACTTTTCATCAGCACTTCATATATTTTTTACTTATCTTAGCCCAAAAATTCAAGTGCAAATATCGCTTCTAAATTGATCTTGCATCAACCTCATTACAGTAGGAGAATGTATTTGCATTATTCACGTCTTCATTCTTTTTTGTTATCACATTTTGTCCTTCAGTATTCATCAGATGCTTGCCAACCTTCAGGAAATTTCAGACCAAACCCTTTATATAAACTTCAAGCCCTTAATTGAAGAGTAAAAAAAAAAAAACAGTCCCTACATCATTACAAAACAGGTGAAAAAAAATTATCAGATCACTGACGATAATGAAACCTCTCTATTTTATGTTCCTGGAATTAAGTATAGGGAGGAGACAAGAAACCCCAAATGCCAATAGGGTCAACAGATAGTCACTGGAAACCATATTCCAAGTAGTTGAGTGCCATCATCTTAAAGGCTCCAAACAAGAAATTCTGTTCATAGACAAGACAATCATGATCACCAGATCAGACAGACTTACAAAGACAATCCTGCAAGACAGGAGAAGACAACATCAAATGCACAGATCAGACTACCAATCTCAAAAGCAAAAGACAGATAAAACCTGTTGCATCATATATAACCTATACTTCCTCTAACAACCTTGCATTACAAAATAGCTGAAAATAAGGAAGCATTTCAGCTAGTTCCTGAAATTACAATATCGTAGTTCTTGGTTCTGCTTATGTTAGTATACAAGATTCATTTTTTTTTTTTTTTTTGTCAGGATTAAATTCTTTATGCATTGTCAAGAGACTGTTTTTGTCCATTTTTATACACTGGTACATTGCATAATTATTTTAAATGAAAAATAACTTCTGTATTAAAACAAAGTCTATTTTTATGATTTTTAATAAACAACTATGTCCATTCATACACGATTTTTTTTTCAAACATATAGACAAAAATTTAAAAACCAATCCTGGATTATCATATGGTCAGTTTTTTTTTTTCATTTATGTGCCAGGTCTTTAAGACATAAGTAATTGCGACTAAATTTAAATACCCATATCTTAGACATGAACAAGATATTTTTTTTGCAATAATAATCTAAAATTTTACCCATATTCATAGGCCATTCTGAAGAGATTTTTTTTTTTTGTAAAAAAGAACGTCAAAATAGATATCTTCATCCTAACAATATGAATCAAGAATCAGCCAAAGTTTTAGTCACAATCAACAAATTCACCCCTTGCCTTAAAATATATGTTTTATAAACATTTTATATAGAGGTAGATTGAAACCAAGTTTTGAAAAGTTAACAGACCCACTTGCCAAAATTTGACCATGTGAGCAAAACATTTTTTAATCCCTTCTTGGCTGAGCCAAGAACTTTTCAGCACTCCTAGTTGTTGGAAATGCCCCTCCCCACATCTCATCAAGTCAGACACTGAGTATCCCAATAGTAAGCAAAATGACAGGATAGTGGGACTTTGATCCTCACTGAGTGTTCCACTATGGTAGCCTTTTGCCAAACTAGGGAAAACTGGTGTTACATTTTCACAAGTGTAATACCTGAATCAAGTAATTATAAACAGAGTGTATAAAACTACTAACCAACACTCACTTGAGAATGGACTTGAATAATTTTAATTGACCAAAGAGAAAAGCTTGCAGAAAAAAAAAAAAAAAAAAAAAGAAATGTGGAAGTTAAACAAATTTATTCAGTTCTGCAGTTTTGTAAAATATGGAATAACTACAAACATTTTTCTCCATTTTTTTTTTTTTTTTTTTTTCTCCTTTAAATGAATGTTTATCCATTTGTTTATTTTTTTTTTTTGTCTTTCTTTCTCAATTTCTGGAAGGGATTTCCCCACTCTCATCCTTCCTTACCTTTATTCATTTTTTTTTTTTTTAATTTTATTTCACTGATAGATAAATTATAGTTTGTCCATAATGACTATATAATATAAAAAAGTTTTACTTTTTTTTTTTTTCTTCTTTTTAACTTATGTGGGCAGGGGATTTCTTTTCTAAATTTATTCCTTCACCATTTTTTTTCTTTTTTGAATTTTTAATCAATTTTCTTTTTTGAATTTTTAATCAATATTTTTTTTTTTGGCTTTTTTCTTTTCCTTCTCAAGAATTCTCTGAATTTATGAAGCAAGAAAAAGCTAAACTCCCATGTAAGCAAGAGAAAATAAAAATGCTGAATTCCCATTATGTGAAATATAATAGAAATCATAATGGACTATGTTTATTTGAATGTATTGCCACAATTCATTCTGAAGTGAAGCAAATAAAATAACCCAAATTTTATTTCTGCTCTTTGTATGAAAACTCTTTAGTTTTCATTGTTTTTCTTCAAGAAACAGTAATTAAAAAAAAAAAAAAATAAAATAAAAAAAATAATTTCTTTAATTTGTTGTGATTAAACATTTTTAGTGAATATGGTATGGAGGAGACAAAGAGGGGACCTCAGAGAGGTGGAATGTGGGGAGAGGAAAAAATCCTACACATTTAAAATAATTTATAAAAAAGAATCTTAAATTCATTCTCTTTTCTGATTATATAAAAACGTGTCTATTCTCTTATTACTACACTTCAAACTTCTTGCTAATTTGTTCATAAAAAATGTGTGTATGTGTTTTCATATGTGTATGTGTGTACATACACACATGTACCAGCACCAACTAAGGGAAAGAAAACATGATGAAATGGCCATTTTTTTTTTTTTTTTAAAGGACTAGGAGAGACCGCAAGGAAAGCACCTACAGAAATTATTCTATTTCAAAGCTTCAGAACAAAAAAAAAACAAAAACAACACACAGTTGCATGTGTATATATATATATATATATATATATATATAGATATATATATATAGATAGATATATACTTGAAAAGTATTTTACATATTTACCATTCTTTAACAAGAAACATTTAAGTATTTTAGGTTCTTTTATTTATTTTTTTAAACATTTAATTTTTTAAAACATTTAACAAAAGGAGAAAAAAAAAAAAAATTGATAAATTTAGTCTTAAAAAAACTGACCATTGAGTGTGTGTTGGCTAGCAGCAGTAACAGGGTGAGATAATGGGCACCTTATTCACAAACAAATCAAAGCTTCACCTGGTCTCTGCTGTAAGAATGACCAGCTAGAAACATGAATTATACAAACTGTCATCTGATGATGGATAAGTCAGAGATAGACAAATTAAAAAAAAAAGATGTCTTGGTAAAATTCTAACATTAGCAAAATGTTTAACTACTTGCACTTTGAAGAGAAGTGGCTCCTAGATGATTATATAATCTTGAATTTTTTGCACAACTATCTCATAATTCTGAACAAATGTGATATAAATATCTTATTATATAAAATCTTTTTTCCTTTTACTAATATTTTAAGTTAGTCATTCAAATAACAAAAAGATTGTGCAATAATAATGTAGGAGAATCATTTGGTAATTCAAGTGAAACCAAACAGTTATAAATGTAAATATATGTGTTAAAATGTTATAAGAAACCTTGCGATAGCATCAGTTAATCTGAATTTAGTGACAGTGAATTATATCCATTTATTTAATTCTTTAAAAAACATGAGGGAGAGACATGAGGATTCTTAAGATATCCTGTGTTGATAGCAAAATTCACATTTGTACAGAGGGAGAGAAATAAGAACACAGGTAGGTAAATTATTCTGAACACACACACATTATATATATATATATATATATATATATATATATAAAACAATATCCAATATACAAAGGTACCATACCTGGGACAAGAGAGAGAAGAATATTGCCTGACTGAAAGGGAGAAAAGGAAAAAAAAAACCTTGAGACAAACATGTTTTAGAGAAACAGAGGAAAATAGAATGTCCAATTTAGATTAAAAACATTTTTTGGTAATTATTTTTCAATAATGCTTTATTTTAATTGTATTCATAACCTTTGTCGTCATCGTCACAGTCATTGTATAAAACAGTCATGCTGGTGGTGGTCATAGTTAACAAAGAGAAAAGAAGAGACTGATGGAGCAGAAGGACAGGCAGATAGCCTGCATGACCCAACAGCAATCAGTATATCATTCAGTTTGAAACTGGCCTGCATATAAGAACAACACCTAACACTGTCTTCTTCCATCCCATATCCTGAAAGCATGGCTCCCAGCAGTTTGTCAGTCTCTGACCCACAAAGTGAAAGGCCTTTTTCCTTTAAACCAGGACAGGGAAAGGACACCCCAACATATTTTTTTTTTTTTTTTTTTTTTAAATTTTTTTATATTAAGAAGGACATGGGGATGGGGAATATTTTTTTTTCTTCTGAAACACTAAAAAGAAAATTTGGAAAGAAAGAAAATTGAATGAGTAGATGGAGGAGGAGATGAATTTGTGAGAGGCCAGGAGACACAAAAGATAAAAATAAAGAGGAAAGGTTTCCTTGTTACTAAGAAACAAAAGAGGAAAAGGAGAATAAACAAGGAAAAAGAAAAAAAAACTTGTACTTGAAAACTCGAAAAATGAATTCAGCATAAAACATTGAGAATAACAACTGAAACTTTTTTTTTTTTTAAACATGCATAACAGTGCATATGAACATGTTTGCATGTAAAGGGCTTCCCATCAATCAGTTGCAGAAACATTTAAATATATGAATATTCATTACATAACTATATTAATAAGAGTGTGTGTGTGTGTGTGTGTGTATACACATGCGTAAAGAAAAAAGGCTAAAATGAAAATAAATCATTTTCTTCTTTTCACCTCTTGAGCTTTCTTCTACAAGTCGAGTGACTAACCAAATTTCTTAAGACTTTTACTGTTGACATCTATCTCCTGCTAAAATCAGATTCTACGCACAAGACTGAAGGAAAATACACAGATCACGTTTTTGAACTTCTCAGTTCTCTTTGAGCAAATTGTTTGTGGAAACAGATTTACACCAAACTGACACTGGAGGGGAGAGAGAGGGGGGAACTGTAGAGCACCCCACCTCCACCAACCCCCCACCAACCCCAAGTGCTATTATGGTTTGTTGTATTTAGTGACTTCATTGAAGCATGGAGGAGCAAGTTTTACAATACCAAAATCCATTTTTGTGTTTCTCTCTTTTGTCACTCACTATACGGAACACACGAATATACACTTGATAACTATCCTTTTAGTTGAGGTTAACAACAACCAAAAGAATGGAATATATGTGTACGTGTGTGTAGTTTGTATCAATTCATCAAACGAGACTTTAACCAAGGGGAACAACTCTTTAAACTTAAAAACTTTGGCATGGTTTCATAGCTTTCCATCCCAGCAAAAAGTTTAAAAAATTAAGTTATAAAGTTAAACATTCATTCATAGCTGCTTTTCATACCCTCCCCCTCTTCCTTGTAGAGTAATATAAGGCAAAAAAAACAAAAAAAAAACAAAAACAAACTCCAATAATAAAATAAAGTGAGAGGAGGGTGGGGATATATAATACAAATAGGTCTTCAATGCACTTTAGTAATCAGCTTTATAAAGATCTTTGGTAGCACTTTTATATGTTTCTATGGGCATGTTTGCATGTATTAAATTCATTCAAAAGAGAATTAGAAAAGGCGATGGAAGTCAACTTTATTAGGAAATTTGTTTAAAAAAAAAAAAAATTTTTTTTTTTTTTTTAATAGTTTTTTTGCTAATATTTTTGCAGATTTTTTTCCTCACTCCTATACGATTTTTTAAAATTTATTTATTTATTTATTTTTTTTTTTTTTAAAGTTGAGGGGAAAAGAAGCTCCCACTATCCTCCAATCTGTGTGAACCCTTGGAGGGAGAGAGAGAAAGAGAGATATAGAGGAATAAAGATAGCATTATGTTATTTTTTAATTCAATATTAAAAGGTTCATTTATTTTAAAAGGGAGAAAAAAAATCCTGAGATCATAAAATCTTGTGGTTTTATTTTTTCCCCAAATTTAAATACTGAACAGCGAGCTGTAAGAACTGAAAAATATGCTCGTCATTATAATTATTCATTTAAAAAAAAAAAAAAAAAAAAAAAAAAAAAAAATTTCTTTTTAACACATAGCATCTCAATTTTCAAAGGTCATGCTCAACTAACTTGTATTATTACATAGAGCAGAGCAGGTTTTTAAGAGTGTAAGAGGGCAGCAGGAAGGGCAATAAAAAAAAAAAAAAAAAAAAGTGTGAAGAGTGAGCTTAGCATAAAGGACACCCCTGCAAACACACCACCGCCTGTCCCCCTACTCCACAAACATCCCCCCTCAGATATGTGTTTTGAGGGGGTAAGAAAAAAAAAAACATCAAGAAGGATGGGGAGGCATGTTTCTGTTAACAGTGATATTACCTGCTCCTGCACCTCTTCCTTCTCCTCCTCCTCATCATCATCATCAACCTCATTGTCATATTACATGCAGTCCCCCCCCTCCCAAATAGTTATACTGTTGCTGTCATCTGTAGTTTAGTCCAGTCATCTGTCATTCTTTGTGAGAAAAGAGTAAGAGTCAGTGAGTGGAGTCCTTGTGGTCATTCTTCACCTCTCATCACCAGTGAGATCTGCAACAGCTGAATGATTGGCTCTCAAAAAGTCAGAGTACTTGTTAGTCTTGTTCTTCAGTAGAAATAGTAGTCATTGTCATAGTAATAGTAGTTATAGTAGCTGTAATAATAGGTGGTAGTAGTAGTTGTTGTTGTTGGTAGAACACAAGCTGTAATCATGTGACAAGAATTGGTTGGTAGGTGATGGTGGAAGTAGTAGTAGTAGTGGTGGTGGTAGTGGTGGTTTCTCTATGAAATAATGATTCTTAAAGATGCTCCATCTCAGCAGAGGGTTCACTAGTCACTGCTGAAACCCTGTAAGTAAACCAAATAAAATAAGTTATAGAATAAAATGTAAAAGTCAAATTTGATATTCATATTCACTCCACACAAAAAGGCCCAAACAAAGAGAAATGTGTACTGCAAAAACAGAAATCAATCTGGAAAAGTAAAGTTAATTTTATTTCACTTTTTTCAAAATTTATCTTAATATGAATTTTATCAAGTTAGCATACAAGAATTAAACTGAAACAATTATTACAAATAGGTAAATCATTGCTTTTTAAGGGGAGATATATTTTAAACATTTTCAAATTTGACTAGAAAAATTTAACGTGCACTTTAATATACAATACAGTAATAAAAGACAATGTTCCCAAACATTAAAATGAAAATCAACTGTTCTGCTTTTCCCACTGTAATTATCTCTTCACTACAAATTATTTTCCATCTTACAATTTAGCCAAAGTTATTCCACTGTAAAAGTATCAAATTATGATTATAAAAGATACAGCAACTGACACTCACAAATACAAGTGATGAGCAGAGAGTGAGTTCGTGTGGGAAAAAAAAAAAAAAAAAAAAAAAGAGTAGGGGGAGTTTTTTTAAAACATAGTCATTATAGACATTTAAAACACTGTTGCTATACAATTTTCCTGTCCACATTCACAATACAAGTTTACTATAAGGGAAAAAAAAAAAAAAAAAAAAATTACAACTGCAAAAGTTAAAGTTGCCTCCCTTAGATGACATAATAGCTTTAGCAGTTAATTCTTAAATTGATTATAATGGAGCGTGTTCATAGGTGTTTCTAATTATAACAGATCACATTTCATGCACACTTACAAAAAAATTGACAACTAACAATTACATTATTTTTTTTCGTCTTAGCAATTCATCCCTGAAGATGAACTTGGATGAGATTGAAAGTAATTAGGAAAATAAAAGAAATGAAAAAATTATGGCGCCTTCCTTAACGAATTTAATAATATTAAGTTGATCCAAGAATTTGAGAGGATTAAAATAAAAATAGACATATGTCCAAATTATTCAACTATATATATATATATATATATATATATATATATATATATATATATATAGAGAGAGAGAGAGAGAGATATGGATGAATAGATGATAATAGTGAAATTAGATATTTTCATACAGGAAACATCCAATGCAGTTAATGTTACTGCTGGTAGAAATTTATAAAATCTTTTGCTTTAAACAGTTTTTGAGGAAATTAAACTTCACAAGTGAACTGGTATCACCAATTCTAATACTTATGGAAGTTTACCCTCTCCCCCAGCATTTAGTTTTTCGTAGTGTGAAAAATTTAACAGCTTGATTATATTGTTATTTTCTCTTCTTGTTACACATGCACAAAAAAATCTCACTTTATAATTTGTATGCAAATAATCACTGATATTTCTGTAAGAGTCAAAATAAATTGATTTCACACTGAAGTAGAGGACTTAAAAAAAAAAAAAAAAAGCTGACTTAAGGTTTGTTATAATATTTTAATTTTTTTTTTTTTTTTTTTTTTTTTTATTTGCTAAATTTACCAACATGGTTTTAGAATAATTAAATTACAAGCTTTGGGCACCTCGGTGTGGTGTAATTGTTAGCAAGTTTGTCTCACTAGATAAGTTATGACTTAAAAGTCAGTTCGATCCTCACTAGATGCCACATATGTTCAGCCTTGTGTCACATCTAAGCTACACTAAGAAAATAACCATTAAAGTACAGGCTATATGCATAGAAAATTTCCATAAGATTAAATTTCTCGGATATTGTCATTCAACTCATCCATCAATTCAAACCCATTTGTTTGTGTAACTTGCAATATATATATATATATATATCTTAATCACCTTGCTTGATTTTTATTACAGGATATAATATTTTGTGAATCAGCTATTAATACTGACAAATATGATAGACCAGGTAAAAGGAGTTAAAACCACAAAAAAGAAATCAGTACTTAAAAACACTGTTGCCTCACTTCATACAATTGAATAAAAATCTCAACTAGTTTTTATAGCATGATCTTTGCACACTGATACTTTTAGGTAATGTATTAAGCACAATAACGACATTAACAATTCAATCTTTTTGCAATATTTAAAAACCTGTAAACAAAGCAACACAGTTAATTTTGTTGTGGTAATAACACTTAAGAGAAGGGCTAAAACCTAAGTATATGAAAATCTATTTCTGTAGAAATTTGGGCAGAAAATAGCTTTTGAAAAGTGCTTACTCACTATTTTAATACTTTGTAATGTCAAGCAGAAATCTTACAATAAAACCAGTGATTGCTTTTATGTATCTTATGGCCAACCAAACAACTGGATCCTGAGGACTAAATATGTCTGAGGGTAACATGGCTTGTGAATAACCACAGGAGAGGTGGTATTGACCAGAGGTCATTAGATATCACGAAAGGTCAGTTAAGGGACGAAAGTGCTATTTCCAACAAAACTGCAGCAAGAGGTCTCTTTTTATACTATACTACATAAACCAGAAGTACTGTAATTGAGAAAAAAAAAAAAGAGAGAGAGAGAATGTGAAGGTGCCAAGTGGTTAGTGGTACAATAAATGAAATCCACAAACTCCAACTGTTTTAATCTCTGTACTACTGCTCTTTGTACTAATGTTCTTCATAAAGGCATGAATTAAAATAAATGATGCAAATGACTTTGAAAGAAGAAAAAACAAATAATTTCCATAAAAAATAAAAAATTTATTTTAGGTTTTAGGTTTATTTGTGTTTTTGCAACAATTCTATTTCAATTGCTTGAAAGCAACAATTCTGAGAGAAACAACATTCCTGGCGTGTCAGCATTTTTTTTTTTTTTTTTTTTGTATAATTAATACAAACAGAATAGCAAACTTATATTTTTTAGTAGGAATCTGGGTAAAACCAGGTAAATCTGCTAGCTATCTATAACATTTTTATTTCACTTAAACATAATACTGTAGTATATAACATTTTTTTTTTTTTTTGTTCAACAGAAGAAATATCTTCTGATATCATATGATAGGAAAAGAGAAAGAAATTTTACTTAGCATTCAGATGCAAAAGATCTTTATAATCTGCCCAAAAATATGACCATTAAAATTTACAAAGATCTGCTTAATACAAGGTTTCGATCAAAAAGTATTGGAACTGGTGATATAAAAAGAAAACTACAACACATCAACTCGGTATTTAATCTCCTTCAAAGCAGTCCCCCTTCTGAAGCCACACACTTTATCCAGCATAGTTTCCATTGATGGAAGCATTCCTGGAACTCCTTTTTTTGGGGGATAGCGAATAACTGCCTCACCATATTCTCATGGATTGTCTTGACATCTCGAATTCTTGTTTCTTTCAAGTGGGATTTGATTTTTTGAAGAGGAAAAAGTCAAGATCTGGGGAATATGGTGGTTGTTGGACCTGGGGAATGTTGTACTTGGCCAAAACCTATGTCACAAACCATGGTCACTAATGGAACCTCTGTAACATGGGGAGATGACCACACTCTACACACTTTCTTTCCAAGCACTGCTCTAAACAACAAAAGTGAGCAAAAACATTATAACAGTGTGTATGCACAATAGAGTTCAAGGTCAATCTGTGCCAAGTGGCTTCACACTGCCTACTTTAGCTCCATTACCATAGCAACAGTCCCAATACTTTTTGGTCAGACCTCGTATACAAACAAAACTCACAATAACCAATGGAGTAAGTTCTTTAGCCAATTGGCAAATTCTAGAAAGGAACATTCTGTTGAGTATAATTACATAACTCTTACTTCCTATATAGTATTGTAGATAGATTAAAATGAAGAGAATATATCACCTAACACAAAAGGTGTGCCATTCTATGTAATTGTGATATGGTTTACACATAAGGGCTTTACTGTTAGGGTAGTGGGTGCTCTGACAAAGTCATAGAGAATGTCAGCAAAAATTGTACACTTTTTAACATTGCAATTGTTGGTGCACATATTTGCTTACACAGATTTTAGCCTGAACTGCAGCAAAACGCTGATTTAAGGAAGGCTGGGAGGTCTTCCCATTGGCAAGTAAGTCCTAAGTTCAAGTTCCTGAAATTCAAAAAGATTTTTTATTTTAGGGCAAAAAGTATGCGTGCTTGTGTACAAGTTTTCCACTTTACAAAGCAAATTCTTAAGCAAAAGAAATTAAAAGTGCCACAATTACATTCACTTAAATGTAATGAGAATATCCCCAGGATTTCATTTTATATTTCAAACAGATTGACACACTGATAATGTTATTCTATTACTAGTAAACAATGAAAGATCTAAAGAGGATTTCTATTTATAGAAGAGCTACAAGAATTTAACAGTACAAAATGCGTGATTATACAAATGTGTTTGCTATGATATAGATTCATACAAAACTTTTTTTTTATTTTTTATTTTATTTTTTTTTTTTTTTTTTAACATTTTCACTTTTGTACTCTCTAACCTGCTTCAGGTATCAGTAACCTCCGACAAATTTACAATTGTAATCTCCTTCACAAACTGTATTTCTGCATTACCCGACCTAGTGATTGAACTCAATTTACACAGAATCTAATGTCTTTAACTATATTTACTCAGGGATTATCTCTAAATTATTTGTTTTGTTTAATGGCATATCAAATCCAAGTGGGTCATCTCATGCCAAAGCAAGTTCTTATTCATAAAACCCTACTTGTTCTTATTCATAAAACCCTACTTGTTCTTATTCATAAAACCCTACTTGTTCTTATTCATAAAACCCTACTTGTTCTTATTCATAAAACCCTACTTGTTCTTATTCATAAAACCCTACTTGTTCTTATTCATAAAACCCTACTTGTTCTTATTCATAAAACCCTACTTGTTCTTATTCATAAAACCCTACTTGTTCTTATTCATAAAACCCTACTTGTTCTTATTCATAAAACCCTACTTGTTCTTATTCATAAAACCCTACTTGTTCTTATTCATAAAACCCTACTTGTTCTTATTCATAAAACCCTACTTGTTCTTATTCATAAAACCCTACTTGTTCTTATTCATAAAACCCTACTTGTTCTTATTCATAAAACCCTACTTGTTCTTATTCATAAAACCCTACTTGTTCTTATTCATAAAACCCTACTTGTTCTTATTCATAAAACCCTACTTGTTCTTATTCATAAAACCCTACTTGTTCTTATTCATAAAACCCTACTTGTTCTTATTCATAAAACCCTACTTGTTCTTATTCATAAAACCCTACTTGTTCTTATTCATAAAACCCTACTTGTTCTTATTCATAAAACCCTACTTGTTCTTATTCATAAAACCCTACTTGTTCTTATTCATAAAACCCTACTTGTTCTTATTCATAAAACCCTACTTGTTCTTATTCATAAAACCCTACTTGTTCTTATTCATAAAACCCTACTTGTTCTTATTCATAAAACCCTACTTGTTCTTATTCATAAAACCCTACTTGTTCTTATTCATAAAACCCTACTTGTTCTTATTCATAAAACCCTACTTGTTCTTATTCATAAAACCCTACTTGTTCTTATTCATAAAACCCTACTTGTTCTTATTCATAAAACCCTACTTGTTCTTATTCATAAAACCCTACTTGTTCTTATTCATAAAACCCTACTTGTTCTTATTCATAAAACCCTACTTGTTCTTATTCATAAAACCCTACTTGTTCTTATTCATAAAACCCTACTTGTTCTTATTCATAAACCCTACTATGGCTAACTGTGTACTTTTCCTTGCATGTCATGCACATTGAGGCTTCCTCCCACTTTAGTAGATATGAATGCATGATAGATGTTTGTCCTATACAGAGCCTGGTCAGTTTTACAAACTTTTTTTGGACAACGTGTAGCTCTGCTACTTTCCTATGGTTGGTTTTATTTTATGTAATTGATTGTTTGGGCAAGAGTCCCAAAGCTCTTGCTACCTTTTTTCCCAATTATCTCAAAGTATTTAATTTAATGCAATGTATTCTTTCCTAATTTAGTGGCTTTCATATGTTGTTGATCTTTGAACTCACCCAAGGGTTCTGAATAAAGTATTACTAGTTTCATCTTATTTACCAATTTTGTTTTAAGCCTTTAAAAAAAAAAAAAAAAAAAAAAAAAAAAAAATCTATATATTATCAGCAATTGTGATTTAAAAAAAAAAAAAAATCATCCCAAAGAATTATAGCATTCTAATGTTTGCTTGGTTTTTCTTTTCAGCCACTAGTCTCAACCTGCTGCAAGTTTATGTAATGTTATAAGCACTATTGTTTTAGAGGTTTAATTATATTGTCCTAATGTATTGATCACAAGTTCTTCACAACTTTTCTCAACACCTCTGATGTGGAGTAGAATGGCTGTAGTCAGTTTACAATTATCTTGCAAACCCATGTGTGCAAAATGTTTTCCTTAATATTTAGTAAATGGCAAGATGTGACGAATGCAGATAGCCCAAACACACATATATTAAGGTTAATCTCCGCCTGACAACAGAAGAGGTCACGTGGGAGTCAAGAGGTTGACTGACCCAATTACCTGTAGCAACAGACGTCAAGACAGAAGCTAGACAGGGGACTGACGTAAGGTCATGAAGCAGCAGGAACTGGAATTTGCGCCAAAACGCAGGGCATGTGGGAATTAGAAAATTACTTGGAAGTCAGTTGCTGTCTTGTCTTGTCTTTGAAGGAGCAAGACTCGAAATCGAAGCACTGATAACTTATGAACGGAAAGATGAGACATTTTGATAATGATGGAACTTGTCCGATTCATCCCAAGCAACTCCAGATAAGAAATATAAGGATATGTATTTCTGATCGTTATCTCCAAATTGAAGAAGATAAATTTGAGTTATTTATCACAGAAGACGCAAGGAAATTTTTACACTGAGAATACAGCCTGCGTTTGAAGAAATAAAAGAGAAAACCAGAGAGAAGAAAGCATATATCTCTGTTACGAGCTGAATTGTGTTAAGAAGAAATAAGAAAAGGGAAAACCAGAGAGAGGAAGAAAGTGTATATCCCTGTTGCAGTTGAACCGTGTACGAAACTGAACTGTATACAGAAGAAAGAAAGAAAAAAGAAAAAAGAAAACCAGAGAGAGGAAGAAAGTGCATATCTCTGTTATGGTCGGACCATGTGTGAAATTGGATTTGTGTAAAAAAAGGGAAAGAAAGATATACATGCATCCATAAACTTTATGTTCTCACATACACCTTTCCACATGTCAAAATAGAAATATGTAAATCCTATCCCATGTCTTTTGGTTATGCGTTGATTTCTGGATTCGTAGTGATTCATACTTATTTTTTTATCCGTTCGGGTTCAGTCAAATCCACTTGGATTCAGGCATATTTTGGTATCCCAACATAAGTCTTGAGGTTCTGGTCATCGGAGGCTTTACTCATGCTTATATTTTTCTTTTATTTTAATATTTTGTGTATATGTACATATTAAAATTCTTATACCAAAATTCATTACACCTTATCATTCATCCTTGAATTGTGGATCAGTACTTGTGTTGAAACCGAAGCAAACCTGGGAAAAGATTACTGTTCGATTATCCTAATCGAACAGCGTTCTTTAAAATATTTTTGTTTACTAATTGTCCATTTGTCATGGTCTGGGAGAGATAGACCGTATCTCTCCACAGATGTGATAATGTATATATCTTCTGGTCGGCGTATGATCGCATCATAAACCATTCATCGACGAGGGCATATGACACAAGACAAATTTTCATGATTAATGAAGTAGCTTTCTGAATACATCTATCAACAAGAAGTTCCTGGTTATAGTCATATTTGTGTGAATTACAACCAGTTTTGTTACTGAAAATTAGAAAAAAAAAAATTTTCTTGCATTATTTGAATTTTTTTAAAAAACTTAGAAATTTACTTTTTAATATTAAACTCTTAATTCGGTTCCCTACCCCCATTTTTATTTATCCTATAAAAACCTAGAAAGACAACACATGAAAACATACAAGAGAATTAAGAAGTTGATGATAAATCTATAACATTTTAAATGGGGTAATTGAAAAGCTCCAGGATACTAATGTTGTTACAATTCCTGACGTTTAAGTCGATCTTTGATGGCATATCAACTGATTTATATTGGTTTATATTTAAAGGAAAATATACAATCTTTGTTACTGTATGTGTGTGTATATATATATATATATATATATATATATATATGTGTGTGTGTGTGTTTTATATTTTCAGATATAATTTCAAGAATATTATAATTCTATTTATTTTAATATTTTTGAATAGTTCTTTTAAGCTGGTGGTGGTTCTTGTTTCAGTAAGAATGAATGCATAATTTTAGTGTGACCTATTAGTAGCTGTGTTATAGTAACCTCTTCCCTTCTATTATCCATTACACCACTCACATATCCTAGCTTACAACACCTGCTATTCCCAAGCAGTCACTCATCTAGGTACTGACCAAGCTCAATGTTGCTTAACTTCAATATTCATATGAGAATTGGTGTTTCAGCATGATATGGCCATAAGCCAAAAACAACTAAGAAAATTGATCTGAATGAATCGATGTATAATAGTAACACCATATTCTCAGTAATTCAAATATTACACAAGACCAAAAATTGAATGTGCAAGTGAAAAAAATGCTTTGAATTAATCACGATTATTCTGCATAGCTTAGCCACTTTAACAATGCTGATGATAATAGTTTACAATTTCTGTTCATGCTCATCCCTCAAATTAATGCTAATTTTAGGGCAGTAAATTTGTCACATGTCACACTAATAGCTACTATATTGATTTTTGGGTGCTAAAGAGCTTATTAAATACCTAAAACAACTATCATATTTAAGAGATTTTATTTCCTGCAGCAGATCATAATTAAAAAAAAAAAACAAAAAAAAAAAAAACACCTTAAAACTTTGCTTATTGTATCAGTTTTTACAAGTAAACATTACTATTGCTTGTTTAAAAGTTTCATTCTATAGAAATAATACTAGCTATAATAGTCTTTAATTGACAATTTAACAATTCTATAAATTTGCATTTTTGTCTGCATAATCATTAATGACATTAAAAAAAGAACGTAAGAAAATAGTAACATTTTTAATCCTGAGGAAAAAATATGTAGTTTGCTGTTAAGGAAAGCAGTGATGTATGTTTAGAGGCAGATAAAGTGGTTTCTTTTGTTTCTTACTAAAAAACAAAATTTAAATATTTAAGGAAAAAATAAAAAAAATTAACTTACTGCATCAGTTTTTCCAGGTCTAAGCCTTTCTAGAATGCTTTCAACTGTACTTCGCCTGAAAGAAAAGGGAGATTTTTTTTTTCTAAAAAGTATAAACATTGATACTACAGAAATTTTCCTGTATTTAAGTGTCTTAGGAATTTAAAAAGAAATACATTGTCAAATCATTACTAACAAGTATGACAAATTACACACAAATTTAGAAATGTTACTATATACAAAAATGTTAATCAAATTCTAATCTTAATGCAAAAAGGTGGTTTTATTTCTCATTAAACACTGGCAGCAGGTACCACAGCTGTCAACAATTTTAGTTTTGTCATTTTTCCACATCTTCAGTAAGCAAACAACATCTTTTAAAATGAGATCAAGATTTCACATTAATGAATTTGACTCCACGCCATTTCAAGTAATTTTCATTTCAATGTAATTATTAATCTGCTAATAATTAATCAGCAAAAGTTACAAAACAACATTACCAATAAATTATGTACAAAATAAAATTTTTTTTCCAAATGTTTATATTTTTATGTAAAGATTTGTGTGCAGATAGTTGGAATGGTCAGTTTTATCATGTAAAATTTTATAGGGACTACAAAGTGAATAAATTCTTTTTTTTCTTTACAGAAACTTTTTTTTTTCAAAGATAATAAAAAGGAATCAAAGACAAAAAAAAAAAAAAAAAATCACATAGTAACATTCATTTAAACCAAATCAAAGTTATTTTCAAATATTTTTAAAATAGATCTATTGCAACAAACAGCTTCCGCAATTCATGGGAGGTAACTATCAAGTGAATGCACAGTACAAAGCAATAAAGAAATGTCAAAGTAAAAATTGATTGTATTTGACAATGGCATTTGTTTAATATTTTTATTGACAGAACTGTTAATAGTTTTTCAAATGATCAGTGACAATGAAATATTAATAGTATGGCTAACAGCTAACAAAAGTCTTTGTAATCTCAATATTACATCTGAGAAGTTTTACTCTAGATGTTACATGATCATATAAGTACATATACAAAATATATAAAAGAAAAAAATAATCACCATTTGCTGACTGAAATAATTTATACATTTCATTTCCTTTAAATTGCTTTCATATATTTCTTTAGTTTGAAGCTGTTCTGATGTGGCTATCTTGAAAATACAATCATTTGCTGCTGCTATCATCATGGCTGAAAGTTCATATCATGCAACTTTGGAAGCTAATTTTAAAGGAGTTGCATTATACACAAAATATAAAGTTAGCATATATACTGCCAGCCTTGGCTATGCCATTTACTAAATTATATATTCATCTACTGTAATTATTTAAAATAAGGATTATTTTGATAAAAAAGATTTTTACTTCACTGTATCCAATAATAATGCATGCAATATTCACATATCAGCATGCACCTTTTCCATTGTCTACTTTATAAGATGTTTAGCTGTTTCTCATTTGTTTATGGCTGTATGCATTTATGCAACAAGTATAGGGTTACTAACGATGCTTTTATCATTCTCTTACTTTGTGTTTTTTATTTTTAACTTATTTAACTAGAAGATGGGGATAAAAAGACAGGAAAAGAGGTTAGTCTATTGTAATTTGGTTTCTCAAAAAAGGAACTCACATGATAAATGACAAAATTATTTTCTATAAGTGGAAATTTAGGGGTTGCAAGATACATGAGATTGCGTATTACACGAGAGAGAGAGAGAGAGAGAGAGTGCGCGCGTGTGTGTGTGTGTGTATATATATATATATATATATATATATATGCATACACACTTTTCACTCACCCTGTGTGTGTGTAACTCCATTTTATAATACTTTTAATTTATTTAATAACTATAATTTTTACAAGAAATTGATAAGAGAGAAAAGCATTTAGCATAAGGCTTTATTTAAAATTCAATATGGACACCAGATTCCGCTACAAGCTTCTTGAGCCACCCAGAAATCACGTCAACTGATTTCACCAGGAACTCATAGTATGAAAGACATAACCTCTTGTATTCACCCTTCAAGTATAGTAGACTTGCTCCTTTAACCACCCTTACAAAAAAAAAAAAAAAAAAAAAAAAAAACTAATCACAGATGGTTAAGTCAGGACTCCTGGCTGTCCACTCATACATAAAATAGAGTTACTTTTCAATCATCCAGTGTATATAATTTTTATCACTTTAAATATTATTTTTAGTGGATCAGCATTTTTAGCTGTCTTTATTTAAAAAAAAAAAAAAAAGTATTTTGTCTACCAGCTCAAATATTTGAGAAATCTTGCTAAAAGAATACTGCCCCACCCCATATTTTCTTTAATATTTTAAAAATATTTAGGGCAATAGATGAAATAAAGTAGTTCAAAATAAACAGATACTTATAAGTATTTTATATATATATATATATATATATATATATGTATGTGTGTATGTATGTATATGTGTGTGTGCAGTACTTAGTGGAAAGTGCTCAATATCAGCAATAGAGTTAACATATTCAGTTGTATGGATATGAGTTTGGAGTTTGTCTGATTATCGCAAATGCATGATACCCAGGGTCAAAAAATCATATCCATACAACTGAATAAAAATAAGTGTGTGTGATTAAAAAATGGTTCAATTTAGTCAAAAGGCTAATATATAATAAATATTGTCAATCTTATTGCCAATATTGTTATCATTTTGTTTTGTTTTTTTATTCCTCAAATTTTATTAACCAGCCTATTAAATCTATATAGACATTTATTACTATTTTTAGTGGTTACATATGTTTCAGTTACTATTCCTTTTATTTTTTTTTCTTCTTAAAACAATGAAATTAATAACAACCAGCCTAAATTGAAAAGTCCTATGAACAGGGTTCCCCACAGATCTGTATAAAAAAAATTCAATGACTTTGCCAGGACCATGTTAAGTTTCAAGGACTGAAATTGGTGCACACACAAAGTGAATGGTCATCAATTTCAAAAACACAAACTTTGTGAGTTATCTTAATAGTTTGACAGACGAGATGTTCAAAGAAAAGCTACAGCTGGTTCCAATAATTCATGTCATATGGATCAATTGAAAGCAGTGAAAAAAAAAAAAAAAATCAGTGTTGAAGGCTAAAACAACTGAATGCAGACCTGGTTATCTTATATATTTTGTGTAGCATTCTACAGAGATTGGAGTTCTACACTTGAAAATTTTGAATTACACACTTTAATTCTTAATCCTACACATTTCAGCTATCAAGATGACTCATGGTTTGTGAATGTCACAAAATTCTTGACTGCTGGACATTTCCTGTGAAGTACAATGGTTTTAATGAACAGAATTACAAATAGAAATTTTCACAAAAAGACTACACATTTTACCTACACCTACTACTCATGGCATTTGTTGCATATAGCACAGAACACAATGTTAACATTTTTTCAGTTCATCTAGTTTAGCATTCAGCCTCTTTTCCAATTTTGATATTTCTATGGATTTGTCCTTTACAGATCATTGCATGGCATTGAACTTTGCAGCAAGTGTGAAGTTCAGAGTCTGCTCAGCTTTCTCCACAAAGTTGTCAGTTGATTTGAGCAAATCTTGTGTGCAACTTTCAAGCTTGTTTTTCAGTTTTTTTCAGTTCAATTTTTCATAAGCATGGATTTCCATTTTTTGGTCAGCTGCTCCTTCCCTTTCTTTTTCTTCTCAGTCTCAAGGTATTGGTTGTATGTTGTTCTGACATTCAAGCCACTGCAGAGAAGAGCCTTAGTCATGGGAACATTCCCAGAAACTTCTCTCCATGACAGAGTAGCAGCAATCTGCAAACAACTTTCCAGAGTTTTTGATATTCTTTGTTGCTAGACAAAGAAGAGTATGACAAAGTGTCCAGACAGTCTTCATGCTTACTGAAATTCTTGAAACCAATTTTTCCAGCAACCTCCTCCTTGAACTCTTTGTACTGACTGATAATGTCATCACGATCAGACCTGCTGACTTGTTTTCTGATCATCATGTGGGAAAGACATCTTTTTAGACTGTTTTCTGTGGCTAATTTTTTTTCTCAAATAGATTCAGATTTCAGCCATGCAAGTGACCTTACAAGAGGGTATCTAAGGGAGACTGCCAAAAGTTTCTCAATGATGGTGATGAACATTGTCTTTGTTGCAATTCTGCAGGCAAACAGATCTTTTGACATTTCCTTTAAATAAATTTTGCATAGCCCTAAATACCAGAAATCTACATTCAATCTTTGCAGCATCTTTATGCAGGTTTGGGTTTGATAAAAGTCTTAGAAATTCATTTAGTTTGGGAAATGTAATTATTCTTTTTTAGCATGCTCTTCCTTTACAAATCTTAACAGTTTCATGATCATGCTAAAAGAGTCATCTGAAAGGAAGCAACAGTTTATCACTGTTTTATCAGAAATAGCTCGTGTCTTTTGAAACAGACACAAAAATCTGCAGTTTTCCTGGAAATAAAACATTGTTCACATTTGACAGCACAGCAGAGAAAGACTTAGTCAGAGGGACCACTTTTCTTCCTTTTTTAAATTAAGTTCACAAATTTGATGATATCTGGCCAAATGGCTAGGAGACATTAACATGTTTGTACATTTTATAGCCATCTATGGCAGTAATACAAAAGTCATTAAAAGGAACAGGGTTGCCAGATTGAACTTTTAAAGCCAAATAATTTTAATATATTTCATCATTTTTTTTTTCACACTTACAACAAAAGCTAGATACAGGTCATTATTACCCTGCAAACTTTAAAAACATTTTTCTTATTTTTTCAAAAATACATTTTTCTATCATAAGACATCAAAAGGCACATTTTCTATATCAACCTTCCCATCTACATTTTCTTTGAGTCAAATTTTATTCTTTTGGCAATAATTTAGACTAGGGGTTCTCAACTGGGGTCCACAGGCAAAATATAATAAATTAGGGGTCCACAATGATATTTTTGTGGTCCATGAAGAAAGCCAACTTGGAATGGTTTTATTATTTTTATTTCCTGAGGAAACTACAGTTGTACAAGAATACTATCAGGCATTGTGCATTTGAACAGGTTCCTTCTTTGGCCTCTGTTAGCACCAATTTGAGAGATGAAGATCTTGCATTATATGGTGAATATTTGAAAAATATGCATGAAGATATGCAAACTCGGTTTAGTGACCTACTCATGATGGATATACCAACTTAGGTTTCAGTTCCTTTCAAAGTTAATGTTGCCAATATAGACATTTTTGCAAGAGCCACTCATCAAATTACAAAGTGATAAAATAATGTAGACAAAATTCAAAGTACAATACAGTGTAACCCGGATATAAGAGAAATTTTCTCTGGTCCCAAATAAGAGACTGTGTTAATGTAAACAAAATAGACCAAACTCGGATATAAGAGACTTCGTCTCCGGTCCCAACAACTCGTATCCGGGTTACACTGTACATGGAAAACAAATGATATTGCTACAAAGTACCCTTTGCACTGGGATAAAGTACAGCTCTACATTATTGCTTTTCCAACAGTTTCTCAATAGACTTGACATTGTGAAAAGAGGTGATCTTCGACTATCATTAACAGTGATGGAACCAGATATAAAGAAACTTGTCTAGTAGCATCAACCATAAGGATCTCATTGAATAAATATGCATTTATATTTTTTTTTCTTCTAATCCCACACTTAACTTAAATTGGTTTATTAAAATTTTTAACCAGTGTGCATAAATAAATACTGCAGTGAATTCAATTGCCTGAAGAGCTCCGCTCTTCATAGGATTGACCATGGAAGAAACATTGTAATATTGTAATACAAGATATTAGTCAATAAAAATTATTGCTATAATTACTATTGTAATTGTAGAGCAATTTATTTGCATTAGTTTTCATTTAAAAATAAAGCTTAATTATATAATATTTCTTCGATTATTAAAACCTCAAAATTTTTTATTTCTTATTAGAATATTGTTGTCTTATGTCAAATAGCAATTAAGGGGTCCACAGCTAAAAAAAAGTTTAGAACCAGTGATTTAGACAAATGTAACTTTCATAGATACATATTAACGCAGGATGCATAAAGTATGTATTTTTTTTTCAGCATGATCTTACCCAGTAATGACTAGAGATCAAAAGAACTTTTTACTTTTGAAATTGACATGTGAATAAAATTTCTTCAATTGTTCAAATTAAATCTACTAAAATGTATTTTATTATCATAAAATCATTTTCCTTTCAACTACAAATTCAATGAGTGTGAATTTATCTTTGACAGAGATGTTTATTTGTCTTTGACGACTTATCCTTGCTTTTCCTCTTGTTGAGTGAGGGTAGCAGCTAGAAGACACGCCTTCATATCCTTTCTTCCTCATCAGCTAAATGAGAAAATACAGAAGTAACAAAGAGGGCATGAACTTGTTCTAATCAAGGAAACCAGCCACCATTTGCAATAATTGCCAAATATTACTGATGACTAAAAAACATTATTCTTAAAGGATAAATTTAGCTTGTTAAAAAAAAAAAAAAAAAAAAAGAGCCAGATTTCTAGGATTTGGCAGGTTGACTTTCATGAATTGAGAAAATGAATGTGTGTGCAGCCCAATATAAAAAATTCCACGACTTTTCAAGGAGCTTTTGAGCTATTGCTGTTTTTTCCAGGACTTTAGAAAAGTGTCAATTTTCGAGGTTTTTTTGCAAGGTTTCCAGGATCTGTATGAAAGAAAAATTGTACCTCCAACAGGAATCAAACCAGAACCCCCCCCCCAAACACACACACACACCTCAGGGAAAACAATTTTTAAGCCAGTTTGTCCTATCAGGCTGGTTCTGTGGCCAAAGTTAGAATTATCTATTTGGGAAATGTCTGTGCATGCACATGCAGTGTGGGGGTTATAGAAATCAACATTGCAAGTTTCAGTTTGTCTTACATTTCAAGCAATCTTTATACCAAGTGTCACTACTCCCTTTGTGTTCTCTACATATAGGTCATTGGAAGATTAAGAAACGTAGGAGAAGGGAAAAACTGGCTCTTCCCAGTTCTTTTCTTTAGTGCTAATGCTTTAAGTTATTTAGTCATGATCTGTTGTTTGCATATTTTACTTATTCTAAATATATAATTTATTTATTATATTTTTTCTTTGGTTCTAAATTTTGGTGCTTATTAGATTTAGGTTATAAGATTTTATTGTCTTTGATTCATGATGTCATTGTAGGTAGCATAATATTTGTTTTCATACCTGCAATTTGAAAGTCTCTGAATGATTATTACTATTTTTTTCCTTTAGTCAACAGCATTTTGAAGTGTTGTAAGCTGGTGCTGTTCTATTTATTAAACAATGTTTTATGCGAGAAGCTTCTTCAGAATAGGTGTCAAAAACAAAAATTTCTTTACTTGTAACAAAATCATAACCAAACGCATTCAATTATTAGATGCTACCTGCTGCAGATAAAAACATCCTTTTTTTTAACTGGTTCAATCATTTCAGCATACTTCAGCAAACAACAATGGTCACTCTGCTGAAAGCCCAAAAGCTACTAGAGGTAGAGGGTTACAGAGTAAAAGGCACAGTTTATGAGGATATGTGGGGAAGATAATGGTCGACCCTAGATTTCAACAGGTTAAGATTTTAAATTGATTTAATATAATTTTGGTTAAACTCATTTTTTTCTTCTTTGGTAGTTGCACCCAAACATAACAGGCTATCATATTTTCTATATCATTTTCCAAATGTTTTTTTCTATAACATACTAAAGGAAAAAAAAAAAAAAAAAAAAAAAAGACTTGTTGCTTTTGACATAAGGCATTTGCGTCTATCTCAGCAAACTATTTGGTGAATTAATGGTAGTGATTTCACAAAAATCATTAATTTGATTCTATCTTTAAAGGTAAGATTTCACAAAATATTTAACCCTAAACTAATTCATGATAGGTATATTCAATGTGTGCATGTTAGATAAAAGTCTTAAGTAGCTATTTAATAGTTACTACAAACAAGTAAATCTTCATTAGGTTTTGGTAATACTACAATAGGTAGTGTCTACTTTCTATCTCCAGCAGGAATGTACTGTAATATCTCATTAGTCAAATTATGGAACGTGTTCATTTTTTTTTTAGCATACATGTATCTTCAATATCAATAGAATTCATTCTTGTACTCTGATTATTTAACACATCAATTCCAAGACCACAAATTTTTTTCTTCAATCAGTGACCACAATTTCAGATTGTGTTTCCTGGGTGTCTTCAGAAGAAATCAATGTTTTAATAATGAATTTGTTAAATTGTCAAATAGCTTTTTAAAACTAAGTTGACCAATACCTATCCAAAATTTACTGAGAATTAATGTAACTTTGCTTACAACTATTAACTTATCCTTTTATAATTGTGCTGGTCCTTTCCTTTGTTAGTTTGCACAGCCATTACACCCTACCAATACCTCATAAATAATGGACTATTAAGTTTTGATCACAGAGAAAGACACTACTTGGTTTCAGTGAGAAAATTAATGAAAGAAAGGAGGGAAAGTAGAAGTGCTTAACGGCTGTTTCAGTGAAATGGAAAAGTTGTCAATTTCAAATCTTTTCATTTGTACCCCCTTACTTCTTAAAATAACAACCAGCATTCATATTTATGATTGTTATTGCAATATTTTGTTAAAGTTGTTAAGCTCAAATATTCAACAATGTGATAGGGGAATTTCTATAAATTTGCCATGAGCATATATTCATTCATCAACTTAAGAATTAAGATTCATCAGGAAATTCAAATAGGGAAACCATGAAATTGTGATAGGTTTTTCTAGTTTACATCATTTATACTATTGTCTTCATCTTTGTTGCTATCAATGTTTTGGCTGATATGACCTTCATCAGATGCTTGACCTGTGTAATCTTCAGGGAATTTCAAATAGTACTCTTCATTTAATCTATTGAGTGTAGATTGTTCTCATTCTGCCATCTATGTCTAGGGATCTCTCATCTAATTCTTATTACCAACATTTATATGATTAACACTTGCATCTTAGATGCTTTATTGCTTTGCTTCAGGTGAAATGAAAAAAGAAAAGAAAAGAAAAAAAGAGAGTACTGTTATTGCCCCCCCCTCCTTTTTTTCCACCGATGCCTTTTCCATAATTACTGTCACCAATCTCACAAACAAATGCTTTAATGCACTAGAATATTATCTCATGAGACAATCCTGAGTATAGAACTTGGAACCTTAAACCTAATCAATACTATAAATCAGAATATGAGATTGAATTTTGGGGACATGTAATAAGGAAGGAAAACTTGAATTTAATACTCACAAGAAACAGTTAAAGTAAAAAATAAATAAATTTGTACACTGGCCCTGATTAGGTGTTTGCTGATCCGTGTAACCTTCAGGGAATTTCAAAGTGAATTTTTTATTTCATCCAATTTAATAGAAACTTATCAATTAGTCATTGAATGTGTTCCAAATTTTCTTGTAATTATCCTTATAGAATTTTGCTGAATTTTCAGCATGTCTTTCCAAATACAAAAGATTCTTCTTTAATAAAGGCTAGATTATCTATAAATGCATAGGGTTCCTTTTAAAAGTAGTTCAGGATACAAAATAATGAGGTAACAATATTACCAATTTTATTATTAATTATACATATTTTTATTTGTATTTAAAGATGGGAAAAGAAGGTTTATTGGGCTTTATAGTTAACACATTGTATGAAAATTTGGAGTAATAGCTTAAAACAGGTGTAGTCTTTTTCAAAATAAGCATGTTTTTATTGATTATTAGTCAATAAGTAAATTTTTTCTGCTTGAGAAAAAAAAAATGCAAATATATCCAGATTTTAATAAGCTTTACGACTTTACATTCAAAGAGAAGTTTATTCCATAAAATGTACTTTGAATGCAAAATTAATACTAAAGATGGTAAAAGGTTTATTGTAGTCTTTTTTTTATTGTACATGTTTGTTTCTCACATTTATTTCAAAATATGCAATGTCAGCAAATCAATGTGCATCTATTTGTTTACTATCAAGTCATGTGACACATAACCTCTTCACCTTCAAGTAGTTGTTTAAAAAAAAAAAAAAGTTCTAATGTAGTGGATTGTGTAAATATGTTGTGTTATGCATATTTAAATGTATTTATTAATGCTGTTATAATGTATTATGAATGTTTATTATTGTTCACAGACATAATAGTTGGAATATATGCAAATATTTGTTTATATACACAGACTGATATAAATATCGAAAACATATACTGAATTTTGTATTAAAAATGCTGTAAAAGCAGCCTAGCTCAAAAATCCCCTGTCTAATTTTAATGAAATTTGGCACCGGTTTCAAGTTACAATACACTCCTAAACTGGCTGCGTATATGATGTATCATTTATGGTGTATCTCGGTAAGACACTTGCATACTTACAAGATTAGAGTTTTAGTATTATATAGATATTTATATTGACAGAATTTGCAATTAAAAATTTTCTCTTCTTCAAGTGAGAACTATCAGTAAGTTTTGGTTATTTTATTAGAAATACTGACATCATTACAACATGGTATAAGTTTTTGTATATCATTTCAGTTTTCATACTGTATTCTTCTTTATACAGTTTGTCGATTTCACAATATTTAGATCTGTTGCAAAGATTATGTAAATATTTTTCAATATTTTCAGAGGCTTTCCCAGATAAACACAAATTTTGCATGTTCAGCATGTTTCTTTATCTCCTTTCACTTATTTCATGAAAATACAATTTCTCTAAGCATTTGGGTTAAACTATTAGAAACATCATTAAAGCATTACATCCGACTTTTGATAGAAATAATTCTATCCTTTCAAGCCACTAGGTTCTTTACTATCATACAGTTTTTTTTGTTTTGGTCTCACAGTAGCAATGAAGATTGTTTAATGCTAATTCAGGTCAACACCATTATGATTTTCTTGCCCATTGTATTGCAACCTTCACATTATAACAGGAGGTTTTATATGTCTCATTACAGGTTTTATATCACACACACACATATATACATATATATATATATATATATGTATATATATATTTTGTTCTGGTCAGTTGACAATCACATGAAACTCTAGTAGCTGCCTGACCTTTGTTTCTTTTAGAGGAGTGTTGTTGGTTAGCATAATTACTGTCTTGCTCATTTACACAGAGCACTGTCTTTTACTGTTTAGGAAGGCTGGTTTCCTTTTTTACTTTGTGTTTCGATTTATTGGTTTTGGTTTTTATTTTCTTTGGTCACTTGGCAGACTGTGTTGTTTTTACCCATACTTTAGTTTATTATGTGCACACATACATACATTTGTGCATTCCTCAAGATAAATGACTACTTATGAATATTTACAGACAGGAAGAAACTATTTGATAACTTGTTTCAAAACGATATAAATAAAGCACAGGTGAAATCATGGGAAATATAAATTACCTTTGACTTATGGAGGAACCAACATTATCTAATCCTGGCATGACTGAGTTATCGATTATTTTCTTTGTAAACAAAAAATTTAAAGCCAAAAAATAAAGCAGCTAAAATTGAGAAAAGAAATTCTTTTAAACAAATATTAAAAGTAACAAATGCGGAAACAAAGAAAAGCCTACTCACTTTGAACTCAGCCCACCACCAGGCGGTAATCCTTCTATTTCATCATTCATCAATTCATGCATCACAAGAGAAAGATTTACGTCATCAGGATGGCTGTTATCTAAAATTTCTGAAATGGATCAAGTTTTAATAAATGATACATTTAATTTTCCACTGATTTGTTTTCATTGTTTACACACATATTTATAAGGTTTTCAGCAAAAAAAAAAAAAAAAAAAAAAAAGCACCAGGAAAAAAATATTCAAAAACAAAATAGAAACTAAATAAAATTACTAAAAAGGTTTTTATTCATACATGTCAATGTTTAATACTAGACAAAGAAAAAAAGGAAAAAAAAAAAAAAAAAGTAATTTTGTAATCTTATTAAATGAAAATTTGTTGAATATTCACAATAACTGTTCAGACTATAAACTTCTTGATCTTTTTTATCTGATGCAGATAGTTTAGAGATTGAGAGCATATAAAATAGCATTGTTTATGGTATTGATAAATATACAATTTGGCATTCAGTGTAAAATTGGATTATTGTAAGAAAGTTAAGTATCTAATGATAAAGGGAGGGAATAGTCAACTGAATTTATTCAAATATTTGTAATAATACTTCTGAAAAGAAGTAAACTGTGTCAATCGAAATACTAATTACAAATAGGAAAACTTAAAAATCCTTTAGTGGTCTTAGAAAAAAAAAAAAAAAAAAAAAAAAAAGTACATTGGCTGTCTAATTTAACTCCCAGAAACTAACCAAAGTATTAAGACAGGAAAATATTAAAAAATATACACACATTAAGCGTGCTGAAGTTCTACAGATTATCTAAACTTCTATACAGCAGTGAATAGTAGATAATTTACTCACAGATAAAGGGCTTTAACCCTTTAGCATTCAAACCCGCCCTGTAAATATCGATTCTCAATGTTCAACCTTCCCCATGTATACTTTGCCATAATATATGACAACAGTGAGACTTTGAGAGCCAATATTTACTGGGCAGGTTTGAGTGTGTTGAATGCTAATGGGTTAAGCAGAAAAGATGCAGTTCTATCAACAAATGCTAAGATTACTGTGGACAGAATATCTGAGCAACAAGGAAATGTTAAAGAAAATAGGAAGAACAAGGAAACATACTTACAATCAGAAAGAGATTAAATTTTGGGGATGTACAATACATAAAGACAGTCTAAATACTCACAGGACACATATGTGAGAAGCAGTAGGAAACATTAAGTAAACTAATCAATGTGTGAATGAATGGCAGAACAAAGACAAAGAGGGATGGTAAAGTGTCAAAATTACTTAGAGCAACATAAGACAGGAAGATGTGGAGAGCCATGATCGCCTAAGTCCTGAAAAGACTCGGCATATAAAACAAGGAGCATATGCAAGATTTGATGACTAGATAAAAAAAAGAAAAAGAAAAAAAGGATAAATTATGTCTTTGTATAAGAGCACAGGTTAATTTGCAAGTTTGATGGTAAACAATAAAAGAAAAAATATTTTTCAGAAATACAGAAACTTTCAAAAACTTCTATTAAAATTTATCAGCATAATCTCTTTGCATAAAAAAAATTAGGCCTTTCTAAATACAGATCTGTGAGGATTAGTGGCAAAAGTAAGTCACTTCATTCTTGAGTATAAGCCTTAATATAGGTACTTCCACTATTTCAGCATACCTAAAAATGTATTTTCATAAATGAAAAAGCTTTTTTGAAGCTTTCATTGAAAGCTAAAGTATTAAATTTACTATTTCCAGTAAGCAAAATACTCTTGTGTATTTCAAACAGAAATTATATTTAATTGGAATAAGTGTTTTTAATTTTTTTTTTTAAATAGTTGATTAGCACCCCTTTCTTAGACATCTTTCATTGCAATATAATTTTCTGTATTAAAAAAAATCTTCAAAAAATAAAACATACTTTTCTGAAACTTTATTTGATGAATATTAGATGATTTAAAGTATAATTAATCTAATTTGAAAAAATTGTTTAAGTTGAAATAACAGAGAAATGGATTTTTAAAAAAAAGTAGCTATGATTTACATGCTTTTTATCACCTGTGAATCGCTTAACAAGCACTGATAAGGTGTTGACATTTTTATTGTTGTTCTACAGAGACTTTATCTGTTAAAACAATTTAAGAAAGTGATGCGTGAACGTTTTTTTTTTTTTTTTTTTAAATATAATTTGTAAGTCAGTTATCTAATTTTAGGAATGTTAACTTAAAATTTACTATCATGACTGATCTTATTTTCTGATACTGTCATGTATGGTCACCCATACTTTCAAAATGGGCATGTTTATAAACAAAAAAAAAAAAAAAAAAAAAAAAAAATTTTTTTTAATTATTTTAAAAAATCTTAGTGCATGATGATTTGCAGTATGCATCTCAATTTTCACTTAGTAAATATAGGCTTCACTTAATAACTTAACCTAACGCAGACAGAGTTTTGAAGAGTTTTTGAAACTTACACTGTTGACGCATAAGGAGAGAAAAAAAAAGCAAGAAAGAAAAGGATTTTTAACCAAACTTTTGAATGTGTTAGAAGTAAAAATCATTAAGAAATACTTTGATCTTTCCTCTTAATAATAATAAATATTTTGACAATAAAACTGTTTTCATTATGCTTGTGGCTTTTTTTCATCATGCTATGCTGTCTTTTAGCGAAAAAAGTGGAGGTACCTAAATTAATATAACCCAAAATGTAAAGTGATAAAATGCTTATTAGTTAAAAAAAAAAAAAAAAAAAAAAAAATCGAGCATCAGCATACATATTAAATGCAAAGACAGATAATGGTCTTCTCAACAATCAACTGAGGAGGGGAGGGATCACAGTCTTGGATATTATGCAAAGAGGGTTAATCATTAAGAGGTTCAGTTTAAAGTTAAGACAATATTTCTTTTTTCCTTTTTTTTTTTTTTTGAAAGTTAAAAGTAATTTAGTAACACTAACCTTAGACAATTAGTCACAGTCCACCTTGAAAACACTTAGTAAGAGAAACAAGAGGTGAGAAAGAATTTCCTACAAACCTTTAATTTTATTTTCCAAACGAGTGTCCAATTCTTTTTCTTTCCTGATTGCCTCCTCCGACACTTTAGGTGCTCCAGGGAAAGCTATGAGGACAATGCTCATGTTATCCCGACTTCCCTGCAAGGTAAAAAGTAAGCAATTAACAGTTGACCAGAAAGAATTCATAAAATATAATTTGTCTTAAGAATTCAAAGTGTGAAAGATTGACAGAAGTTAAAAGAATTCACATTTAGGGTGGCATCACTAGATTTATAAGCAAATTATTTATTGACCTGGCATTTCGGCTTCATTTGCTTTCATACACCTTCTCTGTGCCTTTTCTATAAATACTTTCATGGTAATTGTTCTCTTGAACATTTCTCTACAGTACTAGACTTAATGAGTTTAAGTATCATTAGATTGGCAGCAAGGTTTCATCATTTTACAGTTGAAGTGGTTAGATGTAACTACAAGTTCTATGCTAATAATTTCTATTGCATTTCTTTCTTGTGGAACTCTCTTCTGGCTTCTTGCTTCCCAGTCAACTTTGACCTTCAAAAATTTAAATGCAGTGACAATCATTATCTTCCATCTTTTAATTCTTTGTTCTCGCTCCTTAATATTTTTCCCCCCCATTCTGTAATACCAAGTAACCCTCTGCATCTTAGTAGCTTTATTAAGGTGGGGGGGGGGAATGATATAGCATGTCAGGCTATATGATGGTTCCACGTAGGATACAGGTTTGATTCCTATTGGAGGACACATATTTTCTTTGAAATTCCTCAGACACCCAGGCCTGTAAATGCACAATACTGTTTATTATAAATAGAAAATTTACTTATACATTTCTATCTATAAAAATATCATATGCAGAAAATATATTAAAATAATTGTCAAACTTAGTCCATTATATATACACACACACACACACACAAGAGGAATACTTTAAATTTTCAAGAGTTTACATATTAGACAAAATGAATATATTACACATGCATACCTACCAAAGATTGCCCAATGTGAAACTAGCAGTTGTACTTATTTTTCTTAATACATTTTTACTGATATAGTAGCTTTGTGACACTGAATGAGAGTTTTAAACTGATGCTACTACATAAGAGCAAAATTGTTGCAATTATAATACTTATGGTATGTGTAAACATGTATGTATATGTGTATATTCCCCCCCCCACACACACACACAAATATTAGGTTGGTGCAAAAATAATGACGAAATAATGTCGTTTTTTGATGTTAAAAAATACGTCAAAAAACGACATTATTACATCATTATTTTTGCACCAACCTAATACATGATCAGTATGAAAGATAAAACTTTTAGTGATTGAGTGATGTTTTTTTTCTTCTTTCACAGCTTTAATTAACCCTTTGCAGGTTATTTAATGCCAGAAAATATTTTTAGACTGTAAGAATTTGGGTGGGATGGGGGTAGAGAATGATTTAGCGATACAAATC
Source organism: Acanthosepion lycidas (assembly GCA_963932145.1). NCBI lineage: Eukaryota > Metazoa > Mollusca > Cephalopoda > Sepiida > Sepiidae > Acanthosepion > Acanthosepion lycidas. The sequence continues at coordinate 62,485,847 of OZ010601.1, read as the reverse complement.
TTACGAATTAACCCATAGCTGGATAGAGTAGATGTAGATTCATACCTTTTGCAAGAGTATTTGTATAAGTGAATATAATGAACCCAACTGAAATTGGAACTTGACTGATTAATAATTTAGAGGAACTATCCATTACACTACTCGCATATCCAGGCCTGGTATTCCCAAACAGTCATCCATCTAGGTGCTGACCAGGCCCAAGGTTGCTTAACATCGGTGATCATATGGGAACCAGGGTTTCAATATATGGCTGTAAGCAATATTTTTAAGGATTACAGTCTTTACAATTTGTGCTCATTATCAAGAAATAATTAATAATAATAATTAATAGAAATAAATGAGTAGAAACATATGAACATTTAATTCCATTACTAGATATTATTTAAATACAGACACTTAACTATATATCTTTAAAAAAAAAAGAAAAAAAAAGTTGTTCATTATTATTAATTGTAGTATTACAGAATTATGTAGAAATACTTTATCAGAACAAAGAATTTTAACCCCTCTTACAACTGTTTTATTTCAATAATTACAAAAACTATCAAGTTCATAAAGGGAGGTAATATTTACTTCATTGCTTGATTAGCCAGTCTGAAACTGGGTTAACAAGTAAAGCAAAATTAGAAACCAAAGAAAAATTAACAATTGAATTAGATCATTTTGACAGAATCAAGCAAAATTGTACAAATATAATACTGTTTTATAAGAGTTAATTTGAGCTATTTTGTCTATCATGCAACAGGTGAATGGCTGCTTTCCAGTACATGTGCACAATGATTTAGAATTTGAGAATCTATTAAGTTTATCAGGCTAAAAAAAAACAAAAAAAAACAAAACAAAAAAACAAACAAAAAAAAAAACATTAAAATTTTATCATCAAAACCTCTGCGTTATAGAGAGGAGTGATCAAAATTTATTTATATATATATATATATATATATATATATATATATATAAAGATTTTGATTTGGTTTTTTATCACTTAATGTTTATACTTGTTATTGGAAAATTTAAATCATCAAAAGAATTTTGATGATTTTAGAAGCTGCCCCCAATTTAAAAAAAAAGTAATAAAACTAAAGATTGTTAATTAGAAAAGCTTTTAACTGCTTAATATATTAAGGACACTGTTGTTTCAAGAAATTTTTTTTAAAATAAATTTTTACAAGAACTGTTTTCATTTTTTCTTAATTTTAATTAAATAATTTATAAACTTTTAAATCTTAAAATTCTCTATTAATTTGTATCAGTCAAGTGATATTGTTATTACATTAAAACTGTATTTACATATTATAAATGAAAAAAAAAAAAAAAAAAAAAAAAAAAACTTATTCTATGTACCCTAGTATTTTAAAAAGGATTTTGAATTATTTTTTTTCAATAAAATGTTTCAATTTTTGTAAATATCGATATCTATTCAGATTATCAAACAAGAGAGATACCTATGATAAATTAAAAAGTTATTGGTTATTTTTTTTTTTAACATTTTCTCAACAGCCATCTTTGTAAATAAAGACTATAAAGCCAAAGTACCTAAAATTCAAAATAAATTACTTGAAATATTTTCTGAATTTTTTTAAGATTACTGGTTAGTTAAAAAAAAATTTGTGAAAACATGTTCACATTGTATCCCTTAAGTAATTTTTCAGTTTTGTTCATTAACTTTAATCTATTTGCTTGGAATTAAAACCAAAATGAAGGCTTTAAGAAAGATTTTTCAACTTTTTCTTTTTTTAAAAAATACATTTTAAACACTTTTGGGACAGGGGAAATACCTAAATAAAATTTACATCAACACTGAAATTAGGTTCCAATGTTTTGTGATTATAATTCTAGCAGTGATTATTTTTTTCTATCTCTCTATTTTTTTTTTTTTTTAATAAACTATAAAATTTTATATGGATGTTTATTTAGAATAAGTTATATCAAGTGCTTGTATGGCAAATTTAAATGCTTTAAATTTCATGTTGAAATCAAATGTATCATGACAATTTCTTGGATATTAGATACGAGGAAGAAAGGATTAGACTAAAGATTTACTTTAACAGAACAATATTCAACAGGATTCTTCAAAGAATCGTCAAGGCCAGCAGGCTAAGCTATGCACCACAAGATTATGGCAAAAAACAAATTTGCTGATGCAGAATAGGGAATTGAAGTTGAAACTAAATTTCTTATCACACACAACTATACTTGTAAATAGTAACTGTTAAACCTCTTCAAACATGAGAGGCAAAGAGTAAATGGTCACTTTGATGAAAAACATTTCCTCACATAGCAGGTAATTTATCTTCAAGGTTTATACAATTTATTCTGAGAAGCAATTAGACAAAATGATACATTTTATTATATGAATCCAGTAGTAAAAAAAAAAAAAAAAAAAAGACAAGCACGTAATTGAATAAAAAAAGTGATTGTGATGCAATCACAAAAGTAATTGATGAAACAAGATATGCCTTAGAAAACTAAAGAAATTCCCAAACAGTAACAAGGAAATTTTAAGGAAAACAAAAAAAAAAAGGATACTTATAAAAGAAAGAGAGTTGAAATTTCTAGGGTACATGAAAAGAAAAGAGGGCCTGGAAATTGACACTAACAGGACAAAGAAAAGCAGCGAATAACCTACCTAATTGGCAGAACAGAATAGGAAGGAGTAGCAAAAAGAGAAATCTTACTAAGGGCTGCAAAAGACAGAAAGTTGTGGTGAGCCATTATCACTCATGTTCTGAAATGATACAGCATATAGAAGATCCTCCAACCTAAATTTAATAAACTGCAGGGCTATTGATATGGAAAAATGAAATCCCCAGTCATAGTTATTCTCTTCACTTTGCCGAGTTGCCTTTACGAAAGAGCATGAATTAATTTCTTCTCACACTCACACCTTGAGAATGCTGCCTGTATGAATTCAGGATCAGCCTACAAGAAAGACTGGCTCTCTTGTCAGAGGCATCTGTTTCTGCAGCTACAATAATAAAATATTTGGAGAGGTGAGGGGGAGAAATTGAAAATGCAACTGGAAACTTTAAGAATATTTATTTTGACTAACTTTACCAGTTTGTTTTATGATTTTCAAAAGTTAAACTGTGATGGAGTGACATGTGGCTGAAAGATGTGAGACATAGCATAGCCACATTTCTCTCCATCTCAATGTAACTTTTGAAAATCATAGAACTGTGAAACTGATAAAGTTACTCTAAATATACTTAAAGTTTCCAGTTGTATTTTCAACTTTTTCCTATTTTTTTTTTTTTTTTTTTTTTTTTTAACCAGTGTAGGAGATAAATTCATTTAGGAAGGTGCCATAGTTTTTTTTCATTTCTTATTTTCCCCCAAGTACTTTCAATTTCATATAAGATCATCTTCAGTATTTACATTATTCGGACTATTGTCCTCATCTTTGTCGCCATATTTATCACAACGTTTCAGTCATTGTACGCTCTGGCCTTCTTCAGGTGGTTGGAATTTCGAACTGAACCCTTTATTTCGATCACTGGGGTAGACTGTTCTAGTTCCACGTGCCATGTTTCATGGATGTCAGTTATCAGTTACCTCCTGCTAATTTTCCCTCTGAAAGTTCTCCACAGACCCAAAGAGTGTGAGTTCAATACCCAGTTAAGGCAGTGGAGAACTTTCAGAGGGAAAATTAGCAGGAGATAACTGACATCCATCAAACATGGCATGTGGAACTAGAACAGTCTACCCCAGTGATCGAAATAAAGGGTTCAGTTCGAAATTCCAACCACCTGAAGAAGGCCGGAGCGTACAACGGCCGAAACGTTGTGATAAATATGGCGACAAAGATGAGGACAATAGTCCAAATAATGTAAATACTGCACATAATACCTCATCTTAGAAATATAGACAGACTCTGAAGATCATCTTCAAGAGTGAATTGCTAAGCCAAAAAATTAATGTAATTGATAGTCGTGAATTTTTTTGTAAATGCGCATGAAACACACTCTTTTATAATTATAAACAAGTATGAATGTGCTCCATTATAATTAATTTAAGATTTAACTGTTAAAGCATTTTCTTTTAAAGTTTTATCTAAGAAAAGTAATTTTAATTTATATAATTGTAATTTTTTTTGTAATTACAATTTAAATATTTTACAAACATTGCTATTATAAGAAATTTCTCCAACAGCCATGACTGTGGTCATCTGCTTTTGTGGCATAGTGCAGAGTCCCGTTACCAGACAGAGTCTTCCAGCAGCCACCCTCTTGACCCAGGGCAGCACTATCTCCCCAAAGCACTTGATGTAGGCCTCTGTGTTGAGTGAGGCCCTGTAGGTAGATGAATGGAGGAAAAACGTTGTCATCACTAGTGATCACTCCAAACACTTTTGTAATCACCATTAGACTCATCCCACCCTTTCCAAATCCTCTGCACTGTCCTCAGATTGACACCCAAACACTGAAATGTTCATATTGGAGCTTCCAGCATGAATGCCAAGCAGGACAGCATGCAGTTTCCAAATTTCTGGCAGAGTGAATTGCATCATGGTACTCTTTTTCTCACAGATCCTACTATAGTGTGCAGTCAACTATATATATATATATATATATATATATATATATATATATATATAAATAAATGCACATGCGCAAAATTAAAAACATAAAATGGTAACAATTTACCCATTGCACCCTGTATTAGTATCCCTAAGATCTTACAATAGGTTAATCACAATTATTGTACAGTTGCCATTCTTTTAAAAAAAAAAAAGGGACCAATAGAAGAGTATAACATTTTATAAATGGCCAGATAACATTCACCTTATGCAATAATAAACATTTACACCAAAATAACTAAATTTTTACATCTTTGTAAGTAATAGAACAAGTAATTTGTACATTTCTAAGAAAAGTACATTTTTTTTCTCCCTCTCTCCACTTTCTTCTTCCTTGGATTGCATTTACAAGGTAACTACACTTATGCATTTGTACAAATATGAACTATTTTGACAAATGTTAAAACCATTAAAACAAACAAAAAAAAAAAATTTAATCCCATTTTGAATACGATTACTTGCTGAAAAGTTCTCAACCCAATCCACTCCCCATATTCACAAATTAAGAACTAATTTTTCAGTTATCCAATTTACAGTCTGCTAAACAGTTTTAAAAAAATCTTTCCAGACTTTTGGAAAATTTATGTGAAAAATAATATTTCAGATTCTAATTTCTTCTATTTTGTTTCATAAATTTTAAGCCAGATATTTTGGATAGCATTGTATGCAATCTTTGAAGTAATTATTCAGTGTAAATTGATATTTAGTCATCACACTTTATTATTGAGATAGTAGCATTTAATACATTGCAGTCAGAATGGGTGAGAATGAAAGTGAACAATGGCTTGTAACAATATCATATTTAGACTTTTGCTCAAATATGAATTTACTTCTAAATTATATCTCCATTTTGGTTCTATGGCTTTTTACACAGGATTTATTCATCTGACCTAAAATACTGCTTAAAATATTAAATTTTAGGATAACAACAACAACAACAAAAATTCAAATTCCAGTCACATTTCATTACATTTATCCATCCATGCAAACACCCTTGGGAAAGATATGAATCTATCTATTCACTCCCTAGTCCTGAGTTAAACAGTAGAGCAGACTGGGCTTTTCAGTTTTGTTTGGCAACCAGTCTAGGACAACTCTCAATTCAAAACCATATGTAGTCATAAATTTTGGATGATTATTTTCAAACATTTTATATATTTCTACAAGAATGGTCTCAAGGATATATTTTTTTTTTTTTTTACTAATATCTATACAGATCGCTTTTTAATAGACAAAAATAGAAATAATGCTTCTGTCATATAATAATTTTTACAAAGTATAAAATATGTATACAACAGAGATGGTAGTAACAGGATGTGGTTGGCAAATAAATTCTCAAAGCCACTTTTTTTTTCTTAAAAATATTAGGTTGGTGCAAAAATAATGACGTAATAATGTTGTTTTTTGACGTTATTACGTCATTATTTTTGCACCAACCTAATAAATTAAAAGCATATATTCTAACTTATTTACAAATAGATAAGTTTTTTGTTTTATTGACTCATTCGATTAAAGAAAAAGATTTTGTAATGGCAAATTCTGAAAGTGATTTTACCTAAAATCCAAAATGGCTACTCTTTTCATAAAGACTATCTTTGAAGCCAAAAAAAAAAAAAAAAAAAAAAAAAAAATAGTTAACAGGACAGAATACAAGTATCGTCAGACACCTAAATAATACTGGCATCCACATGACATTGTGATGGTAACAAGAGTATGCCTTGTCTCTGTACTATACTGATAAATTTTATAATACAATCTGTTAGCAGTTGGCATAGTTACCCTAGATTGGTAGTGAGGGTAATGGCTCAAGGCAAGTATTTTATCTGATTTGGCCTAGTCAGTATGCAATTTAGAGAACTTAGTTTACAATGAACTTTGACCTTCACTCAAGTCAGAGTCAAAGGATATATTGACTTTTCAATTTCAAATAGTCTATGTGGGTGTCTTTAGTGGAGAGATACACACACATGCACACCATTTGGGGAGACACGCACACGCGCACACAAACCATTTGGGGAGACACACACGCACACACCTTTTGGTGAGAGACACACACGCAGACACCATTTGGTGAGGCACGCACGCACACACGCAGACACCATTTGGTGAGACACACACGCACACACCATTTGGTAAGAGACACACACAATTTGGTGAGAGATAGACACACACACACACCCCATTTGGTGAGACACATACACGCACACGTAAACAATTTGGCGAGAGACACACACACGTAAACAATTTGGCGAGAGACACACACACGTAAACAATTTGGCGAGAGACACACACACGTAAACAATTTGGCGAGAGACACACACACGTAAACAATTTGGCGAGAGACACACACACGTAAACAATTTGGCGAGAGACACACACACGTAAACAATTTGGCGAGAGACACACACACGTAAACAATTTGGCGAGAGACACACACACGTAAACAATTTGGCGAGAGACACACACACGTAAACAATTTGGCGAGAGACACACACACGTAAACAATTTGGCGAGAGACACACACACGTAAACAATTTGGCGAGAGACACACACACACGTAAACAATTTGGCGAGAGACACACACACACGTAAACAATTTGGCGAGAGACACACACACGTAAACAATTTGGCGAGAGACACACACACGTAAACAATTTGGCGAGAGACACACACACGTAAACAATTTGGCGAGAGACACACACACGTAAACAATTTGGCGATACACGCACACACACACGCGCACAATTTGGCGAGACACGCGCACAATTTGGCGAGACACGCGCACACGCACACAATTTGGCGAGACACGCACACACACACACACAATTTGGCGAGACACGCACACACACACACACACAATTTGGCGAGACACGCACACACACACACACACACAATTTGGCGAGACACGCACACACACACACACACAATTTGGCGAGACACGCGCACACACACACACACACAATTTGGCGAGACACGCACACACACACACACACACAATTTGGCGAGACACGCACACACACACACACACAATTTGGCGAGACACGCACACACACACACACACAATTTGGCGAGACACGCACACACACACACACACAATTTGGCGAGACACGCACACACACACACACAATTTGGCGAGACACGCACACACACACACACAATTTGGCGAGACACGCACACACACACACACAATTTGGCGAGACACGCACACACACATACACAATTTGGTGAGACACGCACACACACACACACAATTTGGTGAGACACGCACACAGATAAAGAGAAATGGATATTTTTTGCAAAGATTAACTTCAGAAAAAAAAAAGGTAGCTTACATAAAGAATGACATTGGGATAGAAAAAAGTGGGTTTCCAAATAAAAGGATCTTTAGAAAGAAAATTCTATAAAATCTGGTTGCTTACAATAAAAATACTTTTAATCCTTGGTATCTTTGAACAACCATTAGCTTAATAATTTTGACAAAACTGAAATTATTTAAAAGAGAAATGTGTAACTTCTGAAATAATGTAAAGACTGTTAAAAGAAAATTTATATGAAACTTAATTTTGAAGTTCATCACTTTGTGGCATTTGATTTTGATGCCAGTAATTTAACCTATACTATTGTGGTTTTTGTTTAATCATATGAAATAAAAACCCATTAATTTTTTTAAACATTCCACACAAGAAAATAACTTAAACTTTTACAAGAATCCCCCCTCCCCAACCAAAAGAAAATTTTTTCCTTACACACAAAAATTGTTATATGCTGTCACAGAAGCAACATGACTAAATATAAATAAAAGTTTAATGAATAAAAATTTCTCAATTGTAAATCCAAAAATAATTGAATTTTGTTTGATTTTATTTAAAACTTCATTAAATGCTTACATTTTTGCAATCAAGCTAATCAGTTTAAAAGTGAAATTTTAACAATTTAGAGCTTGATATCTCTCATCTCCAAACAAAAGAATTTGCCTATTTTTGTTACTATAGTAACAAAAATAAATTCCATAAATGATTGTTAATTCTCAGTCATTATAATCAGGACAATATTCAAAAGAAATTGACAAAATTCTTCAAGATCATTCTGAAACTAAATGTGGTTGATGGGCCACTTATTAATGCAGGTAGTGAGGCTTCAAAGTCAGTCAGGTTACATCTAATATATAAAACTCAAAGTGCATGCAATAGTGATTCTTGTTTAAGAGACAACTAATTTGCATATTCAGTATAAAAAGAAATCAATTTTTTTAAATGTTACAATTTAACTGTCTTTTTTAAAATAAATCAGATTGTTTTGTTGATAGCTTTTATACTGGCTTAGTCAATCAAATAAAAGCATTTCCAATCTCAATAGAATTCAGATCACAGATTGGAAATAAAATGAATATCTAAATGAGACAAAGAAAAATTGGCAATGTTTTTTTTAACAGTATATTTTGAAAATCTAGCATGTTCTAACATGTTCTATAGATTATGACAACTAGAATCTATTGAACTACTTTAATCATGACAATTTCAATAATGCCGTTTTATGGGATATGCAAAGAAATGTCCACATCGCATATCAAAGGATAAAATCTTGGTCTGTGCAATGGCAGGGGGGTCATTTTAAGTAAGCAACAAAGTCAGAGTTAGGTCTTGTGCCATATTTAGCAGAAACCAATAAATAGGAAAAATGATTTTCTGCCACATCAACCATGAGAGAGAAAGAGCACAAATATGTTTAGAGTATAGACAATCAAAATTACTGAGAGGTGATGCCATCTGATACCCAGATAGACACAAAACAATGTCAAATAAATTCAGTTACAGAATTAGCAGCATTTAAGTGACTTTTTTTTTTGATTGAAGGTCAGGACATTTGCGAAGAAATTTTGATGTAGATTTGACTCAACACAAGTTCTAATCTGAAAACAAACAGGCTGTCACTGAACTTGTGGTCAAGATGAAAACTTACGAATTTGTTATCTCGATACACTGAGATAAAAAAATTTTACTGGACAAGATCTGATTCAATCAATCCATTTTCTACAAGTATTATTAGTTAACCCATAACTGCAAGGGGAACAACTGTATTCATGCCTTTCCCAAGGGTATTTGGGTGTAAGTGAATATAAACTCAACTGGAAGTGGAACTCTGCTCTAATTAACAATTTCAAGTAGTTATCTATTCCATCACCTGCACATCCAACCTTATAGTACATGGTATACCCAAGTGGTCACCCATCTAAGTACTAACCAGGCTCAATGTTGCTTAACTTCAGTTATTGTAGGGGAACCTGTATTTCAACGTGATAGCCATAAGCCTACTGAACAAGAGAAAGCTTGGCATGTACATCAGTACCTATCTAGTTTTCACATTATAAAGTAAAATTAAGAAAGAACCACAGGTTACAGGGATGAGGAGAGGTATACAAGTATATTTATTGGTGCAGTACAGCATTTATATACATAATTTATGTGTCATTTATAGACCAGAAATGAGCCAAAAAAATAATGCCCTTTATTTCCATAGAAACTTCAAATTCAGAGAGCACAAAAACACTATTGGACAGAGTAAGTTTTAAGACATCACCATTGGCTACACACTTTTGCCAATGATAAACATGAGTGTACATGCTATGCTCAAAACAAATCTGCAACAGCAAAGCCAACTCATCTTACAAAGCATCACTGTTACCAGTGCTGAAACCTAACCAACTCCTTAACTGTGCTCACATCCACTTTTTGGTTTGTATAAATATATCAAGTATCAGATGCCTGTTTCTTTCCTAGTCCTATCAGAGACAATTTTCACCAGATTCTTGTCACTCAGATTTGTGTAACAATGTAATAAAAAAAAAAAAAAAAAAAAAAAAAAAGTTTATTGCCATGAAGGTTTAATCTTAATTGCTATTCCATTTGTCCCCTGATACTACGGGCAAAGATAAAATGAGCCATTGCTTCTGGAGTGACCATTAAGTCTTTTCTGCCCCAAACTGTAAACTGTCATCTCACATGTCAACTAAAAAAAAAAAAAGAAAAGAAAAAAAAAGAAAAGAAAAAAAGGAATAAATATAAATGTGTGTGTGTGTGTGTGTGTGTGTGTGTGTGTGTGTGTGTGTGTGTGTGTGAAAAAATGTTTAATTTTTTTTTTTTTTAGCAATATACAGGCTACTTGTTTAAATATACTACTTTATAAAATGTCTTCACATATCTTCATATAAAATACTTCAATACATTATTACAATCGAAAACTGTACATCTTGTGTTAGGGTTCAACCCCACACTTTTTATGTATCAATTTTAGTACATTACCAACTCACATTATTGTAGTTCTTTTTGTTCTCTATTGCTCAATGCCCAAATAAATGATTTTATGTATTCATTTGAAACAATTTTAGAAAACATTCACTTGTAGTATATTGATCAGGAATCAAAGTTAGTTGCTTCTATCAACAAAACCTTTGTAGATATTTGTTCACTTCTCCAATAAACCCTATTCTTTAACATCAGTATAATTTGCCAAAGAAAACCTATCATACTCAAATCAAAAATTAATTTGAATGAATGAAAAATGATAAGATTAAGGACTAAAGTAAATTGAACAAGCAATATTATCAATAGATGTCTTTTCACATGTAAACTGTCAGATGCACCTGATGACATCATTTCTCTCTCAAATGAACTAACACATAGAAAGTGAGGTCTAGTTATACACATTTCCAGCCCAACAGCTGATGATTCATAGTTACTATGTGCAACATGAAAAAGAAATGCCAACTCATTGCAAAATTATCTTGGCTCCAAATGCAGGATATGCAAAATGGAAATATATGAAATACTGCAAGGAAACAAGTAGCAGTACACAAGTGTCTACAAGTCTTTCACAACCTATGACACCAAGATGAAAATGTTACTATGCTTGGAGATTTAAAAAAAAAATCCATCAATGTATGAAAAAAAAAAAAAAAAAAAAAAAAAAGTGATGCCAGTTCCAAAATAAATCACCAATTTAACTATTTTAACTAAAACAGAACCAAATAAAAACAAGTCCAATAAATTCCATAAATTGAAAGATTACTACACGCACACTTAGTTGGTTTCATTGATTTTGTTTAGTGGCATATCTACTTCCATGTTTTATTTAATGCCAAAATGTAAATAATTTGAAAAATTTTATGGCTTCAACTAATATATTTTGAACACAATTGTATGCATTCAACTAAAGATAAAATATTGCAGCTAATTTTGCTATAAATAGGTAATGTTGCTAATTTTATTTTTACATAAAAAAGGTACTGCTGGTATTTTTATACTTTCATAGTGTTTTTGTTTGAGGCTTCACTATTTTCCCCATAGCTAGGATCCTAACATATGCTAGCATCCTGAGTCGGTGTGGGCCTGAGAACAACAGCAATAAAGAGGTGGTTCCACATTTCTTGGTGGTAAACAATAGTAACTGAAGGTATAAAATGCACTAACAATGGAAATGTTCTTAATTGAAACAGTAAATTTTCTCTATGTCCATGATTTATTTAAATAGTAATTTTGTTTTAAAAAAGTATAAAATAAAATGAAATAACTTATGGCCACATCACATTGAAACACCAGTTCATGTATGATCACCAGTTAAGCAATGTCAAATCTGGTCAGTACCTAGATGTGTGACCGTTTGGGAATATCAGGTGCTGTAAGCTTGGATGTGTGGATAGTGTAATTGATAATGGCTCAGAATTGTTCATTGGAGTGCCAAGTTCCAACTCTAGTTGCCTTTGTTATATTTACTTATGCTCAAATACCATTGGGAAATTTATGAATCCACTTCTTCTCTACCCAAGATATGGGTAAATTCTCAATCACTAAACCATTATAATCTCCAAAAATAAAATAAAATTGTGTACAAGATATTTAGATTTGACAGAGGCTGATATGCTGCTAAACAAAAGCAAACTAACCCCGCCAAAAAATAAATTATAAAATATGGCCATTACAAAGTCCATCTGGTTATAATAATAATAATAATAATGTCTCACTTTTACAAGAATAGCAAGATTTCAAAATATTGTTCAATGAATTAAGGAGCATTACATTTCATTGAGAATTTAAGAATTTTTTTTTTTTTTTTTTTTTTTTTCATTCTTTAAGATGCTGCTGCATATAAGTAAATCTTTATATGGGCAAAAGTTTTTGTCATATGAAGAGGGAGGGAGGGGGGAAAGAAGCTATTTTTATTTAGTATCTTTATGTTATATGCTGGAATTAAATTTAACAGACATTTATATGACAACCCTCTTAATCTATTAAGAACAGATAGAAATGGAGACATTTGTATTCTGCAAATGTCAAAAGAACCAAATTAAATTCAAAATAGTTTTTTTTTTTTTTTTTTGGTTTTTTAAATAATTACTATTTAGATAAAAATTTAAAAAGTAAATAAAAAAATACATCCTGAAGATAATGTCAAGTTTATAGGCAAGAAGTAGAAGTCAATACAGTGAAGTAAGCATGGCAATTTTAAAATAATGAATGACTCCATTAAAAGAGAGCAAAAAATTCTGCTAAGCATTTTTTATTATTCTAGAATGACAGCCGAGTGTATAGACCAATGACAATAAAATCTACAGGGTGATTTCCAACACAATTGAACATTGTTAACTAGACTGATGGCTAGGTCATTTATCCAAGGAGAAACAAGGTAGATAATAATAATAATAAAAAAACAAAAAAAAAAAACAGCAATTAAAAGTATTAAGGCGAGAAGGCATATCATTCACCTGCCAATAATAGATGATCATTAAATTAAAGAATGTAAACTCTGAATGTTTTAGTCACCAAAGTTTTGGTAACAAGTAAAATTGATAAATAAACAAAAGTAAGGTAAGGCAAGGTAATAAAATCTTAGAGTATATACCCCACTGCATTCACCCGATAATCACACTTACTCATGTCCTGTAGACAACCTAAGAAATATAGAATCACAACTCTCAACACACGAGGCATTGCTGCTGTGATTTCCATAACAGGTAGGTTTTAACAGGATGGAGTTGCTAGCCCCATAACCAACTGCTTTTGAATTTAGTGTTGTCCTCTCCTAGACTGGTTACTAACCACAGTTAAAAAGAGACCTGCATGTCTTATTTAACCCATAGAGGGGGGACAAGAATTTTCCAAATGTATTTTCACACAAGTGAATGCACTGAACTCAACTGGAACTCAAAGTCAGCTCTCAGATTTCTTATTACATTATTCCACCTACACCTATGATCAGTCTTGCAGTAAAAATTCAGCATGTTAAATTTGTTTGGGAGGTGGAGAAGTTAACGGATTAGCTGCATTGTCCACACACACATAGCTTAATGGAAATTCTATGGAAATTTTGAGGTACTTGAACAGAGGTTCAAATTCAAATAAATAATAAAAAGAAAGACTTTATGAAACTGATGAGGAATATTTATAATTATTAAATAATATAAATTTAACATTTTAAATCATACATTTAAACAAATCCTTTAGAAATGATAATTCACTCATTCTGCATTTTCACCTCCTACATGTTCTTTATACTTACAAAAAAAAAAAAACCCTTTGCTCAGTAAGTTGCTTATTTATAAAATTTATATCAATTATTTGCAAATGCTAATTATACCAAGTTTAATTATCTTTAAAAGTATTAGTAAAATAATGTTGTTTTCTCACATAGTAACATATGTGAGAAAACAACATTATTTTTGCACCAACCTAATATAATCACTAGTAATGTCATCATGGCTGACAAAACGGCACTGATCAATCAATGATTATTTCCTTTTATTCCTCTTATTTTAAAAGAAAAAAAAAAAGGAAAGTTTGTGATTAGCAGTTAATAGACAGTTATCTTCTTTAGACTAGGGATTTTTTTTTTTTTTTTGCTTTTGTCAACTTGAAAACCAGAAGCCTGATTGGAATTAAAATTCCTTTATTTTTGACATCAAATTTACTGATTTTAGCAAAATTCCAAAAAGCACATGCAGAAATCAGACAATTGTCATAGCAAATTATGAGAGTTCATACAGCAGAATCAGCGCAGCAGGACCCATTTATTACTAGTTCTGAAATGCATCCATTTAAACAAAACCTTTGAGGTCAAAGTTACAAATTCATTGACCATATTACAGGTAATACAAAATATAGATTAAAGAAAAAATCTATAAATAACTTCATTGAAGAGAAAAAATTAAAATCCTTAAGAACTTCTTTTAACACAAGATCATCCATATAACTGATATTTGTACCATTTGAACAAAACAAAGATCTAAATCAGAAAACGGCATAGAGAAATTCTGAGCCTATTGTCCAATATAAGTAATTTAAGTTGAGCAAATTCATGTAAGCAAAAGCTGTCAACTATGGAACATCAGTAGATTAACAATAAAATTGAAACCTAATTCTAGATCTTGAAAAGGAATTAATGTGCAGAGGAAGAGGGGAGACATTTAGTGAAAAAAATCACAGATCTAAGTGGAATGTGTAGTTATATTGTAGTGAGATGGATTGAACTTAAAGTTCAAGAATTCCTCACATTGCATTTTTTTTTTTTTTAAATAAAGTGAAAGGGGTGAAAAAAGGGTTGGGAAAAAATGACTATCAGGAAAAAAAAAATTGGGGCAAACTGAGATCAAATCAATGAGGTTGCCATGAACATCAAAAATCATCAGAAGGAAGCTATTATTAAAGACCACAAACTCAAAGAAATTTTTCTCTAGAAAAAAAATATTTGCAATTCAAAAGCATGATTAAGGAGAAAAGAAAAACACTTTAGATATTCAAACAGAAGCTTTAATCCTGAAACCCAGCAACTGAAATTTCAGCTCTTATCTATTCAATATTTTTTGTTCATCATCATAAAACGTAAAACAATTGTCTTAAAAAAAAAAAAAAAAAAAAAAATTACAATTCAGGTCACAATTTAAAGATATATTTCAATACTGAGGTACCAAGTTATAACTTGGCTTAGGCTGGTTGACTTTATGACATACTAACACTTTTTGAGTTCAAATTTTGTATAAGGTACCCAGTGAGGATCAAATTCACTACTCTGTTGTAATGGTCAACCAGACCTACCTCACTAACTATTAATCCATGCTGAAGCACCCCATGGTTCCTGATATGAACTAATGTTTAAGGTCTTAAGGATTTTTTCTCTGCTAATCAAACTTATAACTGGTTACACAGTAATGTTATTACTTCTCCATACTTTAAGCTCATTGGTTAAGTAATGATGGTTCAGTGTGAAAAATGAACAATAAAAGTTCAAAAGATTCTTTGAGGTAAAAGGGAGATACAAATATTTGTGAGTTTATCAGGAACAATGATTTGAGAATTACTATCCCTGCTATAAATCAAGCTTAACAGCAGAGCTACATGTAACTTTTTTTTAATCATTTCACCCCAAGCAAGGCTATAAAGACACAAAGATGCAAAAGGTTACTGAGTGTTACAGAATAGGAGAGAAAAAAAAAAGAAACACTATTAAGGAGAGAACAACAAAAGAAAAGAAATTAAGGCAGAAAATAATGATTGACATTGCATTTAAATTTTTGAAGATCAATGTTGAGTGGGAAGCCAGAAGAATAGAAGAAACTGTTAGCATAGAACTTATTTACATCTATCCATTTCAAATGTAAAATGATGAGACCTTGCTACCAATCTAGTACTACACTTAAATTCATAAATTCTTGCTACCATAGAAAGTTCATCAGAACAATTACCATGAAGGTATTTATAAAAAAGGCAGAGGGAAGCTACGTTATAGCACACAGTGAATCCAAAAGTGGAAATTGGTAAAAAAATCATGTTATTCCTTACTTAAAAATTTATTTATAAAATGAATCTACATTAAATTTCTGAAAAAATAAAAACAAAAAAAAATTAAGTCTTTAGCATATCTAGAACTGATTTTATGTTATTTTAAAGTTATGGAAATCTGAATAAAATCTTAGCTATTTTTTATCCTGACCACATATTTACCATGCTACATCATCCTGATAAGTGGATGGGTTAAAATCTGTTATGGTTAGCTGAGGAAATACAGCTAGTATCATTTTTCTAACTTTGAATACCATATAATTGAATTCTGATTGGAAAAAAAATCATGGATTCATGATGAATTCATTAAGATTTTGCTAAAGTAAAATCAGAATTTCTACAAAATTTGTTGAGAATATGTCCAATTTTCCCAGAAATTGCACTATTTTTTTTTTGGTCAAAAAGGTCAAATATATCAAAAACTGCTAAGATTCACATGCCAAAGTATATACTTTTTAAAAAATTCAAGCTAAGCCAATTTAGAATCTCTTCAGTTTAACATGTGACTCTTAGCCCTTTCTTCTTTAATGTAGGAACAAAGTTTATTTCATAGACCATAAATTTATGCAATTGATAAATTTTCTGTGTATGCTAGAATTAAAATTTAGTCTCCAAATGGATGAAAATGGTTGTAATATTACTATTTTTGGGTTACAGACAGGATATTAGCTATAAATTGCCTCAGGATACCATCAAAACAGATGAAAACAAAAATTTTCATTATCTTTGCTGATATTCACCTAAAATTGATCTGATTTTACTCAAAATGCAACAATTCATCGGATACACTAAAAATGGCTATGATCTATGCACCATAAGTTACCAATATCAAAGGTGTATTGGTTAATCCCTTTCAGAATTTCCAAAACCTTCCTCCTTCAAGAAAATCATTTGTTAGAAGAGTCGGCTGATGAAGGCGAGATCAAAACAAAGACTGGAGATTTCAAGACTTATCAAAGTTTAACTCAAAAACCTCTCACATCTGATCAAACAAACAACCATCACACAGTCTTACATCAACATTACAACATGGTTTATGAAGGTTTTGTACTGTTGTCAAATTGACTACCAGAATAGAAATTCTTAAATTTAAGGATCGAGTTCTTGAGATCATTCACCAGGAAACTGGACTTTATTTTAACAGAGTCAATACAGCCGATGGGAAAGGCAGAACTTCAACTAATGGACCACAAGGAAGTGATTTTTCTCTGAAGAGGTGATTGAAGCTATAGAAAAATTAGCTGATCAGAAACAAAAGGATAACCTCCTTCTCCATCATGAATTATCTACAATCCTCTCATCTGTATCTTCATTATGTAAAGTAGAGTTGAAAAAATTCAAAGATCTGTGACTAAACTGCTTTCAATTTGTGTGACAACTTTCCATGGGTAAGAATTAATCATACTTTGCATGGAACTTTTACACCACACTGTAGAACTAACTGGTTTGATAGTTGTGGTCTTAGGAACCTGTCTAAAGAATGTTTGGAGACAAACAACAAGGACATTAGAAATACAGTGTAACCCGGATATAAGAGAAACACGGATATAAGAGACTTCTCCGGCCCCGACAACTCTCTTATATCAGTGTTACAATGTAACTTGCAATTTTTATCCAGAAAAATCTCTCCTGTTGATCAGCTCACTGATGTCATGTCAAGACACCTTAAACGTTCTGGCCCAGTCTTAACCAAACTCAGTGTCAGCCAAAAAAGTACTGTACAGAATGTGGGGCCACAGATCATACCATATGCTCACTTTCTTGGCTGTTTAATTTGCCAAAGAAGTGGTATGCCTGGCCCTTTGAAGATATATTTCTTCATTAATAACAGTATGTACACCAAATTGTCATTTTGAAACTCATGAAACTTTAGCATGACTTAATATGACTGTACTGTTCTGTCTGAACCCATGCCTGTCTTTTTTGATGTTATACAGCTCTAATCTTCAACTTTTTATACAACTGAAACTTTTATCATACCATTAAATTGGCCTTAAACATATGCTTCCAACGAGCCCTCAACCAATCTCTAATCTTTATCCAAACTGAAATTAGAGCGATTTTTGTATCTTGGGACAGCAATTCCCAAGCAAGGAAATCCTACTCCCAAACCCCAATTTTTGAGAAATTTCACCTTTTATGAACTCAGCTTGGACATACACTCCCAAAAAGACCATAATCACTTATCAGAAACAGATTGGGCCAAGTTCATCCTTCCTCTATGTCTGTGTGGCAGTGAGAAAGTGATTGAAGCTGACATGCCAAGTCAAGATCAATAACATTGCAGATTTTTGTGGTTTTATAAAGAATCTCTAAATATATAACAGGAGCACCAGACCAGAAGGACAAATTGTAGACTTATAAATATGTAAGAATTTTAATGAGAAAAATTGTCTAGCATGACAAAATGAACCCATTTTTCTAGTAGCAGATTTAGCAATTGATTCAATATAATTTTTCCACTTCATATCAATGAAAAACATTAGCCAGAGAAGGCTCAATGAGTCACTTTCCTGGAGGTTAGCATCAGCCCTGATGGAAGGCAAAAAAGGTTCTATCAGATGATTAAAAGAGCCATTTCATATTGGAGACATTAAAATTAACAAGCCCCTCCTTGACACATTTAACAATGGATTGTAGGTCATTTTTAAATCAGCTGCCAATTTGACCTTATTGAATTGATCGGAATTACTATTAAGACAGGAGTAAATAGTTGCGCCATCAGCATATATACTGAATTGAGAATTGATGTCATCAAGAAGGTCAATGAAAATTAGGAACAATGTAGGTCCAACCAAGGATAGAGACCTGGAGAAGACTTGCATTAATGCAAAAAAGAACTAAGTTCTTCTAGATTCTTCTGATTCAGTGAAATGAAAGTAGTCTTGAATTTCTTTCATTTTACTGAATCAGTTCAAAAATATGTCCAGAAATACCATAACCCTTCAACTTGTGAAGAAGACCAAAATGCCAAACCCTGTCAAATGCCTTAGAGATATCCAAAGCAACAGCCTGAGCTCACCATTCTTATCTAAAGCTTGATAAATTTTCATTTTTATGATTTGTAAATTCCTACAAAATCTGTGACAAAATCTAAAAGAAAACACACATGAAAATATAGGCTAATATCAATAAAAGATTGGCAAACTAAATATACACACAATTTCTCAGAAAACTGGTCCTATCCCAGAATTAATAACAACCTTTCAATAAACTAAATTTTTTCTGTTAGTCAATACACAGTGACAGAAGTTCAAACTCAACGAAAAATGAGTAACATGAAAATAATTTAAAATTCTAAGAAATAAAAACTAGCATGAAATTGTTGAAGAATGATATTCTGGTTCAAAGCTACAGAAATATTGTGCCTTCAGTAAATATGTTAATCTTGTGAGAAATCATAGCAACCAGCTCTTTTAAATACATGAATAGACTGAACATAAATAAGTTAAATACTTCATAACTCCACATGTCATAAATCACCTGTGAATGTGGTTTCAAGTAAGAATCCTAGGGGAGATGGGGAGGGGTCACACACAAAACATTCAGCTGGGCAAAATCCTTTGCATTAGTGGAGACACCACCCTTCCTGTGTATGTGTGAAAATTTTTACATTGATAGGCCACAAAAGTTCCTAGCCATTATGTCTATAGTACAGATGTGTAGTGCATGCTCAGTGGATTTGTTTTCATGCAAGATGACTAAACAACTTGAGCAGAGATATTGCATCAAGTTTATACTCAAGCTCAAACCATCCAGAAGATTCAGCAGGCCTTTGGTGATGATGACATGGACAAAACTAGATCAAGTAGTGGTACAAATGCTTTAAACATGGCTGCACCTCAGTGGAGAGTGATGCAGGCCATCCACAAGCCAAAGTGAAAATAAGCACATGATCAGTGCATTCCATTTTAATGGAAGATTTGTGCATGCAGAGAATGTCAGCAAAATTAGTCCCCATGGTGCTGGCAGAACAGTAGAAGTAACTCCACATGGAAATTACATGGTTTTCAGGATTGCGAAGAGCCAGAAATCATATGGTGCCAAGCCAGGAGAGTAAGAAGTCTGTCGAACAAGTGGTATGTTATTCTTGACCAAGAAAACATGGTGCAATACCTTTGAATGATGCATTTGATCATTTTGCATAAAAACAAACCCAATAAGACTGTACATGTCTGTACACTAGACGTAACTGTTACAGCTTACTGGTGCAAAATTTTCACACAAGCACAGGAAGGATGGCATCACTTCCCACATGTATGCATGTGTATATAGTAAGTCATTAGAAACAAAAGCAGGAGCATCCCTTACTAATCCCTAACGTTTTATATATATATATATATATATATATCTGAGGGATAAAACATTCAAAATTATACTAATATATATATATATATAGTATAATTTTGAATGTTTTATCCCTCAGAGTAGAATAAAAAAAATATGATAAAGAATCATGACAATACTACAGTCTCCTGGCCTTATATATATATATATATATATATATATATAGATATAGATGAGAGATTTTCACCCATCTTCAGTAATGGCAGGTTTTTTTTTTGGGGGGGGGGTATATATATATATATATATATATATATATATATATATAAATAATCAACCATGCAGAACATTTATACAATAATCATTCCAAGAACTTGTTTATTGCTTTTGATCTAAAAACAGTTATTACAAATTCAGTTTAAATTTTGTAGGAGTAATTGTTAAGAGATGTTTCAACACTTTAATAGCATTTCAAAATAATACAATGGTCAAATCAGCACTATTAAAAATGTTGCACTTCAAAACTAAAGCTAGCTTAAGAGAATGTTTGAATGGAAAGCCTTTATGGGGGGGGGGAGGCCTAACCCTGATCAAGTCCTTAGTATTAAAGAGAAAGTGATTTAGCAAGCACATTCCAGTAAATGAAATAATGAAGAGACAGGAAAAAAATCCTCAGAAAACTTACCTTATATAAACATGTATCTACAACCTGATTGCAAATTTCCTCAAGACTATCGGTAATGAGCATTCTACTTCTGACAAAATCACAGAGTTCTTCATTGGACATGACGTCCCAAATTCCATCACATGCAAGTACTAAGAATTCATCCTTCTCATTTCGTTCTTGGATGAAAATCTCTGGTTCTGGAGACACCAGTTGCTCACACGGACCTTTGCCCTCAACATTTTTGTATTCAAAGTCTCCAAGAGCCCGGGACACTGCTAAAGAGCCATTAACCCGTTGAATCATGACGCTGCCTCCAGCGTTCTGTATGCGCTCCTTCTCCCTAGGGTTAACTGGTTTGTGATCCGTGGTTGAGAACGGGCACATGGCATCACGGCAGAGCACAGCTCGAGAGTCACCACAATTAGCAAAGAAGATGTGTGTAGGTGAAACAATGGTGCAGACTGCCGTTGAGCCACTCTTGTCCTCGCCGCTCACCATTTCAGGCAATGTCCTCATGCGGTCGTCAAACTGAAGAAAGCCCGTCTTAATGCCCTTCTGTACATCCTCAATAGAAGGGAATATCTCTGTACCTTGGCTGACGTCAAGCTTGCCGCGGAAATCTTCATTAGCAATGATATGCTCCATCAGCTGCGCAGCACAGCAGGCAGACACTTTGGCACCAGCATGGCCATCATACACAGCGAAAAAGGACCAGTCAGTGAGGCCATGTGGTAGACCAATGACTGCAGTATGGGCATCTTCCATCTCCACTCGCCAACCCTGCATGCTGCTGAGGCCAAAGTGGAGCCCATTGCCCATTCCTCCTTCATTGTGCTTCTCTGTCTTGGGTTTGTCAAGAAAAGCTCCCATGACAACTGAAAAACATGAAAAGTAAATATAAATGTCATTTTTTTTTTTTTTTCTAATATACAAAATAATTTATAGAAGGATTGTACAAAGAGTGATGAAATAAACATATTGTAAACAAATTAGAAATTCATTTTAACGAAATTACAAAATCTGCAATAAAAGTTTTGTCATATTTTGACATAAAATAACTGGCAGACTAAAATATGTACACTGCATGGTTTTTTATAAGAATAAAATCAAGACTCAAACACAGGAAATGAAAAACAAAGGTTATTTTTAGAGGTAAGCTCAATCTCTCTTTAACACAAGCCGTTATAAAATTCTTTGCACCCTTTGAGTGAACTTTGCATTTATTGCTCAGATTTCATAAAATTAAACTGGAAGAGTTTGAAATGAAATCTCCCATTTACACATCAACTCAGGTTAACTATTCTATTTAAAAAGAAGTTATTAATTCCTAAATGTTAGACAAGGAGATATATCACTTATTTCATATTAGAATGTTTGAGAAAACGCTTTAGCCAGTGTGGTTGATTTTCAATCATCTGTACTTAAGCTGCCCCATGAGATACTTATAAATTTAAGTAAGCTTTCATCATTATGCATAGATAAAGAAAACTGAAAACACAGTATGTTACATGTTTAGTAGTCACAAAGTATTAGATTATATATATGAGTGCTGAAAAATCTTTAGTCCGATTAAGAAACACCTCTTCATCTGATGTTTAGCCATTTGATAAAAATTATGGGAAATGAGAAAGGCTGAACTTTTCAGCCTTGTGTACACATGTGCATCTATATGGGTGCACACAGGCAACTTCTCAACAAGAATGAGGCACAAAGTTTTAGTGGCAATATTTAGTAAGATAACTATTGTAGAGTCTACAAGTTCAAACACTAAACATTTTGTCTGTATACAATTATAAAATTACTACTACACAAAATAAAGGAATTAATGCACTTGTCATCAAAGACAGAGTGAATGAGTGCATAAAAATAAAAATAAAAAAGTGACTTAATGGGATTGTCATTCCGAGTGATCTTATATAAATATTACAGACAAAATATACATTAGAAAAATAAATCTTAGCACTTTTCTTTCACAGGTCCCCCACTACCATTCTCTTAAGGCAGAAATAAAGAAATCTTTGAAGATATATTTAACTTTATACATATAAAAATAAGTAATCCTGGAAAAGCTTTTATGATCAGCAAAACTAGACATTAATTTTGTTCAGTACTTGAGCAATAAATTAAGCAAAACCTACACAAAAAATGTAAAATAAGCTTGTTCAAAAGTAGCAACAAAGTTTACATTTTATACAAATCTACTTTAAGCAAAAATATTAATTCAGACAACAAATGCAATTAACATTTCAAATTACATTAACCTTATTAAAAGTAAAAAAAAAAAAAAAAAAATTCAAAAATTCTAAAAGTTACAAGGATTTGAAGACACTGACAAACAACTACAGATTGAAGGAGAGGATAAATGAGTCAAAAATATACAGGTAATAAGTTGCAGATTTTATAGAAATTTTTGTTAATACAGATTGACTTGCACCAAAGTCCCATTCCCATGATGCGTTATAACACATTTTTCCCTGTAAGTTGGAACATACATGTGATTTTCCATGAATAAGCACTTATGTCTCTTACCTATGCTTAAGCAATAGTAAAGCAATAATCTAGGGCAAAACACATTTCTATGACATATGTTAACATAATTAAGACTAAAAACAAATTCTTCCACCATGCTGCATATATTTCTGTGCAAGAGAAAATTATTCAATAAATTTCAAGTTTTTAGCATTAGATTGTAGCATAATATTCTTACTCCCTAGTCACTGAATAATTTTACAAATACAATAAAAATTTATGGTTAGATTAAGCAGTTACTAGTTAAAACTAGAAATATGCATTTAATAGCATGACAGTTATGGTTAAAAGTTATAAATTCCTGTTATCTTCTTAGGGATGTTAAATTAAAAATAATCAATATTTCAAAGTGTGGTTGTGGGAAAATGTTGGATAGAAAAAATAAAAATGTGACTCTTCCTCACTAAAATCTGTAATAGCTATTTCTTTCTAGAAATTAGGAAACACAGAAATGTTTGGGATTATAAAAATGAATGTATCAACAGTTTAGAATTAATCTGGCAAAAATAAAAGACCACATTTATGTCCGGAGAGGAAAAATAAAAATATAGGAAAGTGTTTATAAATGTGATATAAAATCTATAAGACGGTAGAGGAGTGGACATGTTTAGTTGAGTAAGATTTGGCAGAAAAAGAAAATTGCAGATATTTAAAGTTTGGCTCTTTATCTGGTTGATATTGTTTATATTAACAAAATTGTGCCATGACTAATCTTAATAGGAACTGATTTTTTTCTCTCTCACAGATCAAATGTTTACCACTTAACAGATTTTGTATTGAAAATAGTTTTATATATATATATATATATATATATAAAAACCAGTGAGTGATGGTAGTAATAAAACAGTGTTCATTATAAAATAAATGAGATAAAATTTATATTAAGAATTATATATAATAGCAAACAGTGAGTACTGGTTGTATATAAATATTAGTTATAAATAACATGGTGTTTGTAATGTGTGTCTGACAATTGCTACATGTATGAAACCCATTCATATTGAACAGTGAGGAACAAATGTATATTTATTCTTAGTGTGCGATTTAGACAGTTGAATGCTATCATAACTATCTTTTTGCATAGATATTCAAAACTTGCAACAAGAGCAATAAATAAAATGTCATTTGAGTGCAATATCAGCAAGATCCATTTGATTATAAGACAATATTGGACATTTTACCAAAAGAATTATTTTAGAAGTTACAGCTCACAGAGAAAATGTTCATAAGATATTAAAATAAATTTTCATTTTCAAAACTGGTTTGAAGATTTGAATTTTTACCGAACCGAATTAAGAGGTGAGAAAAAAAAGCTTTAATTTTCAAATATGAAAATTTGAGTCAACCTTCTTAACAAGGATGTCTATAGTTAAATCACATTGAAAATACTAGTTCTCACTCAATTGCTCAAGTTTGGAAGCGATAAGCCTGGTCAGTACTTAAAATCAGGGCAGCTTAGGAATACTAAGTAATGTAAGCAACCTCTTACAATCAGAAATGTTTCAACTTTAAATAGCCCATAAAGAGTTTATTAGAAAAAAAAAACAAAAAAAAAAAAAAAAAAAAAAAAAACACTAACAACAAATCACTCAATCCTAACAAGCAGTTCATTAACTCCTAATTAAATTTAAGGAATATATTCTTGCCAAATTTTTTCCTAAGAGATCTAAAAACATTTTGGTGATAAACTGTTGTGGATTGACATTATCTTGTCTAACAAAATAACTCAGCTATTGGTAAATTAGTAAAGCTGAAAAGGAACTTGTAAAACAACATTACATAAATTAATCTATATAAAAGCAATACATAATTTTTCTAAAAGCAAGTCCCAAACCGATTTTTGTTACATGGTCTTACGCGATTTGCAAGATTAAATGCTTGACAACTTGCACACAAAGAAATGAAACCAAGGCTTAGAACAGATATTTTTATCTGGTAAAAATGTCAACTGCAGTAGGATTATTGCTGATTACAAAAAACAAATCAATTGACTCATCCTCACTAAGATTAAAAGAAAAATGAAAAGTATGAAATCATTTTCTGGATAATATTAAACATTTTGAAAATGATTTTTTTTAAAAAAAAAAAAAAAAAAAAAAAAAAAGAAATTTGCCAAAGAAAACAAAATGTTAAAAAAAAAAAAACTTACATCTTATCAAAAACTAGCACTGTATTATCTACTAGATACAAATATATATATATATATATATATATATATTATACACACATACACAAAAAGAGGGTGCTGTAAACTTTTCAGGCTGATCCATGTCCCAAAAGCCAAGTGATCAACACCCCACTTTTTTTGTGTGTGTGTGTGTGTATGTATATGTCTAAATAAAACTACATCAAAAGATAACCATAGTAATTTACATTTATTAAATTCTGCCATCAGCTTAAGGGCATGTCAAAGAAAAATTTATTCAAATCAGTATTGCCAAACTCTTTTGCAAACAAGATAATGGGTTGATAAAGAA
This sequence comes from Acanthosepion lycidas, assembly GCA_963932145.1. NCBI lineage: Eukaryota > Metazoa > Mollusca > Cephalopoda > Sepiida > Sepiidae > Acanthosepion > Acanthosepion lycidas. The sequence goes on along the minus strand of OZ010601.1, from coordinate 62,459,483 downwards.
AACAAAAACATCCACAACATGTTTATTTTATCATAATAATCATTGTACCATTTGAGAGAAGAGTAATCAGAAAAAAATTGATATAAAAATTATTTTCGTCTGCAGAATTATTTTCACTTTAAAATACCTATAGAAATAATGATGGAATATTTGTAGACAAATTACACCTTGATTTTAAAAATCTGCCAAAAATCAGCTAAGTGTTCATTTTCAGTTAAATTTTTGGTACTTATGAATGAATACATTTATGAAAAAAAAAAAAATTTCAGGAAAACTTTTTTTCTAAACCAGCCATGGCCACGTTTTATTTAAAGTCAATATAATATTTGGATATGGAGTGTAAGAGCTTTCAAGAGGAAATATAATTTAAGCACTAAAATATTTCCATTTATAAACAAGTATATAGAGAAATTAAATCAGGTGAAACTTTATTTGAAATGTCAGATGTAGAAAACATACCCTGAATCAGAAAATACAAATTTGCAATAAAACTAGATTTTTTTTTAATGCTCGTTACATGCTAAAGACAATTGGGTGATAAAAGAAAAGAAAATTTTTTGAAAAGATTTTTCATTCACTTATTTAAATGTTAAAATTTATTATGCTACATGACCAGTTCTGAAAGGTTATAAACACTTACTACTGCCTTGCTGAGCTGGCCCATTTTGTAAAAAATAGGAAATTGCCATCTACTAGAAATAAATGACAATAAAAACACCGATAGTGATTTCTCATTTGGGCTGATATTTTGAATTACAGACTAAGCCAATCAACAAAAATTATGTCATAAAACAAGTTGTATTATCAGTTGTTATGCTTACATTTATTTGGAAATAGTACTTTATAAATCAAGATAGTGAAAGACATTATGGTGTTTTGAAAAAACAGATTTCTCTTTTATATACAAAACTTTAAACATTATTTTTTTAAATGAGTAGGCATTCCATTTATTTTCGCCTACCAGCCTGAATATTACAGAAATTTTATTAAAAGAAAACTTTTCTTTAAGATGTCTCGAATATTCAGGCCAATGGACAAAAAATATATACACTGATTACTAAATAAATGGAGTGTCTACTCAAATATGAGTAGCAACTAAAAATGTTTAAAGTGATAAAAGTCAGATTGATAAATAAAATCCATTATATATATATATATATATATATATATATATATATTGAAAAGGTTATAATTGTTCCAACGAGAGAAAAATGTACATAAAAAAAAAAAAAAAAAAAAAGTAATGTTTCATTGTTCATTTTCTGTATTTATAGTGAGCCTTGATCTCATTTTTGGGCAATTGGCATAAATGAATTTCTCCCTAAGTGGTAATAAAATCATTAGGTTTCATCTTAGTCCACCAACATTAAAAGGACAGAAGGAAATTTATTCCTTTAAAAATTGATTCCTTTAATTTGCCTGAAGAAAGTAACGAGACCAGAAACACGTGTAGCAAAAATATAAAGAATATATACACTAAAATAAGTCCACATTATAACCAAAAATGCTTGCAGTTTCTTATATATATATATATATATATATATATATATGACAGCAGGTAGTATAAGTACATCCATAAGAAGTATTTAATGGAATTTTTTTTTCATTGAGAAATGTAAAGTTGAACAATTTTTTTTTTTATGTATTGATGTTTTGTAATTAGCATGCATGCAATTTTCATTGCTTTTCTTGATTATTTATATATTTTACACAATTTGTTTTTTGAATCTTTAATCTTCCATACCCCAAAGAACATTTAAAATTATTCCAATACTTTTAAAAAAGTTGTGTAAGTGTAGTGGTACTATTATTCCAATATATCAATGATTATAAAAAACCCATTTCTTTAAATAAGCCTTAAATGCATGAAAGAACAACTTCAATATGAATATATCTGAGTAAAGAATCCATTAAAGCTTGTAAACTGAAATTTTGCTAATTTTTAAGCCAGAAAAGAAGAAAAAATGCAACCAATAAAATATATACATTATGCCAAAGAGAGAAAAGGTTTATAAAGAAAGAAAAAATTCATTGTAATGTGTAAAAAAAAAAAAAAAAAAAATTTTTTTTTTTTTTCCAGATCTTTACATACTTGGAGAAAATAGCCATATAAGACTTCAATATTAAAAATGTATTAACATGCTTACACAGCATAATAGATTTAAATTTCTAAATCTCCTTGCCTAATCCACAAAACACTTAATGTAATGTACTAATTTCATATATAGTTGCAAAGTTTACATCTCAATATGAAAAAAAAAAACTTACATTAGTAACAAAACCAAACAGCCCTAAAGATGGTTAAAAATAAATAAATGGATGATCATATAGCATAATTGAGAAAATTCTCACAAAAGTAAATGCCAAAAGCCAGTTGATCAAAGCAGTGGAGGTGCAATGTAAGCAGACATACTGCAAAGAGGTGCATCATTTGTGAGTTTACAGTTATACAACATACAGGTGAAAGTATCATATGAAAGAACGTCAAATATGTCAATTGTATAAACTTCAAAGTGACCAATTAAGCATGCAGTAATAACAGAACGGGGACAAAACATTTTAACAAAAATGTCTAAGATCACAATAACCATAATTATACACTAATTTTCCATATTCTAAAATAACAGACAACCAACTTTTACACAGAAGAAACAGGTATTTGGTAATATTAAGAAAACCCTAGCACATGACTGATGACACTATGATGTTCTTCTTGGTGCATGTAATGTTAGAGACTGCTTAAGTGAAAAATATTTTTCACTGTTTTAACAAATACTATCATAAAATATTACTGCATCTGTGTCCAGTTGTTTGACAGGATTAGGGTTGTAGATGGCTTTTTTTGTGTGTGGAGTAAGGTGGGGTGGGGCTCCCCCACCAAAAAAAGTCCAAAATTTTATTTCTTGTTGAGAAAGGACACAGGCATGTCCAAACATTCTAATTTTTAACATCATACCTTTGTTTTAAAGGTCCACTAATATAAAATATTTTTTATCTCTCACATTTCTTTCACTTTGCTATTATAACTACATATAAGAAACACTTGGACAATCTTTTTTTACTATATATATATATATATATATATATTTGGTTAAAGACCAATGAAAATTATTTAAATTTTTTTTTTTTCTTAATGTTTTGGCCCATTTTTGGGGGGTTTCTGGTATATATTTAAAAACAAATGTGCAATGTGAGTACTTTCAACTTTCATAAGCCATTATCAAGATTTGTTTTTTTGTATGAAAATTGGATCACCTAATACAAACATTCTTTGGAAGATCAAGGAACAAGTGAAACTTAAAAAAAAAAAAAAATTATACTGAACAGGTAGAAATATTGCTTTGCTTCACTTTATTCATTTGATACACAAGAAATTTTTTTTTTAAAGTAAATTTTAGCATCCTTCTTTAAACTTGAAGCTTATTCCAAACCAAAAAGTTTTGAAAATGCTCAACAAGGCTAAACTTCACTCCTCAATCATAAATAAAAATTTGCATAACACAGTCTATGAAGACAAAATTTGCATGTGCCTGTAAACATTTTAAGGATATATAAAACAGTTTCATACCATACCCAATGAACTCAACAGTTAACTGGTATTCCACTTCGGTTCAAGGTGAAAAGATTTTCAGCCAAGGTCAAATATTCCTAGTAGCAAAGGTGAGCCTTTCTGCTCCTAAACAAATTCTTTTATCAGCAATATCAGTGACACTCAAAAACTGCCTCCAAAAGTTTTGAACATTTGTTTTTTTTTAATTAAAAAAAAAAAAAAAAAAAAAAAAGAAAGAAGAAAAAGACACTTCTTTTGGGATAGTTTAAAGTTTTGAAATCTTTTCAAGTAAACAGGATTTTACCTGCAAACATTGCTATGTGTATAAATCTTTTATCCAACAAAACTATTCTATCTCTAAATGTTGTTAAACGGCTCAAGGGACTAAACAAGATAAGCCTTGAAATACCCATCTTGATAATTCTGCTTAATTCAGCAGACCTTAAGATTATCTGTAGTTTGATTACAAAACCAAGAAATACTGTAAATTTCCAATCAGTAACTGAAGTATCTTATTTATTGTATCAATGTAGTTGCCGAGTCATACAGACAAAAAAAATATTCAAAGAATGAAAAGTTTGAGTTTAAATCATTTACATAAAACAAATGGAGTCTTAAATCCTTGATGTACAAGTAAGGGACTGGAAAGTTCACAGCCTGACCAAGAAAGGATTAAAAAAAAAAAAAAAAAAATTTCTGGTGCTTCAGTAGATTTTGTAAAGTCAGTTAAGCCAAGAACTTTTCTGCATCTCATTTCTACAATTCAAACATTTCAGTCAGTATATTGTCATTGTTAAAAATAGTTTACACATGCAAATATCAAATATAAATAATGTTACTATCTGAAAAGAATATAAGGAAAAAGCAGATAAGTGATTTAACATTTTAATTTGTAATAAAAATTATTAGTTTGAAAATCATTAAGAAATAGGAGTAAAAAAAAAAAATATAAATAAAAATAAACAGTAATAAGCAAACACAAAAAATTCCAAATGGTATATTACACTAGTGGTTGCTATGTTTTGCCATTTTAAAAAGGCTATAGAGTGTACTACAAAATGAAAACAAAATTGTCACATCTTTACGTTATAAGTTTCCATATCACACATGCATTATCCTTTTCATTATATTTATAAATGCTGTTATATTTCATAAACTATTAGGTTGGTGCAAAAATATTGACGTAATAATGTCGTTTTTTGACGTATTTTTAATGTCAAAAAATGACATTATTACGTCATTATTTTTGCACCAACCTAATAGTTTAACCTATCATTTAATTCTGACCTGAAAGATTTAAGAAAAAAAGTTATGGCTTAACATAATTGCAAACTACTGAAGTCTACAAATCCTGAAAAACAAACCAAAACAAAAATAAAACCACTCACCACATTCAACCTAGATTAAAATAGGATTATTTCAAGCATAAACATAATCCAAATAAACAATCAATCTGATCATTGTTTATCACTCATGTTGAGAAGCAGTTTGACAGCATTTTCTTCATATGAAAAATATTTTTTTTTAAAAACAAACCATTGCCACTAACAATACTAGTCATTGACACTAACTAGCAACAAATTTTACAAGACTAACAAGCATGCTATTTGTCCTGTTTAAAAGCAGATTATTTTTTTCAGTACATGGTAATTACTTTCCAACATTACAGTGGAAAGGCTTTAGTTTAGTGCCCTACCATTGTGCTATGGACACTTAGAAATGCAAGAAAATAAGTTAATTGATAGTTAAGAAAAATCAAGTTGTCAAGGAGCAGGCAGATGTTGAAAAGAACAAGTTTAGAGGAAATCCAGTTTAAATGAGGAGTGCTTAAGAGATTTTGAAATACAGTTCCAAGAGTGAGTGTGTAGACAGGTATGTGAATACACAGTAGAAAGCAAAACAGAGACTCGCTACCCACCATTATTCTGTTGAGAGTCAAGCCCATGTGAAACTGAATCCATTGACAAATCCATGCTGAGCTCTAAAGCAATGAAGGTAACAACTGTTCTAAGTCAGAACAGGAAGTGTATGCAATCAGTAAAGAACAATTGGCCCAGGCCAATTTTCCTCCCCAACCCCAAGTCAGGTAACATGCTGATATGCTTTGTATTATTACTTCACAAACCTAGAATGTCTAGACTTGTGAACACTACATCCCGCTTCAAGACAGTTGTGTTATTAAATCCAAGGGCATTGTTCAGAGTTTGTCATAAACTGTTTTTGCAACAAAAGAAAAAAAATTAGCAAAGTTTGGTGTTGGCAGGCAGTAGAACTATCTATGACCAATGATAATTACAGGGTTCCATTGGTAGATATTCAAGTAAGGATAATAAAAGCCAAAATCAGAAGGTCTCAGAGTGGATAGGACAGGAAGATTAAAAAAAAAACAAAAAAAAACAAAACATTTGGATGTCCTCAATTTCAAAAGGTGAAAATGAATGCTCATTAAAACAGTAACAGCTACTGAGCAAGAATATAAAACTGCAATAATTAAGAGGTATCTCCAATATGAAATATTGGAAAGATAATGAAAATATGGTCAGAGTAGCTTAGATATAAAAACACTTCAACACTGAATATTTCTACACAAATGATCTGAAGATTTTGAAGTAGAACATGTTTCTTGAAATCTTCAGTTCAGTACTTTGATTCAAAATCAAAACTTTCTCCAAGTTTTATATAAATTTCAACTTTAAAATTTAAAAGACAAACCATTTCAATACAGACCTCAATAACTAGAAATTAAATATTAGTAGGAATATAAATTAATTGCATATTTTTAGCATGCAAGAAAAAGGTGAACCATGCAATGAAATCTATGAACAGAAAACAGACTATCACATGTATATAATGACTGATAATAGTAAAAAAGGTTTCTATGCAGTGGTGTTAAGGAGTTACCTTCTTGTTCGTCTAGACTGGCAAAGTATTGGGCCCAACATGAAGGGTATTCCATTGGCTATCTAAAAATATACATATACACACACATCCAGAGTCTCCCCATGATACTTTCAGATGAAAATTTAAATTAAGGAAATTTAGAAAAACTATCAGTTTTGTAATGCCATGGAAAATCCTTAAAATTATACATTGCACATTCAGTGAGCATTCAGTCTGAAATCAAAATTATTTTATTTATGTCAATATTACAGTGCTATTCAAATAGTTCCAGCACTGTCAACCTATTGTTAGTAATGAACCAAAAACTGACTTAATTGAAATCTTACTTTTCACTTAATTGAAATGGAAAGAAAAATGTACAAGGAAAGAAAAATGTACAAGGAAAGAAATCACAGAGAAAGAAATCACACACCTATATTAACATACAGCTACATTTCTTTGTTTAAAAAGAAAAAAAAATGTTCACTTCTTCCTATATCAATTTAGATTAAAGAAAAATAAGTCAATTAACAATTTTTATATGAGCTAACACATACACCTATAATTTCAATGTGTGGGTGATCAGTAACATTTTATCATGACTAGTAAGAAAGAAATTAGGACAGTGACATTACTTGCCCTTAACTTAGTCCTGTACAAGTTTAACTGTAAATAAGTTTTTACTTGTATTTTACCAACTGTTGGGCAATAAATTAAAAATGTTTACAGTTCACTTTAAGCTAATTTATTCAAATTTTATAATGAAGACAAATTTCAAATTATGTTATTTACATGTAAGTTAATTTGTGAGTATTTTTATCGCAATGAAAAGGTTACTGATTACCATTGATATTTCATCTCAGGTTCAAACCAGGCAACAATACTCATGTTTAAAAAAAAATTATAAAAACTATAGGAAAACAGCATGAAGCAAATCGTCTTTTGTTGGGCAATAGTGTTATTTACTTAGAGAAGTTCAATTTGACAGGACACCACAAGTATGTGGCAACAAGTGAGGAATGAACCCAGTAAGTAGTCATGGTCAGCTAGACCAGCTTTCTAAATATCACCACATGAAGGCACCCTGTTGTGCTGTTAAAAAAAAAAAGGGGGGGGCTCCCAAAATTATTAAAAGTAGATTTGACAGCAAAAACCAAACCATATGTCAATGCTGCAAAGATATTATATATAGATATATATCAGTAGTTACCCACATTTGAGTAGACACTCCATTTATTTATTAAACAGTATACTGATTTATTTTCACCTATCAGCCTGAATATTTGAGAAATCTTGAAAAATGTGCTCCCCAGCAGGATTTGAACAGGCATCACCCCTTGGCAGGAGAAACCATCATTAGAGCCAAGTGTGTTGTTGATCAAGCAAAGTTGAATAGTGCCCTATAAACAAATCTGTCAGGTTTTTCTTTAATAAGATTTCTCAAATATTCAGTCTGGTAGACAATACATGTGTGTTTAGTAAACCGAGTATCTACTCATATATGGGTATCCACTAAAAATAAGATTTAAGTAATAAAATCTGTTAGATTAATAAAGAAATCCATTACTTCTTAAGATATATATATTCCTCACATCTACAAGTTCCTAGCCATTGAGATTTAGTTTTGTGAAGATGCTTCTTATAAAGAATTTAATCTAAACCCGGCATCTGAGAACAGTTCATGAACTGAAACATAATTATTAGGTTGGTGCAAAAATAATGACGTAATAATGTCGTTTTTGACGTCAAAATACGACATTATTTTTGCACTGACCTAATATTTAGCCAAACTTATGTCCTCATCTTTGTTGTTGCTATCATAACATTTCAGCTGCTGTGCCCTCTGGACTTTATCAATCTGACCGACTAACATTTAGGAAATTTTTAACTAAACCTTTTATTTAATCTATAGGGTTAGATTGTTCTCATTCCATGGTCCACGTCCTGAGATATCTAGTCTTGTCTTTCCTTTTTAGGTACTATCCAGTTACTAATAGTCTTGTTTCCATTGATTTTGAGTACTACTTGGCACAAAAATTGAACTCTTAATTTCCATTACACCTGAAGGATGTTAACCTCCTCAACAGAAAATCTCTCAAGTGACAAGCAGTATAGATTTTGCTCTATTAAGTCCACTGCTGATATCCTGTCATAACACAATCAATGAGGCACTTTATAATAAATTTGTCACAAGTGTGAACGCCTTAGATGTGACATAAGGGGTTGTTTCACAAATTATCTTTGTATTCCATTGAATAAAGGAAAGTTCCATTTAAACAGCTTATTCCCTAAAGCCACTACTTTTATGAAAGAAATACCCAAGAGGATGCTTCCCTAAACATTACAATGTTAAACTTTTCAAATCTAGGGTCAATACATATCTTCGTAATTTGTACACCACCCATTTCCATAGAACTCCCACATTTAGTAACCCTCTATCTCAAGTTTATCTTGAGTGAATATTTAAGAAAACAAAAAATTCATGAAACAATGTATTAATGAAATTTGTAATGTGCCCAATTTTACCAGATATCCAGATTCAATTTCGGTAATATAGCAATGAATCAAGGTTATCCAACATTTTAGAATATTAAGAGAAACAAATACATCTGCAATTATAGTTAAATAAAAAACAAAGCATAAATTACTGCCCCCAACAAATTCTTTATTGAAACCTATAAATTTAAATAAACAGGAGCCTTGAATTTGTCTCCTTGTTCAATTTGATATAATCAATGTATTTATTTTTAATCTAACATTTTTATTACTTCAAGTTTGATCTGGCATGTATTATTGCTCAGCCACAAATGACTTCACAGTGAGGAAAGCTCTTTTTACCTTATTTAATGCAATAGAAATTGTTTTCTTTACATTTCCAATATAAAACTGAGCAAATATGGGCTCTTGAGAAAAAGAATCTGACTGAAGGTGATGTGCTTCCCTAAATAAGGTAAAAAAGAGCTGTGCTTACTGTGAAGTTGTTTGTAGCTGAGCAGTAAAGCATGCTGGATGAACCAGAAGTTTACACTATAAAGAGGAATGCAGGTTCAATCCCAGCCAAAGGACACATTTTCTTTACTTAGAATACTTGAATGTGCAGGTTGATAGACATATTACAGTGTTTAATAAATAGATAAAAATAAGTGTCTATTTCAAATAATTTCCCCAAGACACTCTTATACAAATTTCAACTTACTACCTGATGATACCGAATTGGTGAAACCATGGTAGCAGGAAGATTGGTTTTCCCATGAATTTTATCTTAAAATGCTCTGAATTTTCTTCCCCCTACCCTCAAATCAAGGGTGTTCCAATAACTTGGACTGATTTTAAATGTGAATAAAGTTTTAAACATATAATGATTTTTTTTTTTTTTTTTTCTTTTAGGTTTAACAACTTAAGTATTTGGCAATTTCAACCATGGAAAGATTAACAATCAAACAACATGTTAAAGTTTCAAGAGTGCAATTGAAAAAATTGTTTGTAAATTCAAGCAAACTGGGTCAGTGGCAGATGTGAAAACACCATTACTTGCTTCTTTACACTGTTCAGCTAAAAACATTGCTGCAGGGAACAAGAATGTGACCCAAAATCCAGACACTTCTAAATTGTTATCGCATGCAGAAATTGAACCTCTCCACAACATTACATAGTTTCCAATTGCACTCTCGGTTGATTGATTATGTTGACCAAAAAAAAAAAAATCGCAAAGTGCACAAAGTGCATTCCAGTTTGAATGTCCATTTTTGTAATAGGCTTTGATAACTAACATGTTGTTTGATTGGCAATTTCAATCATGGAAACATTAACAAAGACGTAAGTTGTTAAATCTGAAAGAAAGAAAAATTCATTAGACATTTAAACTTAATTCATATTTAAAATTGGTCCAAGCTACTGGAACACCCTTATATATATATATATATATATATATATATATATATGTGTGTGTGTGTGTGTGCAAAATTTACCTTAAATTAAACTTGCAAAATAATTTACAAATTATATTTATGAAATTAATTTATTCAATAATTGCTTAGTATTTAAAGATATTTGTTGATAATTGCATGTGGGTGTATGGTTAAATGCTTAGGACATTAGCATTTGAAGCTCACCATGGTTGATTTGTCTTAGAGGTGACTTTTTGATAAAAATTGGACAGGGAGAGAGAATTCCAGTGTGCAGCTCTATTGGGATGTGCCTAAAATCAAAGTTTTGATCATACCAGATTATGTGATCTTTCCCAGAAATTGTAATGAAGGTATGCAAAAAAAAAAAAAAAAAAAAAAAAAAAAGGACCATACAATAAAATATATGAACAAAAAAGTTCACTAAAAAGATGGTAACAAAAACAGACTATCACAGGTATATAATGGCTGATAATAGTAAATAGATTCTATGCAGTGAGGTGTTAACCTTCTTGTTCATCTAGACTGGCAAAGTAATGGCCCAACATTTAGTGTATTCCATTGGAGAATATATATATATATATATATATATATATATACACACACACACACACACACCAAAAGTCTCTCCATGATATACTTTTTTTTTTTTCTTTTCTTCTTTTAGTTGCACTACAGGTTGGGTCTCTTAGTGTTGAACAAATACAATTGTGTCTGAGTAGGTTTCTGCAACAGGGATTAATTTGCTACCCTAGTAGACAGCTATACTCAGAAATGAGCAGCCAGCCACACAGTCATTTTAAGAAAATGTCAAATGTGTTTTCCTTGCCTTTTTAAAAAGAAAATCACTAATCTTTAAAATGGAAGTGCAACACTGATAGTTATTAATTAAAAATACTGAAAACTATTGCAGGAAATAATCTCTCACTGTAAAGCCGTTGGTTAAAGACAAGAAAGAAAAACAAAGGGTTACATGACAAAGTTATACAGTGCAACCTGGATATAAGAGAGTTGTCGGGACCGGAGAAGAAGTCTCTTATATCCGGGTTACACTGTACAAATAAAATACATAAAAAGCTCTGAAGTCAGATGAAAACCGAATGCAGTCAAACAGCAAATATTTTGCTCAAAGGACATCTGACATCAAGAATAAATTGTGATTAGCTGAAGAAAAAAATCTGTTCACAGAATGTTTTCAATACAGTTCTACTCTGGAAGTTTTTACTTGAGAAGATTAACAGGAAAACCTCATTAACTAAAAATCAGAACTTTTTGTGGTCATCAAGAAGGGAAAAAATATCTTATCTTTATTTTTCCTTTCAATAAAGTACTAAATTTCTATTAATTCCTAGAAAAAAACAAAACAATTGAAGATTTTTAAGATTTGGTATGTTAAGAGAAAGTATTTAGACAAAAATCCCAATGCCTTTCAATATAACCATTAAATACTTTACATTAGTAATAAAATACATTAGTACATAGAATATACAATTAAAATATAATCAAAGCTATTGATAATGAGAATATTTAAATGATTTTCTAAAACATTTCTGCAGGTCATGTAATGTTAAACATTTTAATACAATTACATATTTTGTCAAAGTTACAATAGGAAAAAAAAAAAAAACAATATTACAAGCAAGTAAACTGAACAAAAGTATCGTTTTGCTACATTTTAAAGACTAATGAAAAAAATCTTAATTCTATTAAGATAAAGATATTTTACAAAAAGAAAAAAATGTTATACACAAATGACCATAATTGACTCCAATTTTGACTTACATTAATGAATACAAGAGTTGATTGTTAGCTTTTTACAAAGTATCAGTCAATTTTTTTTTATAACATCAAAGATAGAAATTGAACAAACAAATTTAATATACAGACTTTGACAGTAATTACCTTTAATACATCTTGAAATGCAAGCATATAAAAACCTTATTATTGTATTAGGTTGGTGCAAAAAATGTCATTTTCTCACATAGTAACATATGTGATAAAACAACATTATTTTTGCACCAACCTGATAGTATTACTACTTGACCATTTTTTTTGTTTACTATTTTAAGTCATTTTTGTTCACAAAGCATAATGGCTTTGCTTAAATTGAGAGAATTGAATGAAGTTAAAAAACTTAACCTGCCAACCCAATTATTGTTGAGTTGAATGCAAAACCTACCTGAAATGTTGTCATCAAATGGTCAAATGAGTTAAGTAAATTTAATTAAATCTTAATGAAAACCTAATTATCTGTTCTGCCAGTGAAAGTTATGTTTGACTTGAAACTTTTGTTGACTTTAACAAGTGGAAAAAATGTTAAAAACCTATAGGTGAAAAAGAAATACTATTTTAAATAAAAATTATACTTCTGTTAGATTACAAGTGTGAAAGCTCATCTCGGATTTGCTTGATTTTTAGACAAATTTTACAAGAGTATTTATCCGAATGTCCACTCGAATGGAATGTGGCACAAACCCAAGTAGAAGGTTGCATGCATACATGAGACCAGAAGCCCAAAATAGTTTAGCCATTTGGCATGTCTCAAGCATCCGGAATTAACACTAGGTTCCCCAACAGTGAAGGAGTGGTGATTGGACTTAATTTTTTTGTGGCAAAGTCAAAAGGCTGAGAAGTGCCCAATCCAAAACTACATTTGTCTTCAAATATGTCTTAGGTCAGAATGTCTCATACATAAGAATTGAATAAAGGTTAAAATAAATTCTTGCAGATGTTAACACAGAAAGCAAACAAATAATATACTTTGAATAAAAGGTGAAAATAATACATAACTTTTTAATTTAGAACTGATGAAATGATTAGAAAGACTATAGCACAGATTATTTTCTTACTGTATAATGTTATATTTTTAATACACATCTTATAATAGGAGGTATAGCAAATCTCCAGATTTTACACTGCGAAAACCGGTCAAAATAGTGAAATTTCCTCAAACTCCAAATACTGAGAATTATGTCATTTCAATTCCTAGTAGTTTTCCCACATTTTGAATTCTAACTTCATACTGGTGTTTTTCAAACATGTTGTACTCAGAATTATCTCCCAACAAATATCAAAATAGTCCCATCTTAAAGGAAAAAGAACACTCATCAATTTGGTGGACTTAAGAGGGTTTGAAGTTGTCTTTCCCAAAAACAAATTCTAAGTTGAAAACTTTAGTGGACGAAATACCAGAGAAATTAATAATAATAATAAATAATTATTTAAATTAATAATAATAAGTATTTAAATTAATTAATAATAATAGTAAAAAATAGCTTCTTGTAGAGCAATGTCTCATCTTTAATTATCAGTTGTATGGGGCACAGAGTTATGAAATCAACTCAATGTGCACACAAATCAAGGAGTGTATGTTGCATTCATTTTGTGCAAAATCATTCAAATTTGTATTGCTGAATGAGTCATCACTAGGTAGACCCCATTTTAAATCAGATACGTTTCGAGAGATATTACAGTTTAAATCTTTTACTTATATTTTTTTTTAATGATGCATTTTAAAATTGTATAAATTTTTACCAAACTTATCCTCTAATCACTGTCACTATTTTTATGTATTTTCTCAAAAAAGAAACTGAATTCATATAAAATAAAATTATAAATAAACTACACATTTTTACTTCTTTAAATTTCACACTGTCCATAAAAAAAAAAAAAAAATTTAAATAAATTTCTTAAAAAGTAGCTATTTTCCCATTTAATGGTTATTCATTTCATTCACATTTTAGGATTAAATTGAAAATTTATTTACATTTTCTTTTCAAAAATGAAAATGGAGACATTTTATAAAAAAAGTAAGATAAAAAATGAATTAAATGTGTTTTTATTATTAACTTTGATGCATGGACCCATAAAAAATTGAAATGCAATTACGTAATTTGCAAAAAAAAAAAAAAAAAATGTTTACTAATTGTAGGAGGCACGCTGGAGCAATAGATAGCAGCCCAGACTCAGATTGAGGAACTTGAGAGCAGAGTTCTAATTCCAGTCAAATCCATTACATTCACTTACATGCTAATACCCTTGGGAAAAGTATGAATCCTCCTCTTCTCCCCCCAGCAATGGATAAATAGCAGGACAGACTGGTTTGTATAGCCTTGGATGACAACTGGTCTACTGCAGAAAGAAATGGCAAACTACTGTGGGGGAAAAAATCTGCCTAATCATCATGTATCAAAAGATGCATGCTTAGGCAATCATGTATCACGCATGGCACATAACAGAGTGAATTCTAGAGATTAGGTCTAATTTCAGAAGTTAAAATGAAATGGTTAATTTCATTTAATCCTGCCAACACACTTTATAGTTCAAGTTTTGCAAATACAGTGTAACCCAGATATAAGAGAGTTGCTGGGACCGGAGAAGAAGTCTCTTATATCCGGGTTTGGTCTATTTTGTTTAGGTAAGTATGGCTCTAATTTGGGGCCAGATAAAATCTCTTATATCCGGGTTTCTCTTATATCAGGGTTACACTGTATATGTTGTCCTTTTGTAACAAAGGAAAAGGACATCAGAGTATTCAAATATAGCATTTGTGATGAAGAACCCACTTCAAATGACCTTCAGTTATGAACGCCAATGGGTTGTTGCAGTATACCATCACTCCAACTTTTCCATTGAAAGTCATTGATATATCTCCGTCCTGTAATCAAAATTTTAGTTCCAACCAAAGGCAAACATGATTATTTTTGATGGTCTTTATTGGATAATATTACACAAATGACATCAACATTTGTCTTTAGATGAGACTTTGATATAATACTACTTTCAAGTGTTGATAGAACATGGAATATTCCAAGAATATTGGCTATAGCAGAGGCTCATAAAACAAATTCAGACTGCAAATCACCATTAAAAGAGGAAATGCAGGACAACTGTTCCAACTGGCTAGAAAGTCTAGCATCAATTTCAATAAATTTTCATTTCAGTTTTTCAGTTTTTTGAAAATAAATAAGTTTAAAGCTTTACAATAAGCATTTGTTTGAAGGAATCACCAATGATTCATTTCAGGAAATAAATTTCTAAGTTTTGTCATTACTGTCCTTTTTTTGAAGAGTAAAAAATTGCATAATTTCAATAGATTTTTTAAAATCTATGACAAATAGAGCATTCTTATTACAGACAAAATAGCTATTCTGTTGAACTCCTCATCCAATAATTAAAGTTTCAGGTATGTACCTCTCATAGACACATTTTTATAGCAAGTTCAGGATGGTATACTTTTGATCCGTTTTTGCTAGTGTCAAACTGCACTTATGGCTGTTTTTACATGGTGTAATTTTTTTTTAATTGATGTACAACAGAAAAAAATTTAGCTTCATCTCAGTTGCGCTATGAATCATAGCAAGAAGTTACAGAGCCTTAACTGTTGAAATGAAACATATGAGCAGTCAGAATTGCACATCTGTGCCATTTAATTCTTTTATATTCAATTTACTTCAAGATTGCCTATATGACATTGCATTTATGATTTTTCACTTGTTTGAAGTCTGCATCTTCAGTTATATACTGTTAAAATTGGCTTCAAGCTTAAGAGCATGTGAGACAAAAAAATTCTCTAAGTTCTGACAAACTTTGAATAGTTGTAACTTTGAGCTACCAAGATAAATTTGGTACCAGATTTTATGCTTTGTCAAGCTCTCCAAGTTTTTTTTTTTTTTTTTTTTTTTTAGATTTATTGAAAATAATATTTCAGTCTAGCTTATCTAACAAAAATCTTTAGCTGAAACACAACACATCTCATAAAAGGCCCTAAGATAAGGGGGCGGGGAAACAAATCTTAATTCCATGTTTTCTCATTTTTATTTATAACTAGAAAAACCATATAAAAGCTGTTTGATAAGTAAACGGAAATGATGCTGGGACAAAGTGATAAGGTAAAAATTGTGTTTACAAATACAAACACTAAATATTTTTACATTTTATCTAAAAAATTCTTAACTTTGTATTTGCATCATCAAGTGCCTAGTAAGCAATAGATAAATTTTATCTTCTAACCAGGAAGAAAATAGCAAGAATAACCAATTTGCAGGTGATTAGATAATTACAATTTTTTTAAATCATTGAGTGGACAGGTGTGTGCATGTTGTTGGCACTAAAATTTAAAAATAAAAAGGTGGGAGAAGTAGTATAGTTTACTCAAAGTTTAAGATGAAAACTTCTGATATAAAGGAGAAATATGGGGGTGAGGAACAAAGACATTTTAAGACAAAAAGCAGTCCCCTAATTTCAAGAGAAATCAAACTAGTTGGGGATACATTTAGACCTAAAAGAGTACACACAAAAAGAAAAGAAAGCAGCATAGTAAATGCTACTAGAGAAGAGAGCTGGCTGCCACTATGTCATGTTGAATTCATGGGGGGGGGGCAACAACAACAACTAGGGCAGAGTGCAGGAGTAAACTGAGGCAAGCAGAGTAGGCAGCAGAGGTAGACTGACAGAGCTACTTTGATCATCTTCCACTCAGCTCTCTCCTCACCCTCCCACCAAATCCAGGCGGATAGCAATTATCTATGACTCATCAGCATCAGAAACAGAGACTAAGAGAATCCTGTAGAAGAGCAATGCCAGGAGGTGGGGAGAAACAACTGCTTCCTTCACAACCTTACTGTTCCATAATGGTTACAACAGCAAGCCTTCACTGCAATTGCTATGTAGACTATCTTTATTCCCATTCTATCAATCATGTTTTTAATATTATATAAGCACCAACACCTCTGATCACATCCAGATGCAGGTCCTTAGCAGTTCAGAGAAGTTGTGTTTGAATAATTCTAGAAAACAACTAACAAGAATTAGCATTTCTTTGCTAATGTTTCAACAATACTGAAAGAAAACAGACTTTTGAAAAGATCAATAATATATTATGGAAGTTATGTAAACAATGAAGTTACATAAAAATAAAAGTTATAAATGTAACTACACAGCAAAAATCCATTCACACAAAGAAATACTTATTAGACTATGAGAAAATTTACATAAAAAAAATAAAATTTTTTTTAATTATTGCAGATGTTTTTTTTTTTTGTTTTTTTTTTTAGTAATACCAAATCAACCAAAATATTCATTACATTTCTCAGATGAACCTCAGCTAGAAACATCATGATGATGTGTACCAAAGCATCAAATAGATGTATTTTATGAAATGAAAACACTGAAAAACATTTCTGGAGATGAAATTTGCAGTATATATGTTTCACTTTCCAGCACACAGGATACAACATAGCCTCAGATATTTTTGATACAGTCAACAATTAGCAAGCAAAACAGTTACGTATGGATCAGGATTACATCAACACCTGTTGAACTGCTCTAACAAAGTTTTCTTCAAAATAATAAATATAGAAAGAAAGCTACTTTTTATAAGTTTACCAAACTACATATTTGCTTCAAATCAAAAATGTTAATTACAATAGAAATTAAACATTTAGCAAACAAGTTTGTCCTTCTCAGACTTACAACTAAAACAAAATGAATTCTGATCTACACCTACACAAATAATTTAAAACGTAAAAATTGAACATTTAGTAACCAGAGCTAACAGACATATATTAAGTGTATCTAAACTTAATATTCTTCCAACATTGCAAGTTATGACAGATTTATTTTTGTATTGTCATAAGCTTTCAATGATATAAATAACCATTTTAATGCAAAAAAATAAATAAATAAATAAAAATCACACACCATTGGAGCAGGATATAAAAAAAGAGTTAAGTAGTAAAACAGTGTTTAG
The DNA here is from genome assembly GCA_963932145.1 of Acanthosepion lycidas. Taxonomy (NCBI): domain Eukaryota; kingdom Metazoa; phylum Mollusca; class Cephalopoda; order Sepiida; family Sepiidae; genus Acanthosepion; species Acanthosepion lycidas. The sequence continues at coordinate 62,441,398 of OZ010601.1, read as the reverse complement.
ATTGCAAAGATGGGAGGGGAAAAATAGTTTTAAATACATGTGTATTTATATATTTACACACAGTGTGCTAAATAAAGTACTCTGCTGATGAGATAAAAAAAAAAAAAAAAGTTGTTTGGTCAAATTTTACGTATGAGAGAGTACCAAAAAGTCTGACCCACTTCCCAAAATCAGATCAAATGAAGAAACAGGATTTTGGGGAAAATGGCTTGTTTAAGCAAAAACTTTTCAGCATCTCATGGTGTGCATAGACATTATATATTAATTAACTTCTAAAGAAATAATGAATGTTTTATCTATTAATCTGCCAGATTTTATCACATTTTTAGTGGATACTCATATCTGAATAGACGCTCCACTTATTTATTAAACAATACATTTACTACTGGCCTGAATATTCAAGAAATCAAAGAATAAGATGCACCCCTGGCAGAGAGGGTGTGTGTGTATATATATCACACACAATTAAAAGTAATACTATATTGCTGCAGTATTTTTCGCAATGTATTATCGTTATTGTATTGGCTGCTACTTTAGTAATTTTGGATTTTAAACATAAAAAATTGTGATAACTGAATTAATATCTACCAATTTACAAGACAAAAGTCTCCAGCTCAATATTATAGCCACTTAAATAATTGTGAATACATCACATGAATGATACAGAAGTAAAAGTTGCAGGTACAGGGCAAATGTTACACCAATGAAGTAAAATATCTGCAAAGATCAATTAGATTAACAAAAATTTTCCAGACAAGTATGAAGAAATTCATCAGCAAGTCTTTCAAATCTTAGAGCACACCATATATAGTTAAATAAGAGAAAGCAACTTGCCATGGTATATCAATAGTTTTTGTTAATCAAAAGTACAAGTTATTTATGTCTATACAAATTTAATAGTAACATAATAATGGTAAAATGAACTAAAATGAAAGATTTAAACTTTTGCTGAAGGATTGAAATCTGTAACCTTTGTTCACTTATTTTACAAATTATAATCAACACTGAAATAACACAAGGAAGACATCAGAAAATACAGTAAAAGAGAAATAGGAATCAGGTCAGCTGAGTCAACAGTGCAACATGAAATCCTGCCTAAGATCTGTTTTCAATTTCTATTTGAACCTTGTCAGCTTAACATATCTGTTAAAGCTATTAATGGTGGAGAAAAAAAAAATTCTATGAGACAATTTTAAATTCTGACATAATTACTCAAGGATTGATGCCAAAATTTCTTTAATTTGATCATGAAAGGTAGGACTGGAAATCGTGTAACATTTTAATTGCAGAAAAAATGCATATGTAAGGCAACCTCAATTTCATTTTGTACCCAATGCCCTCTGTCCCTTGCTACAGTAATTATCAGTCTTCATATAATTATTCATTAAGGCAACCAATTTGGAGAGAAAAATGTAATACTTAGGAAACTTAGTGTCAGTAAATAAAGCAGCTGCAATATAGAACAGCTTCATACAAGAACTTAGAAAAATGCTGCATTTGAATGATCTCCAGCTAAATAGATTGATAACAAAGTAAGTCACATTTCCCCAAGCATTTTAAAATTAAATATTGAAAAGTTTTGGACATTTTTACATTATATTAGCTGCTTCTTCATAAGCTAGAATTTATTGTTTATATTTAATGTGTAACAAACTTGAATGTAGTCCTATCTGAATAATTCCTATCCTAAGAAAACCATTTGAAGAGACAGCCATACAATCCTTTAATGCAAATATCTGAACAACTTCAGGATTGGGGAACATAATGCTCAGAATATTTTCTATTGTTTCATAAAAATCATTTGTATATATTACATATACATTTGAAAATGGGACAATTATTTATATGCATAATTCTGATTTCAAATTGCAATTTTTACAAGGAATTTAAAATTAAAGAATCATATCTGCAGACAACTAATTTGAAGATTAAAAAGTTTCAAATTGAAATTAAAGCTTCAATTATTCAAAAGTCTAAACAATGAACAAATTATGCACATGCAATTGACATTTTTGACAATGCTAATGACCACAAAACCATCGAGGATGGAAACAGTTGCTTTAAGATGGTCTTTATCTCAGACATTAAAAACAGGTGCCATTTTAACACTGAAATAGATCATTTTATAGAAAAATTAAAAGAATTGTTATATATGTTCTGAAAAAGTCATTCTTATATACTGACAAATACAAACAAAAGGCATTTTGCTCAGAGACAAAATATGCAACAAAAGGGAAACTTAAATAAGTCTACTGAAAATTAATTCCAATTACTCACCCTTATAGACCAATATTTTGTTAAATTTTAAATATTTTTCTCTTCCTAATAACTCCCTGGAGTTACATAGGATCAAGTATTTGCTTGAAAAACTAATAGTAAATCAAGAAAATTCATTCCTTTCAAATTTTTGGAACAAAATTGAGAAAAATATACAAATGTTAAATTATATGCAATTGACTTTTGACAATCTAAATCAATATACAAATTAAGTTTGTTCAAATGGCCAGTTAATTTCTACTTCTTTATACAATGTCAATTTATTTTACTAAAGGTTTCTTTGGCTAGTTAAAGTACACAGGATACAACATAGCCTCAGATATTTTTGATACAATCAACAATTAGCAAACGAAATAGTTGTCACTTACAAGCATATATAAATCAAGATTACATCAACAACTGTTGAACTGCTCTTCTAACAAAGTAAATATAGAAAGAAAGCTACTCTTTATAAGCTTATCAAACTATATAATTATGTAAAGCAAAAGATTTTTTAGATCCTAAAGTTTTTGGGGATAATGATTTACTGATGCAAATCCTGATAATTAACCTATAGCTGGAAGGGAGAACATTGTATTTGTGCAACAGTGAATATAACAAACCCAATAGGAATTGGAACTTGGCTCTGATTTTCAACTCTGAATACTGACTAAAAACTTAGGTTACAAGTAAAAATGTCATAAAACAATTAAAATAAATCTCTGATGAAAGCCAAGGAAAGGGTAAAAAGAGAAATAGAATTTATTACAAAACATAGAAAATATAACTGAACATACGATTAAATTAAACTCAAAGAACAGATAAGGAAATTTCAATGCATAGACAAAAACAGTTAAGATTCTGGAACTTTTACTTTCAACTATTAGTTTATTATAACAAGTCAAAGCTTATTTTTATTATTATCATCTTAAATAAACATTTGTAATTTTTGCAATATTCCATGAGTTGCTCATACTATGAAACTCATTCTTGCTTCATGTTCTAACCTTTGAAGCAATCCATTCTACCACCTTCTTCACATATATTTGAGCCTTGTTAGCAATAAAGCCAGTAAGTATATTAGCTATCATTTTTGGTTACTAATTTTTTTTTGTCTGTTTCTAGAAAAAAAAAGTCTAACGACAGTGATAACAAGAGTTCAACAATCCAAACAACTGTCGGAATCATAAATACACAACTTACAAATCTACATCAGCTTGAAAGTTCAGAAACAACATGCAACATCACATGGAATTTAGTTTTCTTTCACTACCAAAGTATCCCAATTTGTTTCTTACTTGTATAAACAATCATGAAAAGTATCACTAAGAATAATATTAATAAAAATCCTTCCCCAAAGAAAGTTCAACATGTTAATAAATCATAAATGATAACTTATGTACATATATCAAACAAGATTGGGTGTATGAATGACAAAAATAAAAAAAAAAAAAAGTCATGCATTTTGTCCTTCAAAAGGACTTCTTCAGACTAACAATGGTCTTGCAATAAAAATACAATAGTTGTATAAACAATTTCATGGATCCTTGAACAACTGTTGTTTTGAGGAGTTATTTTTGATGAAGTATGTTGGTCAAAACATAAAAGATCTTGCTTAAGGTATCTATCACTAGCTGTGTGGAGAAGAGATGAATTCATACATTTCCCAAGAGTATTTGCGCATAAGTGAACATAAACAACTGGAATTAGAATTTGACTCAGATTCCTCATTGCACACCACTATTTATCACACCACCTACACACCCATTATCAATTTTTATTAGTGTGTGTGTGTGTTAATACAATAAATGTTGGTTATAATTTTTAGATACAGGAATACTAAGCTTTAAAGTTTCCAACATCTGATGTATCCAGACATAGCCAAGCTGACTTTATTCAGTTTTCTATTGCTATTGTCTTTGAATATTCCATATTGTAATAGTAGTTTTGCTATGAAAGGAGGTATGTTACAGAAAATATCAACCATGGAAGATTCTGCAATTAGTGCACTTTCAATGCATTCTTACCTTAATAAAATGATTTTTTCCTCTATTAAAACTACATTCTTTAAATTAAACAAAACCTTACCCATTTATTTGTTTGAAATATAGTTTTGTATATCAGAGTCACAAGCCACAAAAGCTAGGTAACCTTTATCTATTTAGGTCATAAGTGATTTAAATTTTTACTAAAATAACATTTATTCATTAGTGTGCTTTAACATGGAGCAGAATGTACAATGGATTAAAATGCTTGAGTGCACATTATCTAAGCCCAGTCAAAAGTTTACAAGTTTTTTTGAAAGATAACTTAAAAACAAAAAAAACAAGTTGACCAATAAAAATAAGAACAAGAGAAGTATATGAGTAAAGGAGAGATTAAAATAGTGTCATGTTTTTGTCACCAAGAGTGCCTAGCAACCTGTTAGGAAAAAGAAAAAAATTGCTAGACATATTTTCTTTTTTATAATATTCAACTCTGCACCAGGTACCCGACCATCCCATTATTAAATGCATCTATTTCCCTGTTCAATCATTAATCAACATCTCCTATATGTTGTACAAGGATAAATTCGTCTTTCAAAAAAAAAAAAAACTTCATCTTGTCTCTTAATAACTAACACTGATCTCTGAATTCAGCATTGACCTTTGATCTTAAGTGGATTTTTTTTTTAGTGTAACATGCACAACAGGGCTTCAACGACACAGCAAATTTAGCCTTTTCATATTAAAAACAAAACTTTTTAATTTAAGGCCGAGCCTAAATTATTAAAAAGGTTTCACAAATTCAAGGCACTATTTACAACTGATATCTCATCAAATACAGAACTCTGAAAAATTTTCAATTTTACTCTTATTAAATTTAGATACCTGATCATAACATGTCCAGTCTATTTGTTAAATTCCATATATTGTTGACATCAATAACATCAAATTGTAATTATTACCCAATGTTAGCAAGCATATAAGTGAAATAAATGAGAACCTAAGTACAACCATTGAAAACAATGCCTAACTAGAAACTGAAAAATGTTCCTTTGATACTACTACAAAGCTAAAAAGATAATGAACAGGGGAAATAATCAAGGTTTTACTGAACAAAGGTCAAAAGAATAAAAGAAAAACACCCCACTTCTCATACATTAAAAAGGGAACTTTGTTTCTTTTTGGAACTTATACTTCATGTAGCTATCTCAAAAAGACAGTGTTAAAAAAAAAATCCTCATCCTCAAGAAAAATATACATTAAATCAAACTTAGAAAAATAAAACCTTATGGATATCACCTGAATCTCTTACCTTTTGTTTATAACTACCAAGTATATATGTAGAAAATGTCAGGAAATAAACAATTTGATTGAGTGAAGAAAGAATAAATTTTTTGTGGCAATGAGAAATTTAATCACATTATCCACTGAAAAAAATGCTTTTAAAAACAAATGTTCAATGTTAGACATTTGTAATAGTAACCGAGTTTATCAAGTTTTAATGATTAGTATCAAAAAGAGTATCTGAGTACATGCGTTAATTTTATAAGTCATCTATATAATACTAAAAGTCTGTGATTGCATGCATGCTTGTGTGGCGTGCCAGTCTAGCACATAATGATTTACAAGATGTTTATACAGTAAGTATTTTTATTTTAACTTTCTTCAATTTTTTTAATTACAATATTTTAAAGTTAAAAACAGACACAAAGAGATCCCACTTTGCTGTTTCGTCCAATTATTTGTAGAACAATTTAGATTTCAGCTTTAAGAAATATTTTTTGGCATATTTAAAAAATATTTTCAAGTAAATATAATTTAGAGTTAAAGTTTATCCTACAAGTTCTATTCCTATTAAATGCTGTAAACAATCAGTAAAATGTTGAACTTGTAAACCATACCAATGATGACAAGAAATAAATTGAAATATTTAACTGAATTATATTAAAATTAACTTTCATTTCAATGGAATGTTGAAATCAACTTCAATGTTTTATAACCTAAATCATCAGTGACCCAACAGGTTCTGAGTAATCTAGTTCTAAAACAAAATTAGACATGTACAGGATAGCCAACTGGAGCAACAACAACAAAAGCAAAAAAACACATTGATTCCATTAAATAACATCTTCCTTAAGTAAATAACTGATTACTCATCTGTGATTTTGTAGTAAAAACTGTTCAATTTTAGCTCATTTTAAATATCTGTAACTGAAATGACATTACACTTTCATAATGTTTTATGCAATACAGAGCTTAGTCTAATGGCTGACTGATTATTGTAAAGATATTAAGATTTCAGATATACTAAAAATTTTAGAAGTGGTGTGTGTAGTCTTATAAAATTCTGTATAACATATCTTAAATCAATTTTTGCTGTTTGAGATTTAAAAAAAAAAAACAAAAAAAAACAAAAAAAAAAAAACACTTCTGATAAGTGGACCAAACAATTACAAAAAATGATTTGTCTATAAAACTCAGGAGTTGAGGTGCTGAATAGAATATAACATAAATCAGCTAAGTAAGAAATTTTATATTTGTATTAATCCTATGTTATATAATTAAATAAATGAAAGAGATAATGAATTTATTTTTAATCTGGAATTTTTTTTTATTACTTCAAACATTTTTCAATACACCATTTTATTTTTAAACGGTGTGTATTATGCCTATTGGTCTGTGCATTTAGGAAAACATGCTCTCTGACAAGGCTCAAAACTGCATTACCATTTGTAGGAGAAACCAACATTGGATTCGATGTGGTTCAGACTGCTCAGTCACTTCACAGCCTAGCAAACTCTTTTAAAGAATGCACACCTCTTCATTCAGTTATTCGCGAAAGCCCATATCTATGGAGTTTCATAACCAAAATGTAAACAAAGCAATTTCTGAAGAATGCATATAACTTCAAATGTTATTTTTAGTTAAACTCGTGTTTGAAATAGACACCTTAAAAAAAAAAAAAAACTTAAAACATTGTGTATTACATCTATCAGCCTGTTCAAGAAAACTTGATAAGAAAATGTACTCTCCAGCTGGATGTGAATCCTCCTTTGTAACATTAAGTTTTCTCAAGTCCACAAGTCTAATACACACTAATTTAAAAAAGAAAAGAGAAAAAAAATATACAAAATATGGGGCATCTATCCAAAACACAGTTATCCACTGAAAAATAAAGTTTCAAGTAACGTATGAGCAAGTTGCTGAAAAGTTCTCTACCTGACCCACTTCTTTAAATCTGAATTTTTTTTTATTTTTTTTTTCCAAAGGATTTCTTGGTCAGGCAAAGAACTTTTCCAGTGTCAGTATCCGAGTTCATGAGCTTTAATACCACAAAATTAAATTACCAAATTATAACAATGAAATTTAGCCAAGGACAAAAGCCAGTATAATTATAATTAGACTAGCAGTATAACCCGTTTTCAACCGGATGTTTCATTACTGGGAATTTTTGCCGATCAATTGGAGCAGTTTAAAGTCTGCCCACCCGAAAATCAATATTAGTAACAACAATTAGGTGCAACTGAGGCACATCCCTAAATAGGAGGTTAACAATTTGAAGGGGTGGGGGCTTTAAAAGGGCCCGTTTTCCATTCACAAACGTGCAAGGAAGGAACCTCTTCCATGGACTGTCATCATAATAATATATGATCATTTTTATTTATAATTTTTTTTTTATGATTCTAATACTCTTTTGCGCTAGATTTCAACTCTCTAAATCGATTGTAGGCCGTTTTTTTTTTTTTTTTTTTTTTTCACAGACATTAAATTTTGCGTTTGATTTTTGCGCAGCATAAAAAAAAAAAAAAAAAAAAAATCAGTGTTTTTGATTTTTCACCTTCAAGGTTGCAATTTTTTCCAGACAATTTGGACTCAAAACCGGCACTGAAGAATTATCTATCAAACAAAAAAATCTCAGTGAAATCAGATGAAAACTGTGGAAATGCATAAACAATATCTGATCACACACACAGACACACATTGAGAATTATAGATATAGATGCCAAGAAAGTCTACATTAATTTTTCACTATGTGGATGTCAAGTGGCTAAAAAGCTCATCTGATTTATCTAGTTGAAAACCTTAAATTTCACATTAACTTCATTGAACACAACATTTTGTTACGCAATCTTTTAAGGAACTTAATTATATTCTTCCAAAACTTATCTTTCTCAGCAGAAACTTATCAAGGTACATTTTTTGTATTTTTTTGCTTCATCTGGAAAATTCTATAAAAGAACAGAATAAATATTAATTGACCGGTGTTGAGGTGTTCACTGAGGCGAGTTTTTGATGTTATCGAATCTGGGAGACCCCAGCACACAATACTTTTGGAAAGTGCCTAAAACCATACCAGGAGTTGATCCAGTCCTTTTGTGAAATTGGGTAGATGGAACTGTTTGGAAATCATCGATAGTTATGCTAGCATGAGATAAGTCATCATGACAGAGGGTTTGATCATACTGGCTTGTTCAAGAAATTGATTATACCAGATTATGAGGTTTCCCCTAGAAACTATAGCTAAGGTCCTCTCAGCATAGTTGCAGTATGAGCCACAAGTGTGCTCTGCAGATTGAGCTGATGCCTGTCTGCAACAGAATTTGGCTCACTGCCCTAGCAGACAGGTGTGCTTGGAAGCAAGTATTAGCCAGCTATCACCATCTCATGAATATACCAGTTGTACGTATTTTTGTCGTGTTTAGGAAAGTGTAGTTACACATTATCCTGACAGAATATAAGATCCTTCCTATCAACTAATTCTTAACACTTTTTGTCAACTGCTGCCTTCATCTGATCTTAATGGGAACAGTATTTGTTACAACCAGTTAGTTGTCTGCCTCTCTGTATAAAACCAAGTAGTGGACTCTCTTTCAACCCCACCATATATCAACACAGTATTACCTTCTTTGGAAGAAAACTGGCCTTAGTTAGGGGTGGTTCATTTCACTTGTCCCATTCCACATTATTGTAACGTATCCATTTTTCATTGTCACAATCTGTTTAAAAAAAAAGCAACATTTATTTTTAAGTAGCAAATTGCACAAAATATCCAGTAGATGTTGCAGCCACTGATCAAAGTGACTAAGATAATCAAGCTAATGCAAATGATTTTCAACATGTGATTTGAATATTTTCAGTATGTTGGTTCACCCCTGCCATAAGTGTTCTCAATTTCTACACTTGATCACTATCAGCAACAACTGATCTACTCAACCATGAAGCCAATAAGAAATCTCCGGTATTAAAATTTTGCAGACCACTTTTGATATACCCGTACTACCTTTTCTAAAGATTGCACAATTCTTTTGTATTTTGCCTTTGAAATAAAAGCACATACTGAAAGTGTTGCTTATTTCCCTCCATCTTTAACATGAAAACCAAGTAGAAAAAAAAAATTTTTTTTTTTTAAATCTGCATTTTCATAGCTGCTATAACACAAAAGGCAATTTTTTTTTTTTAAATTAAGTTAAAACACCCCTAAAGTTATCTTGACACAAAAATGAACTTTTAAGTTATCCCCGTAAACGCTAACCAAATGACAAAATTCCTTTCCTATGATATTCCACTTTAACCCTTAGGAGACAACAGGGCCAATTCACAAGCCTGACAATACAAGCCTTGGCAGGTCTTCTTAAAGCCAATCAGATTGCTTCTTGCATTTCTTGCACATCTTGGACTTTCAATTGCTGTTTCTATGTTAGTTATCTGTGTTGTGATTTTTTTATATCGATTTTTGTGTACCAAGTGAGGGCTTGTGAAAAAGGCTCCATTTTCTTGGCACTGAAACTCCAAATGAGGCCCCATCTCCAAAGAGTTAAACCAAGAAGCATAACAGCTAAAAAAAAAAAAAAAAAAAAAAAAAAAAAAATCTGACTAATGTCAAGAAATATTGATATGCCAAGACAAAAATTTTATAAAGTAGCAATGAGAAATGGCTTTCTCAATTCATTTAAAATTTAATGAAGTTGTAAAACATTTTAAGTTTGTTCAAATAGTTGCTAGATTTAATGTCATGAGAAATATAATTTTTGAAAAAATTATATACCAATATAAATAGTGCTTATTTATGCCAACATTATGATTAACTGATATATTTTCAAATTACGTAGAAGTAAAGGTCAGTATACACTCAGCACCTGAAAAATGTGTTTGGCATGAAACTGACTAGTGCAAACAGTGTGGGATAATATATATATTTAATATATATATATATATATATATTACAGCTCTGTTATATAACATCAAGCACTGTTTCAATGTTTTATGTGCAATATATATATAAAGGTCAGATTTTGGAAAGTGAACCAGGCCAAGAATTATTCAGCATTCTCCTGTACATGCAAATTAAATGCACAAACTTTATATATATTTAAAAAAAAAAAAAAAAAAAAAAATGTTATTGTGAAGGAAACTATTGTTACCTGACAAATTAAAGTGGATATAGTCTTGCAGTCTTCTACAATTTCAAGTTAAGATTAAAGTAAAAATTCAATAAAACTCATCAGTTCAAAAAGCAAATTGATAAGAAAAAAAATAAGTTCAAATAGCTCAATAGTGTATCGATTAAAGCTTTTTGTAATATAGATACAAGCAGTAATGGCAGCAGCAAGCGATACACAAGCATCAATTTTAATGGATTCATTCGAGAAACAAAAACAAAAAACTTTGGGATATCAGCCAGAGAATGTAAGAAGGCCTTGATAATCAAGATGCTGAAGTGAACATTGTAGCTGAAGCAATAGCAAGTAGTATACAAAGATACTAGGTCCTGGGTGATAACGTGTTAGAATCAAGTGGCTGGCACTTGATATATAAATTGTAATGTGATAGATGAAAGAACAAAAGAAAAGGTTTACTGAACAAAACCACCATTCCTCAAGTCAGTAATTTTAGGCTGTTTCTGTTAACAGAAACTTTATACAAATGTCTAAGTTGCAAGCTAGATAGTTTGCAAGCCAAAGGTTGCAATATAAGTTTCCTGTTTAATAATTTTGCTAATATGGAAATGCATAAGTATTAAGGGATAACTGGGCATCAGGCAAAATGTATTTAGGCTGATAAAAAAAAAAAAATATAGATCAGTTTACTTACACAGAGGTATTCTCAAATGGTCACCTATTCTTTACTGGCCTTGGATAATACAGCTTAACCAGCATCCAATATTGTAAACTTATGTTACTATACCAACAACAGAAGCACAACTTTACAAAATTTGAATATAAAACAAAAGCAGAACAGAAAACTGAATATAAAAAGTACTCTGCCACTGAATCCATTTTTATATACACATGTATACTTCAATAATATCACAAAAGAAAAATTAAAAAAGAAATATATCAGAACCTTCACCTATCTCAAAGTTCTAGGCCTTATAAATTTTCCACAAATTGAAAAGTTAAACCAGGTAGACGTTATAAGACTAAAAGATGACGCTTAAAAAGGTTTCTTCGATCCAATATTTGTAATTGGACATGCAAATAATGTAATGACTGGTGGCTCAGAAGAAGAAATCGGCAAGCTGAGAGAATTTTGTCAAGTTAATTATATTCACTTTCACAGATACTCTTCAGAAAGGTATAAATCCATCTCTTCCGCCATCATCTACAATTTAAATAGCAGAGCAGACTGGGCTCTACAGTCATCGCTGGCAATCAGTCTATGTGAGGGATAACTGTAAATTCAAAACCACATGAAACCCATCCTATATAGCCAGGGAAAAGGTATGAATCCATATCCACCTGCCCAGGCAAGGAAGACTGGGCTCTATAGCCATAATTACCAACCAGTCTAGGAGGAAAAACTGAATTCAAAACCATATGTAGCCCTGGAAAAAATTACAGTCTACATTTAATTGCAGTGTGGGGATGAACTCTATTGTCTTGACTGAAGTCAATGAGGTAGATAGGTAGGTAACACTTGTAATAGAAAATTTGACTTTGTTAACAAGTAAAACACTCCCTAAAGAATTTGTCTACAGATAAATAATTTATAATTAGAATAAAAAAAATTCATGAAGAGCCTTGAATAATTTTCACATCAAAGGGATTAAGATTTGATAAATAAAAGACTGTATACATTGTATTATATTTTTAAAGATTACACTTGCAAAAACATTTGAATAACTTGAACATATAACAGTGGAAATGTTCACAACGAAGTCTACAAATCTATACCATGTAACATTTACCAAAGCAGCAACCTCAGTAAACTATTATACAACAACCATCAGCTGTAATAGTATGCGTATTGTTCAAATGTGCAGCGATAAGTACTATAATACAAAATATACTTACTGTACACTTGATATTGTAAGTAAATTGTTTATTTCACTAACAGTATGCTTTAATTTTGTTTAAAAGTCACCCACAATAGCAAAATCATATTCTATTTTCAAGAATTATTTTATGAAACCAAAGCTAAATTAGAAATATGAAATTTGCCCAAAGGATGATGACCATTTTACAGTTATTGACCATTTAAAAAAAAAAAAAAAAAAAAAAAAATAGTGACATTGAAGGCAAAATATGCTGGTACAAACCCACATGATTAAAAGAAAAATTCTATTCAGCCTTTGTTAGACAAATTACACAATTATGCTAGATTAAATTTAATGTTTCTTTAACTTAGATTGAAAAAGGCAAATAAAAACCATACTTAAATGTGATTTTAAAATGAAAATTTTTTGTGCTCCATATTGGACTAAAGGAGAACACAGAATTTTTTTTAAAATTGAAAAACAATTTAGTAATCCTATCACATGGGACATGAAAATTATTACAGCTGCAAGTGATATATACAACTATATATATCAGTTTGACATGTCTATTAGTTTCTGAGGAAAATAAATTGATACTAAAGCACATAGGTATACACATAAATAGACGTGTTTATAAGCCAGATTCTAAATTCAGGAAGGTTTCCCTAAATGAAATAAAAGTTAGCACAGGATTGTTCTTATTGGTAAGTTCTTTCAACAGGATCTAAAATAGGAAGCAACTACTTAAAGCCTGTTTTTATCCTGTTAAATTTTACTGACACAAAATAAAGAACATTTCTATTATCTCAATACAACAGTAACAGCTAAAAGGGCAGAGACGACGTTAACAAAATACAAGAGGAAAGCGGGATGTTCAATAAGGCCAGATTGAATAAAAGGAAAAAAAATGTGTAGGTTTCTAGTATATTGACAGCTATATGGGTCATGTGGTGACAGCATTATTTCCCTTTGCTGTGAAGAACCAATTCATGCAAAATTAATTGTCTATTGTTAAAAATGAGGAATTTAAAAATGCCAACATGTTGAAATTTATTTACAAATAAAGCAAGGAGTATTATGAAAGATAATGTACATGTTCTTCAGTTACAAATGGTAAACTTCTGAAAGAACTTTATTTGGATAAACTCAAATTTGACTACCAATGATTAATTTGTTTTTTGCAGCCTATCAACCTTTTGTAGTCTATTTAAAGCCAGAAAATTCTTTTTAGATTGTAAGACTATTTTGGAGATAATAATTTGCTGTTATAAGTTCTATTAATTAACCCATAGCTGGAGGGGGAAGAAGAGCTGGATTCATACCTTTCACAAGGGCATTTGCACATAAGTGAATATAACAAACCCAACTGGAATAGGAACTGATATCTATCTACAATTTCAAATTGTTATCCAAGCTTACAGCATCTGGCTTGTAATGAGAATTAAATTTCATATCACTGATGCAACAGAAGAGCACAGATATTATTAATTCACCTTTCACAAGAGAAAAAAAAAAAAAAAAAACTCCACTAATATTATCTCAACAGTATTATTAGCAAATTATGCCATATTTTTCTACTTAAAATTCAGCATTTTTTTTTGTTTTTCTAAAACATTGAAAATTATCTAAATTTTAAAATGAACCACCACAATAGGCCAAGATTTAAGTACATTTCAGATTAATAATCATTCAGGTAATCTGTAGGTCAGACCAGAAGCCGATGAGATCAATGCTGTTATTCCTCAGGGCTCTCTCCTCAGTCCTACTATTTCTTTCTGCTCTATATTAATGATCTGCCAAAGAATATACTCTGATCATTAGTGAATATTTATGCAGATGACAACATTTTAAAGGCACACCTCCCTAAGTCTGGATGACCATAGCCTAACAGCTAATATCTGCTCTGACCTAGCGGCTCAATGGCTTGTAAAATTCAATATGTACAAAACTAAACTAGTAATGTTTTATCACCAAGCTGAACTTTCACTGATCATGATAGATGGACATTCTCTCAAGGAAGCTCCTCAACTAGAACACCTATTGGGATGCATGTCCACCCCAGACTTGAAGTGGAACTCATACGACTTCCACTTGAGGCTTGAGAAAAGGTGAGGTCTTGTTAAAAATATGCTGGAAAAAAAAATGATCAACTCATTATACTGCTCCAGTAAGTAGTATCTGACTCCTCCTGCCATACTCTATAGCAGAGAGGATCAGATACAAAAAGAACAAACCAAAAATGCTGTGCTGCTGCCATATTTGGGTTAGAGCTGCCCAGTTCTCACTTGCCTGTCTTGATAGAGATCAAAAGCATCTATGCAGCTTTTTAGGTGATGAATTATTTTCTACCCTAAAATACCATTCACACAGAAAAAACACTACAAGCTTCTCACAACTCTATTGCTGTTTCCATGGCAAGGGTTCTGACAAGCTACATTCCTTGGTTCCACTAGCTCTGACTTTCAGCTGGAACCTGCCATGCCATGTAGACAAGGAGGAATCATCCTCATTCCCTTATTCCATTAATAAGTTCCAATTGAACAGCTTCTTCCCAAGGACTGTTGCTTTGCAGAACAGACTTCTGGGAAGGATATCTTCCCTGATGACTGCAATTTTGACCTCTTCAAGTCTAGGGTTAGCTATTATCTCACTAAAAAAAAAGCTCATGAATTGCACGTCTTGCTTTTCTTACACTCATACTATACAAAAAAAAAAAAAAAAAAAAAAAAACAAAGACTGGCTAAATGGAATACACACAAAAGATTATAAATAACCAAGAGATTTTTTTTTATTTTTTTTTTTAATCAATTTTAGTTTTAAAAGATAGTGAAGATTTGAATGTGGAAGAGTAACAAGTATGAGAAACAATGAAAAAAAAAAAAAAAAAAAAAAAAAAAGTTTAAACATTTAAAAGCTAGAAGTACAATTTCATGTAAAGACCTGTTAAGACATGCAGCCTGATCTTAACAAATGAAACATTAGAAAAGAATTGACAACTTCATACAGGCCAGCTATTTTATCTGCTCATTACAAATCAAATCTTGAGAATCAGGCCAACAAGGAATGCAAAATGTGAGGGGGTGCTGAAAAATATCTAAACCTGACCCGCTTCACAAAAATCTGTATTCTAATATTTGGTCATTGAAATACCGATTTAGGAAAATGGATTAGGCAAAGAACTTTTCAGTAGTTAAGACATGATTATATAGCCATGAACAAAATGTGACAAGAGAAAGGAACTTAATGACTTACAAATACCACTTATCTGGCTTTCTAACCTATACTTTTTGTATAAAAATATATCTCAAAGTTCATTGTTGCAAGCATGTTTATAGATTGAACTGATAGAAGACATTAGAATTAAGCATATTAATCATATCGAAGAGTGAAAAATACAGTAAATTTTTTCTAGAATTCAATTGATAAATATGATTAAGTACAATACAAAGGTTCAATAAGACCATTCCTGTAAATCTTTGATAAAAGGACACAAAAATATTGGATTTGTCCAGATCAACATCCTATTTCTTCAACATTGTTGCCATGAATTCAGATTACATTAACAAGAAAATCTAATGTACTAATGTGAAATAAGAATTCCTTTGATGTCAACTTTATAAACTAGATCAAAGAAACTGCACCAATGATTTTGGTTTAATAAAACATTGGTAACTGATAATTTGATGTTCCACAGGGAGAAATGACATTTCAAACAAGCAGTGTACAATTTTTCAGAAACAACAAAACTGCCAAAGAGCATGACCTGAAGATATTTTGGGAGGAAATTCAATAAGTCATAAATAGCATACTAGCTTAAAAAAAAAAAAAAAAAAAAAAAAAAAAAAAAAAAAACAACAAACATTCTGAAGTGCTACCAGGGTAACATTTTAAACAATTTTATAAAATATTAATAAGGGACATTATTCTTAACTATCAACACAGCATAGTTTGTCTGAATTTATAAGCAGAGGAGTTATTTACACTACATTTGGAGTATTCTCCTTATCTTTGTTATGTTTTGGCAATTATACTCTGCAGGTGTATATTGATCTGGGTGACCTAGAAGGAATTCTGAACTGAACCCTTTATTTAATTTACAGGAGTAGACTATTCTCATTCCACTGCTCATGTCTAAAGATATTGATAGAAAAATAAGAACTAGACAATATCCCGACATGAGCAGTAGAATGAAAACAGGCTATCCCCACAGATTAAACAAATGGTTCAGTTCAGAATTCCCTGTAAGTTACCCAGATTGATATACACCTGGGAAACATCATAACAAAAGTCCAAACATAAATAATACATGTCAATGTCAAGAACTTAGTAGATATTTACAAGTTAGCCTAGCACAACAAGAAAGTGTTCAAATCAAGTAAATCAACCAAAAGTGTCATTTCAAATGATCTATCAATAAAATGACTGTTTAGCAGAGAATTTATCAAAGTTATCCATTTTCCAGAACATTTTAACTAAGTATACTGTGGACAAATGTAAATAAATAAATAAAAAACTATTCATACTAGCCAGTGTTTGAGATAAGCTATAAATATTAGTTAATTTTACAGTGTTCAGTCCAATACTCTAACAATGGACAACAAAAATAAAACACTACATTTTAAGGATTTAACCAATTCAAAAGCACAAAAACATTCTGTTTGTTATTCATCAGATACTTTGGAGATAAAATACACAAACATACCATTGAAAAGCAGAACACAGGTAAAAATTACATTTTTCAAGACAAAAAAAAAAAAAAAAAAAAAAAAAAAAATGTACAAGCCCAGCAAAAAGCTGAAGGCTAATTATATAGATCCAATTTCTAAAATGAGCTTTGACTATATGCTAAAAAGAGTACTGAAATATTTAGTGGACAATTACAGGTTGCATTAAAATAAGTGAAGACTAAGACTTAGTAATTTCACTGAGAAAAAGGAAAGAAATGGCAAAGGATAATTTTACAAAGAATCCAGTAATAAAGACAATTTTTTTTTTTTTTTTAAGAATAGAAATTTTCCACGTTTCACTACAAAATAAGCATTGTAATCCACGAAGGAACTGTAAAGAAAATTAGAAATAAAGAAGTTTTCTTTCATCTTGTAAAGCTTTTAACCAAAATAGGATAAATTGCTAACATTTTTTTTTGCCATTTCTGAAATCAGCTATTTTAACATCATCTCAGGAATACTGATCTTGTCTAATTTGGTAAGAGGGAAAAAATTCCTACAAACTGTGTCAATAACCCAAATAAAATTTATCAACACTAATAAAAAAAAGAAAAAAAAAAGAAAAAAAAAAAAATGTAGAACACAAATTTTTTTTTTTTTCTTTTATTTGACCTTAGTTTCTTTCAAGCAAGTTTTTGTTATTGCTATGTTCCTCAAGGATGTAGGCAATCATGGTTCTCCACAGTTTCCTTTTAACACATGCAAATTATGAATTGCCATGACTTCTTTAGAAAGTCAGAGTATTTTCTTGTTGCCTTCTCTCCAAAAGACTGGTCTGCCCTACTATTTCACCTGTAGCTCAGAGTGGAAGGTGAGTACTATTTGATTAGAATATACATTTCATTGCTACATTAATATCAAAATCTCAATTTCAAAGATAGCAACAAAAATGGATGATAAAGAATTCTAACAAAATGGTATAAACAGAACCAATATAGAAATGTAAACATTCACTATTTAAAAATGTGTTCTACATGGTAGTTCGAATGAGAGCGGATTAGAATGGAAATGTCAATATTTCTGGATAAATTACCTACGAAAGTTGTTGTCAAAGCAACTAGGCAAGTTAACTTTCATTAGCATCCACTTAAAATTAAAAAAATTGTAAACAAACATGATAAAAGACATCAATGAATAACATTAATGAATGTTCCAAAGTTTACAAAGATAAAGGATTTAAATAATAAATTTCAGAGGCTCTCAGTCACACCTCAGCAGTTTTAAAAGTTTTTGCATTACTAATAATTCTAAAAATTTAGTTTTGGTGATGTTTCTTACTCATATTTTATGGGCTTTTTTGTTTTTGTTTTTAGTAATCCATTCATCATAAATAAAAAGAATACCAGTTATATGTAAAATTACTGAAATAGTAACTTAGCACTATGAACCCTACTTTTAAAAGGGCCATTTTCTACATGGAGAATGAAGGTTTCATAATGAAACATTTGCATTTGGGATTGCCTGCACCATGTTCTGCATGTGTAATCACAGAACAGTGGAAAAAAAAAAAAAAAAAAAAAAAAAAAAAAACATGCTTTATTGATAAGACAATAGCATTTTAGCAATGCAGCAGTAAATCCATTGATATTTTGTCCTGTTCAGTACATTGAAACAATTCTCTGAACCCAACTGTCTGTGCATACAAGATTGTTAGGTCTATAACTGCAGAAGTCTTACATTGTGAACATTTTTTTTAAACAATCTTACATGTAAAAGTTAAATCTTTTTTGTTTGTGCACATGCAGATATTGAAACTATTTCAGAAAAAATTTGAAATGCCCACCAAATTAAGAGACAAGATATTTTCATATATAGTAAATCTCTACTAGAAGACCAGTTTATGATCAGGGAATCTGAAAAGGATATTTCATGTTAAAAAAAAAAAAAAAAAAAAGATCCAATTGAACTAAATTGGAAAGAGGCCTAAACATTAATTTCTTCAAAGTAAATAAAATATTTAAGATTAATAAATAATCAAAGATGGGTAACTGAATTAAGAAATGAAGCTAAAAATAGGCAATAAAACAACTGATATTTTTAGAACCAAAGGATTTAAGCTCGTGAATAGTAAAGATGACAAACAGATCAATTATGTAATGATCCCGTTAGATAAGAAAAAATGTACTGGCCAGACAGAGTTTAGAAAGTGAAAATTCAGATAGATGAAGTATTTATTATTATAATACTAAGATAATGCTACTACTAAAAGTTCATGCAAATAATAAAGATGTCAGCAAATCAAACATTTGAGGAAAAGTAAAGCTATAGGATTAAGATGGGATGCTTCTGTAAACAGCTGCCTTCATAGACAAGATTCTCAAGGAAAAGGGATGCAAGTTCAAGCCTTGCTAGAAGTTCATTTTTGATCCATGCTATATAAACATAGAAAGATGGTCAGAGTTGCAATAAAAGCAAGTAAAAATTAAGATACTATTTTTGAATGTAAGAGAATTCAGATAGGCACAATCAGTATACATTAACAAGGCATTTTCATTTAATATTAATCAACAGGAATAAATGGGTCAATCATTAAAAATTTAATATAACAATGTAAAAACTTAAAAAGATCAATAACTGTCTTTCCTAAACTTCAATCTTGCAAGGTTAAATATTTATCTTCATTTTTAAAGAACACAATTTGTCCATTTTCTTTAATTTATGAATCTACATCAAAATGCCTAACATGACATCTGAATGTTAATAACAAAACAAAAAAAATCAGCAGTTGAATGATGACCTGTTGACAAATATAAAATGTTCATACAATGATACAAAGAAACAGGATCTCAACAGAGTAACAACAACTGATAATAGTATGACAAAAGTTCAAAAAGGTATTGATAACAGACAAAGGAAATAAACTAAAAATTAATAGACAGCCAAAACTTTTAGGTCATATGCCTCAATAAATCACTGATATTTAAATATAAAAAATGCCAATTCTAGCAAATACTATTTGTTTGATTCTGGTACAGGAAAAATAAAAGGAAATTCTGTCAAGAACATTAAGATACAAAAATAAATTGTTATTGAATTGAAGCGAGAAGAAACTAATTGGTATTTCCATAGATTATCTAGAGAATGTTCAAACTATTGTTTTTTAATCATTTCATCCCAAGCAAGCCACAAGGAGTTAGTGGAGGTGAATCTGTGAAAATGAAAAGATTTTAGAAGAAGGAACCAGAAATTCAACCCTAAACAAGAAGCAAAGAATAAATCTCTAGTCTTGTTCCAAAGAGTGGGAAGGAGTGCAAACCGGACGATAGGCAAACATATCTACTATTAAATAGTTGCTTGAACTGGACATATGCCATAACAATAAATGAAATACATTAAACTAGCATGATTAATCTGCACTACTTAAGATCATTAAAAAGCTGAATAATTATCAGATATGCTTTTAATAATGCAGGCCAAAAACACTGAAAAACAACTAGTTAGTAAATGAATCAATTCAAACCTAAGTTAAAGAGAGAAAATATGTTCATAATGGTATTTTTTTAATTTGATAGTCAAGTGATGATGTCATTGATTACAAGACATAACCAAGTTTATTTCTGATAAATGTCACACAATTGGTCAACAATTCCATGAAAAAAAATTGAATAACTAAATTATATTTGAGTATTAATTTACATTAGTGAGCTGTTAAAAAATCCAGTTTTGTCCCACATCGAACTGGAAAAGTATCCTAGAGTGTATCAAATTGCATGATGGAAATTGAAGGCGAAGTTTAAAAACTTAAAAGTTCAATTGAATAAATGCTATCAGACCATGAGAGATGTGCATCTGAAGAACTTTCTAGTCATCAAAGAGCATCACTCAGATCAAGATGAGTTTTTAAACTTTTTATTTCATAACATATTTAAACTAATATTCTTATGTATGGTTCAAGAAGTTTAACATTATTTAGGTACGTTTAACATTATTTAGCTCAAGAAAGGAAAAACAAATTCAAAGACCAAGCATTTAGGGAAATGTCCAATGCATCAAGACTGACTAGCTATTTCTTTATGATTTAACTCTTTGGAGGTTATTTAAGGCCAGAAAATATTTTTAGAGATGATATACTGATACAAGTCTTAGCTCATAGCTGGGGGAGAAAGGGGATGTATTCATGCCTTTACCAAGTATATTTGCACATAAGTGAATGTAACAAATCCAACTGGAAAGGAACATGGCTTTCCAATTTCAAATTTGGAGCCGTTATCTGTTACACCACCCACTCACCCAAGCTTACAGTACCTGGTATTCTGAAGTGGTAACACATCTTAGGCACTGTCAAGGCTCTACATTGCTCAACTTCAGTGACCATATGAGAACCAATATTTCAACATTATATTGCCATAAGCCCCAATACCTTAACATTGTACCGAGATAAATATACATGATCTATATTGTACATATAAGTTCATATATTGTTTTTTTTGTCTAATTGGAAGAAGAGAAAAATAGAATATGCTGCCTGCAGGGACAACTAGCACCTAAATTTAGATCTTTAATAGAATCCATACCTAGTGAATTAATTAGGCACCTGAAGACATCAACTAAAATGTGATAGAATAAGTAAATTTGCTTTAGAATTTTGTCAGATCTATTTTTGATACTGAACAGGAAAAAAGGGAGGGGGAGGGGGGCTTCCCAAGCTATACTTTAATGTTTCATAATTTAAAGAAGGATTAATAAAATCTATAATGATGTAACTTTCCAACTCATTTTCAGTGACACAGGATGTCCCAAGCCTGCATCAAAAGCTGAATACAGAATTCAATATAGAATCAGTCAAAAAGTGTGGGAGGGGCAATAAGCTGAAAGCTAGGATTCCAATCTATACTCCATATTTGGTGAAGCACTTTTTTTCTTTTTTAAAAGTAAGTAAATTTATTAATGTCACTTAATAAAAGACTAAGATTTTGTGCAGGTTATAGATTTTTTTTTAAATGTGAAAAGATTACTGAACTGTTATTAACCTAAAATATTGGTCAAGTTTTAGCAATATCATGGTGTCATTAGGATAATGCAAGCATGTCAAAGGTCATTCCCTTATCTTTAACTTGCAGATCACTCTTGCTACAAAATTAAAGCAGAAAGGAAAGATTTTCTAATGAATACAATTTAAATGTGTAATATTTTCAGTCAGCTGAGATTACTTTGATGAAAATGATACTTAGGGAAATGTTTCCCTCCAATTTTTAATGTTGAAAGTTTACTAGAACTATTGGAATTATAAACAAGTAACATTCATCTAATTTAATCAACGACAATTTTTCATAGCCACTGTATGGTAAACTTATTTATACCAAGGTTAAAGTAACTTGTGATCATTAGTTTTTGTTATATGGAAAATAGGATGCAATGCACAATGACATTACAAAGAAAAATAAATCTTTTTTCTAATTATTTTCTTCAAAGTCATTTTTAGTCTTTAGAGTTATTTGCACCCTTACTTTAATAATATAAAAAAAAAATCTAAGTTCGTTCATTCCCCACCATAAATTTTTAGTTATGCTAAAATTTACAAAAAAATATATGAGCAGCCAACAAGTTTATTTTGGAAACTTGTTTCTTTTTCTTTTCTTTTTTTGCTTCAGATTCCCAACAACATTTCAGATACCTCAAATTTGCTTCAAAAATGTTTTTGGCATATGTGATCTATTGAAAGGAGGAGGAAAAAGTGCTGTCATCTGATCAAAGGGTATTGATTAAAATAAATAAATGGTCATGTTCATATTGCAAAAGCAGCAAAACTATTAAATTGCTTTTTTTGTTTTTTTTTTTTGTTTTTTTTTTATCAAAATGGTGCAAGTGTAGACTGCGAAAAAGTTAGGGAAGTGTTTTTTTTGTGTGTCCAACATAAGTCAAGATTTCTATTGGGGGGAGAAAAAAAAAAGAAAAAGAAAAAAGGTGTTATCAACGAGTGTTAAGGGTAAATAAAATAATCTTGTCTTGTTCAATATGTTGCCCCGGTGGCCGTTAAATTTTTCTTTTTTGGTTTGAGTCATGGAAAAAAAAAAAAGACGACCTGATTGGTTGTTTATTGGAAACTCGAATTGGCTGGTTAGTTGATTGTTGTTTAATTAGAATCTATGATAGCACTTTTTTGTTTGTTTATTTTTGGTCAATGTCAACCTAAAAATCGATTAACAATATCCCCCCCCCACACACACACAAACTCAATTATTTTGAAAATTCGAAATAAATGCGAGATGAGAGACGGTCACGTTAAAAACTTAAAAAAAAAAAAAAAAAAAAAAAAAAAAACTTAATGTATAAAAAGTGTAATATTTCTAAGGTGAACAATGCTCGATTTTAACATCTGTCGACAGTTTCAAATTGATTATAAAATAAAATATCACTGTCTTTCTCTCTTTATGTAGATTTTCACTAACTTGCGTGAAATGAGAAGTTTTGTTGTTGATGGTAGTCGTCATGGTGATCAATCAGTATTCGTAAAAAGTAAAACAAAAATAATAATTTACAGTACTGTTCAATATCGACACATTTAGAGAAATGTTTCTGCTAGGAGAGGAAAAAAGACGTTAAACTGAATGATTTTCGTTTTTAATTATGTATGTTGCGAACAATTCACTCAAGCAAGACATTTCAAAATCTACACAATATGGTGAATAACTGACGACAAAAGGTTGTATTTTTTCCCTCCCACTCATAACAACACCGCATGTCCCAACAGCAAGCGGGGGTCTTTTTTGTGCCTGAAAAAAGCAACAGTGTCTTCGTTAACGAAGACCCCCCAAAAGTTAAAAATCCTAACTTGAATATATCACTTTACAAGTCAATAAAAATGATTCGGACAGACAGGACATACACAAAAAAAAATAAAGTAGACTGTGTAAGAGAAGAGGGGGAGGAAACAAGCATTTAAAGTTAAAATACTTTAAAGTTTAAAGTTTTCGGCGAGTCACAAAAACATTACACAAAAACCGAACAACTTTCAAAGCAACAACATTAACAATCACAACCAGTACAGAAGGAAAACTTTATATTTCACTGACATTAAATTCGAAATTATAAAAATGATTGTTACGGTTTTTTTTGCACCAATCTTGTTGCCAAGTAGATTTTTTTTTGTGCCCGCCTTCTCGTGTGTATGTGTGTGGGGGGGGTCGTTAGTGACTTTTTCCCTTTTAGTTTGGGAGCTTGAGGACAACGTATTATATGAAAATTTGATACTTTTAATTATTATTTTAATTTTAATAATTATACATTACAACTGTTACTAAACTTAATTTTTTTCTTCAATAAAAATAAGCTCAATATATTGTTCAGTATTTTACCGTTTGTAGCTAATTCAATCAATGTACAACTAAACTGGAATCTTTTTTTTTTTTTTTAAGTGAATGGAAGAAAAAAAAAAAGATTCTGGGCCAAAAGTAGGGTACTGCCACAACGAAATAATATTATTAGACAGAAAGTGGGGGAGCCTGATGACTTTCTCGTCATTGGACTGGGCAAGAGAGGCTCCTACTTCTTAGCAGTCAGTAGTGGGGGTAGTAGGAGCACCCACAATCTTCTGAAAAGAAGGCTGGTGGCAGTGGTGGTGAGAACTGTTGGTAGAAAATAGCTACAGAAGTCAGCTCTTCTTTTGTAATAAAAATCATGTTAAAAAATACTATAAAAATTCATTGTTTGTTGAAATGCAAATATAGATTTCAACAGAAGTGTATTCTTATAGAGACGAATTCTGTCGTCAGGTTATGAGGGAAAAGAGAAAGGAAATAGAAATGTTATATAGGGAAAATTAAAAAGATTTTATTGATGCGTAAGAAAATAGTTTAAAAAGGTTGTCAAATAAGATGCTGAGATGATATCTTCTGTTTCGACGATAGTTATTTGCCCGAGCCAAACACAACATTGTAAGCGAGCCAAGTGCAGAGATGATGACGATGATGATGATGGCGATTTTCGTGCTCTGAAAAGACGATGACGTATTTTCCAGTGTGATATACACATTTAGACTCCCTGACTCTTACGTTGGTTCCAGAACGTTCCCACCTTTTTAATTCATCCCCAGAGAATTCGGAAGGAAGATGAGATTTAACACAAATCAGTTAAACTTAAACATGCTTACAAATAAAAGGGGGGGGGTCTTATATCGAAGAGTAATTTATATTTGAGAGAGAAAGAGAGTCCTACAAAATGTAACAAAGACTCAAAAGTTGATTTGTGTAGGTAAAGGCTTTCGTCGAGATCTTAACAACTGTCCTCAAAACATCAATCACATTTTATTTATAGTTTTTTCCTGCAGTAAAAACTATAAATATATTTATTTACAACATTACAATATTGGTTAGTTGGCTAGAAAAAGTGGCGTAAATCCGTTATCAAATCACATATTTAAAGATCAAGTAAAAAACACTTCAGATGATGACTTCATATGCCTTTTTTAGTCTTACAAGTAGTTGTAGTAGTATTTGTCGGTCGATATAATTAAGAAAATAGAATGTGACGCAAATATACACGTGTATTATACTTTCAATCTTCATTTATATTTTTAAAAGAAAACATTGAAGTGTTTTAAAGAAATTAAATATTTTTTTTAAAAGTAAAATCAAGAGATCTTCCAATTTTTTACAGGATCCAAAATATACACACGTGTATAACAAACTTCAAATCTTAAGTTATTTTTTTATCCATTTATCTTTTATACAGTATATTTTTCTAGTAAGGATATTTTTTTATAATTTAAATAAATAATAATTGAAGAAATAAGTTACACGAGTTAAAGAGGTGGGGGAGCTGAAATTAAAAAAATAAATAAAAAAACTCACCCAATGACCAACATTAGAGACTTAACTTGGTTTTAACATCATTCAATTTTTAAAGATAAATTTATGTACATGTATATATGACAATATGAATGATATATAAACACAAGTTTCTGCAATATGTCTCACCTTATTCCACAAGGTCCTTGGCCCGATACTGTCGGCATATAAAAACAAAGATAGACACAAAAATAGGGTTCTCCTCCTCTTGACGGAGTCAACTTTTGGGGAAAAATTTAAAATTTTTTCCCCCCAAGCTTTAAACAAATGAGTAATTACTTTTTCTTGGTTCTTGTTTTCCCCCTTCACACAAGATTTGTAAACAATAAACATGCACTATTTAAAGATATGGACTTATTGTCTTAAAAAGACAAAAGTTGTTACGAAGTCCGATGTAAGGGTGTTAATTTGCAAAGTTGTCTAGATTTTTCTTTGGTCTGCTAATTATTGTATATAAAACTTTAATCTCAAGAGATATCTAAAGACAAAGAAATAACATGAAATAATTACTTGTTTTTTATAATTAAGGATGAAATAAAAAATCACGTCAAATCACTTAAATCTGTTAACCTCTCTAATAAAAATACATTTACTAATTACTTGCTAATATTGATTTACAACTTTTTATTGGTGTATATTACGAGATACATACATGAAAAATAACTAAAATTAGGATAGAAAATTTTTTTTTTTTTTTTTTTTTGTTACTAGGGTGTGTTTTTTAAACTACGCAAAAATGTATTTAAAAGAAAACAGGGATAGTTTATTAAAATAGGTGTATGTGCATATTCAATATATTTTTTCACATTAAATTGCTTTTACAGAGATCTTATTCTAGCCACTACTAATGGAGCAATTAACGTATTTAGTAATTAATAGGTACTTCAAGAGAAATTGTGAAATACACAAAGTTAGTTACGTATGTCACATCAATGTGTAAGGAACTGGTAAGAAAAAAAGGGGGTTGAATATTAAAACATTTTTAAGGAAAAAAATTGTTTCAAATATGACTTACGTGAATGTATTTCACATCTAATGCAAGTGTTGAATGTTGTCTTATTTTCGATTATATTGAGGGGGTATTTTGACCACTACTGGTGATAAGAGTCGACAAAATAAACAATTTAATCATAAAAACAGGGCAAGTTTAGTGTTAATTGCGTGTTTTTAAGTGAATATCACGTCTATATATGTAATGTGTTTCTTGTTCTAAAGGGATCAACACTAAGACACTAAATAAAATAACACTAACATTACTCTAAATTTAAGTAAGAGAAAAGAGGAGGAAATAAAGGTTTGTGTGTAAATATTTCTTTTTAAAATTAGGAAAACACGCAAATTCTTTTAACTGTAGACTGTTTCCTTTCCCAATTTAAGAGGGAATAGAAAAAAAGGTTTTAGACAGATGGACGGAGCAACTTCTGTGCTAATTTTTGTTTTGCTTTTTCTTTTTGTTATTTCGTTTTTCTTTTAAGCTAAAGAATCATGATAACCTTAAACCATAATGCAGTACTAATGTGATCTTTTTCACACAATTTGGTGTTTTGTTGTTGGTTGTGAGTGAGATAATATTGTTGATAGTGCTACGGTTACTTTTTTTTTTATAAATATATGTTTTGCTATTTTTTTTTTCAGTTTTTTTTTTTACGTTATATCCACAGCGGACGAGGACGAATAAATGTCCCGGTTGGAAAGCTGGTTTCGTCGTTTTTCCGTTGGTTGTCAGAAGATCTCAGACTGACGTCGTAGTAGAGGCTGATGGGGGCAAAGTATCGGAGGTGACGGCAATTGTAAGAGTAAATTCCTCCATAACCGTCTCAACATGGCGGCACAAGCGGTACTGAACGGACGTCAGTGCGCACGCCCGAACCTATGGCTCAAAGAGAGAGGCGGAGGCGAAAAAAGATAGGACAAGAGGAGATTAGTCTTTCTAAGAGAGGGGGACAAAGAAAGTGAGAGGGAATCAATGTACATAGAGAGAGGGGTATCAAACTAAAGGTGTCTGCGTGATAGGGAACTTTTTTTTAAATAAAGAGAAAATACAGAGAAACAACTAAAATAATTTTAAAAAATCTAGTAAAAAATTAATTAACAAAAATAAGTATATTTTTAAATAGCTACAAGATGAAAACTATTAATACTTTATCGTTAAAATGGGGTTAATTTCGAAGGCAATTAAAAAAAAGTACAGAAAAAAACTTAAAAAAATATACAAATTTTTTTTCAGTTTGGTCAACAGCAAAATTTTTCATGCATTCATTTCTCTATAACGAGCTTAATATGTAAATAAACTATAGATCTACAATAAAACATCATAAGAATAACACACTTTTCTGGTGTAAACACTGTTGTTAAAAACTAACGACGTAATGTACTGAAAAGACGGAGATCAACGGAGGAAAAGAATTTTACACAGAACACAACATAATTAATAATAAATTTATTGCAATAACAAAAACCGATTGAAGAAATAAAAAACAGTGTCTGAAAAACAGTGTATCGAATTTATGAATAAAGTCAAACTTGTCTTGCAGTCCTATTCAATATTTTTCCAGTGAATAAAAAAGTAGAGATCGACAGATTGAACGAAAGAAAGAGAGAAGGGTGGAATGTAATGATGTCATCATCAGCCAATCAAAATGCTGCAATGTAGGACAGCACCTTGCTTCTTCCTTACCTTGAGAAACACGTACTACAGGATGGTCTTCTTGAAAGGGAGGATCAGTTTATCATGAAGATTGTATTAAAAACCGATCCCCTACTATATGACCATCGTATCTTTTACACATTCGTATACATTTAGAAGAAAAGTGAGGGAAAACGCTACCAAAGCAAAAGTTTCTGTGAAAATAAGAGCTTAGTTTAATATTAGTTACTTTTTAAGACAAAAAAATTTCCAATCATCATGATTTCAATAAGGCTTACAAGAAATTAAAAGAAGAATCAATGTTTTTTTAAGTAATTATTTTTCTTACTAAAAAAAGAAAATAAACACGGTGTCTAAATAAAATATTGCATATGAGAAAGATAATCCATGTTGGCATTTATATTTGCTCTTTCATTTCAGCATTTAATTTAAAACTGATTAAAAAGCATTTCTTATTAACAACATTATACCAGAAATTTGAATTGTTATTGAAAAAGAGAAAAAAATGTTAAAAAGAAACCAAACATATTTTTGCTTGAGAAAGACATCAATTAGTTTTAAAATAGAATCACTAGAATAGAAAGGAATGTACACACACACACATCATAAATATTATATATATAATTAGGTAATACTTCATTTTTTATATGTGAAAAATTTCTATTTCATGACTGTTTTTTAATTGACCCCACCATCCACTCCAGATGTACACACAGGTACACAGAGAATGAACAGCTTTTTATTATTATTATTGTCCTTGTTTTCTGGTATTCTCTATTTCAGATCAAAGTGTAGTACTTGCTTGATTCCAGTTTTCTGGCTAGGAATTAGTTACACTTTCCAAATGAAACATATATACAAACATATATTAAGTGGTGTTGGGTTAAATTTCCTTTCTCTACTATAATTAGCATGCACCACACCTGGCCAGTTGTGTGACCCTTAGCAGCAACCTAGTCTGAAAAGTGAACAGTTCTGGAGCAAATGCTGTGAAGAGTAGATGCTTCCCGGACACATGGGAAGAATACTTCTTGAAACAGGACATGCTAGATTTGTGACTAAGAATAGACTTTTGTAATATTCGCTAGCGTTCCTTTTCAGGGTCAGAGAGAAGGCATGTAACACATTTCTACACTTTGTTAGCATCTATAAAATAGAACTTTCATTTACACTATTCTGACTTCTACCAAGCCATTCTATATTATTTTGTTTTTAATGTTTAATATATTGTAGGGAAAAATAAAGCAAACTGCCACAAATTCACAGAGCTGCACATCCAAATCCACTCTTTCAGCTGTCTGTTTTCTTCCTCCCCTCTTGTTCACTGCCACTGACTTTATGTGTTCAAAGGCAGGTAGACTAATCCGTAAGCAGTACAACTGGGTTAAGGCAGCACATCCAAACTATTCCAGCAACCATTTTCTGTTATAAACGACAGAATGAGTCTTCCCTGATTTTTCTTTGTATCATGGAGCAAATAGCATTAGTTGGTGCATGCCCTCAGCCTTTTCAAACATAAGTGGATTTCTTGTGCACACACACACATACACACACACATATATATACATATATATATATATATATATATATATATATATATATATATATATATATATATATATATATATATATATGTGAAAATATTGTAGAAAATAGGAAAGAAACTGGTTTGGTAAATAATCCAAAGTTCCTTAGTATTTTTGTAATTATTTTTAAAAAATAGTGCTCGATACGAAAGTAGAGCATAAATATAATTATTTATTTAAAAATATGATTCCAACTCGCTACATATGTAGCGAGTTGGAATCATATTTTTAAATAAATAATTATATATATATATATATATATATATATATATATATATATATCCAGGAATAAGATAAGAACAAATGGAGTATAATTCCACTGCCCATAGCATTTAATTAAAAAAAAAAGAGCTCAATATAGAGTAGAGCTTAATATTATTTATTATAGGACATTAAAACAAAAAATATGTTAAAAATTGCTACATAATAGCTTTCATGTTTCAGCACTAAGCTGTGCTTCTTCAGGCAATGGTAAATGACTGGGGAGTAAATAATTATTTTTAATTTCAAAAGAAAAATACCTTTCTTTTTTCGAAAGAGAAGAGAAGACAAGAAAATAAGATCAGAATTAAAATGTAGCTTGTGGGTTTACCCTGATTAACCAATTAGCTGTCTTGCTTTAGAAATTAAAAATAATCATTTACTCACCAGTCATTTATAATTGCGTGAAGAGTCACAGCTTAGTGCTGAAACACGAAAGCTATTGTGTAGTGATTTTTAACATGTTTTTGTTTTAATCTCCAATAATATATATATATATATATATATATATATATATATATAAAAATAATAAAACTAAAAAGTTACCTCAATTATACTGTAGAAAAAACATGAGAATTTTTAATTTTGAAATCTAGAACACTGCGAAATGCAGTAAAAAGAACAGTTGAAATGTTTTGAATTTGCAGAAAAAATACATTTACACGTTCACGTTTAACCCCCTGAAGATGGCCTCAGATGAAATTGAAAGTACTTGGGAAAATAAAAACTATTTGAAAGAAAATTTTGGTATTTTTCTTAATCAATTTTCTAAGGCTAACAAGAAATTAATCTGTGAACTTGAAAGGATCGCAACCAAAATAAATCAACATGATATGTTTAAATTATTTATAAAACCTGTTAGAATGAAAACATGCTGCCTAAATACACACACACATATATATATATATATATATATATATATATATATATATATATTGGTTCTGCACAAATCCTTCACCACTATAATCAAATCATATGCTGCTGTCTGGGTTGTCAGTTCCTAGGAATTGAGCTGCTTGACCCTCATACGTGGAATACAACGGGAGAGTCCACCACAAATATATATATATGATTAATACAAATAAAATTTCTCACTCAGCTGATTGATGTTATATTTGGCAGCTATGGCAGATATACAGATTTAAGTAACCAAATATTTTGGTAGATATTTGTACCTACAGTAAGTACTATTAAAGCTTCCCAGATATATTTGGTACCCCCCCAACAGTGAGAAGAAATTAGGGAAAAAATAAAAAAGGAGAGGGTAAAAGAAAATGTGAAGGTGGAAAGGTATCAGTTACCAAAAGAACATTGTGAAAAATGAACAGAAAATCCAGTGAAAGAAACAAGATAAATATATCATCCACAGAGAGAATAGAAAGAACTAAACATGCTGGAGAAAATGGTCAGTTCTTTGTATGGCTCTAGAATGTAACTGACTTCTCCTGCCATGCTTTATCTTTACAAAAGCCAGATCAGACCAAAAATGGAATATTCCTATTATATCTGGGCTGGAGCTATCCAATCCTCATTTTCCAGCCTCAACAGTGTTCTAAAACATTTCCATGGTCTCATTGGTGATGAATTTTTTTCCACCCTACAACCTCTTTCCCACAGATGAAATGGATATGGAATTTCTTTCATATTTTATCAGTCCAGCAGTAGTCATTTATATTGTATACAAGAGCTACTCTACCCTTACTGCCTGGGCATTTATATAGTCTATGCCTTAGCTATGCTAATTCAACAGGTATTTACATATCACTACAGAAACATTGCTAGCCTCTAGCTACTCTATCGCTGTTTTCATTGCAGATTTTTAAACTAACTACATTCCTTTGTTTGACGAGTCCATTCTTTCATGGCTAAGATTTGCCATGCCACCTACATTGAATCGACTCATCTTTATTCCTTTCATATTCAATTGGTGAAGAGAAAGTTCCACTCAGAAAGAACTACTGCATTGTGGAATAGACTCCCAAGAGGATGCTTCCCCAGTTATTACAATCTTAATGTCTTCAATACGAGGATCAAATGCTATCTATTCTACATATTTCCTTTACTACCATGTAGTTTCCATTCTATATCTGCTATCAATACTGTATTGTCTGCATATCTTGTTGAGATTGTAGCCACTAATAATGAATCCTACTACATTTGATTTAAAGAAAAACATATTTAAATGAAAGATTAATATCTATCTATCTGTATATCTATATATATATATGGCCTGACGATTGCATATAGCATGAAACAGACTGTCACCTCTAAGTGTTGACTTCTATGTTCACTTTTATATTTACACACACTATCTCTGATATTGAGCACTTTATCCCATAAATATAGCACATCTTAAGACTATATTTCTTCATATATATATATATATATATATATATATATATATATATATATTATAAATTGATTTATTTAAAAATATGTTTTTTTTCGCTACACAGTTCTAACCATCTTTCAAAAATGGAAGCTAAAAGCTACGAATTTAATTTTGTAATTAAATTAAAGACATTAGTTCCATTTCATCCTCAAGTGAATTTTGGAGTAACTTTTAAAATTACTGGGTTTTAAAGATATACATATATATATATATATATATATATATATATATATATATATATATATATATATGTAAGGTATATTTTGGCAGCAAGTATTCATCCAAACAAGTTTGATTAAAAAGAACCAACAAGGCTTGTCTGTCTGTCTAATCTTGATTATTATGTGTAGGACGCAGTTGAGCAAGAGATCAACAACTCTCCTTGTAACCAAAGATGAACTGAAGGCAAAGATTATGACAGCATTCACCAACTTAAACAAGTTGGCTGTCCAGAAGAGTTGCAGAAGATCCTGAAGTCATCTAGAGGGTGTGGTTGAAGCCAATGGCAATTTTATAGAATAAATTTACTCTTTAGTTTTTCAAGATATTTTTGTCATTTTGGTAAATATATCTGTTAAAATGAGATGTCAGAGTTATTTTCATTTTTGCGTAATTTACACAATTTATCCACCCTGTGTATGTGTGTCTCCGTGTATATATATATATATATATATATATATATATATATATATATATATATATATATATATATAATAGTGCACAGTGAGTGCTGGTAGTAATAAAACAGTACTTGATGTAAAATAATGAAGCTAAAATTTATTTGTTGTGTGGCAACAGATATATGTTTATATATTTGTAATTGTGTTTGTATATAAATGTATTTTTAATATACACACAAATATATATATATATATATATATATATATATATATATATATATATATATATATACACTACAGTTCCAAAGTTTGAGGCCACTCCTTGTAATTTATTAAATTGGCCTAAAGAGTAGTTGTTTTGTACTTTAAATTAAAGAAAATTATTTACATGGTTAAAAAAAGTAAGACATGACTTTTTTATTAGAAATTTTATTATGACAAAAAGAAAAAAAGCATTTTATGATTAAAATATGCTCTAGTCAAAATATCCTCCTTAACCTTGAATACTGCAGCACAAATTTTTAACATTCGTTACAAAGGTTTCCCAAAAAGTATAAGTTTGATAATTGATTCAATTCTTTTTTCAATGACTCTAAGAGCTCTTTTTCAATTTTTTCACTCTTCTGTAAAGTTCATCCCATGTTAATTCTGGGCATGGCTTCAAACCTTTGAAATGTAGTGTATATATATATGTAAATATATATATATATATATATATATATATATATATATATATATATATATATATATATATATTCATAAGTAAATGGGCTGGCCGATTGTCTTAGCAGTAAATCATAAAAATTAATATTTCAGTTTTACAGTAGCCAATTTTCAATATCCATGCCTGACGATAGTCATGTCCATGAAACTCTCAGTTGTACCAAATAGTAAGAAACAAAATGTATATTTATTATATATATATATATATATATATATATATATATATATATATATATATATATATATATATATCAGAAAGCCACAAGCAAAGGTTTCACAAAAAAAAACTGAACTTACTACAGTCAACATTCTGAAAGAATAATTTAATTACAATTATTCTGTGAGTAGAGGCATATTATGTGTATGTGTGCATTTTTGTGTATGTGTGTTTATGTGTGTAGTTGATCACATGACCACAACACACACTTGTAGGTTAACATGCCACTTATCAAAACTTACTGCAATTCATACTCACATTAGCACATCACATGAGACCTCAATAAGACTATTAAGATTAGATAAGTACTAGTAAATAATACTAACCGGTTATATAGCACTAATGAAAGACACAAAATGGTAATGAAAGACACATAATGTTTGAAGCTATTTTTATTCAAAAGAAACAACCTATATGAAACACAATGTCTTTCCCCATAGGTGACAGCATTTTAAAATGTGTTTAAAATTTTATATTTTGGTCTTTTAGCAGAATCAAGTTATATAGCTCTCCATTCCATAGACAATTTTTTTTTAATTTTAAAATGTATATCCGTCATGAAACATTGTATATATAATATAGCTTGTATTCAGTGCATGTACATTTACATAAGAATTAAAACATTTCTGAAAAATGCCAGGATGAAATTAATCAAATATTTTTCTATTGTAACTGATAACAGTAGCGTCCCTAATTATGACTTGTGATGGTTGAAAGTTTTGAATAAAAACATTATGAACTTTGGACAGTGACTTTATAAATTTGATCTCAATATGCAAAAGCTATTATGGTGGGTAAGTGAATGACAAAATGGAAAAATCTATGTAACATATATTGTCCTTCAAAAAGACTTCATCAGACTAAAATAATGTTCTTATTGATGGAATTATATATATGCACAAGATGAGATGAAAATATAAACAAAACATTTGTTATAATTATATATCAGGAGGAATGCTAAAGATGTAGGGACACTAAACTTTAAATATGAATTTTAAATTTCTGGCATCCAATGGGTCTAGATGTACAGCTTAGCTGATTTCATTCAGCTTCTCAATACTTTTGTTTTTATCACTGTTGTTTTTAAATATTCCACAATGTAATAGCAGATTTAATAGATTTGTTAAGAAAGGTGAAATATGTTATGAACTTGGATGAAAATTTACTGTGAAAGGTTCAGAAAGCAGTGAACTTACTGACAAGGCTTGGTGGAATAGTGGGTAGAGGCTTGGACTGAGGGTTTGGAGAGCCGAGTTCAAATTCCAGTTGAATCCATAATATTCACTTACGTGCTAATACCCTTAGGAAAGGTATGAATCCTCTTCTTCTCCTTCCAGCTATGGGTAAATAGCAGGACAGACTGGGTTCTATAGCCTTGGATGGCAACTGGCCTAGGAGAAGGACAACTCTGATTTCAAAACATTGTAAATGCTATTCACAAGTTATCGAGAATTAAATGCTTTGCTAAAATTGACCTCAAATCTGCCAATAACCAGATACAAATTGATGAAAAATTTAATAAGGTCACTATGATTAACTCTCCAATAGGTTTACTCAGATGGAAGCATATGACATGGTGTAAAAGCAGCAAGTCCTCAAGCCATTGAAAATGTATTAAGTGATAATGTTAAGAATATCATTATTGGATTTACAAAAAAAGGACAATGAATTTAAATAGACTCAATGGCAGAAAACAGCATTTGAAAATTTAAAGAAAGAACTTATAAAAAAACGTTGTGAAAATTTTTGACCCTAAAAAGGAAGTGATCTTAACTACGGATGCATGTGAACTTGCTGTATCAGTGATTTTTTATCAATAAGGTCATCCTAATGTACCTTTCTAGAAGGTTAACGTCAGCCGAGGCTAACTATTCAAATATTGAAAAAGAAGCATTAGCTATCATATAGAAGTGTTAGCTATCATATAGAGCACCATATAGAGCTTGTCAATTTTTATTAGGTAGGAAGTTACTGCTTAAATTTAACCATAAATCTTTAGAATTTATTTTTAACCCCAGGTAGGACTAAAGTTACAGCTAGAATTTTAAGATGGGCCATAAAGTTCATGGCATTTGACTTTGACATGGAGATGCTCTATTAAGACTAAAGTACAACAATGAACAAGTAGTCAGATCAGATAATTCAGAAGATAAATTATTCCACTGGACTGAAACAGATGTATTACCCTTAGATCGTCTTGCATTTGAAACCTTACAGGATCCAAGATTGTATGTAGAATAAAAAGAAACAAATGGTGAATGGACAGAAAGACCCTATAAAGAGATAAGACACAGGATAACTATAGAGAAGGGTCTTATATGCAATTGAGATGTTTTAATACCACCAGAGAGATTAAGAAAAAATGTAATAAAAAGTGTGTATGATGATCTTCATTGTGGAATAACAGCAACACAGAGATAATTTTGTTCAAAGGCATTACTATTATTGTATCTGTGATTTACAAAGTCAATCCGACAAACAAGCATTACAAAACAATTAAAATTAGAAGTGTGATGGCCTGGTTATTCATGTGATCTAGAAAAATACGTACAAAATGGCCAAAATGTCAGAAAATAAAAAACTTTTGTCAAACCAAGATACATTCATGGCCTAAAGAAAAAGAGCCTGCCTTCATGTGGGTCATGTGCATGTTAAAGGTATAGGACTATTTTTAATTTAGGTCGACTCATTCTCTAGATTGCCTGAAGTGGTTAGAGTACAGGATAGAGAAGCTGCCATGGTAAAGCAAATATTCTTTTTTTCTTTCTATGTGCCATGTACTTTTAGGACATAAACAATCATGGCTCTCCACCTCCCTCTATCCCTTGCAGCTCTCAGCAAGTTTCTTCCCTCTGCCACCTCTCCCAGACCACGTTCTGTCATCCCCTTGCTTAAGGCCACTAAGTATGTCATGTGTTGTTTTCCCTTGTCTCTCTTTCCCTCTATTCGACCTGTGAGTATCAGATTCTCCAGGCCCTCCTTCCTCATTATGTGTCCCAGGAACCTCAACTGCCTGTTCCTGATGTTAAGTATAAGCCTCCTCCTTGTTTGCATCCTCTCTAAGACCTCATTGTTGCTCACACGCTCAGTCCATGGTATCCTCATCATCCTTCTGTAGAACCACATCTCTATTGCCTCGTGTCTCTTCTTCATTGTTGAGGTACGACTACTTTCCAACTTTTAAAACCAAGACCAAGGGAGGGGGAGGTGCTAGACTGACCGTTTACATCGAAAGGGATCACTCCATGACTGTGTCCAGGTATTCATTTGCTGGCCACCTTATTTATATTCAACAAACTTCTCAAGAGAAAACTTAAAATAGTGACACAAGGTGGATTAAAGCAAATATTATGAGTAATATTTTCCAGAAGGTGGGGGGGTACCAAAAACTGACAAGGTACCAGAATTCTGTGATAAAACTTTGTTCGTGGTTAAAACAAATTGGATGCCTCTCTTATAAAACACCACTCACAATCGAATAGAATTGCAGAAAGAATGGTGCAGACGATGAAAATGAGGTTAAAGGCAATTCTCCTGCTTCAGAGGCACCACAGATAGGTAGAAACCAAGACTATTACTGAGTTATAGAACTATTCCACATGTTGGTAGAATGCAAAGTCCCTCTACATTGATGGGAAGACAAATTAGATTGCCTGTAACAATGTCCTATTCAATAAATGAAAAAGAGGTGGTACAAAAAGACAGAGAATCAAGTCCTGGAAAAGCTAACTTTATTACACAAAAAGAACATGATATGGCTATAATAACAACAAGTGGACATAATTTATTAGCTCATTCAGATCAAATAAGACCTAGAATTGACAACGATGAAGTCGAGATGGAAAAGGAAGAAGAACCTAAAAGGGAGGAAAGTATGAATAATGCTTCTGATGAAGAAAGCGAACATAGTAAAGAAACTATGCAGGATAGTTCGCACGAATTTCGATATGGAGTTGGAAGATCAGAAGGAACATGAGTCCAGACCTAGATCCCCAATAAAAAGAACCAGATACACAACTCAAGAGAGGGTGGGGGAGAGAAAATTTCGTACTATTGTTCGGAGAAATTACAGATTAACGAAGGGCATAAAACCTCTTCGTTTCCAGGAGGTTTAGTAACATTGAGGGATAAAAAAAAAAACAACTCATACGTTCTAGTCGTGGATCCTGGGAAACGCCACTTGGCAGGATGAAGTATGGTTGGGCTTTTGTTGAGCCCGGACCACTACGGTAGCCGTGAAGGCCTGTCAAGAACCTTGAAATGGTAGGTTGAAGGGAATTTGGTACTGCCATTTGAGCTGGCGTCCAGGCGATCGCTAAAAGATTTGGGTTTCGGCAGCCTAATGCAGCTCCATTACTCAAGACTGCCTGTCTCAGTCATGTGATGTACCATGGAGGATGCCTTGAAGTGAAGTGTGTGGGTATCGGATACGCGAATTGTCATACAACCAAAAGAAAATCACGCGAACAGCACATCTGGATCCTACATGATGCTTTCCACCTCTAATTCTTAAAGTCCAATAGCGACGTCCCCATGAACGATGGAAGCAGACTTTGTACGCTGGAAGTTTCTAGTTTGTGAACACCTGTTGGCTACATGCAGGTGATGGTTGTTTTCTCCATGAAGTAGCCGTGACGTGGGATTTTCGCAACTGGACTATTTATGAGCATCGCAATGCTCTATGTACAGGGAAGCCCCTACAAAAGGTGGAGTAAACATCAGTCACTGTTTTCCTTGTCTGGCTGGTTTCCTGTGACTGACGGACACCTATCTCTGTAGTAGAAAATCTTCAGCTCAAACCGTAACCAGATCTCGTCTTCGGACTTTCTGATCTCATTCTCTGACTCTGGGAATGTGGAATGTAAGAACTCTTATGAAAGGCGTACGGCGCTTGCCTCCAAAGAACTCGCCCCATTCAACATTGACACAGCTGCTCGGAGCAAAACTTAGTGAAGGCAGCACGAAGGAAGTTGGCTACACATTCTTCTGGAAAGGAAAGGATTCCAATGAATCCCGCATCCATGGTGTCGATCTTGCCATCAAAACTGAGCCGGTCAAGAAACATAAACTGAACTCGATGTCAACAAGTGAATGTCTGATGTCCCTTCAAATCCCGCTTCTCAATAAGATCTACCTTACGCTGGTCTCAGTCTATGTTCCAATTCTAGACCCAGATGGTGAAATTAAAAATGCCTTCTACAAGTCTCCCATCGCGACTTTCTGAGACGTTCCATGAAACTGATCATCCTTGGTGACTTCAACATCCGAGTCAGTTACAATTAACATATCGGGCAAGTCACCCTCTGCAAACATGGGATTGGAATTTGCAATTCCAACTAACTCTTCCTCATTAGATTCTGTGCAGAAAATGGCCTGACGGTTAGGAACACCCTCTTCCATCTTCCAGCCCACCAGAAAACAACTTGGCAGCACCCATGGTCAAAGCAATGGCATGTTCTCGATTACGTATTGACAAGGATCTGAGACAAGAAGGACGTAAGAATCACTAGGTCCTTATCAGGCACTGATGATTGCTGGACCGATTACTGGCTTGTGATATCTCGTCTCAACTTCTCCATCCGTCCACCTCTTCAGATTCCCAATGCTCAAAAGCGCAAACCAAGATAAGACCCCAAATCATCCCATACCTTTGCAATGGGGTGGATGTGCAGTTGTTAAAGCAATTACCCCGTTGTTATATGTATTTGTAGTTGATAGAGGATTCCATTTCTCTATTTTTTTACTAAAAAGAAAATAAATAAAACGTACAACAATAACAACAATAAGACTTTGAGACGTGTTGAAATTAATAACAAGAATATGTATTTTTCTTTTCATGAATGTTATTTACAATATTAATTTTGTATGTGTTAAATGTTTTCAGTGTTATTGCCTCTTTTTGTTACTATGAAAGTTTGAGCTTACTTGTTTTTGCTTGTTCCGAGAATTTTGTGGCTAAGGGAAGCATTTGAAACCGTCAACTGGCGATGTTCACGGAGCAGAGAAGATACATCTCTAGTCAGTGATATTGACTGCATAGTAATGTTGGTGGGAGACGAGGTTGATTTTGTCAAGCCTTTCTCTCTTTGGCTTCTTCCTTTTCTCTTCTGGTGGTTTCAAAATTTTTAGTTCCGATGGTGACAGAACACTGCCAGTTGGTATGGCCTCAGGCTTATGTTACAAATGATTTAGGCCCAAATCCAGTGGCTTTCAGTGTTATTTTGAGTTGGTCCTTGTATCTTCAAAGGGGGCAACAAGACTTGAGATGGAAAACTTGACTCTTCCATTCTTGCTACAGATTCGGACCCAGCATAAGTGAACCTGGCGTGCCATTTGTAAGTAGAATGATGCGCCTTATCCACAATGCTGGATAACCAAATAGTGTTTTAGCAAGGGGTAATGGGACATACTGTTATAGTGGAACAC
This sequence comes from Acanthosepion lycidas, assembly GCA_963932145.1. Classification (NCBI taxonomy): domain Eukaryota; kingdom Metazoa; phylum Mollusca; class Cephalopoda; order Sepiida; family Sepiidae; genus Acanthosepion; species Acanthosepion lycidas. Next base: position 62,400,515 of record OZ010601.1, on the reverse strand, counting down.
GCCTATTCTATAGTTAATAGACTCTCCCACCTATAATAAGTAGTAGTAGTAAGAGTCGCTCAGGGAGTCAGTTTAGTCAGTCGAGGTCGGACGACAGTTAGTCAAATACTAAAGTATAAGCGACGACAAGTAGATTACTCTGCGTTATACCTATTATATCAAGTTCCTAACGTTTTGTACGTCGAACCTATTTTAGGACCAACTTAGTACAAATACAAGCCTCCACTGTGAAATCACTCAATAACACATACTAAGTTAAAACTTAATTTAAAGAAGAAGGGAAAAAAATTTTTTCATTCTAACCACCACCCCCCGCCCCTTAGTATTCCTGTTGAAAATATCCTAAGTTAGCTGGCTTGTTAGCAGAGACCTATCAAAGGGCGGTGGGAAGTCTCTGAGTCAACTGCCAGCTTGGACTTCTTGTCAGCTGCTTTTGTTTGTGTGTGGGGGGAGGTGTTAGTGTGTGCGTAATATGAGTAGGTATGCTTTCCTACTGCCCGGTCAATACCCCTACCCCTTCTCTTGAACAATAGTAGAGGCTCACCTGTTGTTTCTTGTTTAGAAAGGGGTTCCCGGAACTCTTCCTCACCTTCTCTCTGGCCTCTGTACTAGTACTGCCGTGATTCTCTTGTGATGTGTGCAGTCTGTGGCAATGTCTCTTCATTCTGAGGGTACATGGTTGACAGTTTTCTGGTTGCTGTTCCCGACTGATAGTTAGGAGCCCTAACTCTTGCGTAGTGTCTTGAGCGGCTGCTCTGATCAACAGTTGTATAATATTGGGGTGCCAGTAGTGCCATGTCACGCATGGAAGGGTGTCCCTGCATTCACCTAAGGCCACATTATGTTGCAGGCTGCGCCAGCACCTTTTGCCCACGTCACAGACGATGACCGTCTGATACTTCTACTTCAGGCCTTCACATTTTCACTAACAAAATTACCAAACATGACAACGATCAAAAAAGTAAACCTAAACCAGCTCTTAAAAAATCACCTAAACCCTTTAACATTTCCTTTTCTGACATCCGTGGCATTCGAACCAACTTCTGCAGTGTGGAATCATTCCTCGTTAAGAAGTCTCCTGATATAATGGTTCTCTGCGAGACCAACCACGCCTTGTTTATCCCCTCCTCTGACCTTTCGTTCCCTGGTTACTTCCCTCTTCTTAGAAAAGACTCTCAAACCCACATACACGGCCTTGGAGTTTACATCAAGTTCCATCTCCCACTGGCTAGAGAGCTCTCTCTCTCGAATCTCCAGACCATTCATACATGTCTCTGTCTATCGCTCCTCAATGCTGTAAACTACCTCTTCTTCCTCTATCGCTCTCTATCCTCCAAGACTGGTGTACTTGGCAATACAGACAAGGCTATCTCTCTTCATTCGTTTGCTCATATATTCGTGTTTGGGGACTTTAACGCCCACCATACCAAGTGGCTTAAAAACTCTATAACTGACCTTGCTGCCATACAAACCCTTAACTTTTCTATTTCTCAATCCCTCATGCAAATAATTGACTTTCCCACACATTTCCCCAACAACCTGGATGATATGGTTTCTCTTGTTAATCTCTGTTTCACCTCCATCCCTGAGTCCTGTTGCGTCATGCAGCTCTGCCCTCTTGACAACTCTGATCACGCTGTAATGTCTGTCAACATCTACTTCTACTCTACCCGCAGCAAAGAAGCTCCTACCAACAAAACATCTTTCTGTTATCAACAAGCAGACTGGTACTCGTTCCGGGTTTTCCTTCGTGATGTCCCCTGGGATGCTGTCTTTAAACTCCCTGCTCAAGAATGCACTTCTGAGGTCTCCTCCTGGATAAAAGCTGGAATCGAGGCTTTCATCCCAGCAAGGAAATATATGGTTATATCGTGCTCATCCCTTTGATTCTCTGCTGGTTGCTCAGCTTCCATTGTCCATAGGAATCACTCCTTCCACTTATGGACATGTCAGATTGCAACAAACGTCTCTTTGTCTTGGCCCATAACGAGTGCAAGCGTGTCCTCAATGAAGCAAAGTTACTATTTTCTGATAGAATGAAACAACGTATTGTATCTTGCAAATTCGGCCCCAAGGATTATTGGCATCTCTGCAAGAGCATACTCAACAACAGCAAATCCACAATACCTCCTTTGTTCAACCAATTTGAGAGCCTGGTCTCCTCAGCTGATAGAGCTGAGTGCTTTGCTCAGAAATTCTCATCTAATTCAATGCTCAACTCATCCAGTGTACCCACACCCAATTTTCTCTTAGAACTGAGGTTCTATTGAGTGAGTTGCATATAACCCTGTTGTTGGTATTGGGCATCATTTTTAATTTAGACTCCCATAAGACTAGCATTGGAAACAGAATACCAGCCATTATCCTGAGGAAATGTGCTCCTGAACTGGACCCTGCCCTCTCCAAATTATATAACTACTGCCTCAATCAATCTTGCCTTCCAGCCTGTTGGAAGTCCTCATCTATTTTACCTGTCTTTAAGAAATCTGGAGAACCTTCTGACCCGTCTAACTACCATCCCATCAGTCTCCTACCACTCTTCGGTAAAAGTCTTTGAAGCTTTAATCAACATCAAAGTGGTTAAGCACCTTATATCTCATGATCTACTCTCTGACAAGCAAAATGGTTTCCACTTTGCCCGTTCCACAGCTGATGTACTGACGGCCATAACTGGAATTGTTTACCAAGCACTTCACAATAACGGAGAGGCTTGTGCCATGGCTCTAGATATCTCTAAAGTGTCTGATAGGGTTTGGTATGCCGGCCTCCTTCCTAAGCTCCAGGGATACGGAATTTCGGGTCGATTATTTGACTCAATATAATCATTCCTGTCAAACTGTGTAATAAAGGTCGTCCTTAATGGATTCTCCTCCAGTTCCTTTCCCACAAACACAGGTGTTCTCCAAGGCTCTATCATGGGCCCTACTTTGTTCCTTATCTTCATTAACGATCTTCCCGATGTCATCAGTTCCCAAGTAGGCATCTATGCAGATGACACTACTATTTACTCCTGCCTCAAAAGCAAATCTGGTATTGCTGACAAAACTAACCTGGTCTCGAAAAGGACCTCCAATCAGTTGTAGACTGGGTCAGGAATTGGCTGGTTAACTTTAATGCCTCAAAAACAAAACTGCTCTCTATAACTCACCACAGGAAACTATCCTTGCCCCCCCATTAGAATGTCTGATGCTCAACTCCAAGAGAGCACCTCTTTGTGACTGCTTGGTTTCACATTGTCCGCTGACCTGAGATGGAACAAATACATTGAATCAATAGCTTCATCCACCGCAAGGAAAGTTGGTTCCCTGTGTCATACCAGAAAGTTTTTGCATCAAAGCATTTTGCATCAAGGCATTTTGCAACAATCAAAAACAGGTAATAATCAGTTGCTGCATGGTCAGAACAGACTAACCAAGTTCCAAAATTGTTTCTTGTATTGTTCTTGATATATGCAGCCTTGGGTTGTCATGAAGAACATTTTTCCTTTTGATGAGCACAGAGCACTTTTCAACCACATTGTATGTACATGTTGCTGCTGGACATATAATTTGGTATTTCATTACATTTTAAGAACTCTAAATGAATAATACCCATCATACACACAACATTACCTTTCTTCCATGGAGCACAGTTTTAAGGGTCAGTTGTAAACATTTATCCTTATCATTTCCCTGTAGTTTGGATTGACCTTTGTCATGTATAATCCATTTTTCATCACCTGTTAGAATAAATATTAAAGAAATGGGTTATTTCTTTGTTGTGAAAGGAGACTTGTTATTATAGATGATAAAAGACCTGCTTTGTTGATTTCAAGAAGAGCATGTAAAACCCAAAGACCCAGCTGGACGACTTTCCCTATCTTTTTCTAAGTATCAGCACAATGTAGATTGTGAGCTGTTTAAAATCTTCAAAAATTATCAAGTGTTTTGCTGTAGATTGCTTTTCACTTAATTACCTTAGAGCCACATCATCAAAATTTAATGAACACCTTGGTCTGGGTTCATCTTCCAATGATATTTTCCCAGAATGAAATTGGTCTTACAGCCATGTCACATTGAAACATTGGTTCTCATACAATCACCAAAGTTAAGCAACATTGAGCTTGGTCAGTACCTAGATGAGTGACTGCTTTGGAATACCATGTGCTGTAAGCTTTGCTGTGTAGGTTGTATGGATTACAGTTCAGTTTGTTAAGTTTGTTACATTCATTTATGTGCAAATACTCTTGGTAAAGGCATGAATCCACCTCTTATACACCCAACTATGGGTTAATTAGTAAAACTTGTATCAGTATATCCTTAACATCTTACAATCTATAAGAAATATTTTCTGGCTTTAAAGTCATAAAACAAATCAATTAATCTGTTATGGGACCTTACCCATAATAACATAATGGACTATTCCATACGTAATAAATACTGTGCCTCAAGAGGAAGCAGAGAGTTCAGCCTGAAGTCAGACGACCGGCTGACTGGCTGATCGGGTGAACTCTCTACCTTCAGGTGGGGAGGAACCCGAACGAGGCTATGCCAAAGAGCGGAGTCTCTTTCGGGGAGGCAAACTGACCCTGAACCAGTTTATATAGGTTCAAAGGGCATATTTTTGGCTGAGCCCACAGGCTCGGAGATCCCACGTTAAACCGGCCTTGTGCCACATGATGCCCTCGTGGGAGGGGGGGGTGACTAAATACTCTTCAATCCGAAGTCGGGCGACCGGCTGATCGGCTGATCGGTTGAACTCTCCATCTTCAGGCAGGGAGTACCCGAACAGGGCTATGCCAAAGGGCGGAGTCTCTTTCGGGGAAGTAAACCGACCCTGAACCCATTTATAAGGGTTCAAAGGGCATATTTTTGGCTGAGCCCACGGGCTCGGAGATCCAATGTTAAACCGGCCTTGTGCCACATGATGCCCTCGTGGTGGGGGGGTGACTAAATACCGTTCAGTCTGAAGTCTGGAGTGAAGTCCGTCAGGAGTCTGTCTGTCAGTCAGTCAGAGCAAGCGAGTCAGTCAGTCGAGTCAGAGGCAGTCCGAAACAGAGTCGCGTTCAGACAATTACTACAAGACATTGGAATAGTGATACTGGTTGAGACTACATTGTTCTCCCTACTAAACCTGATTGTTCATACTAACACTTTCTACTTCTCTGTATATATTCCTGTTTGTAATATATCTGTGTTATTCTATATCTGTGTTCGAGTTCTTCTTTATTGGTTCTACCTTGGATCATCACCGTGGTACAAGGACTTGGACCATAACACAATCCCAAATTAAATGTATTAAATCAATTTCATATTTGCCAGTCTGCTATGACCATAAACAGTATATATTTTTATAGATGTTTCCATACCATTATTACTTATCTTGAACTGACATAATATAATATGACATAAATGTACTTTCAATCACTTCATTATTGTGGTTAAGAAATTTATTCTTTAATCCAATGTGTAATCTGCTATTGCCATGTAAAAACTAACGAATGTTAGTGTACTCCAAATTTATTTTTAACTGCCATGTATGATTAATAGTCAAGATCAATGCCGGATTTAGGACAAATGAGGCCCTGTACTAATTAAGTTATGAGACCCCTTACTTGGCCCTGAAGGAGGTAGGACCAGCATGCCTACATAGACATGGAAGGAAGATGGGGACCACCACCTCACTAATGGGGCCCTGTGCTTAAACACACCTAAGCACAATGATAAATCTGGCACTGGTCAGGATGATACATTCATCATTACAGTTGGTTCCCAAAAATGGAAATTGTTTCTGACTCAAACTAATTAAATAGCAACAACATTTTGCTTGAAAAATTCAGTCAAAAATCAAGAAAAAACCTATTTACTTTATAGATTAGCATTAGTTGTTACCTAAACAAAAATATTGCATTGTCAAGGGTGAAAACAACATTTTTACTTTAATCTACTGTGAATGGTGTCACTGCCTTGCAAACACTAAGCTATGTCAGTGTACTCCAAATTTATTCTTAACTTCCATGTAGGATTAGTAATTACAATTGGTCCCCCAAAACACAAATTACTTATGACTCAACCTAATCTATCTATCTATCTATCTATCTATCTATCTATCTATCTTATGCTAGTGTACTCCACTTAACTGCCACATATGATTAGTAGTTAGGATGATACATTTTTCATTACAATTGTTTCCTAAAAACATAAATTACTCATGACTCAACCAAATAATTTTGAAGTGAGCTTCTCTAATCCACTGTATATACTGCCATGTAACAACATAGATTTGTTTGTGTACTCCAAATTTATTCTTAACTTCCACATATGATTAGTAGTCATGATGATACATTCGTCATTACAACTGGTTCCCAAAAATGGAAATTACTTATGACTCCTACTTATGACTTATGGTTTCCTTTTTTCATGAAATTATGGTAGGAGGATGTCTCATGCGTTGGTGGTAATATTTCTTAACATTAGCTTATACATATAACCACTGTTTTCATTTTCACTGAGCTTAGCTTAGCCTGATACAAGGCTACATGAGGCATTATTACCAATATTCTACATTGCCAAGTCATAGCACATATGTGTGTATGTATGTGTGTGTGTGTAAAATAGGCTACAGAATCCAGATAAAGTTTGAAGAATATGACAAATGGAAAACTGTTCCATTGAAACAAGATTACACATTTCAGCCTTACTAGGCTTCATCAGATAAAATTGTTTTAATCTAGTGAAGGTTAATGAATAGAATAATCAAATGAAGGTTGGTAATAAACGATAATACTTAGGACAAGAACAACACATAAGATTCACCAGTGGCGCATAGAAGAAGTAACCAACTGCTAGAAATGAGTCAAGTCAATTCTACAATGAATCTTTAACTGCAGACCAACATACAATATTTACTACTTTATTTATGTGAATAGGGACATATCCATTATCATCCATAGGTATGCTACAACAAAAACAAAAGAAAGAAATGTGTGTGTATTCATGTGTAAGCTGGCATTTCTTGTAAACAAAGAAAAGAATGAAATTGCATGACTTTTGTAAAAAAGCCATTGATATTTATTGTGTATCTTTTCTTTAGATTTTTCTGATACTTGCTGAAATTTATTTATACATTCTCCCAGCTTTTCTGCATTGAATTTAAGGTAAATCCTATTTTCAGAATGGCTTGAAAGCAAAAGATTCATATAGTCTTTTCTGAAATTAAAGAATTAAGATAAATCCTTATTCAATTTTTCAGAATGGGCTGAAAGTAAAAGATTTATGTTTTTCGTGTTTTCCATGTCATCAATAAACACACACACACACACACACACACACACACGCACGCACGTTTTTTGTTTGATTGATTCATTTTCTATGGCTTTCTTTTATTTAAAGCCAGAAAATATTTTTACATTGTAAGAATTTGAGATGGGGATGATAATAATTGTTTATGATACATGTTTTACTAATTAATCCATAACTGGGGGGAGAAGAGATGGCTTCATACCTTTCCCAAGGGTATTTGCATGTAAGGGAATATAACAAATGCCACAAGGAATTGGAACTCAACTCTCTGATTAAGAATTCCAAGCCATTATTCATTAAACCACTAGCATATCCAAGCTTACAAAACCTGGTATTCACAAGCAGTCACCCATCTAGATACTGACCTGGATCAACATTGCTTAACTTTGTTGATCATATATGGTGTTTCAACATGATGTGGCTATAAGCCTCTTCTAGTAATGAGATATAGTGAATAAAATAAAAGGAATTATATATAAGTAGTATGGCCAAGTGGTTAGAACATTCACATTCAAACTGAGGTCTGATTGGTTTGGTTTGGTTTGGTTTGTTATGTTTTACGGCATATCAACCTCAATGGGTCATTTAATGCTGACAACTTTTTTTTATTTTCCTGGTAATATTTTTGTTTTGTCAAAAATCTATTTCTGTTAATATTTTTTTTCCTCAAAAACGTATAGCTGGTAATATTATTTTTTCAAAAACATATTATCAGAGGCCTTGCTGTTGGACGTAGTTTATCATCTTGCCCAGGACGTGGATGTAGTTTATCATCATACCCAGGATGCACTAAGGTTTGAACTTGAGTCCAGATCCACAATTATTTCCACACAATAGCGCCTGGAATAACTCAAAATACACCCATTACCACCTACCAAAATAACTGTTAGAATAATACAACAAATTACCCACTATACAATACAATAGACTACCCACAATGCATCCCTGACAAGCATATATAAATAGTTGAGCAAAAACACAATACACATGGCTCGACTGTTGCATTTAGCATGAAACAGACTATTGTCTGTTGGTGTTGACTTCAATGTCCATTTCTATATTTACATACACTCTATCCCTGATATTGAGCACTTTAACCCATAAATATAGAATACCTTAAAACTATATTTTATCATATATATATATATATATATATATATATATATATATATATATATATATATATATATCGTTAGGTAATGAAATATTTGGTAATCCATATGGATAATCCCAAGGAGGATGTAATCCAGAGAGCTCAATGTAAAAAATTTAACTAATTCAACTTATATATATATATATATATATATATATATATATATATTATCATGATATAAGTTATTTTTATTTTTTTAGGTTTACATGTAAGTTGCTATTCCTGTTTCTTTTTATTTTCTTAAACTGTGAAATGAATACACAGCCTAGATTGACTTGTCTTACTAAAAAAAAAAGTGCTTCCCAATAAGAATTGAACCTGATCCTCTTTTTTCATTTATATTAGCCATTTCCTTATAAGGAAACATTTAGCATCTATTGACCAAGCAGCCAGTAGTTCTTTTGGTTGAAATTTCTAATAAAACAATTTTTCAGGAAAATAGGTTTTTCAAGTCAAGTAACTGTTATTGATCATTACAGTATTGACGGGAGGGAGGCTTTCTTACTAAACTTTTTCTTGAAGTAGTGTGGAATATCAACATCTTGATTATGTCACTATTTTCTATTTGAGTTTCATGTACTATCCATTTTAGTTGCTACTACTGTTAAAAGTACTCAAGTGAAGTGGTTTCTGTTATCTTTTATTGTTTGTGATTCTGTAGTGCTAGTCCACGAGGTTTGAGCTAGTATATTATTCACTAAGACCTACATACTTCACTTGCTCAAAGCCATTTTTAACTATTGAGCTGAGAAAGTGGTTGTATACAGCTGACAGCTTAATGTCACTACATTAGTGAAAGGATTTGTTTATGCACATTATCATTTAATTAGAATAGATATTCAGTTATAGGTATGATGATGTTCTTTTGTTTACATCGTGTTTAACAAGTATGTATCTTTAATTAGCTAGTAAGTAGCAGGATAAGCAAGGGCAAGGGAGGATCCGCCTACAGTAATGGTAATGGTAAAGTTAGCCATTTCCTTATATGGAAACACTTGGCATTCATTGACCAAACAACCAGTTCTATATCTGTCTATATTTCTGAGATGTAACTATTTACACTATTTACTTTGGTCAGGCTGTTGTCCTCATCTTTCTTGTCATATTCATGACGTTTCGGACATTGTATGTTCCAGCCTTCTTCAGGTGATATACTTTAGAATTTCGAACAGAACCCTTTTTTTCATCCACCAGAATAAGTTGTTCTAGTTCCATGTGCCATGCCTTTTCTGGATATCTCAGTTTCAGATTTCAGTAATTACAAGGGTTCAGTTCTAAATTCCAATGTATATCACCTGAAGAAGGCTGGAGCATACACTGGCCGAAACGTCATGAGTATGACAATAAAGATTAGGACAACAGTTTGAACAATGTAAATAGTGTTAATAGACAGTTCTATTGTTGGTGAACATTTATAAAATCTTTCTCTAAAAACAATTTTTCAGGATAATAAGTTTCTCAAGTTCCCTGTCATGATCCTTTCCAGTATTGTTGAGGCTTATTATACATATTCATACTATTGTGCTCATCTTTATTATTATTAACTAGCAGCATGCCCCGGCGTTGCCCATGCTTGATTCAAAAATCGTACGACTCATACAGCAATCGCTATCACTTGACTTAAAATATTTTTGCCCTTCCTTGCCTTTAAAGGAGTGCCCTTTGCCGTGCTGATGTTGCTACATGCCTTACTTCTTGCCTATCTCACACTGCAAATTTTTCTAAGCTCTATACTAAACATTAAATCTGTTACGAAAAAAGAACTAAACAAAATGAACACAAAACGATCAGCTTTAGAAAAGGACTCGTAACTGGAAAAATCAAATGAAAAAGAATGTTAACAACAAATACTTTTTCACACCCAACCCAGTTCTGCGGAATCAGAATCAACATTGAGTTTAAGCAAGCAAATGAGCCAATTGGAGTAAAGTGCCATGCAGATTTAAATTTATTCCCACTTGTGACGAATGCAGCCATCGATTTTTTTTGCATGCTAGCATGCTAGTTAACATTCATGTCAGTCAGCTGTTGGCTCTCACACTGGCCAATAGAATCTTCCTGTCTATTCGAAGGCAGCCAGCTATAGGCTCTCACTCTGGCCAGTAGAAAATGGCTGCAAACTGCATGAAAATTTCCATAGAAGGAGTTGGGAAATGCAAAGTTGGTGTTGGTCTTGGCCTTCCCGCTAACTTGGAGCATGTGCATGTAAATTTTGGTGCAAATCCTTGAAAATTGTGGCCATGCATTCGTTACATACACACACACATCCTGCCTTTTATAGATAGAGATACAACACTTCAGTCATTGTGTCTGAAGGCCATTTTAGGTGCTTGACAATCCAGGTAACCTTTAGAGAATTTCAAACTGAACCCTTTATTTAAGTTATAGGGGTAGATTATTCTTGTTCCAGCTAGTCATATATTCACCTGGGCCTTCAGTCAAACAGGAATGTCAGGAAGTGACATCACAATAAATGGGAATTATCCAATAAATATTTATGATCCTTTATTAAGGTGAAGAATGTGTTGGTAGCATAATGATTATCAGCACAGAAAGTGGCATCATTGAACTGAGTTCAAATCCTTTCCTGTTGCATTCATTTTAATACAAATGTTCATGAAAAAGGCACGAATCTACCTCTTCTCTCCCCAGCTGTGTGCTAAATAATACAGTAGACTGGATCTTATAGACTGTCTATAAGAAGGATTACTCAGAATTCAAAACTCTCAAAAAGACAATGTGAAAGAATTCTTGTCTTTTCTAAGAAGTCATATTATTTTCAAGATAATAAAGGAATAATTTACACTATAGGCCAAAAGTTATGAACCATCTTCTGGATTTTGAAGAACTGCCTAAAAATTGAAAGTTGGGTTCCTTTTTCAAAACTAATTTGCTAGCTCACTTCAGCCCAGAGGGATTTTCCATTCCTAAAAGGTTTTATAATATACTAGATCACCTGTGACCCTTTCGGTCAATCTTGTTATATTTACTGTTTATATTTAATTTCATGAAGAGTTTGTGAAAGTAGAGATATTTTAAAAATACATTTATTTGTAGTTATTGAAGTTACACTAAAAAATTGTCTCTTTGAAGAAAGTTGAACAATAAGATCTTGGAATGTCAAAATTTGAAGTGTTTGGATTCGATACAATAACATAAAATATTGTTGTGGTGCTGCATGTAATTCAGCCGCTTAGAATAATCAAACAATTTTCTTTGAAAGAATAAAATTCAGGAGAAAAGACAATGTAGTTTCAACAAATGAACATTAATTTAATATAACAAGAATACAAGCAATTGGTCATAGTTTGGAAAATAATGCCTTTTTCTTTGGGTTAATAAAATTCTGAAATAAAATATAAATTCTCTTTGTGTACCTATGTGAGAAACAATAAAATGTTGTTATATGTGTGTTTGTGTGAAAAGGTTAACACGTGTGTGCAGGGTTCATAGTTAAGAGGATACAAGAGATAGAATTTGTTTCTTACTGTGTACAGTGTTGCCATAGTCTGAAGCAGTCTCTGAAGTTTGTCAGCATTGTCGCTTTTAGCATGAGGTCATGAAGTTCACCAGTGAGAGTGGCATGGACCTTGATGACAGCTGTGTGTATCCTGCTTGGAGCTGGATTTCATGTGTTTCATACACTTTCTCGTTAGAAAATTGGCTCCATCCCCCATTTCCTACACGATAATAAATTTACATATTTCTTTTCCCAACTTTCTCTATATACTTGTTTATATCTTTCTTTTCCTCACTCTCTATATATGACGTCTGGCAAACACACAAGATACAAAGTTCACAGAGTTTATATAGTAATAAGATTCAATAATAATAACAAAATTATCTCTTTACTACATAAAATTTCCTTAAAATTTTTGCTCCTTTTGCCTAATCTACCTCGTCGTTGTTTTTAAAAATATGCTATCTGTTGAGTATGTTGCAGATGGTTTTGGTAGGTTTCCATATATCTTTAAATGTTCTAATTGAGTAATGGTCAGGGAGATGGATGTAACATGAGTTTTTTTTATAGGCATGTAGTGGTATATATATATATATATATATATATATATATATATATATATATATACAGACACACACTTTGAAAATGTTAAAAATACAGGGATGCTTATCATTAAATTCAAATTTTAAAATTTTGACATCTAGTGTATCTAGATACATAGCCTAGGTTCTTATTCATCTTTCCATACATTTTATTTTTATGGCCTTTGTTTTCTTAAATATCCCACATTGTATTAAAATGAGTTCTTTTTTTTGGGGGGAAAGCTTATATATTGTATGATCCTGGACATAGATTTACTGTAGAAGATTCTGAAATTTTTTTTTAATGAAATTCACCACAAGCAAGGCAGTAAAGCCATTAAGACACAAGGGGGTTTACTGGGTGTGAAAGAGTTTGAAATCAGAAAACATTATAAAGGAGTGGGGACAATAGAAGAGTAATCAGGAAGACAATAGATTATGATTGACATTGCATTTAAATTTTTGAAAATCAAAGTTGGTCGGAAACATGGAACTGGAAGAGTATTCCACAAGCAAGAAAAGAAACTGCTAGCATAGAACTTACGGTTACATCTAACCAATTGACAAACCCTCATTTTCAATCTCGTATTGTACTTAAATACATAAAGTATAGGTACCATAGCAAAGACTTCATCCAAACAATTACCACAAAAATATTTACAGAAAAGGCACAGAGAAGCATCTTTACATCCATTGGAAAGTGACGGAAGCCAAGATGCCAGGTCAGGACCAATAATATTGATGATTGCCTTAACAAATTACTTTTCCCTTTAATTAAAATTACATTCTTTAAGTTAAAATAACCATCATACCTGTGGATGTTAATAAGCTTGTGGGTTTTGTGTGCATTTTTGGTGAAGATGTCTGTTCAATATATAAACAAAAGAAAATAAAAGAAGCATACAAAAAAAACTTGAGTTTCTGTTATAGACGATTATTTCTTTTATGCTGACTGTATTGAAACAAAGTTAAATGTTTCTTGAGTATTTCCATTTTCCTTTTTGTTTCAGAAATTATTTATGGGAAGTAATGATAAGAATGGGTAAAGATGGTCAAGCTCAAGACAGCCTCATTCTGTACTTCATGATTATGGCTGCTAAAACATGTCCAACAATGTTAGCAAGCAGGAAAAGTTCAATTGTCAGTGGACTGGGGAAACTAACATTCCCCAGTGGGAATACTATTACTGCATGGGTCACATCTTGAAGCCAAAAGGGGAAAGAGAAAGAGACTGTCCTTTCCAGTAGTGGGGTCATAAAATTGCACATGTGACTAGAAAACTTTTCCGGTTTCTTTATAATTTGCATCATAGGAAAATTGACTTATTTATTTTTTTTATTCATTATTATTATTTTATTTATTGGTTTTGTTTCATTTTCCACACATATCTATTACAATGAATGACTAATCAAATGAATGTATTGCAGTAAAATAATCTTTTTGTTTTCCTTATAATTTATTTAAATTCCTGGATGCTTAACCAATGTATTTTAGGGGGTATTTTTTGTGGTCTATTTTCTAAATTCCTGTTTCAAGTTTTATTTGCTATTATTTTCTTTCATATTAATTAAATCTATTATTGTTTTAGAAATAGTTGTAACAAATTTTATATTAAGTTTAAATAAATTCTTTTCAATTATAATTGTTATTGAGTGGGTAGATAGTATTATATGCCAAGTTTTATCAAAATTCTAAGTACATTTAAGTAGAAATTTAAAATTATTCTGGATTTTATTTTGTTGTTGTGGTGTGTATAGAAAGTTATGTCATCACATTTATTTACATGCTGTCTAGTGTCCTCATCTTTATTGTTCTTATCACATTTTGTAGGTAGGATAAAGGGTTCAGTTTGGAATTTCCTGTAGGTTACCCAGATCAATATAAACTTGATGAAGGCCAAGGGCGCGACTGGAAACATTGTGATAACAACAACAATGATGAGGACAATTGTCTGCATATAAATAGTGTAAATAATGATAAATCCTCATCCAAGAAATTCAGGCCGAAATCATATTTGGTAGTGGATTTCTGGTAGACAGATAGTTTTAGATCAAGGAAAATTAATACATTGTTTTTTTTCTAATTGTTATCACCCTAGGCAATGTAGTAAAGCCATTAAACACAATACTTTACAGGGTGCAGAAGAATTAGGAACAGAAACATTAAAAATGAGCAGAAAAAGAAAAGAGTAATCAGGAGGACAGTAGAAAGCAATTGACATTGCATTTAAATTTTTGCAGCTTAAAGTTGGCTGGATATTTTGTTTCTGTTTCATAAATAAATTCACTTGTATGTTTGATGTTGTTTAATTTACAATATCTGGTAATAATGTTTTGCAGGAGTATACATGATCATTGATATATCAGAAACATTGAGACTGTTTAGTTATGTATATTTAGATATATTGATATTTTGGGGGAAAGATATATAACAAAGTAGAAAAAGTTTTTGTGCGATGCATTTTGTCATTTAGGATTCAATCGGACTAAGTTTATGTTTACATTGATATGACTACACATGTGCATGAAGGAGAGACACTGGGAATTTTAAATTTAAAAATCATTTTTTATATGTGTTTTGGGTATACAATCTAGGTGATTTCGTTTTGATTCTTTTTCCTTTTGTTTCCATCACTTTTGTTATTAAATATCCCACACAGATCTACCAAAAATGGTGAAAACTAAGAACCTGGATGCAAATTTACTGTGGATGATCCTAGTTTTTAAAGCATTTCTTAAACATTTTTGTCTTAGTGAATTGTTTTCTCTTTTAATTAGAAGAGCATTTTTTATATCAAAATTGTGGTCAGTATTGTTATAGTGAGCAACTAATGTGTTTAATGAGTTGTTTTGTAAAATATCTCTTTTGTATTCATATAATCTTTTATTTAAATTTCTTGAGGTATCTCCTCTGTATTTTTTTGTGGCAATCATTACAGGTAATAGAGTAAATTCCTCCTTCAAGTTTTAGCTTATTTTTTTGTTATAAGTATATAGGCATGGATATATACGTATACTTTATGGAGAGATATATTAGGAATGAGTTATATGGTCTGTTTACTACTTATATTAAATATGAGAAAAGGTTCCCAGCAGTCTTTTCTGATGATATGAGACTGAATACACAGTAAAAAAACAAACATTTTTCTGGAAAATTTTGCACATATCTACGATATGTTTAGTGTTCATTTCTGTGTCCACACTGTGCAAATTTAAGCAGAGTAATAGATTGGCAGCTAGATCTCATCATTTTATAGTTGAAATTGTTAGATGTAACTGTAACTTCTATACTGACAATTTCTTCTCTTCCCACTGAGTAACCTCCTCATGTCTTAGAAGCTTTATCACCTTACTTGAGGATAAATGATTAAAAAAAAGCACTCTATCCTCAATGTTCATGTCATGACTAAGTGTACTGGACTTGTTCTCTCCCAAAATCTGTAACTATGGTTCACTCAGCATAATTGCAGTATAAACCACAAGTCAGCTTTGTTGGTGCTGAAGAAACACAACTGTGCCTGAGCAGGTGTCTGCAAAAGGGATTAGCAAGCTTTCTTAGCAGAAAAGACAAGTGTATTTAAAAACAGGCAGCCAACCATTACTATTATTACATGTGCTTAAATGTACCAACTACTTGAAGGATGGCAAAGATTGTATCCCATTAATCTTACAAGTAAGGAATGTCGACTTGTTGAGAATTGACAGCTATGTTGGGTTGGCCATGTCTTCCACATGCCTGTGGACTCACTTACAGAACACGCTTTCTTCAGTGAATTGGAGTCAGGCAAAAAGGATTACAATGGTCAGTACAAGCAATACAAAGACCTAGTCAAAGCTGTTATGAACACTTGTATGGTAGCAAAGAACAACAAATGAAACAACAGTACTGCTGCTGAGGCAAAAGGAAAAGAAAACAAGAATTGTAAATATAAAATTCTTTTGTATTGACAGTACAGCAGATGCAAGTGGAATGTAGGCAAGGGAGGTAGCTTTGAAGAAAGGGTAGGAGTTGCTGTGCTTGTTGGGTCAGTTGACTGAGGTCACAGTAGTGACGTCAAAAGAGGCTTGGAGTGGATTAGTGAAGCTTGCTATTTGCTACGAATATCACTTTGCCAATACAGAGGAAGTGAGCAGAATGTCTATGTGGGCTTGGCGCAGGTGTGTAGAGGAGAGTGGATCTGGAGTGGATATATGTGTCAAGTCAGTTGATCGAAAACACAGTGGTGATGTTGAGAGCCTGTTGTGCATTAACAGTTGGACTGTTCTTCTTGCTTCTCTTGCAGTCATTTATGAGTGGCTTTCTTAAAAGCAAATCTGGTCGCTCCTGAGGTCATCCTTTTTCTTTGGTGGCAACATTCAGGATTGGCTTCTTTTATGTTGTATTTCTGATTTTTGAGGGGATTTGTTTTGTGGGCTAGATGTTATGCTTGGAGTCCCTGCACAGAGGATGACATTTTTTAATTTGAGCTGACATGTAGAATGAATCTGAAAGAGATCTAATTTGTAGTGGAGTAAAACAGCCATCCTGAAGATCTGTAATATCTTCCTGAGCTAATTAGAAAAGATGGATGGTTATTCAGCCATTTAGTAACATTCTACATAGATACTGTTCAAACCACAGAAGCAAAGTTAGTCCATAAGCAGAGGAAAGCTATCAAAGATGTCCCACACAGACTTCTTTCTCTACTACCATTCAAGGTCTTTTCAGATGCCCTACTTGTGGAAAAGTGTGCTGTTCCCATATTAGTCTATTCAGACCAAGAAGGACACATCCACCTGGAAGAGAACCAGAAAAGATGGTCTACAATGATGATGCTGACTTGTTGAGAAAATTAGCTTTTGCAATCCTGATTTTTACTTGGTTTTGAAAACTAGACCCAGGCACCAACAGAAGATATACAACTGTTTTAGATGCTTAGTAGACAATGCTAGTAACATTTTATCATTACTGAGCAGGCTTTGAATTTACTTGTGATAATGAATGTGTGTATTCTCAATGAAGCTCCTTACTTTGAACAACTATTGGGACACAAATTCACCCCAAACTACAAGTGGAACTTATATATACAGTATCTCATTGAAGATACTGGGAAAATGGTCAGTTCCTTGTACTACTCCAGAAACTCTCTGATTCTACCTGGCATGTTCTATCTTTACAAGAGTTAGATTTAGACCAAAAAGTATTGCTGCTTGTTATATTCCGTGCTAATAGGAATATATCCTTGAAAAACAAGGTAGATAAAATAAGTAAAGGTTTAATGTAAAAAACCAGTACAATAAGAATAAAGGTAACAGTTATGCACAAGGTCATTGCAAGTCAATCCAGTAGTGAGTGCTACTATTGGAAGGTTGGTAGTTCTCACGTAAGTCTAAGTCGTACTTAACAGATCCCAGCTAGTATATTTAGCTACCCACCCATGAGGGTTGCATGTGGCACAAGGCCGCTTTAACATGGTTTCTCCGAGCCCGTAGGCTCGGCCAAAAATATTCCCTTTTTGAACCTGCATAAACGAGGTCAGCGTCAACCTCCCCAAACGAGACTCTGCCCTTCGGTGGACCCTCGTCCCGGTTCCTCTCTGCCCAAAGGCAGAGATTTGACTGTTTAGCTGGAACAGATCCCAGCTAGACTCTGTAGAACATTGACTTACAGATACTTATAGGTAGTTACTACATATAGAGTAGCCACTCATGGGGGTGACAGGTTATTCCATTACATCATTGCCATAACCTGGGATGGAGCTGCCAAATCATCACTCCCCAGACTTGATAGAGTTCAAAAGCATTTACATAAAAATTTCCTGATTCCACCTACCATATTCTATCTTTACAAAAGTCAGATCAAACCAAAAATGAAGCATTGCTGTCATACCTGGGTTGGAGCTACCAAATCCTCCCTCTCCAGACTTGACAGATGATATTTCTTTTGAGTCATTTATTAGACAGGATTATCAGCATACTGATTGGGTTACATTTTGTGACTTTTACAAGACGTACTTTGGATTGATATTTTTAACCTTCTTAATTAGAATTGTGCCACAGAGATTTCTTCTTGGGTTAAGGCTTTTGTACCTTTTCAGAAATACCAGGTAAAACCTCAATCTTCTTGGTTCACACCTGCCTGTTCAGGTGTTATAGCCCACAGGATTCACTTTTTCCATCCATACCAGCATGATAGTTCCAGTTGCAACAGACACCTCTTGGTGCCTGGTCATAATAATTGTAAATGTGTCCTCAAAGTCTTTGCTGATAGAATGAGGCACCGTATAGCCTCTGACAAGGTTGGTTCTCGTGACTACTGGAGGCTTTATAATAGTGTGTCAAATAAGAGTAAGTCTTTTATTTCTCTTCTCTTCACTCAATTTGAGGTATTAACATCTACTGCTGATAAAGCAGAATGTTTTGCTCATAAATTCTCTTCAAATTCTACTCTTGACTCATCTGGAGTATCTTTGCCTGACTTTCCACTTAGAACTAGGTCTCTGTTGAGTGATATGCATATAACACCATCTATGTTTTCTGCTATCATCTCTAAATTGGATACACAGAAAGATTAAGAAATTAAATTGGCTCCTTCTATTGGCCTATTACCCTTCTACCTCCTTTTTGACAAAGTATGAGGGGATCTAATCCACTTCAAATTGGTTATGCATCACATCTTGCGGTGCCTTCTTTCAGATAAGTAATATGGCTTTGCTTTGCTAGATCAACAGCTCATATATTAATGTTTATTGCTGAGAGAGTCTATTAAGCTTCAAGTATGATTGGTGAAGTTCAGGCTACCAAGGAAACTACCAAGAAAACTATGATTGGTGAAGTTCAGGCTACTAAGAAAACTGGCATGCCACACACTGTCAAATACCTTTGTGATGTCCAACTCAACAGTTGGACATCTCAAAGGCATTTGACAGTGTGTGGCATGCCAGTTTTCTTCACAAGTTGAAAGGTTATGGTATTTCTGGATGAATTTTTGAACTGATTCTTTCTTATCAAATCACAAAATCAGGGTTGCCTTGAATGGCTACTCTTCTAGATCTTTTTGCATAAATGCAGGTGTCTGCCAGGGTTCTATCCTTGGACCTATGTTGTTTCTAATTTTTATTAATGACCTTCCTGATGTCATCAGTTCATAACTTGGTATCTATACTGATGATACAAATATTTATTCTTGCCTTAATAGTAAGTCTGATCAGTTCAATATGGTCAAATTGGCAGCTGATCTCAAAAATTATCTTCAATCTGTGATTAACCGAGGCAAGAAATGTCTTGTTAATTTTGATGCTTCCAAAATGGAATTGCTCTTTTAATCATTTGAGAGACCCCATTTTGCCTTCCATCATTATTTCTGATGTTAACTTCCAGGAGAGTGTCACATTGCACCTTCTCAGTTTAACATTTTCCAATGACATGAAGTGCAAAGATTATACTGACTCAATTGCTAGGTCTGCTGCTAGGAAAGTTGCTTCACTGTGTCATGCTTGACAATTTTTCTCACTAGAATCTATCTTACACATTTATAAGTTTACCATTCATCCATGCATTGAATATTGTTGCCACATTCAGTCTGGTGCTTCTGCTATATATTTAGAGATTCTTGATAAAATACAAAGAAGAATCTGCAAAGTTATTGGTCCTGACCTGGCATCTTGGCTTCAGTCACTTTCCCACTGCCATAATATAGTTTCCCTGTGCCTGTTCTATAAATACTTTTCATGGTAATTTTTCTGGTACCAAGATTTTAAGAATTGAAACACATTACTAGATTGGCATCTTGGTCTCATCTTTTACACTTGAAATAGCTAGATATGACCATAAGTTCTATGCTGAGAGTTTCTTCACTTGCACTTCTTACTTGTGGGACTCCCTTCCAGCTTCTTGCTTTCCAGTCAACTTTGATTTTCAAAAATTTAAATATAATGTCAATAGATATCTTCTGTCATCTTAATTCCTATTCTTTTATTGTTTTTACTCCTTAATAATGTTTTCTCCCATCTTCTCTCACACTCAGTAACACATTGCATCTTAGTGGCTTTATTGCCTTGCATTAAAAGCAAACTCTACAGCACCTTTCCCACAGATGAAATGCCACAAGACTATTACTACCCTCTTGTTATTTCCATGGGAAATGTTCAAATGCACTGCCTTCCTTTCTTCCACCAGTTCAGATTCTAATGATCAGGAGGGGACCTTTGTCATGTCCATAAAGAAATACATAAATAAAAAATTAATTATATTGTCATGATGTTGTGTTCATAAAAATAAATAAAAATTAATTATAATGTTAAAAATAATTATAATAAAATTATTATAACAATTATAATTATTATTAATTCACTCATTCTGAAGCAATGAGAATTGACTTTACTTTTCTCCTCTACACATACAAACACATGATATTCTCACTATCAGAAAAGCAGTCCACACTGTCAGGTTGTCAACATGTGAGCCAACAAAAATTGCAGATCCTTTTCCTCTTTCAGGCCATAATAGTAACATTTATCTGTTAATACTCAACAAAAATTCAAGGTAAGAAATCCCCAGATACTTCCTATATTTTTCCAACTATATTATCTGGACACTCATTACACACATCTATAAAAAAGAAACACAAGAAAGACTGGATATACTTTACTTATTCTTTATCTTATCATTCTGTCAGATTCTGATCCATATTTGATCTACATTTGACTCTAAACTCACAATTTTACTGAGTATTATTGTCTCTCATTTCCCCAACACTACATAACAACCAGATAATAATTATTAAGCATTTTGTTGTTTCTACATCTTGCTGTTTCTTGTTTTCATGAGTATTTTTGTATATATAAATGTTAGAGGGATTATAAAGATTTACTCAGAATTATAATTCCCCTACAAGATATTTACAGCTAAGATCTGCCATGATATATCCTAAGGGTCAAATCATCCTCATTCCTCATTTTAATCCACTGGTAAGAAGGAGGTTTCACTCAGACAACTTTTTCCTAAGAACCAAGAGGAGGAGGCTTTCCCAATCACTACAATCTTAACTTCTTCAATTCAAAGTCAACCATTATCTTTTTTTTTCAAGCATTTCATCCCAAGCAAGGCATGAGTGCAACTAGTATGCAAGGGAGCTACAGAGAATGAAAGTAATGTAAAAGACTGGGTATAGCGAGGAAGAACGGAGACAGATAAAAAGAAGGCCGGGGATCAAAGCATCAGAAGATGTCATTTGACATTACATTTAAATTCTTGAAGATTATATTTATCAGGGAAACAAGTAAGAGGAAGGGAGTTCCACAGTTGGGAAGTGCAAGAGAAGAAGCTGTTGGAATAGAAGAGGTGGTTACATTTAACTGTTTTGACAGTAAAAGGGTGAGACCGAGATGCCAACCTAGTAGCACACTCAAATTCATGCAGTCAGGGCACCAGTGAAATTGACTCCTCAGAGCAAATGCCATAAAGATATTTATAGAAAAGACAGTGAGAAGATCTATCCTAAATATTTTCATAATCTACATTTACTTCCTCCTTTCACATCCATCTAATTTCATTCAGTTACGCTCTAAGCTTGATTGGCTCTTGGGCTTCATATTGAGTGAGTGTTTAGTAAAAAAACGAAGAAAGATAAAATAATGAACTGATTCAGATTGCTCGATAGATATAAATGATATATTTCCTGGGGTGTTTTTGATTATAAGAAAGAAAATGTGAGATAATTTTGCGCACTTTGAAAAGTTATTGCTGTTGACTCATTTTTTTTTGGCAAATGACCAAGATGATGTGGTCAGAACCAACTGTGTGGGATTGATTCAATAAAATATTATAATATAATTGCCAAGCCTTTCCTTGTCTTCTTCAGGCAACACCTTTAAATAAACAAAAATGGCAATTGAGCTAACTTGGTCAGGAATATACAATTAATTGCCTCGATGATCTCTCCCCAGCCACCTGCAAACAAAAGTAATCTTTCTGCAGGGTCCCTCAGGCCTCATAAACAGCTCATAGCCATCATCACTACAAGCATTGTTTATCTGAGACAGTTCACTCTGTACAAGTAACATTTTGTTTTGTTAATGATTCATCAAATGGAAATGTTTTTTAATATATAGAAAAGTTGGAGTGAATATAGCACATTAAGCTATGAATGTAGTACTGCATGTTTCAGAATGCAGCACCCCCCCAATGAATAAAAGGATGTAATAATTTAATTCTCTTTGTCAGATCAATTGACATATGAGGAGATGCTGAAAAATTTGGGGCCCAACCAAGAAAGAATTTCCACTCGTACCAATTTTTTTTTAATTGCTTCACCCCAAGCAAAGCAATAATGCCACTCAAATACAGGGTGTTACAGGGACTGAAAGTGAAAGAGATGGAGAGGACTGAGAATGTGAAGAATTAAGGAAAGGACAAAAATGAACAGGATTCAAAAAGACAGAAGATAGCAATTGATATTATATTTAAATTTTTGAAGAGTGTAGTTATTGAGGAAGCAAGAAATCAGAAGGGAGTTCCACAGGTGGGAAGTGAGAGATAAGAAACTGTTAGAGTAAAAGTAGCAGTTGCATCTAGCTAGTTCAACAGTAAAATGGTGAGACCTAGTTGCCAATCTAGTAGCATGCTTAAATTCATGCACTTGAGCCACTACAGAAAGAAGCTCATCAAAATAGTTGCCATGAAAATATTTGTAGAAAAGACAGATGAAGCTATGTCACATCGCAAGTGAGTGAAGTCAAGATGCATGATCAGGATCAATTATATTACAGACCCTTCTTTGGATTTTGTCAAGAATCTCAAGAAAAATTGATTTTTAGTCATTTAGTATGATTTTGAGAAGCATATCAGGCCAAGAATATTTCTGCACACACTTTTATGACTGAGAAGATCAAATATAAATTATGTGCAAAAGTTTTCAGGTTTTTTGCCTTTTATTAATTTGTATTCAGTCTCTAGTTTTACTAAAAATAATGCTGGGAACTTTTTTAACTCATCTAGTATAAGCCAGCACAATATTCCCTTTATCCTGGGAAACTGCTTTCAAACAAGACATACTTTATCACTAACCTATGACAAGCCACTGAAGTATTCTCTTCTATAATAGTTTCCTGTAGCTTAGTGGTAAAGCACTTCTGGCTTGAAAATGGTTTTCTAAGATAAGGGAAATACAGTTTTGATTTATGTAAAGAAGCACATTCTCTTTAGTAGAACTCTCAAGCAAAAAGTCTAGTAGATATTAAATTTCATTGTTTTAAAATAAACAGGTATGCCAACTCAAACATGTATACCCAGTGAATATAATATTCATGGTTACAAGAAATATATATATATATATATATCAGGTCATCCCATAAGTTCTGTCCAAATTTTGAATAAAGAAAACAAGTGACCAAATGTTACATTTAATTACAGAGTCAATCAATAGTGTATTTTCCCTGATTATCTATGACTTCCTTCCATCTATTAACAAGCTTACTAATTCCATTACTGTAAAATTCTTTTGCCTTTGATTCGAAGAACTCACAAATGTCAGTTTTAACCTCTTCCTGTGTGACAAAAGCTGTTTCTTCCAAATGATTCTGTAAGCTACAAAACAAATTGTAGTCTGAAGGAGCAAGATTGGGAGAATAAAGTGGATGAGGAATTTTCTCCCAACCAAGTTCTTTGATCTTTTGTGACGTGATTCTTGCTGTGTGGGGTCGCGCATTGTCCTGACAAAACATCACCCCTTTTGGATTCACTATAGCAGGTTTTTTTTTCCTCAAAGCTTGGTTCAAATGCTCTAATTGCTGACAGTATATTTGAGCATTAATTGTTGTATTAGGTGGTAAGAATTCAAAGTGGATTATTCATATTATTATTTATTGAAAGAAGAACCTTTTGCCCATGAAATTCCCTTCTTTGCTGTGGCTGGGGTCCTTCCCCTTTACCAAGCCACTGTCTATGTTGCTTAACATTTCGACAAAAGATCCATTTTTCGTCGCCAGTCACAAGTCTATCCAAAAAAGGTGAAACAGGTTGGCAAGAATGGAGAGAAGAGCAGATGTCAACTCGGGATTTGTGGTTGTTTTCAGACAATTCATGAGGAACCCATTTTCCAACTTTAGAAACTTTTCCAAGTTGTTGAAGATGATGATAAACAGTTGTATGGTTTGAACTGAGAACCACTGCCAATTCCTCAACTGATAAAGCAGGATTTTCTTCAGGGGCTGCTTCAAGAAGCTTTTCATCAAACTCAACTGGACGTCCGGTTCAATCTTCACCTTCAAGGGTGAAATCTCCACCTCTGAATTTTGCAAACCATCTTCTGCAAGTTCTTTCGTTCCCACATTCCTCTCCATAAACTGAGTGAATGTTTCTAGCTGCTTCGGATGCTGAGTTTCCTTTCTTGATCTCATAAGGCATTATGTGCCTCAAATGATTTTTGGGTACTTTCATGTTAGCAGGGTTTTAATCAAATTTAATTTTATTGTTCTCAGAAATAAAATTTGATCAGTTTAAATGCATCTAAACATAAAAATAATGTTCAGCTCCATTAGACATTATAAAATACTCTTTAAATTTTGTTCATTTTAACAAAAAGTTAAAATTTGGACAGAACTTATGGGATGACCTGATATATATATATATTTATTAAAGACATTTTTATGTTTAACGTTCTTTTTATAGATACAAGTATTTAAGTAAATGCTCTGTTTATAATATACAGTATTAAATAACATTTACCGGCCTGAATGTCCGAGAAATTTTCATAGAAAATATTCATCCTTTGAAATGTCTTTAATAAATAAATTGTCGTCCTTTGAAATGTCTTGAATAAATAAATTGTCAGACTTTGTCCATTTCTTAATGTATATATATATATATATATATATATATATATATATATATATATATATACATATATATATATATATATAAGGTCTCCCACATTGCATGCAGGAGGTAATAAAATAGAGCTCAATGTATAATAACAGAGCTAAAATTAATATTAATACAAAATATACATTTTGTTCTTTACCATTTAGTACAACTCTGAGTTTCATGCACAAAGCAATCACTAGACAGGGATTGAAAAGTGAAAAAGTTTTAAAATACATGTTTGATGATTGCCTCATGCATGAAACTCAGAGTTGTACCAAACAGACAGCAACAAAATATATATTTATTAGTAGTATATATATATATATATATATATTTATTAGTAGCATATATATATATATATATATATTTATTACTAGCATATATATATATATATATTCATTAGTAGTATATATATATATATATATATTTATCAGTAGTGTATATATATATATATTTATTAGTAGTAGTAGTAGTAGTATATATATATATATATATATATATTCATTAGTAGTATATATATATATATATATATATTCATTAGTAGTATATATATATATATATATATATATATATTTATTAGTAGTATATATATATATATATTTATTAGTAGTATATATATATATATATATATAAATTTATTAGTAGTATATATATATATATTTATTAGTAGTATATATATATATATATATATATTTATTAGTAGTATATATATATATTTATTAGTAGTATATATATATATTTATTAATAGTATATATATATATATTTATTAATAGTATATATATATATATTTATTAGTAGTATATATATATATATATTTATTAATAGTATATATATATATATATATATATATATATATATATTATTAATAAATATATTATATATATATATATATATATATATATATATATATATATATATGATGGACTCTTCCATTGATTTTGATGCATGAGGATCTGATAACCTCATTCAGTTATTATGTTTGTGTCGTATGTGACACTTCAGTCTCACTAATCACCTGCATACAAGTCCACATATTGTGCAATAGTGAGTATCTCGAGACATAGCAACAGGAATATTTGCTAATGCTTTTGGCCATTGTCTTTCATCTTTTAGCTGGTCAATACAAGTTATTTCAAAATTTCTGATATCACTCTGGTACAAATATCTCCAGTTATTTTCTATCCAGCATATATATATATATATATATATATATATGAATTGGAATCAAATACAGAAGATCAAATATAGATTGGAATCTGACAATGATAGGATAAACATTTCAGATTTGTTCTTTATCCTATCATATATATATATTTGCTATATTTATAGAACAAGATAAATCATTTCTTAGAACTTCTTGTGAAAATGATGTATGATATATATACTTGAGTACAGTGCGATTTTTTATGATCAGTTTTTTATGTTATGTTATTTTAAGGCAGCACATCCAAACTATTCCATCAACCATTTTCTGTTATAAACGACAGAATGAGTCTTCCCTGGTTTTTCTTTGTATCATGGAGCAAATAGCATTAGTTGGTGCATGCCCTCAGCCTTTTCAAACATAAGTGGATTTCTTGTGCACACACACACACACACATATATATATATATATATATATATATATATATATATATATATATATATATTTGCTATATTTATGGAACAAGATAAATAAACTATCTATAAACTGATCATAAATCATTTTTTACAACTTCTTGTGAAAATGATGTATGATATATATACTTGAGTACAGTGTGATTTTTTATGATCAGTTTTTATGCAAAAATTAAGGTATCACACTATACGCAGGTAATTTTTTTGAAGTGGTTAAAAATCATGCATTTTTGGTGACCAGTAGGACTATACACAGGTAATTTTTTCTGGAGCAGTTAAAATTCATGCATTCCCATGACTGTAACCTACCTGTTAAGACATAAACAAAAAGAAATGTACGGTATCTAAATCTTCATATCAGATATTTTATGCTAAGTGCTTTTTCTCACCATATTGACATATCTTTGTACAGTGTAACCCAGATATAAGAGAGTTGTTGGGACCGGAGAAGAAGTCTCTTATATCCGGGTTTCTCTTATATATGGGTTACACTGTATAAAAAAAGAATGAAATCCATTTATTTATGTTCTAATGATGCCCAGTACTGCGATATTTGACAATAATAGTCCTACTATCATTGCTCAGAATGTTATACATGAGCTATACAAAAAAATTAGTTTTTTCACAAAAAAAAATTAGTGGTCACATTATACATGAAGTAAGCTTATGCATGTATATATATGGTAAACTAATTTTAGTGTGCAAATTGTTACTTGCATCCCCACTGAATTAAAGGCCAGCACCACTTACTCAAAATAGTCCTGATCATGATAACTTGTAACTGTGTACAAGCACAACCATTAGATGGCTTCCAAACAGTTCCATCTACCCAATTTCACTCACAAGGCTTGGGTTAACCCATGGTATGATTTTTCAGACAGCGTTTCACATTGGAACTGTCTTCCGAGGTTAATATTATCACAACGTCAAATCAATTTTGGTGAAAGTCAAACCAAGATGCTATGCTCAGAACACTAATATTTTAACCACTAAAAAGCCTTCAAAACCAACATGGTCTAAATATTTAGGTCTATTATATTCTCTATCTATCTATCTATATATTCATCAATCTCATTCTGTTTATTATTTAACTTAATCTGTTCATATCTATCTATCTATCTATCTATCTATCTATCTATCCCTATCTCTGTCTGTTGAGTCATACAGAAAGAACAATGGTATTTTTAACATCTGCTGATTTCCTGTATAGTTGGTTTCAGTATTTATCACTCTTGTCATTTTATCTTATGATACAATATAGCAGTGTCACTGTTATTTAAATAATGGAATGTTCTGAGATATTTCTGATGCCAGCTGAAAAATCTAATTCTGTCAAAAAACACAGTATTTTAATTGTAATTTGAATATATATATATATATATATATATATATATATATATATATATATATATATATATTAGAACAATAAAAGCAAACATATTAAAAAGTAATTCATAACAAAAAAGAAGAGTATCAAAAAATATATACCAACATAAATTGGTAATACCAATATATATATATATATATATATATATATATATATATATATATATATATATATAAGAAAAAAGGAAAACTTATCTCTATCTATAAAAGGCAGGATGTGTGTGTGTGTGTGTGTGTGTGTAACGAATGCACAGCCACAATTTTTGACAGATTTGCACCAAAATTTACATGCACATGCTCCAAGTTAGTGGGAAGGCCAAGACTGACTTTGCATTTCCCAAATTTCGATTTTTTTATGCTTCTATGGCAGTTTTCATGTAGTTTGCAGCCATTTTCTGAGAGCCTATAGCTGGCTGCCACGAATAGGCAGGAAGATTCTATTGGCCAGCGTGAGAGCCAACAGCTGACTGACACAAATGTTAACTAGCATGCTAGCATGCAAAAAAATCGATAGCTGCATTCATCACAAGTGGGAAAAATTTTAATCTGCATGGCACTTTACTCCAATTGGCTCATTTGCTTGCTTAAACTCAACGTTGATTCTGATTCCGCAGAACTGGGTTGGGTGTGAAAAAGTATTTGTTGTTAACATTCTTTTTTCATTCGATTTTTCCAGTTACGAGTCCTTTTTTAAAGCTGATCATTTTGTTTAGTTCTTTTTTCATAACAGATTTAATGTTTAGTATAGAGCTTAGAAAAATTTGCAGTGTGAGATAGGCAAGAAGTAAGGCATGTAGCAACATCAGCACAGCAAAGGGCACTCCTTTAAAGGCAAGGAAGGACAAAAATATTTTAAGTCAAGTGATAGCGATTGCTGTATGAGTCATACAATTTTTTAATCAAGCACGGGCAATGCTGGGCCATGCTGCTAGTATATATATAAGAAAAAAGGAAAACTTATCTTAGACAACACATTTTTCCTCTGATGGACATTATCAAGGAAAATGTAAGGATTTTATTTTGCAACAAGTATTTATAAACAAAATCAATTGTTGTTAGTTTTTCAACATTTTTAAATGTAAAAGACAATTGTAAATATTCATCATGTTAAATGAAATGGCTAAGTAAATTATGGAGAATGCTAAGTGAAGTAATTTAATAAACAAAACTGAATAAATGATATTGTTGAATTTTTTTATGCAATATTTAAATTATTGTAGTATGAAATAAATTTATGTATGGGCATACCTCACTCTACATCATTAATTGGTTCCAGAGGTCATGACTTAGATCAAAAAACGACATGTCAAAATAATCACATTATAAACTGCAAATAAGCACTCTCCATTGCATATTTCAGTATTTATGATATGTATGTGCAGTATTCTGAATAAAATAATTTATCAGCGATATAGACTTATGCTTAGCATTATCAATGAAAGAATGGTCTGGCAATTTTTTCCAATATAATCCAGTTTTGTCAGCGTTAAAAATCTGTTTAGGAAGAAACCCATTTTCTTTGATGATCTCAAACAATGCTTTAGAAAAATCGACTGCTGCTTGTTCGTCAGCTGATGCACTTTCATCTTGCTTCTTAATGATGATAACTTCTTCATTCTTTAAATCTCATAAACCCGCCTTGACTTGTTTTAAATTCTACATCTTTCTCATCTGGGTATTTTTTCTTCAGGTCCTCAAACAAAGACAACGCTTTCGCTTGAATGATTTCTTGACTAATAGCAGCACACTGATGATTCAACCTATCAATCCAAAGAGAAAGAAGTTGTTCCATCTCTACAAAGATTTTTCTTCTTTTCTTATTGATAATAGTATTCTTCATCCCTGGCACATCAGATTTGACATGTGCCAAAATCTTATACTTATTGTGAACAATCGTCAATACAGCTGTCTGACTCATTCCAAAAGATCAAACGATCAATATAACCTTTTCACCTTTTTCATGACATTTTATCATAGCAAGTTTATCATCCACCATTATAGCATGACACTTGGCATTTGCACTAAGAATTTTCTTAGGAACCATTCGGGCAAAATATAAAGTCGCAAATGATTGAGAATGAGAGAGTAGGTGATAAGCAGACATATACCGTGTGTATGTCTAAACTAAACTGGATTTCAATTTTGTGGGAATCACAAGTGTCACTGACAATGATGCCAAATGTTAGATATTGGGAACTACCATGGAAAATGCCAATATTGTGC
Organism: Acanthosepion lycidas; assembly: GCA_963932145.1. NCBI lineage: Eukaryota > Metazoa > Mollusca > Cephalopoda > Sepiida > Sepiidae > Acanthosepion > Acanthosepion lycidas. The sequence continues at coordinate 62,369,972 of OZ010601.1, read as the reverse complement.
TCTTAAAGACTGCTAGATAAGACAACAACACAAATGTTTTCATATTTCATTCTCAAGGATTTAAGATGATTATATTAACATTTACTGTAAATGTATGTATTTTAATATGATTTTATATACTTTTATTCTTATTTATTGTACAGTAACATGATTTTATGTGCTTTTAACACTTTTCTAGTCATATTATGATTTCAATATTTGTGGTGGACAGACGTAAAGTCGAATAAAATCACTTAAATTTGATTTTTATTTTTCCATGTATTTTTTTGACAAATGATGTATAATCGAGAATGACTTAACTAGAAATAACGTAATCCGAGGATTACCTGTATTATATATATTTTTTTTAAAAATAACAGGAGGTTATGAATTTAATTGTTTTCTTTTCATTTTTTTTCACATTTTTATAGTCATCAATGTTGGCTTAAGATAGGAGTAAGTCTTTCTAACATTTGGCTCTACATTGCATAACTTCAGTGATTGGACGAGAAAAATAAATATTTATCAGATTAACTGAAAAGTCTAGATAAATTATGGAACATGATAAGTGACATAATTTAATGCCTAATAAACAAAAGTGAGTAAATGATGTTGATTTTTTTATAATGTAATTAATATTTATATTATTCTAGTATACGATTAATTTATGTATTATATATTTTAAATAAAAGGTGTTTATGAATTTAACCATATTCTTTTAATTTTTTATACATTTGCCTTGAGGATGAAATGTGTTGGCTAAGATAAGTTTTCCTTTTGTCTTTATTCATATTGTCCTTTTACAGATATATTTTTAGTTTTATCTAAAATTTTACACACACACACATATATATACACACTAGCTCGGTTGATAACAATTATGATATTTAATAACAAACAGAGATATCTATCCAAATTCATGTATCTACTAAATATAACACTCATAATAATACAAAATAATGTCAGATTTTAGATATAAATCTATTAATTCCTTAGAAATTACTTTGTTTACATTATGGATACAAAGATAACATTAGCATATATGGGCTTCAAAATATTTTAATGAGAGATATGCTTTCATTCATATGGGTAATTGAACCTTCTTTTGCCATGGAAGTACTTCATGCACACCAAGATATTTGGTGGTTTCCCTATAAGAGGAAAGTAGGTTCAAAACCAGCTGAAGGGCATATTTTCTTTATTAAAAAATTGCTATAACCCAGTCTGGTAGACAAAAATTATACTTGATCACACCAGATGTTAAGCTCTTTCTCAGAAATTATAGTCCACTCATCATTGTTACAGTATAAATTAGGAAATATAAAGAAATTCTCTAGATATAAGATTGTCAGATATGGAAAGTCAGGCATTATATATATATATATTTATATATATAATTAGTAAAAGGTTTGTCACTTAGTTGATGTTACCGTCAGCATACTGACTCCAGAATTTTGTAAACGGGCCCATCCATCTACTCATAAGGGGGTATGAGCAATTGACTGCTTATACGTCACAATTTTTTATATCCACTTATTGCTATATATATATATATATATATAGTTTTACATCATGGTATATTTATGGTAAAAGTATCAGGGATAGAGTGAATGTAAATATAAAAGTGGACAATGAGGTCAACATCTCATATCACCTGAAGATTGCATTCAAGTATGAAACAAACAGTTGTCACTCAGTGTTGATCTCAGTGTCCATTTTTATATTCATTTCACACACACACACACACACATATATATATATATTAGTGAATATGCATAATATTCAATATTGATACCAAAACTCAGTTTCATGCAGCTGCTGCAATTTTCAGGTGCAAATGCGATATATATATATATATATATATATATATATATATATATATATATATATATATATATACAAACATTATCTATTATCTATGAGTACAAATGCCCCTTAGGGAACTGTGTTTCTGATCAAACCAAATTCATAAATAATTATATCAGTCACACGACTACATGCCTATGCAGATGCCTTATGTTATACCTATCAGACCACAGCTCTATTAGAACCCATTTCAACACACACACTAACTTACCAGACTCCATTCAAAACATTCTAGTAGAAAATACAAACATTATAACCTCATCCACATGTAAAAAAAAGATTATAAATAATGGAAGCCTTAATAATAAAAAAGAAAAAGTCAACACTTAATGTGCTAACTGTGGTCCGAAAATAAAACATCTCTATAACACTAAAAATATACACACAATGTACACACTCTGTTAAACTGAAAAAATAAAATCATCCTTGATAATGGGTAAAAGAGCACTTGGAATAAAAGAACATTTCGACAGTTTCTACATGCTCTGTGTCCCAAAAAGGTAACACTTGTTCTAACACAAAAAAATTAAATAAAAAGCTTAATCGTAGCACCTTGTCTGTCATTTTTAATGAAACATGCATATATATATATGTGTGTGTGTGTGTGTGTGTGTGCGTCATTTGCAGACAGTACTGTTCCACTGTATCACAGCTCTTCAGTGTGACTAGACAACCGAATGCCTCAAGCCCAGATCCAAACCAAACCGATTTGGTGTCAGTAAAAAATGTAGTTTAAAAGTATACTATATTTATGGAAGAACTGCTCAATATCAGAGATAGAACATATATAAATATAAAAGCAAACACTGAGGTCAACACCAAGTGCCAACAGTCTGTTAAATGCTTGAATGCAATCTTTAGACTATGTGTACTGTGTTTTGGCTCAACTATTTATATATTCTGGCCAATAGTACATTATATCTAGCAAGGTCTGTTGTATTAGGTTGGTGCAAAAATAATGATGTAATAAGTCGTTTTTTGACGTTAAAAAATATGTCAAAAAACGACATTATTACGTCATTATTTTTGCACCAACCTAATATTATGCTAAAGGATAGATGGTTACCATAAGGTAGCAGCTCTTGGGAAGTAGTTACCTGAATGAAACCTTCTTCTTACCAGTGGAGTAGAAAGGGAATAAGGATGGTTCACCCCTGTCTGTGTATATGGCATGGTGTGTCTGAGCTGTAAATATCTGAATTAATGTATCTTGGAAATGTAGCTTGTTAGAATATTTTTCAGGGAAAGAGTGATGGAGTAGCGAAGGGTTTGCTGCAATGCATCATTGGTAAAGGGATTGTAAGATAGTTCATTGTCCACAAGGTCATGTAAACACATTTGAACTCTGTCAAGGTTGGAAAGAAAGAAATGAGCATATCTAATCCAGATATGACAGTAATATTCCATAATAGATACCTGGATATCTCATCCTGTCTAGCAAGCTAATCTAACAGATATTGACTTTTGCAAGATCTGAAGTTATAAGACATTTCAATTTATGCATCAAATCAGTATTATAAACTATTTTAAAGCTTGAATCCCACAACATAACTATTAATTTGAGACTTCAGAATTCAAGACAAATGGCTGTTGCTTGCTTACATCTGTCAAGAACTAACCAGGTTTCATCCAAACTGTACATGTAGATGTTCCCATCATTCAGAATATAAACCTACCTTCATATTTGTTATGGTGACCTACTTACATGGGAATGGACTGTTCCTCCTTCATAAATACCAACCTACAGAGGCAGTCGATACACAGTGTAACCTGACAATTTGGACGGACACTTCTATCTGCTGACTTATAACACTCTTGCTTTGTATATATCTGTTATTTCAATACACTTGTTCAACCTACCTTTTTCTTTCCGTGTTCTTTCTTTCTGGCCCCAAACAGGCCACAACAATATTCCAATAAGTTTTTATATTATTTATTAATAAAACATGACTTTTGCTAATTTTTTTAGGCAATTCATTTCAAGCAAGGTGATAAAGCTACTAAGATGTAAGGGGCTACTGGGAGTGAAAGAAAATGAAAAAAAATTAGAATGAACCAGAAACCAAATCCTAAATAGGAAACAAGGAATAAACCTCAAAAAAAAACAATTAGTGGCATGAACCAGACTCTAGACTGTAGGAACTTCATAGATACTCTATGGTTTTGACTTTTAGATATATCAAGATAAGCTAAGTACATATCAATACAAAAGCCACATATATAAAATATTTTTAAAAAGGCAAAAGTTCTACACTGGACCTACAGGTGTGATCATCTGGTAGGTAGCTACATTCCACTCATAGGTGTATCATACATAAAAAAGAAGGATGTAATTCTACTTGGCCCAACCCAATCTACATGGCATACCAACAGAAAATACCAAATTAATGTCTGGCTTTCTTGGACTCATAAGACCAGACTTTAACCAAATTTGGTTTCTTGTTGGCCCAAAGTTTTAAATTTGGCAATGTGCAATCAGTAAGATATGAGGGTGTTCCATCTTCAGAACAATTAACCACCCACGCCACTTTTGCTTCCACCAGATTTTCATCTCTAAAGATGGGCCTTGTTAAGTTATTGGAGTAAGAAATGATGAAACTGACAATGGTCCAATATATTAAAGTTATATATATATATATATATATATATATATATATATACACAGACACACGCACACACACAAAGTAAGAATAAAAGCTAAAAGATTAAAATATAAAATAAAATGTGGGTCCAATCCCAAAGTTGACAGAGCCTAAACATAATATAATAGTATTATTAATTCAATAATAATAAAACCTGCTATTCTGAGTTTCACATGATGACAATCATCAGGCAGAAATAATCTCTCTCTATATATATATTATTTCTGTCTGATGATTGTTATCATATGAAACTCGGAGTAGCAGATTTATTATTATTGAATTGATAATATTGTTATATATATATATATATATATATATATATATATATATATATATATACTGTAAAATAGTCATTCAAAGAATAAATCAATAAAGTTTATGTAATTAATGACAAACTCACTTCGCTAACAAATTAAAAAGGCATTAACTCACTAACCACTTGCTGAATGACATGATACTTGTTTTTATTAATTTGTAAATGTTCGGTCCATAATTCTTGCAAGCACCTTTGGTAAAAACATTTACCATCCTCAGGCATGAAGGTTAATTTTTTCTCAATTACCTGAAATTGAGAAAAAATTAACATCCATGCCTGAGGCATAACCCTGAGAAAGAGGGTTTCCTATAAACACCAATGAGAAAACATGATAGATTTCTTTCAACCAATACATCCAAGAAAGGTAACATATTGTTCTCTTCCACCTCCATAGTATATTTCAAACATGGATGGAGATTATTTATTAGGTTGGTGCAAAAATAATGACGTAATAATGTTGTTTTTTGATGTATTTTTAACATCAAAAAACGACATTATTACATCATTATTTTTGCACCAACCTAATAGATACTGAAAGAATTTTTCCACTTCATCATGTGAATAAAATGACATAACTATATCATCAACATACAGGAAATAAAAATAAGACTTAGAAATCTTATCAAATAATTGTCTCTCATGAAAACCAACAATGTTAGCCAGGTCCCAATGGACTACCCATTGCAACTCCATCTATCTGTCAATACATACAATTGTTAAAGCTAAATGAGACAGACTTGGTAAACATCTCCATCAACTCAACAAAGACAACCTCACGAAATGATGGAAGCTTTATGGGGCCATAATATAAAAAGTCTGTACAAATATCAATAGTTTCTTCAAACAGGATATTTGTAAACAAACTAGATATATCAAAAGACACAAAGTATACAGTGTCAATATTGGATTGCAATTTGCACATATATGCTGCAAAATGCCACAAAATGGAAAGAGTCAGGCATGCAATTCACTGAATAGAAAACTAATACCAAATTGAGAATCTCAATAATCCACTAAGGCCTAAGTGGAACGTTTACTTTGTGAATTTTTGGTAACCCATACATCTATGAATGTTAGGAACGAACAGGACAAATATTATTATACACATCTTTTGATAGAAACATTTTCTTATGAAGTTTGAATAATCTCTTCTGTAGTCTAACTTCCTTCTTTAAGTTATCATCACAAGTAAAATCATTTAGTTTCTGAAATTAATTTGTGTCTTCTAAAATGCACAACATTTTATTGGGGTAGCCAGAATAATTTAATTTAACCGCATCTGCACCTTTGTAATCTGTCTTGGATCTTAGTAACTTGGCCATTTGGTAATGGTTCTTCTGTCAAGAGAACCCAAGAAAATCAATAGGTGAATTATTAGGTTGGTGCAAAAATAATGACGTAATAATGTTGCTTTTTGACGTATTTTTTAACGTCAAAAAACAACATTATTACGTCATTATTTTTGCACCAACCTAATAACAAAATTATGAGCTAGATCTTTTAGACAAGCTTTAAGACCACTCAAGTGCTCATCAGAATTAAGCAGATGTTTTATTAAATGAGAAAAGAGCATTTTGAAATTGTTAAATACTTTGATTTTCCTAGGAGGAATACAAAATTCAAACCCTGGGACAAGACCAACTTATCAGAATCAGATAAGCAATAATTAGATAAATTATTGATAATGTGCTTACCTATAGTAATTTATAAACCCTATATATATATATATATATATATATATATATATATATAATTATTTATTTATATATATATATATAATTATTTATTTAAAAATATGATTCCAACACACTACATAAGAGTTCTCATGTTTCAAAACAATAGCCGAAAACTTCAATATAATTATTTGAATTAAGTTGAATTAAAGTAAGCTCTGTTCCATATTCAAGCGAAATTTTTTTGGGAATAACTTATTTCTGAAATTTACGTGTTTTAATAGCAGATTCATTATTGAAATCAAAATTTCCATGGTAACGGCCAGCATGATTGTTCATACAAATAGGGGTGCAGAGTGTTAATAATTTGTATCAGTATAGAGTTACATTCATAGGTGTCAAGTCAGGGTAAGGTTGGGGTGTCTAAATTTAAAACGGAAGATGAAATCGTCTAGTCTGGTTTATGTGTCTATGGAGATTTTATTTATTTTTTTATTTTATTTTTTCTGAAAGGGTTTTGTGTATATAAAAAAAAACAAAAAAACTGCCGTAACATTTGTTTTTTGACGACTTCATAAAGGGTTATCTTTTTGTAGGGTATTTAAGCTATTTATTAGGACTATGGATTTGAAAAAAATTTTATATGCTAATTATTCAATGCAAAGATTTGATGATGTCGGCAAAAAGCCGTTAACTCATGTCTATTGTTTAATAGATTTTTATTATTTAGAAACTTAATAATGTGTAGTTTCTCATGTAGGCATAAAGGGCATGGGTCATCCCAAGTTTTGAAATTTCCTGAGGATTATAAGCATATACATTCATAATATTAGTTTCTATGGATATGGGGATATCCAATCATTTTAATAAGGGGCGGTAAGGTATTCTTTTTTTATCAACATATTAGTTACTTTTGAAAAGAGGTTAAGTCAAGGTAAGGTAAGGGTGCCTTTTCAAACAAATGATGACAACCATTCAGCACATGTCATCTGGTTTTTCGGCACTGTTGTTCCACTGTTAAATTTGTACTTATATGCATTAAGATTTTTTCTAAAAGGAGTGTTTGTGTATGAATACATCGTAATGAACTACAATTTTAAATTATTCTTAATTTTAATTACTAATAGACTATACATCTTTTAAAACAAATAAATGTAATAGAATTACGTAAATTATTTGAAAATTATTATTAAATATCAAATATAATATTAGGTTCGTGCAAAAATAATGACATAATAATGTTGTTTTTTGACGTTAAAAAATATGTCAAAAAATGACATTATTACGTCATTATTTTTGCACCAACCTAATATATATGTTCTTTCTCTTCATTAAATATATATATATATATATATATATATATATATATATATATATATTGCATATGCATATTTGGGCAGCAATACTTCTTTTATACATGTTTTATTGAATATGAAAGGGAAGAAATATTTTGTAAGTTTTTTATTTAATGTTTTGCGTGTCCTTACTATTTTTTCTTTTATGTAAAAGTAACAGTGTATAGAAACTTTCTATAGTAATTATTGTCCTAAGCACTTTAAGATTTCATTTCAGCCATTTTCAAGGGAGGGCTAATCTTTGTTGTTAGTATATTTTGGTTTTGTTTCATATACTGTGTTGTTTGAGAAAAATAATAACTTCATTCATACAGGAGTTTTTGTATTGTATTGCAAACACAGCCAAGATGCTGTTTTCAAAGCAAGTAATGTTAAGTGGAGGTCTGTTAATTTTTATTAGGAGTGCTTCTACTATTTTGTTTATCAACTAGATATTTTTAATATATCAGTATTATCTACAAGGATTTTTCTTATGGGTGCGGGGTGTTGGTGTGAGTGTTAAAGTGTTTTTTATTGAACTAAGATCACTAGGTTGGTTAGAAACCTGTTGAAAGAGCTTGTTGTGTGACCAATGTATTTAATATATATATATATATATATATATATATATAATCATTTCACCCCAATCAAGGCAATAAAGCCACTAAGATGCAAAGAGTTACTGAGTGTTAGAGAATATGAGAAAAAAACAATATTAAGGATAGAGAACAATAAAAAAACAGGAATTAAGGAGAGAGAAGGTAATGATTAACATTGCATTTAAATTTTTGAAGATCAAAGTTGACTAGGAAGCAAGAAGGTGGAAGAGAGTTCCACAAATCAGAAGTCTGAGAAAAGAAACTTTTAGCATAGAACTTATGGTTACATCTAGCAATTTCAACTGTAAAATTATGAAACCTTGCTGCCAATCTAAGTGTGATTAAATTCATAAAGTCTTGGTACCATGGAAGAAAGTACATCAGAAATATTGCCATGAAAATATGTATAGAAAAGGCACAGGAAAGCTATGTTATGGCAGTGGGAAAGTGACTGAAGCCATAATGCCAGGTCAGGACCAATAACATTGCAGATCCTTCTTTGTATTTTATCAAGAATCTCTAAATATATAGCAGAAGAACCAGACCAAATATGGCAGCAATATTCAAAGCAAGGACAAATGATCATTTATAAAGATAGATTCTAAAACTAAAAACTGTCTAGCATAACACGGTGAGCCAAATTTCCTAGTTGCAGACCTCACAATTAATTCACTATAATCTTTCCACTTCATGTCAGCAGAAAACTTTAATACAAGAAGGCAGAATGCATCACCATGCTGATGGAAGATAAAAAAAGGGTTCTCACAAATGATTAAAAGAGAGCTGTTTCATTTTGGAAGTGTTAAAATTAACAAGCCATTCCTTGCCCCAGTTAACAACAGATTGTAAGTCATTTTTGAGATCAGCTGCCAATTTGACTCTATCGAACCAATCAGACTTATTATTAAGACAGGAATGTCATCAGCATTCATCAGCATATATACTGTATTGAGAACTGATGCCATCAGGAAGTTCATTTTATGAAAATTAGGAACAATAGATCCAAGGGAATCATATGCATTAATGCAAAAGGATCTAGAAGAGGGGCCATTAGACAACTTTCATTTTACAATTTGATAAGAATGATTGATCAGTTCAAAAATTTATATCTAAATCTTGATAAACTCATTCAGAGAACACATCAGCAGTTGACCTAGAGAAGTGAATCTCAAAACTTATCTGAAGAAGACCCTGTAAGGTGTGATGCTTAGCCAATTCAGAGTTGATTAGAACCTGTAGTACTTTGCCAAAAAGAGGTATATGGCCTAGAGGCTAAAAGTTAGAATAATTAGCTTGTTTCCCTGAGTTCTTAAAGATTGGAACTATAGAAGAGTATTTCCAACAAGCAGGAATTCAAAAAGCAGAAAGGCACTTATTGTAGAGTTTAGAAAGAGTCAGTTATGTGTCATGCATGATACACACTTAGATGATCATGTATCTTTCAATACATGACTAACAAGGCACATTTTTTCCCGCAGTAGGTACCCATTTCTTTATGAAGTCGACCAGTTGCCATCCAAGGCTATAGAACCCAGTCTGTCCTGGTATTTATCCATAGATGAGGGGAGAAGAAAAGGATTCATACCTTTCCCAAGTATATTAGCATATAAGTGAATGTAATAGATTTGAGTGGAATTTGAACTCAGCTCTCTGATTCCTCAATCCAAGCTACTATCCATTACTCCACCAGAATAGGTGCCAATTCAGGAGAAGATTTTTTAAGGACTGTTGCAGGGATATAATCAAGACCAAATGCTTTGCACAAATCCAGTTAAAAGATGATAGCAAAATCCCTGGAAGGAGTTATATGCATATCACTCAATAGAGACTCAGTTTGCAGTGGAAAGTCAAGCAAAGATACACCAGATGAGTAGCTTATCATTCTGCCAAATTCCAATTCATATTTGATCTGCATTTGATCCCAATACATCTTGTCTGAACGTGGAAACTACTATCCTATAAACATTTCCTATTTTTTTTTCTCTTATCATTCTGCCAGATTCTGATCCATATTTGAGGTGTATTTAATCCCAATACATCTTGTTGGAACATGAAAACTACTAGCACATAAATGTTTTTTATTTGTTCTTTATCATATCATTCTTCCAGATTCCGATCCATATATGATGCCAATTCATCTTGTCCAAACATGGAAACTACTATCCCATAAACATTTCCTATTTGTTCTTTCTCTTATCATTCTGCCAGATTCCGATTTATATTTGATTTGTATTTGATCCCAATTCATTTGGTCTGAACTTGGAAACTACTATCCCATAAACATTTCCTATTTGTTCTTTCTCTTATCATTCTGCCAGATTCCGATTTATATTTGATTTGTATTTGATCCCAATTCATTTGATCTGAACTTGGAAACTACTATCCCATAAACATTTCCTATTTGTTCTTTCTCTTATCATTCTGCCAGATTCCGATTTATATTTGATTTGTATTTGATCCCAATTCATTTGGTCTGAACTTGGAAACTACTATCCCATAAACATTTCCTATTTGTTCTTTCTCTTATCATTCTGCCAGATTCCGATTTATATTTGATTTGTATTTGATCCCAATTCATTTGGTCTGAACTTGGAAACTACTATCCCATAAACATTTCCTATTTGTTCTTTCTCTTATCATTCTGCCAGATTCCGATTTATATTTGATTTGTATTTGATCCCAATTCATTTGGTCTGAACTTGGAAACTACTATCCCATAAACATTTCCTATTTGTTCTTTCTCTTATCATTCTGCCAGATTCCGATTTATATTTGATTTGTATTTGATCCCAATTCATTTGGTCTGAACTTGGAAACTACTATCCCATAAACATTTCCTATTTGTTCTTTCTCTTATCATTCTGCCAGATTCCGATTTATATTTGATTTGTATTTGATCCCAATTCATTTGGTCTGAACTTGGAAACTACTATCCCATAAACATTTCCTATTTGTTCTTTCTCTTATCATTCTGCCAGATTCCGATTTATATTTGATTTGTATTTGATCCCAATTCATTTGATCTGAACTTGGAAACTACTATCCCATAAACATTTCCTATTTGTTCTTTCTCTTATCATTCTGCCAGATTCCAAGGCATATTTGATCTGCATTTGATCCAAATTCATCTGGTCTGAACCATGAAACTATTATTGCATAAATGCTTCCTATTTGTTATTTATTGTTTCATTCTGACTGATTCTGATCCATATTTAATCCAAATTCATCTTGTCTGAACATGGAAACTACTATTGCATAAATGTTTCCTATTTGTTCTTTATCTTATACAATATCAGTCAAATCCTCAAAAACAATTGACCAATGTCATATTAGCATGATTGGTTGCTAAAAATCTGTTCACTATTATACTTCTCATTGAAATAATAGTCATTATAATAAAAAAAATACCTATAAACATTCATCACTTCCACCTCTAAAAATATAACTCAAGAAATTACTAGCATGTTGTCTTTTGCAATAATGTAGGAAATATATACGCAAACTGAGTGTGTCACCATGTGCTTACCTATTGCTTCAACACTATCAGAATTTTACATGTCAACTCTAGAAAATGAAATTTTAAAGAAAGACTTTAAATCAATAATTTATATCTGCTGAGTTGTTAATATGTTTATATTAACAACCAGTGGGCACATGACAGAGTGGCTAGAATATTTGCTCTCCAACCATGAAACCCAAGTTTGAATCTTACCATGCTCACAATTTATCAGGAAGGTGACTTCTTGATATTATCGCACTGGCATGGAAAAACCAGTCTGTGGTATCTTTGGAAAGTGCCTGAAAACCATATCATAGGTATCCTTGTGAGTGAAACTGGGTAGATGGAACTATTTGAGGGCATTTATGGTTGTGCTAGCACAAAGTCACAAGTCATCATGACTGAGGGTTTGAGCATACTTGCCTTTTTCAGACTGCTAATCAAGCCAGATAATGCGCTCTCTAACAGAAACTGTAACTAATGTCTGCTCAGCATAGTTGCAGTATAAACCACAGGTGAGCTCTGTGGTTGTTGAGCAAGCACAAAAGTGCCTAGACAGGCATCTGCAATAGGGATTGGCTAACCTCTCTAGTAGACAGGCATACTCAGATACAAGCGTCCATTATTATTATTATTATTATTATTATTATTATTATTATTATCAACTACCAGCATGGACAAAGTCAAAAATTGAAGAAAAATCTTTGAAATTTACTCACTTTGTAATTTCATATATGAACTAGATGTTGAATAACAATATTTTTATCTACTTTTTAGAATCTAATGTCTATATATTATCCCAGTTTTTTTATATGTTAATAAGCACATAAAAAGAAATATAAAACTCAATTTTCTGAACAATAGGTTAAATGCAACAAATTTGACAGGCAAATTATAAAAAATAAGAAAAGACAAAATTACTCATACAGTATGAAAATTAGAAAAAATTGAACAATTTTTACAATATTAATAGTCAATAGAATGGCCTCTCATTTTTATAACTTGCTGCAATCATGTTCTAAAGTTTTTGATGGGATTTGAACAAGTCTTTTCTGCGATTTTCTTCCATTCTTCAATGGCTACATGTTCTAATTCCTGAAGGTTTTTTAGTGACTGATGATTTATTCCAAATTTCAATTCTTGCCATAGATTTTCAATAGGATTCAAGGACATGGCAGATTGGTAATCTTCTTTTTCTGGAGCCATATGGGCATTAGATTCTGAGAAATGGATAAAAATATTCAAAATTGATGGGTGTACAAATAATTTCATTGTTGACTGTAATTCTCTTTTTAGCTGTACTAATTGATTCAAATAATGAAAAGTTTAAAACCAGTGTCTATATAAAATTTTAAAACCACTGTCACATACAAAATTTTAAAACCACTGTCACACAACACAATAACCATGGCAAACACGGACCTCTGTGCCTACAAAAAATGGTGTTTCAAAAGGACAGTTTTTCCATTGATACCGCTATTATTTTAACTACATCCACTCCCTCAGTAATGTTTATTTACAAGATTATAAAAAATTATTAATTATTATAAAAATTTATTATTAACCATTTCATAAAGAAATCTTTTTATTCAAAAATTTAAAAAAATGATCAAAGTTATCAAAATATGTAAACCATTGCCAATTTTATTTACCTCCCCTCCCTTTTTACGTTTTAAAAAGCAATGATTAGAATTTTAATAAATCCCAAACATATGAAATTGAATTTATACATTTTCTTTGTGATGTAATGGAATAACCTGTCACCCCCATGAGTGACTACACTATAGGTAGTAAGTACTTATAAGTATTTGTAAGTCAATGGACTACAGAGACTATCTGCAACCTGTTCCAGCTAAACAGTTGAACTCTCTGCCTTTGGAGGAGGTGGACTGCCCCTGAACCCGTTTATATGGTTTCAAAAGGGAATATTTTTGGCTAAGCCTACAGGCTTGGAGAACCCACGTTAAACTGGCCTTGTGGCACATGCAACCCTCATGGTGAGGTAGCTAAATATACTAGCTGTGATCTGTTCTGGTTAAACAGTCGAATTCTCTGCCTCTGAGCAGAGAAGAACCCAGACGAGGCTACGCCGCGGCTAGTAAATATTGACTAGCTGGGATCTGTTACTCAGCTCTTAGCTGTTGTCAAACTCTCTGCCTTCGGGCAGAGAGGAACCCGGATGAGGCTATGCTGAAGGGCAGAGACTCGTCTAGGGAAGTAGACAGAAGTGAACTTGTTTATGCGGGGTTTACGGGGAATTTTTGGCTGAGCCTACAGACTCAGATTGCCCCACATTAAATTCAGCCTTGTGCCACATCCTACCCCACAGAGAGGTTGGTAAATATTACTAGCTGGGATCTGTTGAGTACGACTCAGACTTACGTGAGAACTACCGATCTTCCAATAATAGCACTCACTACTGGATTGACTTGTAACAACCTTGTGCATAACTGTTACCTTTATTGTTATTGTATTGGTTTTTACAATAAACCTTTACTTATTTTATCCACTGTGTTTTTCAAGTATATATTCCTATTCACGTAGAATATAACACTTTGTTTTTTGACAATTTAGAACAAAGTTATTCAACACTATCAGACTGGAATTATTGAAAACATAAAAATTATATGTAACCTAATATATGGCAAGTGTTTAACAGAAGACAGAAAATGTGACACCAAAATCAGATCACACATTGGGATAGGAAAAGATGCCTTCCTAAAGCTGAGCAAAGTATTAAGAAACAGGAAAATTTCATTAAAAACAAAGAAAACAGTACTTAAATGTTATGTAATATCGATCATCCATTATGGCAGTGAACATTGGATAATCTTACCACAGATGAAGAAAAGACTTGAAGCAACAAAAATGTAATTCTGCAGAAGGATGCTGAGAATACCATTGACCAAACATGTGAGTAATGATGAAATTTGAAAGAAAACGGAAACAAAAAACACTCATACTTAACATCAGAAAGAGTTGGCTGAAATTTCTAGGGCATATAATGAGGAAAGTGGGCTTGGAAAAATCCAACACACACAAGACACATTGAAGGCAGTAGTTTCAGAGGAAAGCAGCACATAATCAACCTAACGAGCTTGTGTAAACTGATGGTAGAACAGGGTTTAGGAGATATAGCAAAAAGACAAAATTAACTAAAAGCTACAAAGTAGAGGAAATTGTGGAGAGTCATGATCACCAACATCCTAAAGGGAAATAACTTATAAAAGAAGAGTACAGAGATACATATCACCTAGCAACAACAAAATATTAATTAAACTCATTATTTATTTGACAAACTAAAATCCTCCACCAATGATCACTACCAACAATACAAGAAAAAAAATTAAAACTTCAACAAACCAATATTGCCTCTGAATTGAATTGCCAACTTGGAGAATATTTGTCCAATAATAATAATTCAAATAACACATATATTGGTTACACAATTACTGCATTATCATGTCAATTAATTTGTCATGTATCTGGTGTTGAATATTAGCTAGTTTGCCAGAGGTTTAGCACACAAGTAGGCAAATGTAGCCAAAGCCAAAACTGACTTGAGTCATTTATGGAGAAATATATAGCTGAACAAAGACCCCCTCATGCAAATGTATTGGGAAGGTCCATTCTAGCAAAATGGACCAACCCAACTGGTGTATTAGGCGCTCTCCTATAAAATAAGGTAAAATCAGCTTTTACAAGGAAATAGGAGGCAGCCATGTTGGCAGGTAAGTCACTTGACTTCTATATCTGGTAATAGCTCAATTAAATCACATCTCACTAACTAACTTAACAAAAAAAAACAGGACAAAAAAATCTAACATATCCTTACGAATAGCACAAAAACCACGATAACATGAACTGCATAAAATGACTGTGAATACAGGAATTACTAAGCATAAAAAAACCCAACCTAAATAAAATTGAGGAACAAACATACTAAGTATATTTTATAAATGAAAATAAACTGATACATGAAACATGATAGTTACAAAAAAAACAATGCAATAACATGAATGGTTATGTGAAGATATATGGATACATTCAACAACCAACACAAGGCGTGAAGATGTGTGATATTTCAAAACGAATGATTCTAACATAACAAAAAATAAAAACACTTTCATAATGGTTTACAAAAGGTAAAAGTACTTAGACAATGAACAATTTATAGTTACAATTTCAGCATAAACCAGGAAAATATAAAAAAATATGAGAAAAAATAAGTAAACAAATTGTGAACTAAGAACTTACGTTGGTCTTTGACTAAACTTATGAGCATACTACTAGATTGGCAACAAGGTCACATTGTTTTACTATTGAACTTGGTAAATGCAACAATCAGATCAAAACATATATTAAAGCAAAGAAAAATTTAAATTTAAATTTCTCAGTGTCCCTCTTACTTATGTGCACGTGTAGTTATAACATAAATTTAGTTTCATGAAGTCCAAAAGGATGAAACACACACACACACACACACATATATATATATATATATATATATATATATATATATATATATATATATAAAGAGGGATGTCAACTCAAACATGTGTACCCATAAAAAGTAATATTTTTAATAAGAAGAAATAATGCCAGATAAAAAAAAAACATTTAAGCACACACATACACACACAGGCACACACACACATTATATATATATAGAGAGAGCATCCAGCAGAAATACCTCCCACATACTGGGAAGATAGGAGTCGCAATTATATATATATATATATATATATATATATATGAAACAAATCAAATATAAATTCAAATGTTCATAACATTAATTTAAAATAGGGCTCAATACAATCCAATAGTAGAGCAATATTTTTTATTATTTATTACTAACACCTGATGAGATGTGTCGATACACATCAAAACATGATTGCATTTGTGTAGCGTTGTTTCTACATGTTTGAATATAATGTCGAATAATAAATATATATATATATATATTGTTTTGTTTAAATATGTTTGACCATTGCAGTCATTATCAAGATCCAATTCTCATTCATATCTCCTAAAATTAGATCAGCTATTCTGTTAAATCTTCTTCTATCCTGCATGATGCAAGTACTTTTTAAAGACCACTATGCCAACATTTATAGACAAACTAACAGTGTATTGATGGGTTTGGCTCTTGGACCTATCTAATTTCTATACATATCATATAGAAAACAAAGTCTTTAATAATTCCACCAAGCATCTTATTATACATTATATTATCTTCATATTAGGTAACAGCTTAGAAGGAATCAATAAAACTGAAAGAAACATTTGAGAATAACTCTTCCTTATACTTCACTTACAAACTTAATATTAACAATAAAATCCCTTTCCTTGACATATTAGTTAATGTCAACAGCTATAACTTTACCATCTCTCTTAAAATAAAACCACTTGCTAGTGTTTACAAAAGTGAATGTTCTCACAGATGTTAAAGAGCTGTTATAGAAAAAATAATTTACTCTCTTCTTCAGGCATATTATTCTATAAGGAACTCAACAACACTAAACAAACTCTAATCAACAATATCTTCCCTAACCACATCATCAATGAACAAATAAAACTATCCATAACGAAATTTAGAAAAACTAACACAAGACCCTTCCCTGATGCAAGCAAAAATAAACATACCACTAACATATTCTATCATGCATCCTAATTATAAACAGGATGAAAAAGCTTTTAAAAACATAATTCTCAGGTATATATCACTCAATTTGTCATCTGCTATAAAAAGTTTAAAACATCTAATTTAATTATTACCAACAACACTGGACCTCAGTCACACCTCCTATGCAAAAATAATGTTGTCTATGAATTCTCATGCCTCTGGGAAATTGCATCTCTAACATTAATAATCAAAAAACAACATTAAATACTTACATTGGGCACACATTAACCATATTCTCTCATAGATTTACTTGTCACCTGTCGAAACTCAGCACAATCCGTGCACACATAGACCTACTCGAATGACTAAAATACAACTATTAACATAAAATAAATATTAGTGGATAATATCAAATACTATACAGCACCCAGTGCAAGGAAAGACTTAGAATTCTAGAAACTATTATTATACAAAATAAACAACCCACATTAAATAAAATAACATCACCACAAGAGATGGTATCTTGAATTGCATATGATATAATTAATGTGTAAATATATTATATTAGTATAAGGATTAAATAAATAAAATAATTTTAAAAAATGATGTCACATTAGATAATTTCAAACTTCCAACTTCCCAAAGATTACCAGGATGTAAACAAAGGAATTCTAATTCCCACACAGACACCACATTGATTCTTGCTAATCACTGCAATGGTCAAAAGTACTTGAAGAAAACAATAATAAAATATGAACTGTGGACACAATGTTGAGCACAATACTCAACACCTTATTCAAAGGATGGAAAATACAATAAAAAATTAAACAGGCAAACCTTGTTGATTCTTTTTGATCAAACTTGTTTGGATGAATACTTGCTGCCTAAATGTACCTTAAATATATATATATATATAGAGAGAGAGAGAGAGTGTGTAACCCGGATATAAGAAAAAACCGGATATAAGAGAGATCTTCTCTGGTCCCAAATTAGAGCCATACTTACCTAAACAAAATAGACCAAACCCGGATATAAGAGAAACACGGATATAAGCGACTTCTTCTCCAGTCCCGACAACTCTCTTATATCCGGGTTACACTGTATATATATATATATATATATATATATATTAAAAAAGAGAGAAACCACAAACGTTTTCGGTTATATAATATTGATTTGTTTTAGTGTATATATTATATTTTATTCTTCATATTTTGCTACACATGTTTCCAGTCTTGTGTGTTGATGATAGATATCCTCAGTAACTTAATAGACACGATACTACAACCATTTACTAAGCATATTAAAAGCTACATCAGAGACAATATCCACTTCGTAAGCTCCATACCACAAAAAGTTGATCCGGGGATCATTTATGGCAACTTTTGACATCAGTAGCCTATATAGCAACATACTCCAGGCAATCTCATTCTGGACTGAAAAACATCCAGAAACACTACATCCCAGATTTACTAAGAAATTCATTATTGATAGTATAGTCCTGATTCTAAACAATAACACTTTTGAATTTGACAACAAAAATTATATCCAAGGCCTAGGTACCAGAATGGGGACAAATTTGGCACCTACATATGCCACCCTAACATTAGCTTACCTATATGAACAGATGGAACAAATTTAAAGGGGGAAATATAGAAACCCACTTCACTAAATTGTGGAAATGCTACTTAGATGATTGCTTCATTTTTCTGGAAATCCTTATGGGACAATATTAGCCAATTCCACACTCTACTTCAGAACTTACACCCAAAAATCAAATTCACTCAAGAATATAATTTTAACAAATTATCATTTTTAGATATATTCATTAGAAATAGAAACGACCACATAAACACAGATATCTAAGATAAAACTACAGACACCCAACAATATCTTCATTTCAAATGCCACCACCCAAAAAACTGTCTGAAATCCATTCCCTATTGTATAGCATGTCGGGTTTGCACTATAGTAACCAACAAACACCTCAGAAAAATCTGCCTAAAAGAACTATATAGAACTCTTAAAAAACGAGGCTACAACACAACACTAATAAACAAAGGTTTTGAACTAGCAGAAAAAAACACATCTGGAGCAACTATGAAATCCCAAAAAACGTAATGTGGAACAAACCCTAGCATATACCTCAACATACAATAAGAACAATCCAGAACTATTTACAAAAATTACAAGAAATCTAGACATACTTAACAAGAATGACAAAATGAAAAATATACTAAAAACAGCCAAAATAATTAAAAACAAACACCAATATAAAAACTGGAAACATATATTAACCTCATCCAAATTTAACCAACACAATATACAGGGGGGTCACAAAATGCAACAAAAAAAGATGTGAGGTTTGTGATGTCATTATAGAAGGGAACTCCTACACCTTTGAAAACTCCACAACTATTAGGTTGGTGCAAAAATAATGACGTAATAATGTCGTTTTTTGACATTATACGTTAAAAAACGACATTATTACGTCATTATTTTAGCACCAACCTAATACATTCACAATAAATAAAAATTTAAACTACAACTCTAAAAATGTGATCTATACACTCAAATGCATAAAATGTAAGAAGTCATATATAGGCATCAGCCAAGCACTTAACCACAGAGTTTCCCTTCACAAAAGCAACATAAAATTGCCCGACAACAGAAAACTCTTTGTATCACAACACATCTATGGATGCAATCAAGTCAAATTTAAAATCATGCCAATATACCAAACAGACAACTACTCTTTCTTACAAATTCAAGAAAAAAACTTCATAGACAAATTTAAACCAGCACTAAACTGAACATAACCCCACACACATGGACACATGGCATGCACACATGATGGCCAGATACACTGGTCAGACCACACACATATATACACATAAGCACTCACAAACAGGTATCTATGGAGAACAAAAATATATATATGTATATACACTGGAAAAAACAAACTGGACTACACATAGACACACACATGAGCCCTATGCAAGACATGAAGAATGTGTATATTTGTATATGTGTGCATGTGTGTGTGTGTCTATGTGTGTGTGTGTTTATACTGACACATGTGCAAGCTAGCAGGGGCGGAGGGACAGCTCACATACAATACACAGAAATGGAAATAGATTTGACAGTCTCAGGAGTTATGTGTGGATAGGAGGGCATCTATCATCAACACACCTGTCATCGCCACTACCAAAACCAAACCTAATGACTTTATTACACTTAGACAGAAAGTTACTTTTGCCAAGTCAAAAAAATGAGATCAAGGCTTACTACAAATACACAAAATGAACAATGAAATATTAAAAGAACAAAAGGAAATTTTATTCCTTAAAAAATCGATTCCTTTAATTTGCTTGAAGAAGGTCACAAGACTGGAAATACATGTAGCAAAAATAAGAAGAATAAAATATAATATGTACACTAAAACAAATCCACATTATAACAAAAAACGTTTGCGGTTTCTCTCTTTTTATAAAATATACATTTTTTCTCTCAGAACAATTATAACCTTTTCCCTGTATATATATATATATATGTGTGTGTGTGTGTGTATTTGTGTATGCATATATATATGTGTGTGTATATATATATATATATATATATATATATATATATATATATATGTGTGTGTATGTGTATATATATATATATATATATATATATATATATATATATATATATATATAAGGCAAATACAATTAATAATGACAAACATTTTTTTGTCAGTTAATTTTAATCATTCAGCAAATTATGAATAATCCTTCTCAGATGAGGAGGAAATTCTATCAGAAATTCGAAGTTCATTTTGGGAGAAAATTACAAGAAATATGGTCCCAGGTTTCAACTTTCTTAAATCATCATCAGGATAGCTATAGACAATTGGTACATTTTATACAACAAGTGAATGTTTTGACAAAGGCAAAGAGTGTTGTGACATAAGAGTGGTGGAGGAGGATTTTTTGTATATACATTTAAGGATGCAGGCTCTTTATTTATTATTGTTTTTATTTTAATTAATATAAAATATATGTTGTTTTTAATACATACATATATATATATATATATATATATATATATATATATATATATATATAATGTGGAGAAACAAACTTATCACTTAACTTAAGTTATGTGATGAGAAACATTAATAGGGCTGTTGCCTACTCCACAGCCCTGAAGAGTGAAATCTTTACGGCAATGCGCTCACGAAACTTTGAATAGGCGTGACCACTCAGATAAGTGATAAGTTTCTCTACATTAATTATATTAACACTCTATCTTTACTTTTTGACATTGAGCAATTTATGACAAAAAACTGCCTGCCTAAAATACTTTCCCACCAGTAAAATATGGAAAAAAAACAGCAATTTTGGCACCAAAAGACTCTTACAACTTAATACTATATATATAGTAAATGTAACAAATCTGTTAGTATATAATCCAAGTGGATCCTAGTAATATAAAATATTATAACTGATCTGCAAAAAGAGCTCAATGTATTTATTAATACAGAGCAATATAATTAATAAACAATAAAATCCAAAATTACCTTGTATGGGGAATAGCATATTTTGGCAGACGAAGATATCGGTTGTCTGTCTTATCAATGCCATTGTGGACTGAGTTCGTGTCTATACAGATAGGATAGGCACAAACTCAGTCCACACCAAGGTGGATAAGACAGACATCAGATATCTTTGTCTACTGAAATAGGCTATTCCCTATATAAGGTAATTTTGAATTTTACTGTTTATCATATATATATATATATATATATATATATATATATAGAGAGAGAGAGAGATAGATAATATTAGTGGTAAATATACACATACATATGCAATCATATATCTAAAATATATATATATATATATATATATATATATATATATATATATATATATATATATATATACATAAATACACATACATATATATTTGTATAAAAAATAAATCCAAGAGGATAGAATCCAGGTAGAACTCAATGTCTGGGACAGAGTAAGGATATAATAAAAAGGCTTAAACACTAATATACCATGGAATATTAGTGTTTAAGCCTTTTTATTATATATATATATATATATATATATATATATATATATATATATATATATATATTATAAATTAACTGGTTTAAAATATGTTTTTTTTGCTATACAGTAATAACCATCTTTCAAAAATGGCAGCTAAAAACTTGAAGTTTAATTTTGTAATTAAATTAAAAACCTTAGTTCCATTTCATCTTCAAGCGAATATTGGAGTCCAATATTTACTTGAAGATGAAATGGAACTAATGTTTTTAATTTAATTACAAAATTAAACTTCCAGTTTTTAGCTTCCATTTTTGAAACATGGTTATTACTGTATAGCAAAAAAAAACACATTTTAAACCAGTTAATTTATAATATATATATATATGTATATATATATATATATATATATATATATATATATATATATATATATATATATATATATCCAGTAAAAAGTGAATAGATTAGTTGAATAATAATAACAATATTAAAATCTAAAACAATTTAAAAATTAGATTTTATAGAAACATATGTGTAAAAAAGTTTTGAGTACAAAAAAATTTTCACTTGTGTATTTGGTATCTCATTTCTCAAAAAAGTGCTGGAAACATTTGCACAAATCTCATCCCTCTCGTTTCTTTAGATAGTAATAGTAAATCTTACATTATTTTTTATATATCAGAACAATTTTAGGAAAATCTATGACACATTGCGAAAACTTTTTCAGATATTGCATTTCATCCTTTCAATCAGACAAAGTCATAAAGTATAAAACATTTTGTGCAGTGTTTAAATTTTCATGGAACAAAATCTGGTAGCAGTTATTTCCTAAAAAAACATCATCTTAAACTAGAAATGGTACTTTTAATAAAAGACTCAGAAGTTACATTATTGACATTCAGACTAATATCCTCATTTTTATTGTTGTTGTGATCACAATATTTCGGATGTTGTACCCTCTGGCCATCTTTTAATACTGTCCATTTTTTGTTTAGTACTGTTTAGTTATTGCTTACCCTGTTTCCATTAAGTTTAAGTCTGCACTACCTAATCCAGGTCGAACATGAAATGACTGTGTCACCAAATTTCTGAATGAATGCTTTAATCAACTAAGTTATTGTCTCACAGAAGCATTGATCCATTTTATCCCTAGGCAGTACAGACATAGGCTCAGTGGAAATAGGGAGGGAGATAACCAAACAATATTAAAAAGAACAAAATGAAATACCCTTAATCAAGAACATTAAAACCCCATAAATTAAATAAAGGGTTCAGTTTGAGATTCCCTGAAGGCTGAAGATTTCCTGGATCAACAGACACCTGAAGAAGGCCAGAGAGCACAATGGCTGAAACACTGTGATAATAACAAAGATGATGACATTAGTCTGAATGCAAATAATGTAAACAATGGAAATTATGATAATTCCTCATTCCAGAAATTGAGGCAGAAAAACTCAGAATGTTCTATGACATTTAAATGACTGCAAAAAGTATAAAGCGTAAAAGAAACTCAAGAAAATCTTCCAGGCACAAGTTTAAAATTCAAAGCATTTTTCTCTTTCGTGGGTATTTTGCAGTCACATCATTAACAAATGTATTTTTCTTTTACATTGTTAAGAATCAATAATAAATCAGTCTTTTCATATTTTATGTGATTCAGATAATAAGATATGTTGGTGAGTAACCCACATAAATGGAAAAACTGAAGTTATTTTGCCAGCATATTATGATTCAAAATTTTCTTCTTTATGTGCTGTGCCCCTTCAGGATGTAGGCGATCATGGCTCTCCACAATTTCCTGTCCTTCATAGCTCTTAATGAATTTTGTCTTTTTGTTATTTCTCCTAAACCTTGTTCCATCATCCATTTACTCAAGCTCACTAAGTATGTTATATGTTGTTTTCTTCTGTCCCTGTTGCTCTCAATCCATCATGTGAGTATCAGATTTTCCAAGCCCTCTTTCCTCATTATGTGCCCTAGAAATTTCAAATGTCACTTTCTGATGTTAAATATAAGTTTCTTTTCTGTTTCAATTTTCTTTAAAAAAAACTTTAATGAATCATTTTTCTATAAAGTAATATGTTTAGGGTTAGTAAGGGGTGAGTTAGAGAATGGGAACAGATGTAGAATTTTAACCCATATTTTTTCTGGTGTCAGTTTAAGCTGTTCCTCTCTTTTTCAATGTATCTAACCTCTAATTATAAACTATAATTTTGGAAAGGAAAAACTTCACTGAAATATGTTGGAAAATCTTCAAGTCTTCATCTGAAATCAAGGAAATAAAAACTTGTGAAATGGCCACAATATATGAAAAAATGTCTCACTTTAAACTGACACCAAGAGAATGTGGACTGAAATTGGGATTTCCAAAGTGGGTGAAACTGCCTTCCTGTGGGTAGAAAAAAGATCAATAGAGAGCAGCAAAGAAAAGGGTAGGTATTTAGAAGATAGGGAGTGTTAAGGAGTGGCAGAGTGGAATTAGAACTAAGTAATCATTTTTTTTCTTTTCTTATAAAATCTATCACAAAATCTAAGTCGCATTGCACTTACGGAACATGTATGTTTTACAAAAAATGTAATTAGCATAAGAATGAATGAATGGTTTTATTTTCTTTTGTTGTCCAAATTTAAAAGTCTAAAAATTTGTTTATATCTTGTTGACATTATCTGGACAGGATACACCACATACCAGCCAGAATCAGAGGCCAATGTTCAAGGTTTGTAGGTTCAATGATATAGCCATGGATGTTTGTCTGGCGGCATCTTATCTAAAGTGATAGATTAGTTATTGCTTTAAATTTGCAGTGTACATAATACTAAGAAAAAAGTGTATGGATGTGAGTGGGGGCCAGCCAATGTGAAAAAAAAAAGAGAATGTATAAATCTAGTCTCGTTTATTTGAGGTTTATTAAAAATTGTTGAAGGAGTATACAGTAGCAGTGGTCTCAAACTGTTTTTTTTTTTAGGATACATATGTTAAACTTTGCCAAGTTCTTCCTATTGCACTTTGCTCTTGTCTTTGCCATTTTCTTTGTCACTTGGGAATACCAGGTGCTGTAAGTTTGGATGTGTGAGTGATATGATGAATAATGGATCAGGATAGTTAATTGGAGGACCGAATTCCAATTCCATCTATGGGTTAATTAATAAAACTTGTATCACTAAAACATTATTATCTCCAAATAGATAAATAAAAATTGTGCACAAAACATTTTGATTTTGGCATTAAATAACCCTTAGAGATTGATATGTTGCTAAACAAAAACAAACAAATCAGTTTTGCTCAGAAGATAAACTTTGTCTATATTTTGATTTTCAAAAGAAGAAAAAGTTTAACAAAAATAACAATCATCATCATCAGGAGCAACAGGATCATCTGCCTCCTACTCAGCTTCCTCCTCCTTTATATGCTTACAGCCACATTATGTTGAAACACCAGTTCCCAGACAAAATAAAGCAATGTTGAGCCTGGTCAGTACCTAGATGGGTGACCATTTGAGAATACCGAGTGCTGTAAGATTAGATGTGTGGATGATGTAATGGATAATGGTTCGGAATTGTTAATTTGAGAGCTGAGTTCTAATTCCCATTGGGTTCGTTATATTCACTTACATGCAAATACCCTTGGGAAAGGTATTGTTCTTAAGAATTTACAACAAAAATATTAAACACTATTTATTAGACTGTTTATTTACACTATTTATTATATTCTTTATTGGAATGCTTGGTAAAACATTGGTTAACTGCCAATTCATTTAAACTTTATAAAATGGTAAATAATAACGATTTCCTTTATCGTTGGTTCACATATTTTAGTAAATGTTTATAAATTTATGAATAAAAAATCATTTTCATATTATTTCTTTATAAATTGGTGAATAATAAATATTGCATTGCATTAGTTTTAATTATATTTGTTTTTAGAATGTTGTAAATATAAAAGTATTCTTGTAAATAAACAATTTACATTGCCAAGGAGTGAAGATAGTTAAAATAATAGTGGTGTCAAGGGAAAGGTCCAAGTTTGCCAAATGTATAATAGCAGCTATGATCTATAAGGACAAAACATGTAAATTAAGAAAAAGATTGCTAAAGAAAACTTAGAAATGCACAAAGATCAATGGAAAGAGCAACAACTTTAAGAGATATTCCTGGCAGAGAGAACATTGCCAGGGAAATGTTTTCCTCATAGTTCACCTTTCATTCACCTAAATGTTGTTTGTTACATTAGACCAGTGTTTCTCAACCTTTTTAAGCAGCAGCACACCTAGGAGCAAATGAAAATATCACAGCACACTTAGCAAAATTTTTGAAGGGTATACATTTAAATGTTAGGAAATAAAACAATAAATTTTTAAAAAATACACACACAAATGTTTCAGTGTAATATACTTTTAAAAAATTTTAAAATTATTAAATCAAATGCTCAATGCTGCATATCAGAAACTTTGACAATATTAATACATAATTCAATATAATTATGTTGAATTAAACAAAGGATGTTGAATACAATTATATGAAAAAAAAGGTTGATATTCATTTATTTGAATAAAGGAAAATTTTAAAAAGTTAAATTAAAAATACTTTTTAAAAAATGAATATTAAAACAATGGATTTAAAATAACATAATCAAAGATTAGTGATGAGAATTATTTGAAAAAAGTTTAATACTTATTCATTTATTTAAATACTAATGCTGTACCATTACAACTCCCACACACGCATATATATATGTATGCTGCGACAATATTTCACAGCACACCTAAGAGGACTGCACGGTACACTAGTATACTACTGCATGGCTGTTGAGAATCACTGCATTAGACACATTGGTGTTACCACATATTACCTACTAACAGTGTTCACATCCACTGTTTAGTCTCCAAATATGTTCAACAAGCATCAATATTTATAGCATTGGGTGTCATTTTTTCTAAATGGAGGAATGCCTCTGCTTTTCGTGCACTTTTGCCAGAATATTACTCATCAATATACAACAAGGCAAAAAAGCTATGGGTTATTGGCAGACAACCAACACTGACATTTTGGGACAATAAGATGAGTAGTATTATTTTTGGAGTGACCCAGATTCAAAGATGTATAGTGTGGAAGTAATAGCAATTCCAAGCTGTGCAAGAGAAATGTGACTGTGATTTCCTGTCTGGTTGTCTTTTAAAAGACTCCAACACTCTTCTTTATAAGCTGTGTCCCCTCAGAAAGTAGGTGATCATGGCTCTTCACAACTTCCTGCCCTTTGTAGCTCTTAATAAACTTTTTTTTTCTGTTATTTCTCCTAAGCCTGTTCCACCATCCATTTACTCAAGCTTATCAAGTATGTTATGCGTTGTCCTCCACTGTCCTTCTTGCCCTCTATCTGCCCCATGTGTATCAGACTTTCTAAGCTCTCCTTCCTCAATATGTACCCAAGAAACCTCAACTACTTCTTCTTGATGTTAAGTATCAGTTTCCTTTTTGTTTCCATTTTCTCCAAAACTTCATCATAGCTCACATATTCTGTCACTGTAGAACCACATTTATGTTGCTTCAAGTTTCCTCTTCACCATTGGGGAGATTGCAGAGCACTCATTGCCATACAGGAGGACAGATTATTACCATTGTTAAATAAGGTAAGTTTTTATCTTTGAGGTAAGGTTAAAAATTAGAAATATTAACATTTATAGATTTACAAAGAAGATTAGGGGTTTAAATTAAATATTAAATAAAATTAAATGCATGTTTATAAATATTCAAACTGATGACAAAGTACAAAAGTGAGTACATTTTTTGGGACACCATATATATATATATATATATATATATATATATATAGTCTACCAAAAAATGTATACACACTTCAGGAAAGGAAAAACTTGTATAGATACTGTAATACTAAATTATTCAGACATTACAAAATACAAGTTACCTTTTAAATGGTGGTTTAGCTTCCAGAAATTTATTAGTGTGGTGAACTACAGCTTGGGAAACATGGGCTAAAGTGTCCAGTGGGATTGCTTGTATATGCATTTTCAGTTTGTTATCTATGGGTCACTAATGTAGTTGGTTTTCTACAATAAACAACCTTTATGGTCCTAGATAGGTAAAAGTGTGCAGGTGTTAAATCAAGAAAATAATGTACTACAGTAGACAGTGTTATCGCAATTTGATAAAATTACAAAAGGTTTTCCTTTCCAGAAATGTGTATTTATTTTTTTGGTGGACTCACATGTGTATTGAGCACATATTAGTACTAGTGTTTCCTGGTCTGATTCAACTCTGACCACTAACCTATTATGTATTATAGATATATATATATGTATGTATGTATTATATATATATATATATTATATATATGTATTATATTATATATATATATATATATATTATATATATGTATTATATTATTAAGTTTACTAAATCAGAGAAAAGATTTAGCTATTTTTACCATAATTGTCATAAATTTTACTTAAATAATATTTAAATATAAAAATTTTAACAAAGGTAATATGCATACTTATACTTGATATGTAAAAATAATTTTACTTACTGTAAGTAATTCTAATACATCTACTTCTTTTAAAAAAGAAATATAGTCTATTAAAACTGACAGTGAAAATATTTTAACGTTGTATTTAAAATTGTAGTTAAATAAAAAGAAATTCTAACCTAAACATCTTTTAAAATAGTAATTAAATAAAACGTATTCTAACCTATAGATCTCCCTCCAAGTACTAAAAGCACTTAAAAGAATCCAATAAAACACCTACAGTAAAATGAATTTAATATGAAAAGCTAGAAGATGTAAGCCATTGAATAGCCCATGTCCTTTGTACTTACATGAGAAACAAGATATTACTAAGTTTATATAAAAAATAAAAGTTTACTAAATCAGTGAAATCAATTAGCTATTTTGGCATCATTGTCATAAAGTTTACTTAAAAAAAAAAAAAAATTGTTACCTAATAATATACATACTTATAGTTGATGTGAAAATAACTCTACATACTGTAAGGGATTCAATACATTTACTTGTTCTTAAAAGAAATATAGTATATTAAAAATTAATAGTGAAAATATTTTTCAAATTGTAGTTAAATAAAACATATTCTAACCTGAACACCCCCACAAAAAAAATCTTTAAATATACAAATAGAAAAAATGCCGTAAGAATTTTTGCCGTTAACAATAAAATTTTTAAAAAATCCAGACGACATGCATTTAACGGATGTCAGATTTCATTGAAGAATTCATCCCTACCCCCTACCAAAACATAGCTAATAATGGATACATCAAAATAAAGATATAAAGAACATGCAAACACCCCTGTCTAGTAGAAGTGAATTAATCTGTAAACCTTGGAAACGTGAAACCCAGTAATTTTAAAAGTTACTCCAAAATTTGCTTAAGGATGAAATGGAACTAATGTCTTTAATTTAATTACAAAATTAAATTCGGACCTTCCATTTTTGAAACATGGTTAGAACTGTGTAGCGGAAAAACCATATTTTAAATCAATTAATTTATAATATTAATGCTCTGTAAATTTACATTGAGCACTATTTTGTAAAAATAAAAATATCTATAAGAACACCGGATTATATATCTTACTGTTCTTTCTTTTTATTTATATATACATATATGCATTATATTATATATATATATATATATATATATATATATATATATATATATATATATATATATATATAATGGACTCTCCCGTCGGTTTCGACATATGAGGATCTGCCAGCTTATTAATTCAGTTATGAAAGTTTATGCGCTAATCTTAAGTGGCATTTAAAACCCGCTAGTGATTTACAAAGGAGGCCAGATATGGAGCAAGTGTGAGGATTGTGAGATGAGATCACTGTTAGATTAGTTGACATTTTAGAGCTTGCTCTTGATAAGAACGAATCAAGGTAAACTGCCAGAAAACCCACACAAGTGATTTGATTAAAGTGGTGAAGGCTTGTGAAGAACCATCCACACTTTTCGGAACTATTGATACACTTAGTCGGTGCAAATAAATGCCACAGACGAAACATATATATATATATATATATATATATGCATTTCAATTAAAAGGTGCAAATATATATTTGGTTTTTGTATGAATGATTCATGAATTTATATATATACATATATATGTATTATATATATATATATATATATATATATATATATATGTATGTATTATATATATATATATGTATGTATTATATATATATATATATATATATATATATACATATATATGTATGTATTATATATATATATATATGTATGTATTATATATATATATATATATATATATATATATAAAGAAAAATATACGGAAAAAACAAACAAAATCCTAATATGCAATTATGCTGTTTTAATGTTAATTTAATGTCAACGTCGGATGTTACGGTCTAATAGACCATCTTCAGGACATATTCATAAAACATAAACGAGATATTCGCCTCGGAAATTTAAACAAGGCTTTAGTTGTACACACAATTAATGCTGGTCATAATTTCAAATTTGATTCTGTGAAGATTTTAAAATATATTCATAATAAATATCTTAGGCAGATTTATGAGGCAGGCATAATATCTATCTCATGCACAGTGAATACTAGACCTGGCTTCTTTAATATTTCCCCTTTTCTAGCAAGATTAATGCTCGACAAATGTACATATAAGTTTTAGATTAAAATAAAATTCTTTTCATTTTTCATTCAAAATACTCAAATTTTAGGAATACGTTTTCACAACATCGCCCACGTGACAACAACGTGATCATATTTAAACGGAATGCTCATCTTATAAAAAATTCAGTTATCTGTTTGGATTAATCTTGCTCTTATGTCCATCGTTTTTTTCATGTTGAATAGTCTAAGGTTAATTATGTTTTATGAATATGTCCTGAAGATGGTCTATTAGACATTATATTAACATTAAAACAGCATAATTGCATATTAGGATTTTTGTTTGTTTTTTCCGTATATTTTTCTTCATACTGTCAGATCTATATCCATATATTTGCTTACATATATATATATATAGCAAGCAGAAATATTTCTCCTCCCGATGATGGCCATTTCGGCCGAAACTAGTCGAGGAATCTAAATGGAATAATAATAAAAAAACAAAAGAATATTAATCTACAACCCAGTGTGTCTGAGGATTTTAATTTTTTAATTTTTATTGTTCAAAATATATATATATATATATATATATATATATATATTGCAATTTTTGGAGAATATATGACAACAAATGATGAAAAAATCTGATTATTGATTGAGCTTAAATTAAAACAAAGTTGTAGGTTTTCATGAGTTATTGTCCTTGTAATTTGTGCTGAGTCAGACTTGTATGGATAAAGATTACAGTTGCTTTTTATCAGTGTTTCATGTGTTGAAATTGTCACGTTATGACTTGTAACAAAAATATATTTTCATTGAATGAACTGATATTTACTAATCTTGGCTTTATTTGGCACAAAGCCAAGGTCAAATGATAGGAAATGCAGGTAGGATGTGTGCACTAAAATATCTTCCAAGTAGGATAAGTTTGTCTAGAGAATCAACATTGAAAATCCTCATTTTTACATAAACTTAAACTGCAGAGACCAGTGCAAAATATGCAACAATCTTTGTCCTGCAGTTTTCATATTTATTTATTGGTATGTATCAAAATTTATCATTTTTTACAAGCCTTTATACCAAACCTTAGTTCAGCTACACATATAAAAACAATCTCTAACTTATAACTCCGCTACACACACACACACACACATATACAGGGTGTGATGGTTAAATTGTCATTATTTTATATTTAAATTTTGCACATGTCCATTGTTTGATTTTGATTTTGTCGACTGCACAATATAGTAAAGTCAGTTGGACACCATCTGTGAGAAAAAGAGCACCATGACACAATTCACTCCACCAGAAATTTAGAAACAGCATGCTGTACTGCTTGGAATTTGTGCCAGAAAGTCCAGTATGAACATTTCAGAGTGTTTGGGTGTCAATCAAAGGACAGTGTAGAGGATTTGGAAAGAGTTGGATGAGTTTAATGGTGATTATGAAGGTACAGCAGCTCGGAAAACTCACTCTGATCATTCTGATAAGAAAAAAACACCTGAATTTACAGGTGAGGGCTTCAGACCCAACACAGAGGCCTACATCAAGTGCTTTGAGGACATAGTGCTGCCCTAGGTCAAGAGGAAGTTTGTTGGCAACAGGAGTCAACACCATACCAGACAAGCAGGAGAACCCAGTCATGACTGTCAGATAATTTCTGCAACCACGTCACCCCTTACATTTGGCCACCTAAATCTCCAGACTGCAACCCCCTTGATTATTATGTGTGGGGCACAGTTGAGTGAGAGATCAACAAAACTCCTTGTAACACTAAAGATGAAGTGAAGGCAAGGATTATGGCAATATTCACCAACTTAAACAAGAAGACCATCCAGAAGAGTTGCAGGAGATTCTGAAGTTGTCTGGAGGCCATGGCTGAAGCCAATGGCAATTTTATTGAATAAATTTACTCTTTAATATTTCAAGATATTTTTGTGTAATTTTGGTAAATATATCTGTTAAAATGAGATGTCAATGTTATTTTCATTTTTCTGCAATTTAGACGACAATTTACTCATCACACCCTGTATATATGTATATATATATATATATATATATATATATATATATATGAATAAAGAACATATTCAACTTTATTTATATTGTCTTTCTACAGATAGATTTTATTTATATCTAAATTTATATATATATATATATATATATATATATATATATATTATA
This sequence comes from Acanthosepion lycidas, assembly GCA_963932145.1. NCBI lineage: Eukaryota > Metazoa > Mollusca > Cephalopoda > Sepiida > Sepiidae > Acanthosepion > Acanthosepion lycidas. The sequence continues at coordinate 62,336,577 of OZ010601.1, read as the reverse complement.
TATATCACAACATTCTACACATATACACATGTATGTGGGTAGGTGCATGCAGACTCCTACACACACACAATGAAAGAAGAAAAAATCAACCTTGCACCAATGAAAAGTAAATAAATTATTTTTTAACTCAATATAAAAATGATGAAAAATGAGAAAAAAAACAGTCAATTGCTGGTATCTCCTGACAAATGGATGTAGCGAATGCTGGAGTGTCCATCTACAAAACAATAACATCAATCAGCTAACTGCTAAGTGACAAAATTTATATTTGTATTAATCATATATATATATATATATATATATATATATATATATATATATATATCATGTATGTATGTAATTGTATTGTAGTGTAACAAAAAAAACAGACTCTGATGACACGTTTGCATAAAAGGAAGTCAGCATCAACAGACAGAAATTTCAAAACCCACACCTAACTTTAACCGATTTTCACTTTGCCACCTAAAGTTATACTTGTATCACAATTCGTCAAAACATCAACTTAATAAAATATTTTGAATCCTCATTCCCCCACCAACTTAAACTATGGGTTCATCCTTCAAATCTATAAATCAACCATTCAGCCTTGTATGGAATATTGCTGTCATATATGGTCTGGAGTACCCGCTGTTTGTCTTAGGGTCCTCGACAAAATCCAGAGATGAATATGCAATGTGGTTAGCCCTGATCTGGCATCTTGTTTACAATCGCTCTCTCTCTCACACACAGATATGCCATCGCCTCCCTCTGTCTTTTCTATAAATACTTTCACGGTAACTGCTCTGACGAGCTAATTTCACTAGTTCTCAAACTGCAGAAATTTAAACATGCTACTAGGTCAGCATCTTGGTCTCACCCTTTCACTGTCAAAACAGTTAAATGTAGCCATCTCTTCTACTCCAATAGCTTCATGTCTTCTACTTCCCATCTATGAAAATCCCTTCCTCTTACTTGCTTCTCTGATAGCTATAATCTCCAACTATTCAAATGCAATGTCAATTGACATCTCCAGATGCCTTATCTATCTTCATCCCTTATTCTCTCATGTTTCTTTATTCTTGCTCCCACTTTCTGTAACCCCATGCATGCTAGTGCCATTCCTGCCTTGGGGTGAAAAGTTAATATATATATATATATATATATATATATATATATATATATATATATATAATATCATACATTGAGTGCTGGTGTTAATAAAATAGTGCTCAATGTAATATAACAGAGCTATAAATTATATATTAATAATAAATATACATTTTTCCTCACACCAGTAGCAGGACTCTGAGTTTCATACACAACTCAATCTTCAATCAGTACCTGAAGATTGCATCACATGAAATTCCATCATGCTACTAGTAAGGAAAAAAATTATTATTATTATTATATATGTATTTTTTTTTAATTTTATTTAGTGGATACACATGTTTGAGTAGATATCCCTACCAGCCAAAAGACTGAAAGTCTTAGTAAAAAAAATGTGTCTCCTGACAGAAAATAAACCAAGGTTCCCTTTTTAATCTGGGAAAGCACTTTAAAATAAGGTATGCTTTACAATCACAAGAAGCCATTACAGGAAAGGAAAACTCAGTTACCCTACATGAGAAATGCACATATCTGCCATTAGGACAGACATTTCAAGACTAGTAGATTTTTTTTTTTTAAAATAGGATGCCTACTCAAACACATGTACTCACTAAATACAATCGTAATAAGAATTAATGTCAGATTAAAAAAAATGTATTAATTGTTTAAAAAATTTATAAACACATATATATATGGTGGACTATCCCATAATTTTAGGAACTGAGCTGCTTGACCCTCATATGTCCATATATATATATATATATATATATATATATGACAAAAATATAGTTTTAAGGTATGCTATTTTTATGTGTTAAAGTGCTCAATATCAAGGATCAAGCATATGTAAATATAAAAGTGGCCTGAAGATTGTGTTAAATAGATTGTTGCCATGGTTGTTCATTTAAGATGTTAATAACAAAAACCAATCAATGCAAAATATCAAAAATACCAACTAAATACCAATACAGCCAGACAAGATGTTACTAATACTACCAGGAGATTAATACAAAATTATATTAAATCCAAATTAATCTTACAAATAGAAAGATAAGCCATATATGGTGCAATGCAGTTCAACTAAAATCTAAGAAAAAGCTTTTTCAAATTCCAAGTCTAACTGAATAAAAGGTAGACTGTGTTTACAATTTACTGTTAACTCGGATCTTTGGTTTAATAAACCATTCTTATCATAGAACCTGATAATTTCCAATTTTTCATGTAAACACAGAAGAAATGGTTCATGTAAGGATCTATATGTCCTTGCCACGTATATTATTCTGATAAATTGTCTTTAAGCAGGCATCCACATTTTTGTAAGCAGTGAAATAAAATTTTGAGCACAAAATTAAATTCAGTAAATGGAAACTTTGAAAGGTCCCAATGAGAGATTTGCATTTATTAAATAGGGTAATTGAGCCTTGATTTGTCAGAATGTCTTCTTGTAGCCTAATTGGTAAAGCACACTAGGCTTAAAAGTTGTTTCCCTGTTGGAAAATGGAAATTAAGGTTTGATTCCTGTCAGAAGGCACATTTTCTCTAAGACTTCTCAGTCTCTGTATTCAAAAAGCTAAGATGAGAAAACAGGAAAATTTCATTGGAAATAAAGAAAAGAGCACTAACCTGTTGCATAATATCAGTTTTCTTATATAGCAGTGAATGCTGGACAATCTCCTCACAGATGTAGAAGAGATTTTGAAGCAATAGAAATGTGGTTCTACAGAAGGATGCTGAGAATAACATAAACTGAACATGTGAGCAATGATGAAGTTTTAGAGAAAATGGAAACAAAATGGACACTGATATTTGTGGTATGATCCATCTTCTCCATTAATAAATCTGTTCCTAACACATATATTCAGGAGAACTTTGCTGATATGCAGAGTATATTAAAGCTTACTGGTAAGCGATATGTATTGTCTAGAACAATTCTACTACAATATTTAACATCAGAAAGAGACAGTTGAAATTTCTTGGCCACATAATGAGGAAAGAGGGCTTAGAAAATTTGATATGCACAAGTCAGAAAGCAAAAGGGACAGTGGAAAGTAGTGCAAAACCTATCTAAAGAGCTTGTGTAAATGGATGACAGAACAAGGTTAAGGAAAGATAACAAAAAGGCAAAATTTATTAAGAATTACAAAAGAGAGGAAATTGAGACTTGATTGTCAACATCCTGAAGGGACATTGCACATACAAGAAAGAAAAATTTGTAACCTTTCAAAAGAGCAAAGATTCTCAAATGATATCACATGTAGAGTATTATATTAAAATTTGATTTTGGATAGCATATGTCTGTAAGCTTTCAGAAGAGCTATGATCATTGACATATACCATATGTAAACATTATATAAGCTTCATAAAAATCAGCAGTAAAGCTATAAGCTTTCAGAAGAGCTAGGGTCATTAAAATATTCCCTATGTAGAGCATTATATAAAAGCTTCATAAAATTAGCTTTAGTGTAAAGGTCTGTAAGCTTTCAGAAGAGCTACGATCATCAAAATACACCATATGTAAAGCATTATATAAAAACTTCATAAAATTAGCTTTAGTGTAAAGGTCTATAAGCTTTCAGAAGAGCTATGATCATCAAAATACACCATGTGTAAAGCATTATATAAAAACTTCATAAAGTTAGCTTTAGTGTAAAGGTCTGTAAGCTTTCAGAAGAGCTATGATCATCAAAATACACCATGTGTAAAGCATTATATAAAAGCTTCATAAAATTAACTTTAGTGTAAAAGTCTGTAAGCTTTCAGAAGAGCTATAATTATTGAAAGATATCATATGGAAAGGTTGTAAAATAAAAAACAAGTTAATGTTCTCAAAAACTTCCCCATGATTAAAAAGGAAAAATTCTTTATATACACCCTCATATTAAACTTATTTTATCATTCTATAAAGTTGGTTCAGTTTAATTACATTCTCTTTGTTTATGTTTCAATCGTGTACTTTATAGTCCTTCTTTCTGGAATGTCATTAATCTTTTTCTGAGAGTGTGTGTTCATCTATCATGCACATGATGTCTCATGCTTTTATTTGTGCTCTTGGGATTGTCTCTTCTTCACCTCTGTGTTGAACATGCGTCCTTCTGTTGAATTTCATTGCTTGTTCTTTGCTGATGCTTCTTCAAAGTTATTAATGCCCATGTCTGGTCTACTGCTTGTGTTATCTGAGTTTTTATATAAGCAAATTCTTTCAACTCTCTTATTCTTGAACACTGCTCTCAATTATTTTGACTTTATTTAAAAAATCTGATGTGTTTCCCTCTCTTACATACATGATCAGCAAGACTTGATTTTAAAGTTTCTCTAGAGATTACAGTTTTTATTGTTTAGTGTCCTTCAAATTTTATTTTTTGTGGGTAGTTAGTTTATATTCTATGCTACAATGAATACGGTGAATTTTGTAAACATTTTTTTGGTCATGTTTTCTGATTTTGTCTATTTTAAGCAGTTTTTATTAAAAAAAAATCCCCAAAACAAGTGAAACTTACAAGGGGCCATATCAATATTGTTAATCCTCATCAATAGTGAAATAATCAACAAATACCTGATTAAAAAAAATAGATAAATAAATGGTTGTACAGTCTAGTATTTTAATCTATAATCAAGTAAGTGTTCACACACAGATTGATAAACTTACTGTTTTTCTTTCTAGGGGAGACTATGTAGTATGGCTCTCACCCCAGATCATGCCAGAATAGACTTTGCACTCAATGTCCATCAGAGAAATAAAGTACTGAGTTTATTTATTCATTTATTTTTATTTTTTTAATTTTTTTAATCGCTATCACCCCAAACAAGGCAGTACAGCCACTAGCACGCAAGGGGTTACAGGATGTGGAGGAATTAGGAACAGAAACATTAGTAATGAGTAGAAAGAGAAAAGAGCAATCAGGTGGACAGTAGGTAGTGATTGACATTACATTTACATTTCTGCAGATTAAAATTGGCTGGAAAACAGGGAGTTCTACAAGGGAGAAGTGTGAGAAAGAAACTGTTAGCATAGAAGTTAGAGCTACATCTAGCTAGCTCAACTGTAAATTTTGCCACCAGTCTAATATTCAATTCTCAAAAATAAAGAAAATGTATATATCTACTTTTGATATGTTTGGTTTTATTAAAATTTTAATCATTGCTTTTTAAAGTTATAAACATTGCCAGAAGATTCAAAAGTAGATACAATAATAGCAGTGTCAAGAGATATGTTTTTTTTTGCAGGCACAAAGGTTAAACATTGCTTTTTGAGCACAGTGCATATTTGGCATTTATTTTTTTTCAACTATTCTGGTCGTTCCTTCTGTTGTGTTAAGGTTATGGATATAGTAATGCCTATTAGGGGCATTGGAAACTGGAGATAACCTAGATAGTTATTCTCTCTTTCCAAACAACCCATTAATGAAAATTGAAATGAACAAGTAAAGGAAGTTAAAGGCAGATTTATATTTAGCTTCAGAATTTAGAGTTTTAGCAAATGTTGAAGATAGAAACAAAAAAAAGAAAATGTTTGAAAACAGATTAGTGTCAACTTTGAAAATCTAGAACTGTTTTTTTTTCTCATTAAACTGATTAAAAAAGGACTTGATGCTATCTGGCAGTGATCTAATTTTAATTAGGTTAAAAGCACACAGATGTTTAAAGAAACATCTAATGCTTTTCCCAGACACACATTGTACCTAATACAGTGTGTTCAAAAAGCTATTGTGCTCTTTTCCAATCATATTTTTTATATTTCTGATTTCAGACCAAAATAGTTTTAACTGAAGAATGTCTATTTCTTGTCAAACACATATTTTGAGAAGGTGGTAGGAATTTTCAGATATACCTGTTCCACATCAGATACAGCTGTTCCACATCACAATGCAGTTCATAGCCTTGTTGATAGATTTTTGAAAACAGTATCAGTGGATAATACCAAACGTTGTGGAAGGCCAGCAAAGGTATTGGAGGAGAGACTTTTGGATATTTCAGACAATAAGCAGCAGAGTCCAAGAATATCATTGTGAAAGTTACCTCAGCAGCAAGGATATTGGTCTTGGAACTGCTCATAAGCCTGTCAGTCAAAAATTAAAACTCTTCCCATCCAAAATACATAGTGATGTTCAGAAACAAAATAAAAAGGATCCAAGCTGTGTATTGTTGTTCAATGACATCACTTTCAACATTGTTTATAATTTTCATTTATATTCTCCTCCTGTATTCTATACTGAAGCATGTCTGCTAATAAAAATATAAGTGCATAAGGACTTTCTGAACACTATATATATATATATATATATATATATATATATATATATATATTGTCATCCACAGACAGACTGTGTGGCTAGACATCTGATTGCCTCAAGCCAGGATTGAAACCCGACTGATCTGCCATCAGTCAAAGATTTTTCCCCTAAGCTATCAGATCTCAGCAAAGAGTAAGGTGCATTTTTACATATTTATTTTTGAATAAACACCCCAGTGACTCAGAGTGCTCAATTCATAGAAGAGCTTTGCATTATCAGCAGTAGCAATCACTGTTTACAGATTCGCATTTTCCCTCTAAAGTTCTTGTCTGAATTTTATTTTTTCGGGAGCATATATATATTTTAATATATTTTCTGCTTATACATTATTTTTATGAATACAAATATTTTAGTAAATTCTCTGTTTATAATAAACAGTATTAACTACATTTACCAACCTGAATGTCTAAGAAATTTCATAGAAAATATGTCCTCTGACATTAATTGAACCTGTATCCTACATGGAACCATCATTTGAGCAATTCTCAGTAGCTGTACCATTTAGAAGATTTTTTTTTAAACCAATTCACTCCAAAGGTGGGAGTTCCACTAGCACACAAGGAGTTACAGGGGATTGAGAACAAGAGTAAAGAGGCATGTTTGGAGAGGATACAGAGAAGGATGGGAAACAAGCTCAGTTTGTCAGATGATTATAGTCATCGGGGAAGCAAGTAAGGGGAAATTTTAGGGTTTTTCGAAACGAGTCTAGTTATCTATATTTGTGTGTATATATATATGCATGTTTCATTAAAAACAACAGACAAGGTACTATCGTTAAGCTTTTTATTTAATTTTTCTTGTGTTCAAACAAGAGCTTTCTTTTCCGGACAAAGGGTGTGTAAAGAAAGCTCTTGTTTGAACACAAGAAAAATTAAATAAAAAGCTTAACCATAGTACCTTGTTTGTCATTTTTAATGAAACGTGCATAAACAAAGGATTGCTGCCTAAATATACATATATTATCAATAATCTATATATATATATATATATATATATATATATATATATATATATATATATAGATTATTGATAAAATTCAAAGAAGAATCTATATTGCTCCAGAATTGTCATCTCAGTTTCAGTCACTTTCCCACCATTGTAATGTAGCTTTCCTGTGCCTTTTCTGTAAATACTTTCATGGTAATTGTTCTGATAAACTTTACTCTATGCCACCTAGAATTTATGAACTTAAACAAAGTACTAGATTGGCAGCAAGGTCTCATCATTTTACAGTTGAAATGGCTAGATGTAAACTTAGGTTCTATGCTAAGAGTTTCTTTTTCACTTCTCACTTGTCAAAATCTCTTTTGGATTCATCCATCCTAGTCAACTTTGAGCTTCAAAAATTTAAATTCAATGTCAATCATTATCTTCTGTCTTCTCAATTCCTGTTCTTTTATTGTTCATTCTACTTAATAGTGTTTTTTTCTCATATTCTCTAACACTTAGTAACTGTCTTGTGTCTTGGTGGCTTTATTGCCTTACTTGGGGAGAAATGATTAAAAAAACAAAAAACATACAAGATGACAACACCAGATTGAATAATTTAAGATATAATAATGATATTTCATGTCAGAAATTTAGAGATTTGGTGATTATTTTGGAATGCTTTCCCTAGTTTCTCTTTCAGGGTTATTTTACTTGACCATATTCGCACACAGACCCTACCCCACATGTACGCATATGCACCCACAAAATGCATATATTCATGATTGATGCATAATAAATCTTCTGTTGTCGCAGTGATGCATTTTTCTTTCTGCTCTCAGTTTAATTTTGGAAGTGATTAAGCATCAACTTGATTTAGAATGTTTCTTTTTCAATCAATTCACTTCACTCCTCCACCCACAACTTTTTCTTGACTGGACTAGTCTTTGCCAAGGTTAACAATGGGTGTAATATCTGTTTATCATTACCACTGCCTGGACAATAAGGTAATTATGGAATTGTGAGATTTCCTAAGCAATGTGTAATGTTTTTAGTGAGAATTAATCAATACTTATCAGTTAGAAATAAACAATACATTTCAGTTAGAAATAATTGATACTTTTCAATGAGAAATAAGCAATACTTTCAATGAAAAATATGGAATACTTTTCAATGAGAAATAATCAATATTTTTCAGTGAGAAATAACCAATAATTTTCCATGAGAAATAAGCAATGCTTGCCCGTTTTAAATAAACAATACTTTTCAATTAGAAATGAACAATAATTTTCAGTGAGAATACTTTCAATGAATAATAAGCAATACTTTCAATAAAAATAAACAATATTTTTCTATGAGAAATAAGCAACACTGTTCAATTAGAAATAAGCAATAATTTTCAGTGAGAAATAATCAATATTTTTCAATAAGAAATAAACTATTTTTCAGTTAGAAATAAGCACTCAATGAGAAATAGGCAATACTTTCAATGAAAAATCAGCAACACTTTTCAATGAAAAATAATGAATACTTTTCAATGATAAATAATCAATACTTTTCAATGAGAAATAAGCAATACTTGTCAGTTAGAAATAAACATTACTTTTCAGTTAGAAATAATTGATATTTTTCAATGACATATAAGCAATAGTTTCAATTAAAAATAGAAATACTTTTCAGTTAGAAATAAGTAATGCTTTTCAATGAGAAATAAGTAACAAAATAATCAATACTTTTCAGTTAGAAATGAGCAATAATTTTCAGTTATTTGCTGTCTAAAAAATTAGTCAAACATTTTAATGGTGGCCACTATTAGTACATACAATGTTAACAACATAAGATACACATGTGACACAATGTTGGTAGCAAATACAAAAAGAAAACTACAAGAACTCTTATATGAAGTAGTAAAGGAAAGTGAGAAGTATTGCTTAATCATCAATTATAAGACAGAATATATGGTTATTATCAAGAAGAGCAGTTCAAGATGCAAGTTAAAAATTGAAGATATCAAAATCAACCAAGTGCAAAAATTTAAATATCTGGGAAGTGCTTACAGGAAATGTGATACAGAAATCTGAAGACTCATTGAAATAGGGAAAAATAAAAAAAATAAGAAACAAGTGCTGAACTGCTATGCAATATCAATCCTCCTATATGGCAGTGAATTCTTGATAGTTTCCCCACAGATGAAAAAGATGCTTGAGACAGCAGAGAATATTGAGAATACCATGGACAGAGCACATGAGTAAAGAGGAAGTGGCTACCTTAGACCTTCGTACCTGCAAATAAAATGGAGTGTCAAAAGATCAGTTTTTCCCTGACACGGACCTTCGCTCCTTGGAAATGTTTGTTGTTTTAAAAAGGGGTGATTAGAATTGTAATAAAATCTAAACATATGATGAAAGTGAATTCATACAGTTTGTTGCAGGCTTGTGTATGCATTGAGAGATAAACACGTGTGTCACCTGAAATGCCGACAACAAACATGGCAGACTTGGGATGTGAGTCCATGTAAAGAAATACAAAGAAACGACAAGAACCAATGTATATATATGTATAAACAAATGATAATGTATTAACAATAAAGGGTTACAAGTGACAAAGACAAAGATGTGTGTGTGACAGATGAATGTGAAAACCATTTTGATCCAAAGTATGTGTAGTGAGTGTATGTGTGTATGTACATATGTGTGTATATTGTTCATGCATTTCCCAAAGGGAACACATTCTCTGCGAGAGATTTACAAATTGACGTGTAAGCGGAAAAAGTAAGAAGAGAGTGATGAAAAATTATTGCTGTGTATTTATAGTCCTGAGAGTGTCTCCTAGCAGTTTCCAAAATTAGGAGGAGGTAACCTGACAAGTTTTTTGTTCTTGAGAATTTACAACAAAAATAAATACTATTTATTAGATTATTAGATTGTTTACTTACAATATTTTATTTATTATATTGTTTATTGGAATGGTTGACAAAACATCAGCTAATTGGCAATTGATTCAAACTTTATAAAATGGTAAATAATAAGGATTTCCTTATAGTTGGTTCACATATTTTAATTATTTAGTAAATGTTTATAAATTTATGAATAAAAAATTGTTTTCATGTTTATTTCTTTATAAATTGGTAAATGATAAATATTGTATTGCATCAGTTCTGATTGTAATAGTTTTGGCCTTTTGGTTGAGATCAAAGTGTAGTATCTGTTCTTATCAACTTAATCTAATCTATCTCCACTTTTATCTTCTTTTACCTTCTTTCTTTCATTTTATCACTGAAAGCAAGTACTGTCTTTTCCCTTCTTTCCACATGATCAAAACATTTATGAAAACATTATTTATGAAGTATTGGCAGAGCATAACAGTCATTTGAACTAACAATGAGAGGGACAAGCACAATGATAATAGGATATTGTTTATTGGAAAGGTTGGCAAAACATCAGCTAACTGCCAATTGATTCAAACTTTATAAAATGGTAAACAATAAGGATTTTCTCATAGTTGGTCTACATATTTTAATCATTTAGTAAATGTTTATAAATTTATGAATAAAACTTGTTTTCATATTTATTTATTTAGAAATTGGTAAATGATAAATATTGGATCACATTAGCTTTTATTTCAATTCTAATCATCACTTTTTAAAACAATAAATATTGCCAAGGATGGAAGGTAGTTAAAAATAATAGCGGTGTCAAAGGAAAAACTGTCCTTTTGACATTCCCTTTTTTTTTTTTTGCAGGCATGAAAGTCCAATTTGGCTGAGGAAATTTTAAGGAAAATGGAAACAAGAAGTAGACTAGAATCTGAATGACAGAGTTGAAATTTCTGGGACACATAATGTGAAAAGAAGGCCTAGAAAATTTGACACTCACAGGACACATTGAAAATCAGAGGAATAGAGGATAGCAGCAAGTAACCTTATCTGAATGGATAGCTGAACAGGGATAGTAAAAAGACAAAGATTGCTAAGCACTACATAGAAGAGGAAATTGTGTAAAGTCTTAACCACACACATTCTGAAGTGATACTGCACATAAAAGAATAGGTAACAAAATTTACAATATAATTCTTCAAATAATTCCAGGTTTAGTAGCTTCATTAATTTCAATTATCAAGAGATATAATTTAAATATATATATATATATATATATATATATATATATATATATATATATATATATATATATATATATATATGAATGAAAAGACAAGAGGAAAACTATACTTCATTTTTAGCTGACGCATTTCATCATCTGACAAACTTTATCAAGTTAAATGTGATGATTTTATTTTGCAACAAGTATATATTTGACAGTTACTCCAAATTTTAAATTTAAGAATGCTCATAAATATTCATCAGGTTAACTAAAAAGTTTAGGTGTTAGATCCTAGATTATGTCATATAAAACTTTGAAAGGAAATTTTTAGATTTAAAGACGCTCATAAATATTCAACGGGTTAACTGAAATATCTATGCATTTAGACCTTAGATTACACCATGTGGCAACTTCAAAAAGGAATTTTTAAATTTAAAAATGCTCATAAATATTCATCAGGTTAACTGAAATGTGTCAGCATTTAGACTTTAGATTACGTCATTTAGTATACTAAATTGTATTATACATCTCGGAAAGTTGAAATGATGGATTCAGCTGTTTGCATTTGATTTCAGAGATGTACAAAAAGAAAATTTTCTTTCCAGACAACTTCAGAATCTCCTGTAACTCTTCTAGATGGTCTTCTTGTCTAAGTTGGTGAATGCTGCCATAATCCTTGCCTTCAGTTCATCTTTGGTATTACCAGGAGTTTTTTGATCTCTCACTCAACTGTGCCCACATATAATAATTAAGGGAGTTACAATATGGGGAGTTGGGTGGCCAGATGTAAGGGGTCATGTGGTTGCAGAAATTGTTTGACAGTTATGACTGTGTTCTCCTGTTTGTGTGGCATGATGTAGGGTCCTGTTGCCAAACATAGGGTCTTCCATCAGCCACCCTCTTAACCCAGAGCAGCACTAACTTCTCAGGGCCTCTGTGTAGGCCTCCATGTTGAGCCTGAGGCCCTCACCAACAAATTTGGGAGTTCTCTTCTTATCATGATTATCAGAGTGAGTTTTCCAAGCTGCTGTACTTTTGTAATCACCATTAGACTCATCCATCTCTTTTCGAATCCTCTGCGCTTGCCTTCAGATTGACACACAAATACTCTTAAATGTTTGTATTGGAGCTTCTGGTGCAAATGCCAAGCAGTACAACATGATTTTTCCAAATTTCTGGCAGAGTGAATTGCATTATGGTGCTCTTTTTCTCACAAATGGTGCCCAACTGACCCTACAGTCAACAAAATCAAAAACAAACAAAACATGTATGAAATTAAAAATATAAAATGGCAACAATTTACCCATCACACTCTACACACATAGTGCTATATGCTTATCAAGAAGATTCACACTACAGCCATCTGACCATAGCTCAATTGGGACATTTAAAAATACATGGAAACCTACCAAAATCTATCCACAACATACATGTAGAAAATACAAATATAATAGCATCATCCACTTGTAAAAAAGGGTTAAAAATAATGGAAGCCTTAATAATAAAAAAAGAAAAAGCCAACACTCAACAGCATCAACTGTGAACACTGCCACAATGAGCTGTCCATGATTGGAAAATAATAATTAAAAAACAAAACATTCCTATCAATTTAAATACATATAGAAAAATCTACACATTTAGTTAAAAATTAAAATACAAAAACATCCTTGAAAAGGGCTAAAAGTGCAGCCAAAATTGCAGACATTTAGACAGTTTTTACACACATTATGTCCAGAAAAGAAATCACTTATAAGAACACAAGAAAAACTGAATAAAAAACTTAATCACTGTACCTTGCCAGTCATATTTAATGAAACTATATATATATATATATATATATATATATATATATTGAATTTTTTATCTGACATTATTTCTTATTACTACAAATATTATTATTTATAGTGGGCATGTGTATTTGAGTTACTATCACTGTTTTTTTTTATTTTCTTAAACAGTGAGATTAATAAAAACTGACCTAGATTGAATAGTCCTTAAGCATGTATTCCTTAAATAGGTAATTCAATCTTTGGTCTATCAAATTAATAAAAGGTACGTTTCCATTATAGAAGCATTTTCACTGATGGAAAAGCGGATACTGGCTTAATTCCTGTTAGAGGCACAATCTTTCTTTAGCATGACTTGTCAATCTACACTGATTGCTCATTTTAGACACATGTGCATTACTTGCGTCAGTGTATTTTCAGGATTGTCTCTCATCTGACTCAAGAACTGAATGTTATGCTTATAACATTCTCACCCTGAAATGTTGAATATTTATTTTTATTCTTAGACTGGTGTATCTCAGTTAGCATTTTATGATGATTTGGTGGTTGTAGTCATTCAGTCGTGATCGTGTCTACAGAAGTAATATCCTATATACCAGATATACATCAAGATAAAGCAGATATCAAAACTTTAATATTCTAATTTTAAGTTCAATGTAACTGTATCTTAAGCATTTTTTATGTAAAATTGTCACTGGTCCTTGTTGTATTTTCTTCCTCCACATCTATATACACAAATCTATCAATAAAACCATTATTTGTCTTAAGAAGTCCCTTCAAGGACAAAACACATTACATAGAACTTTTTTATATATGTCATCCAGATATATAGATTATTTCAGTAGATGCACATGTTTGAGTAGACACCCTGTTTTTGTTTTATTTTTAAACAGTGTGAATTACATCTACCAGCTGACACCATAAAGAAAAATATGCTTTCTATTTTTTGTCATTGAGTCTCTCAAATGCACAGGCTGGTAGATATAAAAACTGTTTGAAAACAAATAACAGGGTGTCTAATCAAACATATGTACCCACTAAAATAAAATAAAATTTCCTTAATTCCATAGAAATATCATATATATATATATATATATATATATATATATATATATATATATATATATATATATATATTTGTGTATTTAGGCAGCAATGCTTCTTTCATGCACATTTCATTGAATATGACAGATAAGGTGCTTTTATTTATTTTTTTATATAATTTCTCATATGATATTGATGTGGGGCCAAAGTTGGGACCACAGAAGGAAAACACGGAACACGGATTAGATGTAAGAAAGATATATTAACAACAGGTTACAGAGATAGTGTAAGCGGAGCTTACTATATGTTAGTGTCCAATACTGGTAGTCGTACGCATCTCTCTGTCTCTGTCTCTCTTTTTGTCTCCCTCTAGAGTGTTGTGTCGCATACTTAATATAGACCTGGAAGAGTCTATTGTGTAGGTAGTTCCGGTCTCACAATAGACATAATAATTTTTTTCTTTTCAGATGATAAATTATATAAAAACTGTCTGAATGTTCTTTTTATCCAAGAGCTTTCAGGTCTTTTTAGCCATTTTCAAGGATTAAATATTTTAACTGTTAAATAAGAAATAGTTTGTTGCATGTATGTTTTATAAAATATTTTCATTTTTCAAAACACTGTCAAGATATTGTGTCCATGTTCATAGTTGATATTATTAAATATATATATATATATATATATATATATATATATATATATATTGTCATCCACAGACAGACTATTTCGCTGTATCACAGCTCATTAGTGTAGCTAGACGTCCGGTTGCCTCTAGCTAGAATTGAAACCCAGCTGAATTTGCATCAGTCAGAGATTTTACCTCTAAGCCATTGGCACACGGCAGGGAAGAAGGTAAATTTAAGCATATTTATTTTTAGATAAACACACAGTGACTGAGAGAACTTGATTCGATTTACCAAAGAGTCATGCATTATTAGCTGTAATAGTCACTGTTTACAAACCGACACTTCCTCCTCAGTAATAATCAAATAAATCCTTTTACCTCATATGGGGAATAGGCTATTTTGGCAGACAACAAAAGTAGTTCTCTGTTTTTTCAACCCCAGTGTGGAATGAAGTTCATGTCTGTATGGTTAAATGAAGTGGAAGATAGTAGGTGTTAACTGTGAGCAATTGATATTGGACATTCATTATTATTATTCAGAGTTTCTTACTTATAACCATTACATCGCACTCAGCTTTTTCCATAGTTGAAGAGATGAATGAAGACTACTCTCACTGCCATTTTTGTTTAGCTGAGAATGAGTATATATAATTGGTTGGCTGTAGGCTGGCTTAAAAAATGGTTAGTGTAGTTAGTAAAATTGAACTTGTAAAAATTAATGGAAAACAAGTGTTAAAATTCAATTAACCAGAAATGTTTTTTTAAATCATTTGAATACAAATATGTTCAATAGAAACAAGTACTGGTCCTGTTCTGAACAGTTCATTACAACCTCCTCTACATAATAAAAATTGGAAACTAAAAGACAGAAGGAGATTATTTTTATGACGAATAAAACTGTTATCAATTTTCTCATTCTAATCTCTTCTTGTGCCCACTAGATATTTTGATACATTTTCTAAATTATGATTTCCTTTCCTTTTCATCATACAGTCATCATTCGCCTACAACTTCCTCTGATAGAGTTTCCTTTTCTCTTATGATGTGGGAATGGAAAGAGAAAAACAGTATTTCACTAATGCAGCTGCCTTGTCTCTTTGAAGAGTCTGAGAAAGAACTAAATTATCCCTCAATTCATTTTTCTTCTTAACATAAGGCATACTAATACATATCTTTATACACAATTATATTAGCTGCAGTGTCAGATCTCAGTTTGTAATGAAATCATTGTTGGACCTTGTATCAGAAATGGACAATTTCAGACCAGAATTTATGCTGTAAAGAAAAGCATTTTATTAACAAATGCAAATGGATAATATTAGAATGTTCTTGAGTGATTAGGAATTTATTGTTTCCAAAAAATATTGCTTAGAAGTGTTTTATGATTGTATTTAATTTATTCATCTACAGTTGATCCAACTGTAGATGAATAAATTAAATTGTGTGTATAATATAAAAGCCTAATCATTATTTTTTTTTAATATATAAATAAAAATTTATATTTTATTTTATTGAAGGTACCAAAATCAAACAAGTGCAACAATTTAAATATCTGGGAAGTGTTTTAACAGAAAATGGAAAGTGTGGCACTGAAATCCGAAGACATATTGGGATAACAATAGATGCTTTCCAAAAACTAATCAAACTATTAAGAAATAGGAAAAGAGAACTGAACATTATATCAGTCCTCCTATATGACAGTGAATGCTGGACAATCTCCTCACAGATGAAGAAGAGTTTTTGAAAAAACAGAAATGTCGTTCTACAGAAAGATGCTGAGAATACCATAGGCCAAACATGTGAGCAAAAAGAAAGTTTTAGAGAAAATAGAAACAAAAAGGACATTTGTACTTATCATCAGAAAGAAGCAAGTGAAATTTCTAGGGCACATATTGAAGAAAGAGGGCTTGGAAAATTTGATACTCTCAGGACAGAGAAAAACAAAGCATAACCTACCTAGCAAGCTTGTGTAAATGGATGAGAGAACAGAGATTTAGGAGAGATAGCAAAAAGACAAAATTTATTAAGAGGGAAAAAGGACAGGAAATTGTGGAGAGCCATGATCATCAACATCCTAAAGGGACATGGCACATAGAAAAAGAAGAAACTGTAGGTAAAATGCGTAAATATATGAAATATTACCAAAAACTTTAGAGAAAATCAAGTAAAAAAAATTGATAAATTGACATGCCAAAATATTAGAGATGGTTCTGACCATCTCCACCATTTATAGAAATGGACTCAATCAGATAACATATGTGTAAAATAATAAGTAAAGAAGTAGTGTAGCTGTGGCAGTTATGGGACTGTGAGAAAATAGCAATAGGAAGTTCAGATCCAAAAAACAAAAACCAGGTGTCATAATTCCCAAGGGTATAATCAGTTTTGCAAGTCCAAAGTAAAAAATTCTGGGTGTATAAAACAAAAGAGATAAAAAAACTGTATCCAGAACTTGCAATGTACAACTACCTTCTTCATTCACAAGGAAGCAAGAAATCCCCCAGTCATCCAAAGTAGCATTCTTGGAGTAAGAAAGATGATTGGTTGAGACTAATAGGGAAGCTCAAGCAGTTACCATATTTCGATGCCTACTAAAGTCAACCCAATCTTGATTTTCTTTTTTGATAGATAGAATACAGAGAACACAAATCTTTTCTTTTTCAGTATAAGACTTGGTTGTCTCCTAGTTGCTATAGGGACAAGGATGGGATTTAACACTACTTGAGTACAGAATGCTTGTTGGACCCAGAAAGTTGTCTGAGGTTTCAACATTATTTTGCTGACAAATAGCAGTAATAATATTAGTTGTAATACTTGAAGTTGCATGCATGCTTATGCATACACACACACACAAGCACACATAGACACATGCATGCACACACAAATATATACAGTCACATACATGCATGCACACACTCAGACACATTCATGCATGCACACACACACAAACATACATCTACACACATGCATACACAGAAAGATGCATACATACATGCATGCAAATACATACACACAAGCACATACATGCATGCACACACTCAGACACATTCATGCATGCACACACACACACAAACACACATACATGCATCTACACACATGCATGCACACAAAGATGCATACATACATGCATGCAAATACATACACACAAGCACATACATGCATGAACAAACACACATGCACTGTTAAGATGTTTGTTAGACTTTTTTCAAAAGAATTTCCTCTACAGAAAATATTCAAATATATAGATTGTTTCCTTCTAACACGTTGGTATATAATTTTCACTGTCCTGATTTTTGGGGTTAGTGGAGACAGAAAAATGTCATTCAATGGGTTCGTCAGCAACAACTAAAATGGATATCACATGTAACTTGAAGAGAAAATAATGACACAATCAAGATGTTCATGTCCCACTGACTGCCAAATGTTTCCTCACAATGAAACAGCTAATAATACCTTTAGAGATGATGAGAACAGATACTACACTTTGATCACAGATCAATAGCGAAAGAGAGAAGAAAAGTGTAACCCAAGTAGCATTGGTTACTCAGTAAGTGAATGCAGAATAATTAATACTAATATTACTATTAGAGAAAAGGAGAACAGTTTGATCCTGGTTCAATGGCCAGAGAGAGAAGAAAATCATAACCAAAGTAACGCTGGCTGCTCAGTCAGTGAATGCAGAATATTTTCTTATAAAGTAATGACTAATATTAACATTACCATTAGAGATAAGGAGTATCGGTATAGCTGCTGACCCACCCTCTTTAGTGCAGTGAGGTAGGTACAGACATGGGCAGCCGTTCCACAGAACTGGGCACTTCTTAATATTTTTTTAGTTGCACTCTGTCCAAAGACAAAGACACAACTGAGTTGCACTCTGTCTGAAGACAGAAATACCATTGAGAGATGAAATGTAATTTGTCCACCCAAGGACAGATACTATACTTAGTATTTATTTGCCCTCCACCCCACCTCCAATACTGGCAGGATGTGACACAATGTCAGTTTAATGTAATGGGCCTGAGTGCATGCACTTGGGCCAGGTCCAAAAATAACCCTGTCCCAGTAACCATTGGTTGCACTGGTATCTGTATTGCACTAAAGAGGGCAATAAGGGAGATATTGTGATAGACAACTCTTCCCCAAGACTGGGTTCTTCTCAGTAGTATTTTCAGTTGTGCTGTCTGAGAAGAAAAAGCATAACAAATAGCACTGGGTGCTTGGTCAATGAAGGCCAAATGCTTCCTGATATTATCATTACTATTCAAAGAATTTCTCTTATTATTTTATGCATAAAAAAAATAAGGGAATGAACAGGACAGAATACATGCTCATCAATAGGCTGCATAAAATCCAAGGACAGAACGCTCATATTAGAGAATGAAAAACTTCTTCAACACTGTAATGAATATATTGGAGATCTCTTCCATGTTGAAAGAGAACAACTGGTAATACACAGAAATACCGATAGGCTGGAAATACTAAAAACTGAAGTGGAAGCTGCGCTGGCCAAATTGAATAGAAGCAAAGCGACCAGGCTAAATGGAATTGTAATAGAGATACTGGCAGCCTTAGATGATTCTGGTATAGACAAGATTACAGAAATAATAAATGAAATCTACAACAGTGCTGATATACCTAAGAAGATCTATTTTCATAGCACTACCTAAGAAACCAGGTGGAAATGAATGTGGACTCCACCGAACAATCAGCCTAATGTGCCACATAACAAAACTCATCATCTGAATTCTGATGAATAGAATGCATAGCAGAATCAGGCTGGAGATAGGATAAGAACTGTATGGGTTTGTTAAAGACACCAGAACAATTAATGTAATATTTATGCTCAGAATATTATCAGAAAAAGCAATATAAATGCAGAAGTACTGTACCTGTGCTTTATAAACTATGTAAAGGTGTTCAACAATTTATGCCACAAAGATCTATTAGAGCTGCTCAGCAACCTTGACCTATTCAGGAAAGACATTAGAAAATCAAAAAATATCTACTGGCAGCAAACAGCCTGCATATGGATAAAAATGAGTTCAGGAGATATACAAAAATAGAAGGGGCGTAAGTACGTATCTTCTCACTGGACTTATTCAATCTATACAGGAAGGCAATTATGAGAGAACTGGAAAGTCTTCCAGGATTTATCACTGGTAGCAATAATCTTAAAAACCTAAGATATACAGATGACACCATGCTGATAGTACACATGGAAAGGAAACTACAAAATCTCCTACAGAAGATAGTGAAGGAGAGCGAGAAGAAGGGACTAAGCATAAACTACAAGAAGACAGAATGTATGGTAATCAGCAAAAAGATGAGCCCAAAATGCAATTTACAGATAGGACACACTAAAATCAAGCAGGTGCAGAGATTTAGATGTCTAGGAAGTGTTCTAACAGAGAATGGAAAGTGAGACACTGAGATCTGAAGACATATTAGGATGGCCAAAGACGCATTCCATAAGCTAAGCAGAGTATTACGAGACAGGAAAGTTTCATTGGAAACAAAGAAAAGAGTACTGAACTGCTACATGATATCTGTTCTCTTGGATGGTAGCAAACGCTGGACAATCTCCACAAAGATGAAGAAGAGACTCAAAGTAACAGAAATGTGGTTCTACAGAAGGATGCTAAAGATACCATGGGCCGAACATGTGAGCAACAATGAGGTTTTGGTGAGAATGGAAACAAAGAGGAAACATACTTAATATCAGGAAGAGGCAGCTGAAGTTTCTGGAACATGTAATGAGGAAGGAGGGCTTGAAAAATCTGATACTCACAGGATGGATAGAGAGAAAGATGGACAGAGGAAAGCAATGCATGACATACTTAATGGCCTTGAGCAAGTAGATAGCAGAACAAGATCTGGAAGAAATAACAAAAAGACAAAACTTATTTAGAGCTACAAGGAACAGGTAGAGGTGGAGGACCATGATCGCCTATGTCCTGAAGGGACACAGCACATAAAAGAAGATTCAAAGAAGATTGAAAGATGTTTACTCCAGCTAATTTTTAATTACAGATAATTTTTCGTCTTTTTCCATAATCTGGGAAAACTTAAATTTAGAAAATCAATTAGAAAGAAATATTCTTTTTATTTTTGAGAAAGAATATTGAATTTTAGGAGTTTCTTAAAAATTTTGGTTGATTTGATTTTTTTTTTTTAATTTTTTGCCTTCTGTTTTTAAACTTTTATTTAAATGTAATTTCTGTTTGTTAGTAATTAAATATGAGTAGATAGGTTTGCCTATCATCTGGTTCACACACTCCCTGGTTTTTATGAAAAGGAGCAGAGGTTGACCCATTGTTTCTTGTTTAGAAACCAGTTTCCAGTTCTTTCTACAGTCTTCTCTCTTTCACTCCTAGTAATCTCTTGCCTCTTAGTCACATTATTGTCTGGTTTGGGGTGAATTGATTAAAAAAATAGTAAAATTACCATGGGGCATTATGAGTAGGTACTGTATGTGTATGTTTTCAGTCATCACACTTTCAATATTACAAATCTGATTAAAGACTTCAGACCTGGAAAGTCTCAGTTCTTTGAGTTAATTTTTCCTGTTTAAGCACAAGAGAACACATGTCTGGAGCAAAATAAAGTACTATGCAAATATTTAGAATCTAATGCATTCAACCAAAATTGTGACCATTATAAAGATGAAATAAAAATCTATAGATATTATTTCACATTTATTTTTTAAATACTTTTTAGTTAGGAAATATAAGATTTGGTATTTATGATGACATATCATACAAGGAAACATAAAGGCAAAATTCTTCATTGGACGGAATGTATTTATCATTTATTAAATATCTTCAAAATCCCAGTTCCCACAGTTTCTTGATTTTATTAGGACATTAAGAATCTGAAGCTTTTTTATTATTAATGTACTGTATACATATATTGTTTATGAGTATTTGCAGTATACACATGGAAAAGTTAGTGTTTAGCAGTCTCTTTTTTTTAATATAGCAAAAATAGCACTTTAAGCAAACAAATGACAGATGAATCTATGAGATAGTGAGGTAGTTTCAAAGCCCATGACAATTTTATATTTAAAGAGTATGGAATGTAAATAAAGAAATAGCTATTGGTAACATTTAAACTCACATCCTGTTTTTTAGGAGTCTTTTTTTTATGGGGAAAAAGATTATTTGATTAGGTGACTGAAATCTATCAACAAACATCTTCCAAATTTAGTCATACAGCTATTTCTATATGTCTTATTCATTGTGCTTTCTTGACATAGAATGTGACATTGACGTGAGAATTATGATAAAAAAGCAACAAAAATAAAATGAAGAAGAAAACTAGTCAAAGATTAATAAATGGATAAAAATGCCAGGTTAAATTTTATGGGTTTATGAATATTTAATTTCCCCAAGTTATCTGCTTGCAAATAAAAAATACTCCTGTGATTAAATATTAACAGATAAATATGAATAAGGAGTTTTGGTTTATCATAAAGGAAAGTTAATTTTTTGTTAACTATTCATGTTTGCTAAAGAAAAGACTTTTCTTGTTTGATCTTGAAACAAAGATGAAAGAGAAATGTTATAATGGGTTATCATTATCACCTTCACAATGAATAAGCAGTATATATATAAACATATATTATTAAATATAACAGACAATGAATGTCTATTATGTCTGATCATGAGCCGTTCTAATGTTCGAATGTTTGCTTTAATTTTGGGTGGAAATAAAGACAAAAATTGTCCAACATTTGGATATTTTTTTTATTAAGTTGGTCCTAAGCTTTTGGCTCACATGAGCCATCCTCATTGTGGTTATACAAACATGAAACAAAGATATCCACCATCAAAGCTGATATTTTGACATAGAAAATTGCTATGTGATGATTACAGTTGTGGTGTAGCAGACGCAGATCGTAATGTCAAGATGTGGTTCTATGATGCCATACCACACAATAGACCAAAATATTACAACGGAACAAATGTCTAGATGCAATGGAATTATGTTGTAACTAGTTTGAAATGTAATTTTATTGAATTTGGGTTGTTTCGTTTTAATGTAGATGGCCTCCAACATCTGAAGGTTCTTTTTACTGTGTGTATTTGTGAATATTATTGTGTTATCAACTAATATCTGTCTAATATTATGTACATGGCTATGTTTTTCTAAAAAAAACAACAATTTATATATATATATATATATATATATATATATATATATATATATGTATATATATATGTGTGTGTGTGTGTGAATTGTTGTTTTTATTACTTTAAATATTATTTTATAGTGTTTGAAATAGACACCATGTTTTTTTTATCTATTTTAAAATAAAAAACAGACCATTTATTTCAAACATGGGTATCCACTAAAAATAATATTTGAAGTAATAAAATATTCTTAGTCATGTCCCCCCACCATAGTTTACAAGTCAGCCCACTACTCAAACACTTTGGTAACCACATGGGTAAAGTTTAAGCAAAGTAAAAAAAAAAAAAAAAATTCTAAGGATTTCTCTCACAAGTGAAAAAGACTGTGGAATATGATGGTGATGGTCATGCCTATAATCAATGGAATACTGGGAGTGACAAAGATCCTTGTAAAGTAACTGGAAGAATTTGCAATCAGAATATCTGTGTCTATCTTGATCCCAGAAATTTTTGAAATTGTATATCAAAGAAAATACTGGAGATCTCAAAAGTTTTGCTTCCATTTAATCGCCATCTACAACCATCAGATATGTCTGGTCTTAAGAAGCAAACATAGCTGCAGAGAAACTTGTATCAGTTATGTAATAATTTAGAAAAATATACAAAATTCTTTCAACTTCAAGAAAAAGTATCAGTCAAATATTGAAACACTAATTTTTTCAATGCTCTCTCCTTCAGGACATAAGCAATAACAACTCTCTACCAATTCCTTTTTCTTTCAATATTTGTAAATTGCCATGACTCTCCATAGATTCCTTTTCCTTTTCTATCTATCTACCTATACTTGCTTATAAAAGATCATTTCAGTGATAGTTATAAAGGCTCAAGGTACTGTGTATTGTGAAGAATTCTATCTTACTCCTAAATAAAATCTATCTGTAATTGTTTAATAGTATCCCTTCTATTGGCATATCTATTAGGTTGGTGCAAAAATAATGACATAATAATGTCGTTTTTTGACGTTAAAAAATACGTCAAAAAACATTATTACGTCATTATTTTTGCACCAACCTAATATTTGCTGGGTGCCCATTGTGGATAAACATTTTTAGTAAAATGTTTTATTTCTCTTATTTAGAAGAAAGTAAGACTTATTGGACCAAACAAACCTTCTTTTGCTGATAACAATGTTTTGTTCCAATGCCTGCTTATAAAAGAACCTTTCAGTGATAATCATTGGTTATCATTGGTACTCTGTCTGGCCTTCAACTATACAGTCACATATGTACAAAGGATCAAAGTACTGTGTATTGTAAAGAATGCAATCCTATATCATCAGTGAGGTTTTGATTTGAAGGCACACTGCAAGTCAGTATAGTTTCTCATCTTCAGCATTATTGCTTATTTCCAAGCATGTCAATCAGCTCAAGCTCTTTCTGTTTCTTCAACACTCTCATAGCCAACCTGTGGTTTATGCTGAAACTCTGCTGAGCAGACTTCAAGGAACCAGGCAGATAGCTGAGCCAACGAAATGGCTATTATGGAACAAATTGCAGATAGTTGAACATATAGTTCAAGTATATGCTCCACTAAGTATACATAAGAATTTAAATTCTGAATGTCCTTCTCCTATACTGGTTTCCAACCACAGCTGGAGAGTCTAGCCTGCCCTACTATTTAACTCATACCTGAGGGGAGAATAGATGAATTCTTACCTTTCCCGAGGATATTTCTGCAAATATAAGTGAATAGAACAATCTTGACTGGCATTTGAACTAGGTTCATTGATTTCTCTTTCTGAGCCTTTAACCATTACACCACCTGCACATTCACTTCTATCATGCACCTGGATAAAATCTGTCTGCAATTTGTTCCATAGTAATCCTTCTATTGTATCATTTATCTGCCTGGTTCCTTGCGGCACATAAGGCCTCCACAGGATGGCTCTATTCTACTCTGCCCACAACTAATGCTCATGCCTCAACACTGTATCACCAACCCATTACATACCTCCCCTTCTTCTTAGTACTTCACCATGTCATTCTTGGTTTTCCCCTTCTCTTTTTTACTTTGGGACCCAGGTCAGTGCCATGTTGCAGTCACAGTGTGGGTCTTCCCTTAAAATGTGTGTCTGATGAACCTCCATCTTCTTCACTGTATCTTGATATGAAGGGCTTCTATGGAGACATGCTGGAGCAGCTCCGCCATTTTCATATATTGTTGCCATCTAATCTGAAGGGACATTCTTAAACTTTTGTTATGAAATAGATCAATTAGCTTGTTATCACCCTGATTCATTTTCCATTTTGCAACCATATAATAGGATGAGAAAGCCATGATTTTTATCATTGAAGTTGATAAGCAGCCAAGTATATTAAGTGATGGTGAAAAAGATACCGTATCTCCCCCACACTTTGATAAACTTTAGCCCAATGTCCCTGTTTTCCACATGTATAGTATTTGTCCCTTCTAACAGTGCATAATGAGCTTGCATGTCTGTGGTCCCACAGAAAAAAAACATGCTGATATTTTTGGAGAGCCTAGTGTTTTTTATGATGGTGGGGGTGCAAAATAGGTAGAGAGGTCTCTGACATTACTGCAATTGTATCATAATTTTTAGTATTTTTTTCTGCTAAATCTAGTACTTTTGCTTGGTCATTATAATGTTAAGGTGCTATTTCATTCTTTGTCAGATATCCATGGATCTTAGCCCATTTATGAAGACATCTTGCATCAATTTGGCTTGATATTGTTTTGCAGATACCAATGAAAATGAACAGTTTTATTAAGACTTGATAAAATCAGTCAATGAAATCTAAGAGCAGCTGAGATTTTGTAACCAGTGTCTTGAGACCAGATCATTTTCCTTTTTAATGTAGATCCTGTCCAGTATTGTTAAAGCCTCTTTGAAGGGAGATGTGTCTACAAAATACTTGTAAACTTGTACTGAGACATATTTGGTGAGATAGTGCAGCTTATTAGAACTTTGGCCACAGTACATGCTCAAGAAGTTCACGAAAGTTATTCTGTAATGATATTCTAATTCAGCATCAGACATGTTGGGGTCAATAGTAAGTTTCTCTGGACAGAGTAAATTAGCCATTATCAAAATGGTTAACAAAGAGAAATCATTAAATTGTAGTAGAATTGTTTGAGACAATAAAAATTTGCTTAACAATAAGCTTTTCCTGACTATATGTATTTAGGACAGATCCATTAATGTGGGAAATGGATCATACCACAGACCCCAAGCAAAGCAATAAAGCTACAAAGACATAAGGGATGTTAGAGAATATGAGAAAAAAACACTATTAAGGAGAGAGAGCAATAAAAGAATAGGAATTAAGAAGACAGATGATAATGATTGACATTAGTAACTTTTTACATGTTACCATTTCTTTTCGACATTTTTTTGATATCCATCACAAACTCCTTGATCAGTTACTCAATGTTTCCCTCATTTCTCTTGCCTTCATTATGTCATGTGAGTGTCAAATTCTCTTAGCCCTCTTTTCTCATTATATGCCCCCAAAATCTCTCTTCCTGATTATCATAAGTAAGGGGATATAGAAATTTGAGAAAACTATAATAGAAAAATGTGGTGGAGACAATACCTCGCCAAAGCAAGAGAGGGTGAATTGTCTGTACATGTGCTTGTAGACATCATGGACCTGCAAGGCGAACTTTGGCAAATCAATATTGAAGTAACACAGTGCATGTGCTATCGGCTAGAATGAGGCTAACACAAGCGAAAGATCTCGGCTTCTTGTCCGAGACTGAGGAAGGATTAAAAGAGTTGACTTTTTGTTTTATGGCAGTTAGTTCTTTGAGACTGGTGAAGGTTATACCCGTGTTCCAGAGAAAGAGCAATAATGCTGTTGTTTACAGTGTGCAGGAAACAGAGTTCCAAGCAAAGTGTTGTTCCAGTTTCCACATTAGCTGTCAGCGGGAACAGACTCAAGTGGAAATTTATTTTTCCTACCACCCAATTTTCATTTAAATCTCACAAAAAAACCAAAAGAAAAACCCAGTTAATTTGAATGTAATGCATAAGGTATGAGAATGGAATTGGTGAGAGTCAAAAAATATATTTCTAATTTAAAAGAACATGTACATGATAGAATTTTCAAATGATTGAGTGAGCAAAAATCATCTGGATATTTTTATATTCACCCATAATACACGTATTTCTCAACACTTAACCCGTACCTCAGAAAATACAGAAATATATTTATGGGTTTACCAGTGGGCCCCAGCTATTCAGTCAAGGGCATCTGATTCTTATCAAGGGAATTGCCTTTGTCTGAAGAAGAGGTCTACAAGATAATTCCAGTACCCAAAAACTTTATAAACAGAAAAGTTCACACCTGCAGTCACTGGGAAAGAGCTTTCCCAGTCAGACAGCAAAGCCTGTTTTGTCACATGGTCGTTAGAGATATGGAGGTAATTTTGCTAGCATTAGAAGAACAAGAGTTAAAAAGGAAGAAATTGACTTAAAATAAATCCTCCATAGATCAATATCAACTGTAATGCCTTATATGACTCTTTTATTTTCTTTAATACAACGTCCCTTCAGGACATAAGCAATCAGGACTCTCTCCAGATTTTTCTTTATTATCTATAAACTGCCATGACTTCTTGGGAAAGATAGTGGAGTTGTTGTCCATTGCCTTCTCACTGGCTTGAAATTCAGAGTTTTTCTTGTCACTCAATGTTAGAGAGCACAAGCTAACCTGCTATTTAACCCATAGGTGGGGTGAGAGACAGATTCATGTCTTTCACAAGAGCATCTGTGCAAAACAATATGCTTGGCCAGATTTTGAACTCCTCTTGCCAGTTCCACTTAGTAATGTAGCAACTTGGATTGTCACTAGGTGCTTATGTTTGTGGCTTAAAAAATGTAAAACAACCAATATTAAATGCAGTATTCCAGTTAATGCAGAAAACAAAAGTTTGTGTTTGGAAGGGTAATTTAATATTTTTTATTTTAATGATGCCCTTTTTTAAGATTAATTACTTAATCAAGTTTTATTAATTTAAATGTTTCCTTTATAGACATTCCAGTAAGGGGTGGTAAAAAAATGTAAATTATTTTCATTAAAATTTCTGACTATATGAACAATTAAGAATTCTTTGAAAGTTAATAAAGTATTAATAACTCTGCTAATTAACAATTACAAATGCTGCATTGTTATAGCATTGTTGCCAGCCTGTACTGGCCCTTTTTGGGAAAAATAAGAAAATACCAATTACTGGGAATAAATGATGTTAATTTCTCATGGGTGCCACCACTTTTGTTTTGATCACATACTCTGTAACACAGAGTAAACTAAATGATAACCCAATGTACACTATAAGGACACATGGCACAGTGGATAAAGGTGTTGGTTAGATCCAGTGACAGGACCCAAAGAGTTGAGAGTTCAATACCTGGTTAAGGCAGTGGAGAACTTGGAGAGATGAATTAACAGGAGATAACTGATGAGTGACATCCATTAGACATGGTATGTGGAACTAGAACTGTCTACACGTCCTGGGTATGACGGTAAACTACGTCCGCGTCCTGGGTATGGCGATAAACTGCATCCAACAGCAAGGTCTCAGATAATGTTTTCAGAAAGATAATGTTGCCAGCTCTAAGTTTTTGAAACAATAATGTTGCCAGCTATACGTTTTTTTTTGAAACAATAATGTTGCCAGCTATACGTTTTTTTTGAAACAATAATGTTGCCAGCTATACGTTTTTTTTTTGTTTTTTTTTAAACAATAATGTTGCCAGCTATACGTTTTTTTTGAAACAATAATGTTGCCAGCTATACGTTTTTTATTCTATACAAAATAGGCATTTAAAATTCATATAAACTGGATTTGGCATTAAATAACCCACAGTGATTGATATGCCATAAAACCCAAACAAACAAACAAACAATAGAACAGTCTAACTCAGTGAGCAAAATAAAGGGTTCAGTTCAACATTCCAGTCACCTGAAGATGGTCAGAGCGTACAAAGGCTGAAACGTTGTGATAAATATGGCAACAAAGATGAGGACAATAGTCTGAATAATGTAAACAGTGTACACAATAAAATATATAAATATGAATATGTTACAAAACATGTTATATTATATTCTGCTATATATCGACGGTCATTTGGAAAGAACACTAAGCACTTGTTTAAGGAACTGACGTGGTTTTTAGGTAAAACAAAGTAATAAATATAATAAAAATATGTTACAAAATATGTCATATTGTATTCTGCTATATATCTATGCTTATTTGGAAAAAGCACTTGTTTAAGTAACTGACATGGTTTTTAGTTAACCCAAAAAAAAAACAAATTAAGCAAAATAAGTCAAAACAAAGTGATAAATACAAAAATCAAAGCTGATCAACCAGGGTATTCAAAGTACTCCTAAACAGTCCCAGATAGTAATTTTAAATAGTCAACATGATTTTAGCAGAATAACTTCATGAAGGGAATTGTGTATGATTATTTTGGGTCTGTACATATATATGTGGATGTACTCCCCACACCCATCATGTTAATTCAGTTATTTATCAATATAAGTGTAGTTGTGGACTCAACTACATAGGGAGGACATCCCAGTGTTTGGATTTGAGAATAAAACAACACTTACCCGCCAGGATTTTGAATCGGAATGCCAGGAAAAGCCAACTAACCAATAATCCTGGCTCTGCTATTACTGAGCATGTAATAAATAGCAAGAAATGTGTGGTTGATTTTAGTGGCGACCGTTTTTCGATTTTATCTAGGTCCCACTCCACATTTCACCTCAAAGTTATAGAGTCCTTGTATATCGGATCCTGTGGGCCTTCCCTTTGTAAACAGAGGGAATGCTTACTGGGTCTAAATGTTAATGGACCCTAGTTTCTTGAAAATCATTTTTTTTTTTCATTTCATTCATTATAATAATTTAATTAATAATTTAATTTACATGTTTACATATTTTTTAATTCCCAGAAAAATAAACTTCATAAGTTTTCATCCAGTTGTTCTTTTTTAGCTTTTTTAAAAAATGCCATATAAATTTTGCTTTTTCCTAGCTATTATTAAATTTTTTGCCATAAAAAACTTATTTAAATATATATATATATATACATATTATATATAACCTCATATATATATATATATATATATACACATATATATATATATATATGTATATATATATATATATATATATGTATATATATATATATATATATATATATATATATATATATGTATATATATATATATATATATATATATATATATATATATTATAATAATAATATAAATAGTTATACTTGTTTGGAAAAACCTTGGGTATTTTGGCTTGTAATTGAACAAACCAATGCCCAAGGGAAAATAAGGAATAAAAAAAGAAAGAACTAAGACCATGAAATTGAGGCAAAAACAATCGTCCAGAATTCAAGCTCAGAGTCCAAAGAAAAAAACGTAAAATAAAAGAGTCATATAAGGCATTACAGTTGATATTGATCTATGGAGGATTTATTTTAAGTCAATTTCTTCCTTTTTAACTCTTGTTCTTCTAATGCTAGCAAAATTACCTCCATATCTCTAACGACCATGTGACAAAACAGGCTTTGCTGTCTGACTGGGAAAGCTCTTTCCCAGTGACTGCAGGTGTGAACTTTTCTGTTTATAAAGTTTTTGGGTACTGGAATTATCTTGTAGACCTCTTCTTCAGACAAAGGCAATTCCCTTGATAAGAATCAGATGCCCTTGACTGAATAGCTGGGGCCCACTGGTAAACCCATAAATATATTTCTGTATTTTCTGAGGTAAGGGTTAAGTGTTGAGAAATACGTGTATTATGGGTGAATATAAAAATATCCAGATGATTTTTGCTCACTCAATCATTTGAAAATTCTATCATGTACATGTTCTTTTAAATTAGAAATATATTTTTTGACTCTCACCAATTCCATTCTCATACCTTATGCATTACATTCAAATTAACTGGGTTTTTCTTTTGGTTTTTTTGTGAGATTTAAATGAAAATTGGGTGATAGGAAAAATAAATTTCCACTTGAATCTGTTCCCGCTGACAGCTAATGTGGAAACTGGAACAACACTTTGCTTCAAACTCTGTTTCCTGCACACTGTAAACAACAGCATTATCTCTGGAACACGGGTATAACCTTCATATATTTATGTTATAATTTTCAAATAAATAATTATATATATATATATATATATATTTATATATGTTGGCCGCATGGCTGAGTGGTTAGAACATTCACTTTCTGACCCAGGTACAAATCTCACCATGGTCAATTTGTCAGGGAGGAGACTTCCTGATGTTATTGGAATAGATGGCGGTCGATCTTAGTGTGCAGCACCTTTGGAAAGTGCTTGAAAACCATACCCAAGCCTTATGAGTGAAATTGGCTAGATGGAACCCTTGGGGGCTGTCGATAGCTGTGCTAGTACAAAGCCACAAGTCATGATGGCCAAGGGCTCGAGTGTGCAGACCTTGTTAAAATTGTTGATCACACTAGATAACGCGCTCTCCCAAAAGCTATAACTAAGGTCTGTTCAGCATAGTTGCAGTATAAACCACAGTTGGGCTCTGCGGGTGTTTAACAAACACAAATGTCCCTGAGCGAGTGTCTGTAAGTGCCTAGTAAATGGGTATCTTGAATACAAGTGGTCAGCTATTATATATATATATATATATATATATATATATATATATATATATATATATATATCAAGGTACAACATTGAGGAAAATGTATGACAAAGGGAAAAAGTTTACTTGTGACGTGTTTTGTCCTTCAGGACTTCATGGACTAAATTTATGTTGGTATGACTACATATTGCACTACATATTGCATTTATGTTGGTATGACTACATATTGCACACAAACCAGGCAGTGCTGGGGATTTTAGAATTATTTTCTTTTTTTTTACAACGTAAATGACTAGCCTTAATCGCAAGGTTGTCTACAGTAAATTTGTGCTCCGACTCTTACAACATTTCACCATTCCTGGAAGATTTTCTATTATCACAGTGTAGGATACCTACTAACAAAAGTGATGGAAAGAAAGAGAAAAAGACTCTAAATGAACTTGAGTAGATATAAAAAAATAAAAAAATTCTCACATCTCCGGCACCCCTCATTTGTGTGCATGTGTAGTCATACCAACATAACAAATTTAGTCCAATAAAGTCCTAAATGACGAAATGCGTCACAAGCAAACTTATTTCACTTTTATTAGGTTGGTGCAAAAATAATGTCGTTTTCTCACATATGTTAGTATGTGAGAAAACGACATTATTTTTGCACCAACCTAATACATACATACACACGCATATATAGTGATTTTCCAAGCATCGCTAAGATATGGCACAAGCTCAAAAGTATGAGGCACCCAGTGAGGATCGAACTCACTACTCAGTTGTATATGTTCTGGCGAGGCAGGCTTGCTAACCATTACACCGCCTCGAGGTGCCCAACACACACACACACACATATATAGTGTATTTTTATAGCAATCCCTCTTTTATGCAAGTTTCATTAAAGATGAGTGCGGTTAAACATTTTATTTAATTTTTATAGATTTTGTACAAGTTTTTTCTTTTCTGGATATACTAAAAACTACCAAACCCCATCTACAGCATACTCATAGAAAATATGATCAAAACCTCATCCACATGTATAAAAAAAAGGCTAAAAATAATGGAAGCACTGATAATAAGAAAGAAAAAGCCAACAGTAGCATCAACTATGAATATGTTCACAATGACAATATTTGGAAAATAAGAAAAAACATTCCCATAACTCTAGATACATACATAAAAATTTAAATATTCAGTTAAAAATAAAAATAAAATCATCCTTGATAATGGCTAAAAGAATATGCAGAACATTTGGACAATTTTGACACACTTTACATCCAGAAAAGAAAAAATTATACAAATACCAGAAAAATGAAACAAAACAGCAGTAACTTGTCAGTCCTCTTTAATATATATATATATATATATATATATATATATATAAAAGTATAGGATTGGTGTATACAGAATAAATTTCAATAACCAACAATTACTATTCTCAAAAGAGTGCTCAATACAAAGTAGAGCGAATATAATTATTTATTCGAAAATTATAACATAAATATGTTATAAAATCACTACAAAAATAGCCATTTTGTTTCAACACCTCTGATGTCTTATCAAGTGATGATGTTGAATGTAGAATAAAGGGTTTTAAAAGACTCAAATCAATTAACCACCCCTCACAAGAGGAAACGCTGTTACATTAGCTGGAATGACCAATTCCAACTTAATTTCAATAAAAACAAAATAAATAGAATAACATATGTATTTTTCTTTTTTCCTCAGTAATTTTATAATTTTAAACTTAATACAGATTAATTTTTAAAATGGGTAATTTTAATTTTTTATTTCAAATTTTATCGTATAATTTAATAAATTCTATTTTAGTCTAACCCCAACATTAAATCTTGTGAGCGAAACTGGGTAGATAGAACTGTTCAAAAGCTGTCAATGGTTGTGCTAGCATGAAGTCAAAAGTCCCTGTGACCGAGGCTTTGAACATATTTGCATTGTTCAAACCACTGATTATGACAGATTATGCACTCCCTCCCAGAAACTAAGTTCAGCTCAGCCTAGTTGCAGTATAAATTACTAGTAGGCTCTGTTGGTGTTGAATTAATGCAAATGTGCTTGAGCAGGTCTGTGATAGGGATTGGCTAGCCACTACATTTGCAGATAGGTATGCTCAAAACTACTAAATCAGTCAGTCTGTTATGTGTCATGTGTGATACATGCTTAGCCGATCATGTATCTTTTGATACATGACTGATGAGGTAGATTTTTTTTTTCCTGCAGTAGATTGCCTTTCTTTCTGCAGTAGACCAGTTGCCATCCAAGGCTATAGAACCTGGTTTGTCCTACTATTTACCCATAGCTGGGGGGAGAAGAAGTGGATCCATACCTTTCCCAAGGGTATTAGCATGTAAGTGAATGTAATGTGTTCGACTGGAATTCAAACTCGGCTCTCCGATTCCTCAATCTGAGCCACTATCCATTACTCCACCATGCCACCTAGCTAAATCAGAAAAATGAAATATTGGGGAAGCACTGACATATAAACAAACATTTAATTTATATATATATATATATATATATATATATATATATATATATATATATATATTGTAGAGGACTGTGGCGGTGAAGATATAAAGAACACACGTGGGTTAAAATTTCCTGCTAGCCGGTCCAGCTACATGAGAATGTTACACTTTAATTAGGTCCAAAGAAGACAAAGAAAACAAACAAGACCGATAATTATATACAAACAAATATATGTATTAACAACAAGTTACAAGCGCATCGACAGTTACAGTGAGTTTGTGTGGTGAACATTATATGTGTGTGGTGAGTGTTCGTACATACATGCATTGGTATTGTTCTTAGCGTGTTCCCAGAATTTGGGAGATACTGTATTGGTGAGAGCTCACATATTGGTATTAGCTGAAATGAAGAAAGAAGAGAAAATTACCTCACCTCCGTGCAAGGTAGGATATGGCCCAAGGCCTGAGAAGAAAAGAGAGATTGAGACAAAAGGTCACCCAGTATTTATAGCAAGGGGAGAGAGACCCCTGGTGAAGGAATAAGGAATTAAGGAGGAGCTAACTCTGACAATATATATATATATATATATATATATATATATATAAGATAATGATATGTAAATTTTTATATCTCAAGAATAATATTGGGGGAAAACTGTATGACAAAGTGGAAAAAGTTTGCTTGGGAATTTTAATTTTTTTTTTATTACTTTTTTATATAATCTATTCCCAACATCACTCATTCATACATATGTGTAGACATGTGTAGTCATGCTAACATAACAAATATAATTTGATGAAGTCCTTAAGGATGAAACGTGTCACAAAATCTTTTCACCCATTATCATACATTTTTTTCCCTCATATTGAATGACAAACGAAACCATTAGCCATTTTTTGTTCCAGGTGACTGGTTGGCAAGTAATGTACCATAAAATAAATTTTAAAGGAATTTTTTTACAATAATAATATTTGCACCTCAGTACCACTTTCTTGGTGTGCTGCTCCCTTACTCAGTAATTATAATAATAATACTTAAAGATCTTAGTAAAGGTACAAAATAATACTTATTTTACAAAATTCAATTAGTGCAATAAAAATAGACTTAATTAAAAGGGAGAAGAGGAAAACTTCACTTTGGCAATATGATTGTTTGATTGCTTTTTTTTTTACGACTTATCAACCTTTTGTGAGTTATTTAAAGCCGAAATATATTTCAGATTGTAGGAGATTTCTTATAATACCCAGTGTTCCCAAGTGGACCCCATCTAAGTACTGACTGACATTGCTTAACTAATGTGATCAAACAAGGTTCGGTGCTTTCAGAATAATTTGATCATTGTCTTTGGTAATACAAAAAGTAAAAAGGAAAAGAGATGAAAATTATAAAGTATTTTTTGTTTTATTTTAAACTTTTATTCTTTTTCTTTTCATATTGCCAACTGCTATAGTTCAAATTTACCACTTTTCCCTTTCAATTAGGTCTGCCTTTATTTCATTAATAATAATAATGAGTTTTAACCTCTGTCTATATTTCTGAGATGGGGTATTGTTCAGACTGTTGTCCTCGTCTTTGTTGACATATTCACAACATTTCAACCATTATATACTGCGGCCTTCTTCAGGAGATTGGAATTTCAAACTGAACCCTTTATTTCATCTTGTTCCACATGCCATGCTTTTTCTGGATGTCTCAGTTATTTGCCTTTAATTCAACTCTCCAAGTTTTTGATCACCACTGCAGTAGCCAGGTATTGAACTCACAACTCTTTGGGTCAAGTCACTGGATTCAACCAACACTTTTATTCACTGTGTCCTTGGGGACATCAGTATATGAATTTTTTGGAGTTATAAACTTAATGTCTCAGTAATAATTTTTTACCAGAGCTCATATTGCAATTTTATTGTTATTATTGCTTTTCTCTAGCACTCCATAATACTGGATCCCATATTGTATTCATTTCTATGCTTGGCCGGCTTAGGAAATTTTTGTGGCCTAGCATATGTGCTGATTCCTTAAGTTTTTGTATTTTCCAGTGATGTTCTCTGTCTATTATTTCAACCTCATCCCATGGTAATCTCCCTTTTCCGTCTATATGTGGTCAGCTACAGAATCAAAACAGAATAGTCAATTACTTATGAGGCATTGGCAAGAGATATTAAACACTACTATCTTCCCTACGTTCTTTCTTTTCTTTCATTTTCTCACTGAAACCAAGTAGTGTCTTTTCCCCCTCTTTCCACATGATCAAAATTAAAATACTCCATTATTTATGCGGTATTGGCAGGATATAATGTTTGTGCAAACTAACAAAGAGATGGACAAGCACAATTATAACAGAATAATACTAATTAAAAATGCATGTTAAAATAGATATTGTTTAACAACCATCACTATCTGAGATACAAAAGATTATACTCATGACAACTGCTTTCAATCTCAGAAAAATTCTCTCAACATAATATGTTTAATAACTTTTAAAAAAAAACGTAATTTTCCTTATGCCTCAGATTTGTATTAAACAACAAAGCTGAAAATAATAATTTTAATGGAGTCATATGTAGTCTTTAGAAGATTACATGAAATAATAAATAGAGTAAAGGTCTATAAAAAAAATTAAAATACATTTGATACACCCTAATAATTATTCTGTGATTCAGATGAATAGAGATGGAAGTCACTAAGTAAAATTTAGGTGAAATTTTATTGAAATATCTTTGTAATTTATTTTTTAAATTGAACAGGTGCAAGTGAAATATCTCATTTTATTTCTTTTTGAAGGAGAGGGACACCAACTGTGTCATTTTGCACCTTGTAAATAAAAGCACATTTCCCATGATTCAAAAGTGAAATAAATTAGCTAGGTCTTGTTTTGATGAGTCATGGGTGGAAGTCCTAACTCAGGAGTGGCTTTTTTTTTTAACACTTGGTTATTTTTTGTAGTACACAGTACTCTGTTTTCTTGATGTGATTTTTCAAATCTTATGTCAAGTTGATTATATATATATATATATATATATATATATATATATACAAGTGATATGTGTGGATGACATTACAGTTATCAGCAAAGAAAATGAAATTAGCAGCCAGTGTTCAAATTATGGCTGAGTTTTGTTCACTTTGCACTAATGTCCTTGAGAAAGGTGTGAATCTATCTATTATGCAACCCATCCTAGCTACAAGTCAAATTGCAAGGTAGACTGAACTCTGTAATCTTGGTAGGGCAATCAGTCTAGAATAGATTGATTTGTCTTTTACAGCTTATCAACATTTTTGTAAGTTATTTAATGCCAAAATATATTTTGGATTGTAAGAATACCAGAGGTGATTATTTTCCTTTTGGTTGAGATTTAAACATACACACAAACTTACCAGACTCTATCCGAAACATACTAGTTGAAAATACAAACATTATAACCTCATCCACATGTAAAAAAAGCTTAAAAATAATGGAAGCCTTAATAATAAAAAAGAAAAAGCCAACTCTTAACAATATTAACTACAAATTAGGCAATGTGCTGTGTTCAGAAAATAAAACATCTCTATAACACATTAAAAACATATACACAATGCACACACCCAATTAAATTGAAAAAATAAAATCATCCTTGATAATGGCTAAAAGTATAGCCAAAAGCACTCAGAATTTGGACAGTTTCTACACACTCTGTGTCCAGTACAGAAAACACTTATCCAAATATGAGAAAAATTAAATAAAAAGCTTAATTGCAGTAACATGTCTGTTGTCTTTAATGAAACATGTACAAATGAATGACTGCTGCCTAAATACACAATTATATATATATATATATATATATATATATATATATATATAGAGAGAGAGAGAGAGAGAGAGAGAGATAGATATGTTTGTGTGGGTATGATAAAATAACTTGTAGTAAATCAAATAAAATTTATATTAGTGAAACAGCAAAATTTAAAAACATTGAATACAAAAGAGAGAAATCCGAGATATATTAAATTCTTTTTTCCTCATTTATAATAAACCAGTTGTCCTTTTGATTTAAAAAAATTAGTTAAATTTATTCATCATAAACCATCTAGGAGAATTACTGAATCAGCTATGATAACACAATTCAATTTAATTGTGTTTTATAACATATCTCCTTTTGTGGCTAAGAAAATACTTAAAGAAAATAATATTAAAATAAATACTTGTTGTGGGGGAAATAGTACAGCCTCAGTGACTATATTAACTAGTCCATAACTATAAAAGACGAAGATTTTGTCACATATGCTAGTATTGTCAACAAAGAAAGTGAAAAGTTTACAATAAAGGAAATGACTCCAGATATGTTCAAAGGGTTAATTTTTGTTCAAGGTTTAACAGCTAAAAAAGATATTGAAATACGAGATAAAGTTTTAACGAAAATTGAACAAAATAGTAATATTAAATGCAAAAAATAGTGGACAATTGCCAGGCAATTCTAAGTCTAAAACACAATGCTGAAGAAATTCAGAAAAAAAGAATGTGTATTGGTACAAGCAAAGGCCAAATGTATAAAAAGGAGAATAAATCCTTGTTTCTGATGTGGCAAATTACATCTTGGAAAAGACTGTCTATTTAAAAATACAAAATGTTACAAGTGTGGTAATTGAGGACATATAAAGTCACACTGCAAAACCAAAACAAGAAAAATTCTCACAGGAAGAAATTCATACACAGCATTGTCACAGAAAACAAAGGGAAATTTGTGAATGTGAAAATAAATAATGTGGGTGTAAAAATGCTACTGGACACTGGTAGTGATATTTAAATAATCAGTGAAACCACATGGAAAGAAATTGGAAAGCCTTTATAAAAAAGGACTTCCAAAGTCACAATTTTAATGTCTGGTGAGAATTCTTTTTTCTTTTTGGAGAAATGACTTGTAATGTCTCATTCCCTAATAAGCATGTAAAAACTAAAGCTTATGTATTAAAAATGCTTCAAATTTATTTGGTACTGACTGGATGGAACTATTTGAACTTTGCGATTTACCAATAAACATTTATTGTAAAAATGTAATTGGACTAACTGTTCTGTCAAATAAACTTAGTCGGTGTTCAGAATTCATGGTGGATTTTCAAGTCAAAAAAGTTCCATGTTGGTATTTAAGCCAAAATGGAGCATACAATTTACAGCATTGGAACAAGTCAATGAAAGGTTAGACAGGCTCAAAAGAATTGGTGTAATAGAAAAAATTAACAATTCAAAATGGGCTACACCAGCAGTGTATGTAAAGGAAAAAAAAATTTGTGTTTGTGTGCATTTCTCTACAGGATTAAACAGTTGTTTGGAAACACATAACTACCCATTATCAAATCCAGGGGAAATTTTTTCAAAGTTAAACAGTGGAAGAATATTTTCAAATCTGGATCTCTCTGAAGTGTATTTACAAATTTAGATTGAAAATGAATGTTCAGAATTAACGACAATAAATATGCACAGAGGATTGCATAAGTTCAACCAACTTCCTTTTAGTATAAAGGTGGCACCAGCTATTTTTCAACGAGCTATGGCTACCATACTTGCAGACTGTGATTTTGCAGTTCGTATCTGGACGACATTTTAATCAAAAGTGTATCTAAATAATAACATGTTGGGCATAGGAAAACAATTTTGGAACAACTAAGTGAGTACGGATTCAAGCTCAGTTAAGAAAAATATGAATTGTTTTTGCTGAAAATTAAATACCTTGGTCAAATTATTGATAAAAATGGTGGTCAACCAGATCCATCGAGGGCAAGTGCAATTAAAAATATGCCTCCACCAACATACATGACTACGTTACAAGCTTTTTGAGGACTGGCTAATTACTACCAAATATATGCACATATGTATAATTTGAGAGCTTCACTGAATGATCTACTTAAAAAAGGAGTAAAATGGAACTGGAATGAAAACTGTCAAAAGGCATTTGACAAAATAAAAAAAAATTATGTCAGATTTATCCCTAGCACACTACAATTCAAAAGCAGAAATTGTAGTGGCATCAAATGCTAGTAAATCCGGTACTGAAGTAGCAATTTTATACAAATACAATGGCAGTAAAATGAAAGCCTTTGCTCATGCTTCACGCTCGCTTCTACCAGCAGAAAAAATACAGCCAGATAGAAAAAGAGGCTAAAGCAATTATATTTGCTGTGAAGAAATCTAATAAATTTATTCATGTAAGAAATTTTAGGTTGCAGACCAGACCATAGACTCTATTAATAATGTATGGTTCAAAGAAAGGAATACCTACAAATACATATAATAAACTACAATGCTGAGGTACCATCTTATTAAATTATGATTTTATGATGGAGTCCCAACCATCTAAAAAAATAGGACATGTGGATGGATTATCAAGATCAATGCCTAAAAATGTAGAAGCAATTGAGGACACAGACATTGCAGCATTAAAAATGGAAGTAAAAAACATTTTTTGCAATGTAGTACAAGACATTCCAGTTACCCTAGAGGAAATAAAAGAAAAAGCAGAAAATGATGTCTTTATTGCAAAAATAAAAAAGCAATTGAAAGAAAGTAACAATGAACAAAATACAGACTTAAACACTTACTCACTATGCAACAGTATAGTAATATTCGGGCAAAGGTTTGTAATACCTGGTGTGTTATGGAAGCGAATATTGAAGGATTTTCATAGCGGATATCCTGGTATTTGAAGAACAATATCTTTGATGTGAAGTTTCATATATTGGACCAGAATACACCAAGATACTGAAAAAATAGTGAAAGCTTACAGTGATTGTGCTCTGGCAGCAAAACTACCTATCACAAAGATAGAACCTTGGCTAAAGACAGACACTCTGTGGTCAAGACTACATATAGTTTTTGCAGGTCCTATGAATGGATCCCATTATCTTGTGGTAGTTGATAAATTATAATTTGAAATATTTATTCACTATTTACTTTAGATATACGGTGGAACCTCAAGAGATAAGTTTAATTCATTCCATGACTGAGTTCATAAATCGAGTTGCCTGTATGTTGAAACTATTTTCCTCATTTAAAATAATTAAAATACCATTAATCCATTTCAACCCCCTCCCCAATAAAACGCCCAACTTTTTATACATACTTTTAAACATGACCATTTTACTATAGTATAAATAAAATAGAATACATGTATGAATGTAGTAGTATTAAATAGTGACCAAAAATAATA
Source organism: Acanthosepion lycidas (assembly GCA_963932145.1). NCBI lineage: Eukaryota > Metazoa > Mollusca > Cephalopoda > Sepiida > Sepiidae > Acanthosepion > Acanthosepion lycidas. The sequence goes on along the minus strand of OZ010601.1, from coordinate 62,295,263 downwards.
AAATATATCTGCTTACCACTGACACTTAAGGGCTAAGCTGAGTAACGATAAATTAAAATTGGAGTTGGGGGGAGTGGCAAATGTTCAATTGTGGATCTTGTAGGAGACAGATGGCAGGTTTTTTTGTTGGCTCATAAAACTTATCAGTACTAATTGGTACAATTTATCTCAATTTTTTAATTCACTTTACCAATGAACTTAATTGATAAATATTTTTACAGTTAATTTTTTTATTGCCTTTTCTGTTACATATGTACACTTAATTGCTATATTTTTTTGTTTTTCACTTAGTGCTAAACTTAAAATTGTACATTATATTATTTTTTGCTTAACACTAATTTTTGTTGCCGCTTTTTTCAAGGTCATCAATGATGTTCGCATCTTCTTCACTAGTTCTTTTTTATTTTCTCATTGTACTTTCTTGACTTTGAACTGAAGGTCGTTTCAATAAAAACCTATACATGGTTGTTTTGTTTCTTCCTTCCCTACAGAATTTTTCTGAAATACATTAGGCAATGCACGGCTAGTTGACATTTTTTTCTGGATTTTTTTTCTATAATGACCACAAAATCCTCCCACTCTGCATTTTTTCCAAAATAACCGTTTCGTCACAGTTGAAGGCTTTTTGGGAGACGTATCTTTTCACCACAATCAATTCAGCAAAAGTTTATTCTCCTGCTGCCTTTATATCAGAACTCGCTGCCTCACCATACATCACGTTGGAGTGAATGCAAGACCTCTTTCTAAACTTAACAAACCAGATACGACTGGCTTTAAATGAATCTTGTGAGTCTAAGTCTGTTAAAGTGCCTTGAATCTGCTTCAGTAAGTCTCTGTAAATCACTCAGGCCTTGTCACAAATAATTGCCTCTGTCACAGTATCCCCTATGAGTTGTTTTTCGCCCACCCACACCAATAGCAGCTTTTCCATCCATTCGTGAAGCAGATTTTGAAGCTTTGAAAGAATCATAATGCTACTGGATGGCATTATAGTTTTCAGTGTATCCTTCAGTTTAAGAATAGTGCATATTGTTGAAGAACTATGCTCAAACTCCTTTGCCAAATCAACAACACAGACTCAACATTCATGTTTTGCAATAATTTCGCATTTTATTTCAAGTGAAATTGTGGTGAATACAAAATAAAAATAACTCTCTTTTCTCCACTGTTTTCAAATTTGTGAGCCTATGCAAAAATTTATTTTGACTAATAGAAAAAGGGATTGGCTCTGGGTTGAAGACCAAAACAAAGTTTAATGATCATACGTGAAAATTTACTTGGACCAATGGAAAAGGAAGCCACTTACAAATTGAGAAAAAGTAATGAGCCGATGTAAAATCGCTTTTTGATATAAATAGGCAGAGAAAGTTGAATCAAGACAGAGAGAGAAAAAAAAACAAAAAGCAGAAAGAATCTGGAGGCAGAATGCCAGAGTTCCATGCATCTGAATAACGCCAGTGTCAAATTACACTCTGATACATTATCAGACTGTAATAAGAGCAGAGCAATTTCAAAGAATTCTATTCAAATCCAAAGCTAAGTACTTTATTGTTGAATAAAACAGTATAAATTTTATGTGAAAAACAAACTCTCTCAATTTGTTTTAAACATTTTTGAATATTACTTTGTGTCTGATGATTTGATATGAACATTTTTTCTTCTTGACAATTCATTGACACTACAAATTTTATTTGACTCCTTTTCCTGAAACAAGCGACTAACAACTTCAAATGTGTAAATAAATTCCTTATCTTGTTTCATTATATTATTTAAATATAACACGTGTGTTTCCTCGTCATTTTCCCTCAATACTTCAAAATCACTTGTTTCTTCATAGTACTGTCCTTTTAGTTTCCTAGGGGTCATGGTTGAGTTACAGCAAGGAAATTTGTGCACAAATCAAAACATGAGCTAAACACAAAACGGATTACAATGATTAACATGACCGTACTCGACAAAATGAACAATGAAACTAGCCGCGTGCACCTCATTCTTAGCATGAGATGCTGATAGAACATCCTTGTCTTCTGATAGCTTGGAAGATGGCTAGGCTATGCGCAATTTTCAAAACCAAAGCTAGCGAGTTCGACTCGTATCTCGGGACAAACTATTAACTTGAAGCTCAAAAATTGTCATTTTTTTCTGCTCGTAACTTGGAAGATTCAAAAGTGGAGTCACTCGTATGTCAAGGTTCCACTGCATTTGATTTACTTTTCTTGACATAACTCTATGGTATTTTACTTTTTTTTCTTTATAAATGTTATTTTTAGTGGGTAAGAGTATTTGAGTTGCTATCCCTGTTTTTATTTTCTTAATGAAATGAATAACAACCGACCTAAATTCAACTATAGAAATAGTTTAGAAACTGTTCCCTAAAAGGAAATGGGATACAGGTTCAATTTCTGTTGAAGGTAGTGTCTTTCTTTAGCAGGACTTCTCAACATGTTATTAACCTTGTTATTCATTTCACTGTTTAAGAAAAAAACAAAAAAACAAAATAAGGATAGGAATTCAAATACACGTACACACTAAAAATAATGTTTATATAGCAATTAGGAATCTATATATAGGGTGCAATTGATGAATTGTTGTCTAAATTACACAAAAAATGAAGACAACACTGAAATCTCATTTTAACAGAATTATTTTATCAAAATTACACAATTTCTCAAAATTACACAATTTCTCATTGTATAAAAAACTAAATAAAAAGCACCTTGTCTGTCGTATTCAATGAAATGTGCATGAAAGAAGGATTGCTGCCTAAATACACCCACACACACACAGATATATATATATATATATATATATATATATATATATATATATGACTATATATGTCGGAGTTAACTCTTCCTTAATTTACAAGAGATTAGCATTTTTCTACTTGTGGAAAATGCCATGAAACACACACACACACATACATGTATATATGAACATTCACCAAAATACAAACTGTTTACGTATACACACAAGCACAAATGTTAATGTCTATGTCCATTGTAAAATTGAGTTGTTTAATACATATATTTGTTGATATATATATCAGTCTTGTTGATTTTCTTTATACTTCTTTATGGTGGATTCAATCTCTGAGTTCGCCATGTTCTTGTAGTGGACCTTCTTCTAGCAGGAATAAATGCACGTGTTCCTAATTTAACAACTCGTAAACCCACGGTCCGCTATAGATTGGTGACCTTCCGATGTGATTATTTTTTTTTAACTCCTGCTAATGGAAACACCAGACTATATATACGTACAAAATCCCATCTACACACACTCTCCAAATGAGAGCCAATCAGGAAAACATTGAAAAACTTTTTTCTAGCCTCCTATGCCTGCCAGACACTATTAAACAAAAAAACATAAAGCCACTAAAATTTGTGATCAGATCATATGAAAGTGCAAAATCACAAAATTTTAATTCACTACAATATGTCTATACAAAACACATTTCTCTAGTGCAGCAAATATAATTTTCCTACATGTGGGAAACCAGTGAAGCCTTAATCCCTACTAGAATGACTACTGCAATGGAAAGGTTCAGCAGGCAACAATACAATGCTCCTTCTCCCCACTTGTCTATTTGCTTGACCCTTTCTTTCTCTCGGCGACGTTTGACCCAATTTCACCCAATTTCACCCAGCAGGCATGCTTACCAAACAAAACTATGGTTGGAAAACAGTACGACAGGACGACAAAGTCAATTCAATGTGGAGCATTGGAAAAAGACAAATTTTAATAGCAAACACTGAACACTACTGACGTTTCTTCTAGGGCGTGCTCCGACTCTGACCCGAAAGAGAAAAATATACAGCAGTCTGAAGACAGAGCGTACATTTCATCAAATCATGCATCTCAACCACGCTTTCGACACCTTTTCTTTTCAGTTCACAAGGACAATATTCAAAACTTCCATAAACTTTTCATAAATTCTACACCATGTGCGATATTTCGCACCACTGCTTATCGACATTTCAACATTGCTTACCAGGCCTTTAATGTACAAAAGTTTTCTACGCAAAAGACATTAAGTGTGAAATATTCTTCGGACGACTCACTGTCCAGAATTAAATTCTACACTATGGATTCTTCGGACGACCGACTGTCCTGAAATACATTCTATTAGCTGCTACTTTCACATAAAAATTTTCCGACGATATTCACTAAATACAGTGTAACCCGAATATAAGAGAAACCCGGATATAAGAGAGATTATCTCTGGTCCCAAATTAGAGCCATACTTACCTAAACAAAATAGACCAAACCTGGATATAAGAGAAACCCGGATATAAGAGACTTCTTCTCCGGTCCTGACAACTCTCTTATATCCGGGTTACACTGTATTACTTAGTTATCACTAATATGCAAATTTTTCAACTTTGCCCCGACGCTCTCACTCCAACATAAATCCACATACATTTTTACAGTACACTACTCGAATATCTATCTCGACTTACTGAATTTATGCGAAGCATTGGAATATAGCAGGCATTTAAACACAACAGCGTCGGCTAAAAGCAATTCACCCTGAAGACACGTGTACACTTCGTCAACACATATTCATTCAGACTGTGCTATACATTCACACCGAATATAATTTCAGCATCCTGACAATGCACATACTTTCACGACTTTTTCATCTGATAAAATTTCAGAAATCACGTCTTCACCTTCAACATGCGTCAACCATTTTGGACACTTTCTCTATTTAGTTTATAACTTTTTACATATTAAATTTTTCGTTCCTGCAACTTTCAATCTGAGGGTGGCGGTATTGTCAGCGTTAACTCCTCCTTAATTTCCAAGTTGTTCACTAGGGCACGCTCTCCCTACACTATAAATACTGGGTGATTTCTTGCCTCATTGTTGTTTAATACATATATTTGTTGATATATATATATATATATATATATCAGTCTTGTTGGTTTTCTTTACACTTCTTTATGGTGGATTCAATCTCTGAATCCGTCATGTTCTTGTAGTGGACCTTCTAGCAGGAATAAACGCACGTGTTCCTAATTTAACAACACGTAAACACACAATCTGCTATATATATATATATATATATATATATATATATATATATATATATATATATCAGTCTTGTTGGTTTTCTTTACACTTCTTTATGGTGGATTCAATCTCTGAATCCGTCATGTTCTTGTAGTGGACCTTCTAGCAGGAATAAACGCACGTGTTCTTAATTTAACAACACGTAAACACACAATCTGCTATATATATATATATATATAGTTTATCTTTGAAATGTCTCCCCCAACACAAAATTTATAAAATTGTATATAATATTACTATGACTTTCTGGAGCCTTCTGGAACTTCCTGGAACCTTCAAGAACTTATTTTTGTAAGTTTGTATGTTATATATATATATATATATATATATATATATATATATATATATATATATATAAACACACACACACACTATAATAAGATACTTAACTTTTACTGTACCAGTAACTTGTAGTTTCATATACTCTTGCGATTTGGGGGGTGGCCATAAAGTCCTCAGGTGGTGGAAACGGTGGAAAATTCCTAAATAATTTTCTATCCTTTTCATTATAAAAATCTGCTTGCCAGTTGTTTGTACCAACTCTGATAATGACTTAAAGTTGAAAGCTTGGACCATATTTCTTGTAGTTTTCTTCGAAAATGAACGTTGGACAACTTTAGATGGAATTTCCTATTTGTTTGAGGATTTATTCATAATTTTGAGAAGTTTATCATTAAAATTAATCAACACAAAATATTTATTACTTTTAATAATATTTGTCTTAAAGAACATTATGACCTAAATACACAGAATAGGCTTCAGGTTGAATAATGAAAGATTTATTCAGCAAAATTCGGACAAGATATTCAAAGGGATGTAAATTTTATAACCGATTTCACAAATATTCAATATGTACGCCACCTGTAACACAACATACATCAAGTTGGTAGTCCAGCTCCTGCCAAACACAATGTAGCATGTCTTGTGTATTATTCTTCAGCGTATCAGTGATTCTCTCCTTAAGTTCCTTTAGGTTTGTAGGAAGATTGGGGATATAGACGTGTACTTTCACATAGCACCATAGAAAAAAATTCACAAGGTGTCAAGTCAGGTAAAAATGATGGCCATTTTAACAGTACATTATCATTATTACTGGCACACCAACTCATCATCATGGTAGATTCTCATTGAGATAAGTCCGCACAATCAACTTCATTTTTACACATTTTGTTAAAATTTGAGATCATTTGAGCTATATATATAATTGTGTATACAAGTTTCATTAAAACGACTGACAAGGTACTGCGGTTTTACCTGTTATTTGTTGTAAAACAATGTATTTTTTTTCTGAATGTTCTGGATGTTGTGGCGTTACTTTCCTTGTTGGCTTCTGGGTTATGTAATTTAATAATTGTGTATTTGGACAGGATCCCTAATTTATACAAGTTTCACTAAAAACAACTGAGATGGTACTGCAGTTTAGCAATACCTTGTCAGTTGTTTTTAGTGAAACGAACAGAAAATATTACAATCTGACCGTTTTACTCCATGTCCCGGTGACTTCCATGGTCCAGTATTTTTTGGAAACAGCCCTCAATAATTCATTGAGTTACCACAAAGGCAGATCTTTCAACTTTCTATTGCAGCTGACTGCAGCAGAGCATTTTGGCGATATAGTCTTGCTCATTTATTATACGTAGTTGCATATTTACTCATTCATGATAGTAAGCATATATGTATTATTGCAAAATACAATAATTGTGGCCTAAAATGGTTTACTAAGCGTAGCTTAGTTGTGGCACAAGGCCGAAAGTATAGGGCACACCAGAAAGGATTGAACTCACGACTCAGTCGTAATATGATCGAGTGAGACAGATTTGCTAACTATTACACCACGGCAACGTGTCCTTCACGATAGTAAGTATATATTACAGTGTAACCCGGATATAAGAGAGTTGTCGGGACCGGAGAAGAAGTCTCTTATATCAGGGTTTGGTTTAATTTATATACATTAACACAGGCTCTAATTTGGGACCAGAGAAAATATCTCTTATATCCGGGTTTCTCTTATATCCGGGTTACACTGTATTTTTTGGTTTTAGACCTTTTTTTTTTTAGCCTTTGTATTGCATGAAATAATAAAAAAAAAACCCTTGTTTGGAAGCATTAATGTTTGTTTATTTCCTGTTTTAAGCTTTTTCTTCGTTTGATGGCACAACAATATATGTGTGGAATGGGCTGGCAAGACTGTTTACATAGGGGGTTTTAAGGGGTGCTTTCTGTCATCCGTCATTTTCAGTTGTCTAGCAGTGGCCTGGTCACAGGAGTTTCGGATTAAAGAGTTTAGAGACTTTATAAAGAAAAATGAAATATTTTCTTGGCATGCTTCAAACCAGGCTGAGAATAATAATGCTTAAATATATTTAGGGGTGGGGTTAAAATAAGAAGAAAAAGAAAAATATTGAAAAGCAGATTTTGAAATTTTATAACTAAATTAATTATTAATAAGTAAAATTCAATAAATCAATAAAAAGTTCAAGTGATTTATCTGGTTGAACATTTCTTGACTTATTCAACATTATAGCTTTAGTTACTTATTTAGTTACTTATTACTTATTATACGTTATAGTTACTTATTATTATTTTTACTACTTTTAAAATGTTAGCCTTGAATAAATGTTTAATCGTCTAAGTTGTTTTTGGAGTACACGTTCTTTTGAGAGAAATGTATTTTTATGAAGGTCAGACGGTTTGTGTCAAAGGTCAGACGGTTTGTGTCAAAAATCTTTTTCGACTCAGTGGTTAAAAGCTGCTAAAATTGTGAAGGATCCATTTCAAGTTATAAAAAAATATTTTTCATATATACTGACCAATGAGAGACATGGTCTCAAGCCCTAGTAAGAACCCGAATGGGGTCCCTGTGAGCCTATTTTATGGAATAAATAGAACTCAGGTCAGTAGATGGAGGAGAATACTTTTTGACAGTAAGGGGACAAGGCAAATTAACATCAAGGAGCAGAAAGCATTTGAAACCAAGAAGTGAGTGTAGCGTATGTACCAAATATAGCGTTGGGTCAATTCACTAAATGTAGCAGGAACACCAAATATATAGGTTCTACTACTATTTATATTAATGATTCTTCCACGTACAGGATTCAAGAAATAATAACAACTCCAATTTGTTAACCAACAAATATATATTGAATAAAACACAACAACAAGCATGAAATAAAATTGTGTTCATAATGTAGATTAAAGAGAATGAAGTTCTTTCCGTTTGTCTGTAGACTGATTGTAATCAACCATTTGAAGAAAGTTATTGTGTGAGATAAATGTTCCGAAATAATTGTTAGAGTAAAGTTTGCATGTGAAGAATGAATGACTCCAAGAATACAATTGCTTGGTATGTGTTGTGAATAAACTGGTTTGAACCAACAAAGTTCTGGTTGATTGTGCTTGGCGAAAGTTACAGAGAGAAAATATAAGTTTGTAGTTACAAAATTCTGTGTCTGTGTGTGCATTAGAGTGTGATGAGCAAGATCGCGGATTGACGGTTGGGATCTTACTGGATCTTACTGGCAACTTGCGAAAAGTCGCCCTATTTAAGGAAAAGAAGTAGGCTCCCACAGAACTGCGGGAAAACTTGATCTTACATTAAAAATATGTGAGTGGTTAAAAATTAACCAATCACTACAAACGTACTAAACAGAATAGGTAAGTATGCTCAGAACCAAAAGATTCAAAGGAATGACTGTGATGGCTAAATTGTCCTATACAAGGGTAGTAGTAATTTATTAACCAATCGCAGGAGAATAAAATGAGTTGGAGAAAAAAACATAGCAACTGCTATAAGAGCATCAAGAAGGTACAAAATTACAAGCCAGCTGCAGAAAGACTAAAGAATTTGAGGGACTTTTCTAAAATTATTATTAATAATAATAATGTGAGACATGATCTCAAGCCCTAGTAAGAACCTTTGACAGCAAGGGGACAAGGCAAATTAACATCAAGGAGCAGAAGGCATTTAGCATCAAGAAGAAAGCATAATGGAGGCACAAGATTACAAGCCAGCTGCAGAAAGACTAAAGAATTTTGAAGTTCAAGTGAAAATTCTCCTGCAGTTGGATAACAAAGAATGAAAAGAATTCAAAGAAATTTTCTCAAGCACGGATTGCGTGAATTTAAAAGGGACTTTTCTAACATTACTATATGTCCCAAGGACGCATGTGGGGCAAGTAAAAGTAGGTGTTTTCGTTTTTTTTGTTTTTTTCTGAAAGGTGGTTGCACCTTCGTTTTTTTTTGCCTTCTTGAATTGTTTTCCCTTTCTGTCGTTGAATCCTTTTCTTTTTCGAAACTGAAATCATAATTTTTTTCCATTTTACAATGGTAATCCTTTTTATAAGGAATTGTTATCCTGCCTTAATAGGCATACAAAAGGAAATTTTTGTGCAAACTTTGTATTTGTACTTTTTCGTATTTGTGTATTTTTTTTTCCTTTTAAATTTTATGCAGTGGTTGAGTCTTATTTTATGATTTGCGCCTATTATGACACGCTACTCATATGAACTAGGTTTTTGTGTTTATCATAAGAACTTAGATTTAGTAAAGAATAAGATTTCTATACGAGCGCTTTTATAATATTCGTTTAATGTTCACAAATTATGATTATTATTGTTATTATTACTTGTATTTCTTTATATTTTTATACTTTTAAGCTATTTTTAAGCATAACTTAAAGACAGACATACTGTCGAAATATTGTTAAACACTGTGTAATATAATAACAACACCAAGTAGAAGTTTATGAAGCTCTATTAAGTCAGCTTTAGTGCTGAAAAATGTTATTGTAATGGATAGTTACAAGCAAGAGGGGACATGGAGTGTGCTTTTTTATTACCACACATTGTGTCTTTACTTTTTCTTCTCTTAAATCCTTCTCTTCTCAATGTTGTATTATTTAATTATTATTATTATTATTAATAATAATAATAATAATAATGATAATAATAATAATAATAATAATAATAATAGTATAGCTGGTGATATTTATTATTAACGAATACATCAGCTTTCCGACAGTTTGAAATAATTTTATTCCTTCCGTTCATGTTCTTGAATTCTATGATTTTTATCTTCTCCTCCTCCATACATTGCAAATGTAGAGCTCAGGATCATCTAAGGACATCATATGCTCATTTTGAAAAATCCAAAAGTCACCAGCTGTTGTAAGCTGCACTTGTGAAAAAAAAAGTATCTATCTTCAGAAGCTGTTGCTTTGCATAACCACTTAACCCAAAAACATTGGCAGATATTTCCGTTGGCATCAGTTGAGTAATAATGGAAATTCCAATCATCTAATATTAGACAGTTTCTTATGACAAACGTTTGTTTTAAATGTTTATTGTTATTTAACTCAAGGGATCTTTTCTGTTAATTCATCCCAAAATAAAAAAGACTATACTTACTAAAATTCACACCAAATTCTCCCAGAGAGGGGTTTTTCCACTGCACGCTGGTTGGGTTGACTTTTGCAATCACCCCAAATGTGGGCGACTCAGGGCACTATTTCTAAGTTTGGGGGTCAACGTTCACGCTTACCTCAATAAACAAAGCAAAAAAAAAAAAAACAATTTTTTCTTTTTTTAAATTGTAAAAAATTCCTAACCATACCAAAAATTTAATAAAAAAAAATAAACAAACTTTGATTTAAAATTTATAATTTCTTGGAGTGAATTAATATTTGCGATAATTAACTTTACATTATTTGGGGTGAATACACATAAAAGACCCAACTTAAGATTAGGAGAAACATAATTATTTCATGTATTTATCTAGAAAATTAAAACATGTGAAAGGTCTACAGTCACATGATGTTGAAACAGCAGTTCCCATACAATCACCAGTTAAGTAACATTGAACCTGGCCAGTACATAGATGGGTGACAGCTTCACCAGGTACTGTAAGCCTGGGTTTGCTGGTGGTGCAATGGATAATGGCTCGGAATTGTTAATTGGAGAGCCAAGTTCCAATCCTAATGTGGGCGACTCAAGTTCGCTGTTTCTAAGTTTGGGGTCTATATTCATGCTTACCTCAATAAACAAGGCAAAAACAGGTTTTTTTTTTTCCTTATTTTTTTAAATTGTAAAAAATTCGTAACCCGTACCAAAAATTTAGGTTCCTCCATTAGGTCACGTAAAAAAGCAGCATATCACAATTAAAAAATGCTCGATTGTGATGAGGTGATGACAGATTACTATGGATGATCAAAATTGACAATTTTTGCAAAGTAAGCGAACGTGGTTTTTCGTTTTTAACTAGTACTTTTTAAATATTAACATTTTTATTCAGCAATTTAATATCTATTTTTTATTTTATACTTTCTTAATTAGGTAATTATTTAGAGTTTTTTATTAATTAGATAATTGTTTAAAATTTTTTAAGGATTATGGATTCCATACGTAGAAATTATGAACGTTTTTTTCAATAAAATTTTTTTTTAAATTATTTTTAAAATATTTGGGGTCAAACAACTGTTATGTGCTTTTCAAATTTCGAGTCGTAAATTTACTTTTTCATTAACATTATCATTGCATTACGTGCTTGAAAGCAATAAAGAATTTTGAAAAGTATTAAGAAGTTAATGAAAAAGTTTTAAAAATTTTTTAAAAATACATTATTCATCGAAAAAATTTTATTTCTTCACAAAATAATGTCCTTAGTATAACATATTTATAAAAACAAGTGAAAGCTTTTCTAATTAATTAATGTCATAGTTTTTTACATTTTTTTTTAATTCAGAGCAGATTTTCTATGATATAGGGTACTGTTTAACAAAAAAAAACTGGTGATTTACTTTCTACAAAGAGTCCTGTTTAATTATAACTAATAAAACATAAACAAAATAAATATAGTTTATAACTAATAAAACATTAAAAAAATCCCACGCTTGAAGATTTAATTTCTCGAAATTTCATGAAAATATGTAAGTGGGTGGAAACATATTAAAAAAAAAATCTCTTTTTAACAAGATTTTCTAAAAAAATTTTCAAAAATAATTACATTCATTTGTGAATAAGTCCTGAAAGTTTCATTAAAATCCGACAATTATTTGATTTTTGCAAGAATTTTTAAACTTAGGTATCGAAAATTTATGCCAAAAGTGGAGGTCCCCACAAAAATTTAATAAAAAAGCAAAGAAACTGATTTAAAATTTATAATTTCTTCGGGTAAATTAATTTTTGTGATTTGGGGGAATTAACAAAAAACATTCCAATTTTGTTTCTCTCTCTTCTTAAAAAGTTTTTGAGTTAGTTTATTTTTAAATATTTCTTGCCTTCTTTCTTATCTACAAAATTAAAAAGTGCGAAAGGCCTACAGTCACATGATGTTGAAACAACGGTTCCCATAGTTCCCATACAATCACCAGTTAAGTAACATTGATTGAACCTGGCCACTACATAAATGGGTGACCGCTTAGGAATACCAAGTACTGTAAGCCTCGGTGTGCTGGTGGTGCAATGGATAATGGCTTGGAATTGTTAATTGGAGAGCCAAGTTCCAATTCCATTAGAATCATTATATTCATTTATGTGCAAATACCTTTGGAAATGGTATGAGACCACTTCTCCCCCAGCTATAGGTTAATTAGTAAGACTTGTATCACTAAATCATTATTACATCCAAGAAAAAAATTCTTACAACCTAAAAATATTTTCTGGCTTTAAATAACCTGCAAAGGGTTGATAAGCTGTAGAAAACAAATCAAAAATGTAAAAGCTCATTTTAAGTTAGGTCCTTAAATTAAGTGGCAATAATATTTTTGGCAAAACATTACTTTAAAAAGAAATATATTACTATATTTAAATTATTCCACTTAAAACGAGCATCATTTGAAAAGTGCATAAAAAGTGTAAAAGTTCATTTTGAGTGGTATCTTTAAACTAGCTGATAAGATATTAGGTTGGTGCAAAAATAATGATGTAATAATGTCGTTTTTTGACGTTAAAAAATACGTCAAAAAACGACATTATTATGTCATTTGAACTATCTTATTTTATAAAAATACAAGAACTGCTGTTTCATGAAACAAACTCCTAAGAGGATGCTTCCTGGATCTTTATTATCTTAACCTTTTATTAAAATACAATTCTTACCTCCTTCTCTTACATGTAACAACCTCAATTAGTAACCCTCTACAATGAGTGGCTCATTGGGTGAACAATTAGTAAAAAGAAATTATTTTAAAGTATTCAATTAGAATGTATAATTTGAAAAGGGAATAAAAAGGATAAAACCTAATTTTGAGCCAGGTCCTTAAACTAAGTGACAATAATGTTTTCAGCAAAATATTACTTTAAAAAGGAATGCATTACTATATTTATATTATTCATCTTAAAACATAATTTGAAAAGGGAATAAAATATGCTTAAATTTTATTTATAGTATTATGGTCAAAAAACAAGTAAAAGAAAAAATTATTCTCTCACACACACACACATATATGTGCGCAAACTCACATATTTACTTCTAACAAGGCAATTATTAACCTAAAGATATTTAAAATGTTTCTTTTGCATATAGCAGGCTATGTTACAAGAAAAGATTGTCGCAGAGAAGAGGAAATATTTAATAATACTGGTTTTTATTTTACAAGAATATGGACATCTTTTAAAAGAAATACATTGTGGTAATTTAAAATTTCCACTGGATAGCACAGTTTAGTGAGTGTTTTTCTGTTTTATAATGTTAGGTGTTTAATTGTAGACTTGCAGAAATTCTTTGAGAAACATCTTTATGTTAGTTTCTGTTATATATCATTTTAATAAAGATTTTAAAGAGCATGGGATTATATTGTCAAATATTTATTTAAAATTGTTTGATTTACCTAAGACAACTCAAGAACTAGCACTAAAACATTTGAAATTATCTTAAAATTTTATCTATAAGATAATGATGTTTATACAGTTTTCTTTAAGATTACATAATCAGTATTAAAAATTTATATTTTTTCAAGTAGTAAAAATATGTATATATTTATCCATTCAGATAAATATTTACCAGATATTTTTTGTATTTTGATTTCCTCCTTTTTTACATATATTTAATTGGTTAACTCCCCAAATTACCCTGTTAATTAATTTTCTGTTTTTATTAATATAAATTGATTTGAATTATTAAAACGACGTATACTGGTAATATCTATTATTGTATCATAGTGAAAAAAGTATTTTCTTCATCTTCTGTGAAACAAATTGTACATGTAAGAAAAATCATAATCATCAATTATTGTTTCTCTGAAATTTACATTTTTTGTAAAGTATTTTATAACTTTGATGATACATGATTTTGTAAAATGTTGAAATTGCTTCCTGATTGTTTTATATAATTATATTTTCTGTAATGAATTTGAATAAAAAAATTAACTCATTATTTTTTAAATATCATCTAAAAATGTTTTTAATTTATGGTCAATAGAGTGATTTTGGTGCATTTAGTTATTTTATGGTCAAGGAGGTTATTTTTGTTCTTTCTATTTATTAGGTTGGTGCAAAAATAATATCATTTTTTGATGTAGTTTTTAATGTCAAAAACGATATTATTTTTGCACCAACCTAATACATTTATGGAAATGTCAGTAATTCTAAGCCACATCATAATATTATATATAGTTGCTAATTACTAATTACTGGAAATTACTAAAAAGTTCCTTGCTAAAAACATTCTCAGTAATTGTTATTTAGTTGTAATTTTGGTTTACACATGTCTGCCCCCAGTCGTGGACCACAGTTGCATGTTTGTCAAACCTGGGTTAAGGATTGCCTTGACTTCTACATATTTAAACAAAATAAAATGAAAAAATTGGAAAAACTTATTTGTTCAATCAAAATATTCCTCCTCCCACTTGACCTCTATGTATTTATTCCCTCGTGGTAGCAGTTTGTAAATTTCCTTCCTAAAGAATTCTTCATTCAAAGGACCTAGAAATTCTTTGATGAATTGCTTATTAGACATGGGAAAACTTCTTATCTATAAAGTAGTCATCTAAATTCTTTAAGAGAAATGATGATCCATTGGGGAAAGGTCAGGAAAGGTCAGAATAAGTCAGGTGAAAATGGTTCAACTTTAGTAATGTCATTTTTGTAACATGAGGTCAAGCATGACACAGGAAAATGACACAATTTCTGTTTACCAAAAAATCACTGATATTATTATTATTATTATTATTATTAATAATTTATGACTATTGTTTCTTTCATCTTATTTCTCTTGCTTTTATAATTTATAGTAATAAATCTAAGTCGTCTAAATTTCTTAGCTGAAGCATTGTCAATTATTATTAATTTTTGACTAGAATTTCTTTCATCTTATTTCTCTTGCTTTTATACTTAGTAACAATAATCTTAAGTTGTTTGATTTTCTTAAATATGCAGTGTGATGTAATGGATAACAGCCTAAATTGAGAAATTGGAGAGCCAAGTTTCAATTCCAGTTGGGTTTGTGTTATATAGCGTATATATGAACACTAATGGGCATGTCCTAATCCTCAAAAATACATTGGACACTATTATAAGTGGGGGCAATATGCTGTTTAAGTAGTCCACCACTAGCAGTGGTCTATCTACTTCACGCTACTGCCGAATATTGTATTTTGTTGATGTTATAAATTTACAATTCCATTTCCAACCTCTGTTTTGGTTATTACTCATTATATAACACTTTCTAGATTACAACAGCTTGTTACATTCACTTACATGTAAATACCCTTCTCTTGCTGGTTAAATAGCAGGACAGATTGGGTCCTGTAGCCTTGGTTGGCAACCAGTCTATTGCAGAAAGAAATGGCAACCTACTGCGGGAAATCTTCTGCCTAATCATGAACTGAAAGACATGATCATCAAAGTATCTATCATGTATGGTACTTGACTTACTTAATGATAATCTTATAATCTCAATTGTAAATTATCATTAATTTTTGTCTCACATTTCTTTCATCTTATTTCTCTTTCCTTTTTATCCATGTCCCCGGGTTTTTTGTTTTTTTTGAAAAGGAGTAGAAAGTTTGTTTCCTGTTTAGAATTGGTTTTCCAGTTCCTTTTAGTACTTTTTATTCTCTTTCACACTCAATAGCCCTTTACATCTTAGTGGCATTATCACCTTGCTTGAAGTGAATTGAATAGAAAAAAATATTCACACCTGAAGGAATTTATAATAGTAACCCATCCTTCATTCACACAAATTCAAAAGATTTTGCATATAATTGCCAATTTTATCAGTGCAGGCAAAAATGATACCAGTATTTAAGTAATTCTTCAGTTGCATTGTATTTATGATGTAAAAACTTAGTTGTTCTAGATTTTCTTGTTTAGCTTCAATACTTTCTAAAAGTAAAATTAAATAAAGATCATTTTCCTCTAATTGCTATGAGAAAATTATAAGAATTCCTTCAAAGAACTTAATAATGTTAAACAAACACTAATCAACAACAGCTTCCCTAACCAACTTATAGACTACCAAATTAGACTATTTCTCCCTAAAGTAAGTAACAATGATACTGAACACACAGTCAAAAATTACATACACATTTATTACAAAAACCAAATGCACATTAACTACAAACAAGACAGATCCTCACTAAGACATATTATAACGAAATACACTACCCCAATTGACCCGAATAAAAAAATCAAACTAATTATCTATTATAAAAAATTTAAGACAGCTAACCTTTTCCTCAAAAGTAACAACACACCAGCTAAGTCAAAATTACAAAGAACGAACATTATCTATGAGTTCAAATGCCCTTTAAGGAACAATGTTCCTGATCAAACCGGACTCACAAATAATTACATCGGTTACACAACTACATGCTTATCCAGACGCCTCACATTACACTTATCTGATCACAGTTCCATTAGAACCCATTTAAACACACACAAAAATTTACCAGACTCCATTAGTAACATACTAGTAGAAAACACAAATATAATAACTGCATCCACCTGTAAAAAAAAAAGATTAAAAATAATGGAAGCTTTAATAATAAAAAAGAAAAAGCCAACTCTTAACAATATTAACTATGAACAAGGCCACAATGTGCTAACCGTATTCAGAAATTAAAACATCCCTACAACACACTGAAACATACACATAATGCACACAATTAAGCTGAAAAATCGAATCATCCTTGATAAGGGCTAAAGGTATAGCCGAAAGCACTTGGAACTATAAAACATTTGGACAGTTTTTATACACTCTTTGTCCAGAAAAGAAAGCTCTTGTTTGAACACAAGAAAAATTAAATAAAAAGCTTAACCATAGTACCTTGTCTGTCATTTTAATGAAACATGCATATATATATATATACAGGGTGTTTCAAAAAGAATACGCCAAAATCATTATGCTGTTTTTTCAGGTCTATAGCATTGTAGTGGACTGAATCAGTGGTTATTTGATAGAGTAGTTATCAAAGTTTGATTGGGTGTCAGTTTCACCGCTGTCATTAGTATAACTTCCGGTACAGCTGAATTGTGGGAAGATCAATCAAAATGGCGACTCCTCAGCAGAAGGCGTTTTGTTTTGCTTGAGTTCGCGAAAACAAACGCCATTGACACGGTGCAGCGTGCTTTCAGAACAAAATTCGGCATTGATCCGCCTCATCGTGAGAGCATTCGACGGTGGGTTAGACAGTTTAAAGAGAGTGGGTGCCTGTGCAAAGGAAAGAGTCCTGGAAGACCACGTGTTACAGAGGAGCAAGTGGAGAGGATTCATGATGCATTTGAGAGCAGCTCACATAAGTCCGTACGTCGAGCAAGTCTTCAGCTTGCCATCCCTCATACCACTGTCTGGCGTGTTTTAAAGAGACGATTACACATGAAACTATACAAACTAAGCCTTGTCCAAGCTCTTACTAATGATGACAAGGTGATGCGGAGGACATTCTGTGAGTCAATGCTGGATATGGGGGAAGGTGATGAAACTCTCTTTTCACGTTTAGTTTTTGGTGACGAAGCGAATTTCCATTTGAGAGGCACAGTCAATCGTCACAATGTGCACATTTGGGGAACAGAGCACCCACATGAAACTGTTGAGCATGAAAGAGATTCCCCTAAAGTGAACGTCTTCTGTGCTGTGTCTCAAGACTAGGTCTATGGTTACTTTTTCTTTGAAGGAAACACCGTTACAGGACAAACCTATCTCAAAATGCTCCAAAACTGGCTATTCACTTTACTGCAAACAGATTCGAATGACTTCATTTTTCAACAAGATGGAGCACCACCCCATTGGCATCTCGAGGTTAGAGCTTATCTGAATGAAAACGTGCCTCAGAGATGGATTGGGAGGAGAGGTGCTAAAGACCTTGCTCTCTGTGCTTGGCCTGTCAGATCCCTGGACCTCACTGTGTGTGACTTTTTCTTGTGGGGGTATGTTAAAGACCAAGTTTATGTTCCAGCACTTTCAGCAAGTATCGATTACTTGAAAGATCGAATAACAGCTGCAATCAACACGGTGGACCGTGACATGCTGAGGTGCGTTTGGGAGGAATTCTCATATCGGCTTGATGCTGTCCACGCTGCCAGCGGTGGCCACATTGAGCACTTATAAAACATGAAATGAAACTTGAAGGTATATACAACACATGTGTTCATGCTAGAGGTTTGTAATTTTTTTCGTTTTTGACACATCATGTGATGATTTTGGCGTATTCTTTTTGAAACACCCTGTATATATATATATATATATATATATATATATATATATATATATATCAGAAATTTCAAAATCAGTCATATTGACCAGCTAAGAGACAAAAGGCAATGGCAGAAAGTGTCAGGAAATATTCCTGTCACTATGTCACAAGATCCTTACTGATGCACAATGTGTGGACTTGTATGAAGGTTGCTAGCAGGACTGAAGTGTCACATACAATACAAACAAAAAAACTATGTGTGTTTGTTGAATCCTCATAAGTCTTAATCAACAGGAGAGCCCTTTATATCTATATATATTTATTTGCATAAAAGTGCTCCAATTTAAAGTACTTTTAAAAGAGCATTTTAATACAGAGAAAAATAATTAAAAAAAAATTTTTTGCAGTCTGTTGCATACTGGCCAATTTTCATTTTGCCATTTTGAAAATCACACTGCATGAAACAGACTGTTAATGGATAAATAACCAAAAAATGATATATTTATGTCTTTTCAAACACACACACACACACATACTTATATATATATATATATATATATATATATATATATATATAGTTAAGTAGCGAAAAACTTGGTAATCTGTTTGGGTAGTCCCAAGGAGGATGAAATTCTGAGAGCTCAATGTAAATTCAGAGCTAATAATTTAAAGAAAAAACAGACCACTTTAAGGTTCCATTGTAATAGTTTATTTCACCAGAGACCTTTTAAAGTACTCTGGATCTTCAGACATCACTTTCAAAAGGTGAAACGAAAAATGAAATGAAAATTTACACTTTTGACGGGTAGTATTTAGTTTATGTAATTTAACAGACAGTGTAATGAGGAGTGGTGTGAGAGACATGGTCGAATTTAGAGAGGGTTTATTTTTATATTCTGACTTCTTACAATGAATGCTTAAGTCCTTTCTCCTCGCTTTGTTTTATTACCTTCTTTAGGAGTTCCTGACATTTCTTTTCTGCATCTCTTATCAACACTGATGTGATGCTTGGAGCCTCTGTGCAGAGGATGATATTTAAAATTTTTTTGTTTTACTTACATTGTGTTCACATCTGGCTGACATGTAGAGTGAATTAGAAAGAGATCTAATTTCAAAGAGAGTATAAAATTAATAAATATGAAAAACTAAGCCCTATTATGAAATGAGACATAAGAAGAACACTCACAGTTTCGTCTTGGAAAGCAAGATGTGTAGATTAGGAGGAAGGGTTGGCGATCATAACATATCCAAATCTGAATATGTGGAGGCTCCTAGGTGATGACGGCATGCAAGTGCGCAAGTGGGCTTCTCCTGGTAAATTATGACCCAGGATAGAACATCTTATTCTGTTCATAGAATATGCAATTTTTTTTTCCACTCCCATCAGGGGTGATATATATCTAAGCATATTTAGGTAAATGTAGAAAAAAAATAAAACTCTTGATTTTTACTGCCTGAAACTGTAGTAGCAGAAAAGTTTGGATTTTTTTTATTTATTATATATTTATATATATTTTATTATATATATATATGTATATATATGTATATATATATATATATATATATATATATATATATATATATATATATATATATGTAGAGAGAGAGAGAAAGAGAGAGAGAGAGAAGGGCATCCTTAAAGTCTGGATTTATAAGAAATCTCATTAACTATATTTTTTTTACCTCCACAGATTAAACATGGTGTTATTGAAAGAAGAAAGAACTGACTTCTTTTTCTGGGGTATGCTAAAGAATGTATACACAATGAAAATCAAATGCAACACACTTGATTGAATGAATAAAGAGTGAATGTGCTAAAATTGACAGCAATGTGGAGTTATTGCATCCAGTTCACATGAATCTTCCAAACCACATCAACTTTTGCATTGCAAATGATGGAAATCATACTGAAGATGATATTTGTTAATATTCTGATTCAATAAAATGTTTTTGAAAATTTAATTTCTTGAAAATATGCATTTTTGCCTATGTGTCCAGACTTTAGGTACACACTGTATTTTAGGAAAGTTTCAATATCAAAAACTAATTTTCATATTGTACACTTCTTTAAAATGAAGTCAGTTGAAAGGTGCTGGTTTCAAGTGGCCTTTGGATGTTGGAGCAACAAGAGGTTTTCCTAATTTGGTTTCCTAGTTAGTTTAAGCTTTTATATTTTTAGTTAATCTATAATATTTGAACTTAGCTCATTTTTTTTATTTTTCCCCTCCTTTTTCTTTAGTTTAATTCCACAGCCACTCCTTCATTAGGTGACAGAGATTTCAGTTTTTTGGATAGGTGTGTCATGCCTTTTGATGTCTTTTTTCATATTTGTTATTGAGTCTGAATGAGTGTGTGTTTTTTTTCCTGTGCATTTTCAACAAATATTTTCATGATAATTGTTCTGATGAGTTTTCCTCTTTGGTACCATGGCTTTAGGAATTTAAATGCAGTACTAGATTGGCAGTTAGATCTTATCATTTTATAGTTGAAATTGCTAGATATAACCATAAGTTCTATGCTAAGAGTTTTTGCTCTTGCACTTTTCGCTTATGGAACTCTTTTTGGCTTCTTGCTTTCAAATCAACATTGATCTTCAAAACTTTAAATGCAATGTCAATTGTTATTTTCTTTCTTCTTAATCCTGTTCTTTTATTGTTCCCTCTCATTAATAATGTTTTTTTTCTCAGATAGTTTCACTCTCAGTAACCCCTTGTGTCTTAGTGTTTTTATTACCTTGCTTGGAATGAAATGATTAAAAAAAAGTGTTTCTGTAAGGGATCTATACTACTATTTAAGTTACACATTTTCTCGGTTAGTTAATTGTTATTTCTGCTTTGATTAGTATTGTTAAAAATTTATTATACTAACATTCAGAGTTATTATTATTATCATCCATCTCTTCACAAAGATTGTACTTATGGGTGTAGTTAGGACTACATAGAGAAAGTATGTTATTATGGTGTCTACAGTACAAATGATAAGTACAAATGTGGACAAAGGAAAAATATTTGTACAAATAGGTCAGTGATTGTAACTAACAAGGTTTTTTTAGATAAGACAGAAGAGGACCTGTTGTCCATTACACTAACTTTAAGACTTGTGCTACAGTTTTTTGCATTACACAAAAATAAATATCCACTTCTTTAAAATCAGAATGTTTCTTTATTAAATCATTTATAAATTTTTTATGTAGTGGTTTCACAGTGGAGGCTTGTATTTGTACTAAGACGGTCCTAAAATAGGTTCGACGTACAAAACGTTAGGAACTTGATATAATAGGTAAATGACGCAGTAATCTAGTTGGGGTTGCTGATACTTTAATATCCGACTAACAGTTGTCCGATATTGACTGACTGACCAACTCACTGCCGACTCTCGACTGCTACTCTTACTACTCCTACTTATTATAGGTGGGAGAGTCTATTAACTATAGAATAGGTGTGTTCTATTATAACAAAATTTGAAATAGAATTTCAGTCCCTCAATTACTGAGTCCAAAGCCAAGTCCAGTATTAATTTTTCAGTCCCTCAATAACTGGATCCAAAGCCAAGTCCAGTATTAATTTTTCAGTCCCTCAATAACTGGGTTCAAAGCCAAGTCCAGTATAAATATTACAGTCTCTCAATCACTGGGTCCAAAGACAAATCTAGTATAAATTTTTCATTCCTTTAATCACTGAGTCCAAAGCCAAGTCCAGTATGAATTTTTCAGCCCCTCAATAACTGGGTCCAAAGCCATGTCCAGTATAAATATTTCAGTCCTTCAATCACTAGGTTCAAAGCCAAGTCCACTATAAATATTTCAGCCCCTAAATCACTGGGTTCAAAGCCAAGTCCAGTATAAATATTTCAGCTCCTCCATCACTAGGTTTAAAGCCAAGTCCAGTATAAATATTTCAGCCCCTAAATCACTGGGTTCAAAGCCAAGTCCAGTATAAATATTTCAGCTCCTCAATCACTTGGTCCAAAAACAAGTCCTGTAAAAATTCTTACAGCTCCTCAATGATAAGGCCCAAGTATAAGTTTGTAGCATAGTTTGATTATTATTTATAGAATAAAATCTTAATTTTTTCTTATAAAATTTGAAGTAGTATTTAAACCCCTCAGTAACTTTGTCCAAATCAAGGTCACCTATAAAGTTTGAAATGAAATGAAATTTCATCTCCTCAATCATTCGATTCAAAATTGAACCCATTTATCACCTTCACCACCACTAATAGCAGAACAAGGGCATCGCAATTACATTATTTTCACAGCTTTTTCCACTCTTCATAATTATTCATCAGACCTAGTAAGTCTTTGGCTTGGCATCCTGAGCCCTCATGTATGTTTTGAATAGTAATGGTTATATAAGCTGTTTCCTTATAAGGAAACATTTGGTATTCATTAACCAAGCAGCCAGCTATACTTTGCATCAAAATTTATAAAAATTTTCTATCAAAAAGATTTTTCAGGAAAATAGATTTTTAAAATTCAGTAACTGTTATTGCTTTTTACAGTATTGATGGCGGAGTGGGGGGGGGTTCTTTCCTACCTTTTTTTTCTGATGTAATTTGGAATGTAAACATCTTAGTTATACTATTATATTCTCTCCAAGTTACATATGCCATCCATTTTAGCTTCTAGTTTTGAAACTCCTCAAGTGATGAGGTTTCTGTTATTTGGTTTGGGATTTTGTAGCTCCAGTTCATGTGATTTGAAGACAGATAAAACCTACATGCTTCTCTTGCTTAAATCCATTTTTAATAATTTATCTGAGAAAGTTGTTATATACAGTTGACAGTTTAAGTGGTTTGGTACCAATGGGCATGACATGAGATCTGACAAGAACATAACTTGAGTTCTTTGGTTAATGCTAGATTAGACAAAACACAGATTATTCTATGTTCAATTTCCTGATCTCCTATACTAAATAGGTTATAACTGATCCATACACTGATGTATTTGAAGTGTTTTGCATTTACTAATTCCACATGCTAAATGGCTGACTAATGTTAACATGTCCATGTTTTGGTATCCACAACAGAATGTCACTGATAAACTCATCCTTATTTTTCAAGAAATGCCCCACAAATATTGTTTTTCTATTCTGAATGACTTGGGAGATGGGAGATATAACTGTATGGAATTTAAAAAGGTTTGCATGTTGGTGTATATTGTATATGAGTGCATGTTCTCATGTAAACAATTAAAGAAGAAGAATAGAAAAACTTGGTTTTCTACCACAAACTGTTTATTCTCTTTTTTTTATATAAACTGAAATGAATCAAAGTTCTTAATGTCTCTTGGGTATGTCCATTTTCCTTTTGATCCAGAAGTTAGGGTAAGTAAGTATAAGCATTGTATTAATTATCAAACTCAAGTCAGCCTAGTGCAGAGTTAGAACAACCAAAAAAAGTTTGTACTTACTTCATCATTAGAGGGTTTAGGCATGGTTATAATGGTATGTCTATTTTCTTTTTCTTGGTCCAGAATTTAGGGTAAGTAAGGATAAGCATCATTATAATGGTTAAGCTCAAGTCTGCCTTGTGCTGAGTTGGAACAACCAAAGAAAATGTACTTCAAAGGTGGAGGTTTTGGAAAAAATGTGCAAATGCCATTCATTGGGAAGTGAAGAAAGAGTTCAGACATCAGTAGACCAAGGAAACTAACATTCGCAGCAGGAACGTAATTACCATGTGATGCTACATCTTGGAACAAGGAGATAAAAAGAGTGAGAAGGAAATGGAAATATTTATTTTTATAGACTTCAACAGCACCACCTAACAGCATTTGATGAAGCCAAGTGAGGTAATCATCTTTCTAGTTCCTTTACTGTTAGCATCATGGGAATTTTTTTTTTATTATTATTCATTATTAAATATTTATTTATTGATTTATTTTATTGATTTTATCTCATTTTCTCATAGCTGCTTGTTTGTAGAGTGCTGCTTCCAGGATTAATTCAATGCAAGGGTGTAGACAAGGCTGGTGTGTCTTACCTCTGAAAACCCTGACCACGTTTTTTTGGGATCTCATTGTGGTCTCTGCCATGTTTTTCAGCATTATTTTATGACCATCCACCATTTTTTTAAAAATATTTTTAAATGGATATTACATTGTACAACCAATAACATATATCATATATCTGCCTGGCCTATGCAGTTGGTACTATGCAGGAACCCCTGACGAAGTTGAAGACCCAAAAGAGCTAGTTTCAGCATCATTTTTTGCTTTTTGTACTTATTTCTACCTAAGTTATATTGTCAATCATCAACTATAATACTTGACAGGGCCAGTGCTTACTCCCTCGAACCTCTCAACTGTGGTGGTGGTGGTGGTGGTTGGTTGGCGATAAATCCCTACTGGGGAGGGGAGGTGCAAAAGTGCTAATTTCAGTAGCACTTATTGTTTTAAATTGTAATTTTCTTTCTGAACAGTTCTTTTAAATCAATTAAGAAGGTAATATATCTTGGTAAAATCTTTTCTTATTCTGAGATCAAGCAATAAGGAGGATCTCTGATTTTTTTTTTTTTACTAACCAGAAGTCCATGGCTAGTAATTAAAATAAAATTTCTAGTCCCTATTTTTTACATTTCTAGAAAGATAAACCTAGAAATGATCGCTTAAAAAAATAAAAATGTTTAAAGATTTCAACACATGAAAAATTTTCCCCAAAACTGAAATACTTTTTTTAAAACAAATTTTTAAGACAATCCCGTTTGTGTTGTGTTGGAATCTTTGTCAAACTTTTTTTTTCAGCAAAGATGAATCAGTGATTAATCTTTAAGGAAATGCAAAAATTTGCAACTTAAACAGATTTTTTGGAGTAAAATTTAGTCATTAAACTATTAGTGGTTATTACGAAAAGAATAAAATTTTCTCAGATTTTTTTAAATAGACAAAAAAAAAAAAATTTTCTTCATTATAAAGTAAATAGTTAATGTTTTGCCCAACACCACAAATTACTATGAAATCAATAACCTGAAAACTTATGTCATGTTCTTAAATAGGCTCATCAGATTGAGACTTTGATATGGATGCCATGCATAGCACCAAACCCCTTCAGAAATATCTAAACCATCAGCTGTATACAATGGTTCCCTAAGATTAATGGTGAAAAATGGCTTTGAGCAAGTAAAGCCTGAGGATTATGACAGATCATCCTTCTTTCAACATTGTGGACTGGTGCTACAGAATCACAAAGGACTGTAACAAATAACAGAAACCAAATTACTTGAGGACTACCAACAGCAGCAACAACTAAAATGGATAACACATGTAAGTTGAAGAGAAAATAATGACATAACCAAGATGTTAACATTACTTCAAATAGAAAGTTCAGAAGGAAACCGCCATTGATACTGGAAAGAGTGATAAAAGCTACTGAATTTGAGAAACCTGTTTTCCTAAAAAAAGTGTTTTAAGAGAAAGATTTTATAGATTTCAACCGAAAACAGTACTGTATACTCGGTCAGTGAATGTCAAATGTTTCCTTGTAGGGAAACGGCTAATATTAGCATTATCATTATGCCAAGTTAAACTTAGGAAATGATAAAAAGGCTCCCAATTTCAGCGCCTCTATGAAAAGAAAAAGGAAAAAGGGAGATAACTAGGTTTTGCCTACAAAAAATCATGGGGAAATAACTGGTATTGTTTATTATACACATCCCGTTGATTTTCGAGTATGATTTATTGGGCGAAGAGAAACTAATTCACAAGTAATAATAATAATCTTTTTCGACATCCCAGTAGTGAAGGCAAGCTTTGCAACTTTTATATGTGAAACCAACTACAGATTCTAAAAACTATGTCTCTTAAAAGACGATGCTGAAGGAGAAGAACACAAAAGAGATTGGACTTGGAGAGATAAATACAACATCGATGTAATAGCGGTTTTCAAGTGGAAAATAACTTCTAAAAATAATATCAGTGATGCTTTCTTTGTTGCAGATACGATTCTACAGTCTTCGGCTTCCAATGAAATTAGCAAAAATATTTAATAATAGATTCAACAAGGCATCAACAGCAACATTATGTTCGCATTCTAATTTAGGTTCCAAGGGTGAGTTTTTTTTAGCCCTTTTTTTTGTTTTTTACTTGTTTTTTACTTACACTGATACTGAAATTTTTTACTCCCCTCCAAATGTTTTGGCTATAAAAAGACTAACATACTGAAAAAAAAAAACAAAAAAAAACAAATGATAAATAAATAAATACTACTTTATTTCTGCGCCAAATATAGCTTTGTAAGTTACTTAAAAGTTAAAATTATTGAATTTCATAAAAAATTTTTTTTTTTTTTTTACCTTTGCGGGCAGAGTTTTATTACAATCTAGTACGGACATTTTTCTTCACTAAACGACTTTTACCTGTTTAAATACTTCGAACTGACGATTTGTTATAAAGTCTCATAAAAATGAAAAAAAAAAAAAAATTATAACAAGTCTAACGTTGTACCAAAAAAAACTTTGCTTGTAATTGTCCTGGTTTAGATGAAAATAAAGTAAAGAAAAAAATTACTACCACAACTCTCTAAACATGCAAAACCGAACGGCGAAGTACTGAGAATATAGAGCTGATTTTTTTTAATTTGTTTCTTACGTTTACTGTTTAGTACACTAAACGTTTATAAAGTGGATTTACTACCTTAGTCTCATAGACAGTTTTTGATACTCACACCCTAAACTCATTCAGGGCCAATTCAACAAAGAATCAAACTAACTTAAAAGTCCTTTTGGGAGATGTTATATCCAGCTGCTGGTTGCAAAAGAAAGAAAGAACAAACAAGGACTAAAATTTAAACAAGTGTGTATTGACCAGTTTTCAGAATACTTAAAGCCAGAATATATAGTTGTGTGAAAAGGACTTGTCTGGTATGGATTCACCAGTATGATTTCACAAGACAGTCATGAGTGTTGAGTTGATGCGACGCCATTCAGATGTTAAACTGAACTGCTCTTTGTCAGCGAGGCGTGCCATTTTTATACCTGTGTTTTAATAGGTGCTGGCTTTTTTAAATGTGGGTAGACTTGGTTAGGCCTGGAGTTGGTGGATCAGTTGACCGAGGTCAGGGTGGTGACATGAGAGGCCTGGAGTGGATTGGTGAAGCCACAAATTTGACTTTGTTGATCCAGAGGAAGTGAGAGGATGTGTGTGTTGGGTTGTTTGACCAAAATCACACAGGTGGAGTGAGATCTGGGCTGTCAGCTGTATTCTGTGTCAGTCATTTATGAAAGGCTTTCTTTTAATCAAATCTGGTGGCTCCTAGACTCATCTTTTTTCATTGGCAGCAATATTCATGAGTGGCTTCTTTTATATTGTATTTTAGATTTTTATGAGGATTTGTTTTGTTGGCCAGATGCAAAGCTCAGAACCTATGTGCAGAAGACAATTTTTGGTCTTTCTTTCTTTAGTGCTCACATCCGGCCTAGAGTGAATCAGAAAGAGATGTAATTTGTGGTGGAGTATAACAAAGATGATGAAGGTCTTGATATAAAATTTACATCAACAGTTATTTTGTTAAAATATAATAAACATTCAACAGAAATGTTAAATTTAGTTTGTGTTGTTTGGGGTTTAATGCATTAAGTTTAGTTTTGCTCTGTTAGTTACAGTCAACACAGACTGCATCTTCTTACAGAAGTGTAACCCCCATTTAAAGAAGCTTACTTGAACTAAAAGCTTTCCTGGAAGATCTAGATAACTAGAATGTTTCACTAACTGAAAACTAGTAGGCACAAGTAACTAGAAAGACTGCTTTATCAGCCTTATGTCTTCACTAAGAAAATGCAATCTGAGAAATTAACCCCTGGTGGATTCTTGTTGGAGTGGAAAAAGTTGATATTTAGTCTGAACAACAAAGAAGGATTAATTGCTAATAAGACTGTTGTTCTTTCAATGAAAAGAAGAGATTCTCTCTTAATGGACAATAAATTTTTGCTAACTGATATTTACGTTGATCCAATGAACTGAATCCTACTAAGCACTGAGCAAACTGATGTAGGAAAACAAGCACTGATTGAACTAGCATATCACATGAAAGAACCAGTTATAATAATACAGGTTACTCAAGTTAGGAATGCATGCATAGGTTTTATGAGATATGTAAGCCATAATTACTTAATTACAAAGAGAGGAGTCGGAGGTGCAAAAAATAGAGAAGTCGGAGACTTTTTGTTCTGACTTCGCAGCCCTAGTAAAAAGTCAGTTTCATTCAGACAGCTTCTTCCCAAGAACTGCTGTTTTGTGGAACAGATTCCTGCCAGGATGTTTCCCAATCACTACAATGTTGACCTCTTAACCTCATGAACTGCACTTCTTGCTTTTCTTATGCTACTACAATACCACAGTAACCTTCTACCTTAAGTGGCTCTTGAGCCTTGTATTGAATGAACATTAGTATATAAAAAAAGCAAAAATTACTGACACCATATACTCTAGCTTTTGTGAACTGGCTTATGGCCATAGAGAGTTGAAACACTTATCCCCATATGATTACCAAAGGTAAGCCTGGTGGGTGATTGCTTGGGAATACCAGGTGTTGTAGGCTTGGATGTGTGGGTGGTGTAATGGATAACTGTTTGGAATTGTTAATAGGAGAGCAAAGTTCCAATTTCATTTGGATTTGTTATATTCACTTACAAGCAATTACCCTTGGGAAAGGTATGAATCTACCTCTTCTCCTCCGGCTATGGGTTAATTAGTAAGACTTGTATCACTAAATCATTATTTATCTCCAAAAGAACTTCTTACAATCTAAAAATATTGTCTAGCTTTAAATAACCTGCAAAGTGTTGATAAGGCATAAAAAATGAATGAATCAATCTTGTGGACTGTAATTGCCTCAGCAGCACCTTTTGTTTACTTTAAAAAAATCAAAAGTGGGAGGGGAGCAATAAAAATCAAGAAAACAATCCTGCCTATCTATGCCTTTCATTTGTACCCATCCTTTCTTTTTTATTTTTCTCTAACTTTGTTACCTTTTACCTGACCTACTTCACACCTTGCTTTCTCCAAATCTATTGGAATAATAAGTAGCAAAATAATAAACAAAAATAATGTAATTGTATTGTTACTGATTTTACTATACAAATGCTCTGAAAATCAACAAGAAAGGGATTGTCAATAGTCAGATATTAAAATGTTACTGATAGTGTCACATAACTGAGTGGTGAGAATGTTAGTATTCCAACCATGAGACCTTGGTTCAAGTCTCATGAAGGTGACATTGATAATATCAGCCTGGGGAGATGATCCTAGCATATGGCACTGTTGAGAAGTGCTTGCAAACCATACCATAAGTTTATCCAACCAAAAATGGATAGACAAAACTGCTCAGCAGCCAATGATGGTTGTGTAAGCATAAAGTCATAAGTCATCATAATTGAGGGTTTGAGTGTACTGGCCTTATTCAAACTGATCATGCTAGATTATGCACTAACCTAGAAGCTGTTATTAAGGTCTACTCAGTATAGTTGCCATATAAACCACAGCTTGGCTCTGTGGGTATTGCAGACACATATGCCTGAGCAGGCATCTGCAAGCCTCCTAGCAGGCTACTGATAGAATCAGTCAGTTATGTGCCATGTGTGATACACGCTTAGGGAATCATGTACCTTTTGATACATGACTGACAAAGCAGATTTTTTCCCGCAGTAGGTTGCCATTTCTTTCTGTAGTAGACCAGTTGCCATCCAAGGCTATAGAACCTGGTTTGTCCTACTATTTACCCATAGCTGGGGGGAGAAGAAGAGGATTCATACCTTTTCCAAGGGTATTAGCACATATGTAGTGGATTCGACTGGAATTTGAACTCAGCTCTCCGATTCCTCAATCCAAACCACTATCCATTACCCCACCATGCCTCACTCCCTGATAGAATAAGGCTATTATATGTATAGAGTAAATGCATTAATAATGTAAGCCTTACTAATGAAACTAAGTAATTTATAGAAAATTAGATGAATAATAAACCACAGGTTGGCTCTGAGGGTGTTGAAGAAACACAAATATGCCTGAGCAGGCATCTGCAACACGGATTAGCTAGCCCCCTAGCAGACTACCGATAGAATAGGGCTATTATATCTATTGAATAAATGCAGTGATAATGTAAGCCTTACTAATGAAATTATATAATTTATACAAAATTAGATGAATAATCTTCTTTAATGTGCCTTCAGGATATGGGTGATCATGGATCTCCACAGCTTCCTGTCTTTTGTAGCACTATGCTTCCTATCCTTGCTCTGCCATCCATTTGCATAAACTCATTAGGTAGGTTATTCACTATTTCCCTTTATTCTTTTGTGAGTGTTAAATTTTCCATGCCCACCTTTCTCAGTATGTGTCCCAGAAATTTCAAATGTCTCATTTATGTCCTTTTTATTCTTATTTCTCTTAAAACTTCATCATTGCTCACGTGCTCTGCCCATGATATACTCAGTATCCTTCAGTAGAATCAGATCTTACAGACTAGGAGAAAAATGTAAAACAAGTAGGACTAATACTAGACCAAGACATGTGAAATGTATTCTGGGATATTGTCAAGTGTCAAACAGAGTTCTAGTTAAACTGAAAGTGAAGCTGTTCAGTTTAGTTCTTGCAAGATGAATAAGATTCCATTAAAATCTAAGAAAATGGGAAAAAATCTTCTATTAAGTTGCGAAATGAAAGTCTTTTGATTTTGTGCAGGCAGGATTTTTAATTCATCCTCAGCCAGAAAGAATCTGAAAATGAATCTAAAGTTATATTTTCTGGGATTGGATTTCTCTTTAGCAAAATGTGACTATTTTCAGCGTCCCATCTGTCTTATGTGTAGGGGGAGGGCTAGATTAGTTCAAATAAATGGGCACATGACATGATAATTGTCTCGGAATGGTCTGTAAGTATCAAGTGTCTGTTTCTAACTTTATACATACCTGATTATTTTCACACAATATTTGAAATAATATACAGATGTATATAATCCCAATATAAATAATATGTAGGCACATGTGATACTTATGTAAATATATGAGGTTAATATTGTATTTAAGAGATATGAAGAAAAGGATGAGTTTCACAACCAACATATTGCAATCTAATATATCAGATTATAATTCTGCATATTCCTTCTTTTACACTTCTGTTATGCCTTGCCACTACCTCAGATAAATAATGGACCATTCTGTTTTGATTGTGAGGAAGGATGGAAGAAAGAGAAATATCACAGATGCTGCTTGGTTTTAGTGAGAAAAAGAAAGTATACATAATAACAGTAAATAAAAAAAGAAAAGAAAGGAAAGAAAGAAAAAGGAAAGGATGAAAGAAAAAGAATGAAGAAAAGAAAAATTAAAGAAACAAAAAGAAAAAAAGAAGATGGAGGTGGCAATAACACTATCAATGTTTTCAAAATGGAAAACCTTGTCAATTTTTAATGTTCTTTCATTTGTACCCCCTTACCTCTTTAAATAATGATATACATTCATAATTATGGTTGTTATTGTTAAAGTTGTTAACCTCAAATATTTATTGATGTAATAAGGGAATTTTCACAGGTATTTTATAGTTGTGGGATAAAAAAAAAAGGTACTGCCATCATGGATACATTTTTTCCAACATGAAAACCAAAAAAAAATGATACCTGTTTTTAAAACAAATTACTAAACATCAGGAAAATTTCTGATTTAGATGAAATTTTCAGAATTTATTCATTAATGAATATATAGTATACTGAATAGTTTAATTTATTAGAAAACTTCAATTA
Organism: Acanthosepion lycidas; assembly: GCA_963932145.1. NCBI lineage: Eukaryota > Metazoa > Mollusca > Cephalopoda > Sepiida > Sepiidae > Acanthosepion > Acanthosepion lycidas. Next base: position 62,262,834 of record OZ010601.1, on the reverse strand, counting down.
CTCCCTCATTTTGATACACTGTAAATGCTTTTAAAATTGGGGAATGGTGACATTTTTTGTTATAGTTTTATAAAGAAAAATCCATGAAGGTTTTTCTCAGTAAAAATATTTTGAAATATCAAATCAGGAAATCATAAAAATTTATCCTGAAATATTTCAAAAATAATTTAATAAAATTTAAAAAGTAATTTTTTTGTCTAATTTAATAAAACACATTATTTTCTTTCAGATTTAATAGACAAAAAAAAATTGCAATAAATATATATATTGTTGAAAAATTTACTTGTAATTTTTCAGTGCAATTTTTCAATTCTGGTTGCTGGTGATGAGATCATTTTTATAAAATAAAGATGTTTGAAGAATCAAAAATGTAAAGCTTGAAGCTATTTCGTATCAAAAATATTTTTAAAAGAATTATTTTCACAAGCTTGATTATTTTTTGTATGGCAGATCAAATAGGGAATAATTCAACAATTCTGAATTACCTCCCTATTGGTTATATAAAGTTGGAGGTGCCTACAATATTTTAACATTAGTAACCGTAAGAAAGCCAGTATCAATTCACTATTCAGTAAGTCTTTACTCTTTCTTTATCAATTTCATCACATTTTTTTTATAGCAGCATTTCTTTTATTTAATAAATCTTCTTAAAATAATCAAAAATCAGATTTGGTGCACTTAAATATTTCCTGATATCAAATAGTTACAAAAAAAAAAATACAGAATAAATGCTCAGTACAAAAAAAACAAAAAGAAGAGATTTTTATTATTTTTTTTAATTTTCACGTATTCCTAATATAAAAAATATTCTAAGTTTCATAATAAAATAATTTTAGAAAAAAATATTCCTACACTAAAGTTAAAAATGATTATTTTTTTAAGCATTCCATTAACGAAACCCGTTTTTTTTGTTGTTTTTTTTTTTTTTTTGTAGCAGTTTGGGGGGCTATCGTATTTTTACTTAATTAAACAGTTTAATCAAGTTTGATTTAAACTTGAGATAGAGTTTTTGGAAAAAAATTGGGGATTTCGTTTGTTGTTTGATCTCTAAACTTGTTGAAAGTTGGAATATTCAATTATACCTTGCTATGTTCAAAGGTGTTTTTTAGGTTTTTTTTTCACTATAAGCATACATACAGTAGTAAATAATTAATATTTTTCCAGAATTCTGTCAATTAATCTTTAATTTTACTAATTTTCTTTGGAACTAATACAGTGTTACCCGGATATAAGAGAGTTGTCGGGACCGGAGAAGAAGTCTCTTATATCCGGGTTTGGCCTATTTTGTTTAGGTAAGTATGGCTCTAATTTGGGACCAGAAAAAAATCTCTCTTAAAACCGGGTTTCTCTTATATCCGGGTTACACTGTACCTAGGATAGATATTCGATTTTTAAGAGAATTTAGTGTTTTAAATTTTCTGTCATCATTTTTCAATTAAATGGAGGATTGATGATAAATTTTACCGTAAAAAAAGGTTTTTTATTTTTACGCATTTCAGTAAGGGAAAGGCTTCAAGCTTTATTGAAATGGGTAAAAAACTATTTTTCTTTTTTCTAGATTAACTCTCGGCTATTATTATCTTTCAAATAGAACCAACTTTTACTGGAAATGAGAAATTTAAAAATTATTTTAAATGCATTAAGGTTTTTAGCCCAAATTTTGACGGTACGAACAAAAACGTTCTATCATGAGTGGCACTGGCAATCATAAGAGCCAATGTAATTTTGCCTGAAAAAAAAAAAAAGTCTTCACGTGTTGTCGAATGGTTCACTTCACTAAAAATTTAAAGGGAGATAACTTTTATATTTGAATAGTGCTTTTTTTTTTCTTTTAAATTACTAGAATTTTTTGCATACTCACAGTTTATTGTTGAAGTTATTTTTTGTCGAAATTTACAAACTCTAAGTTTCGTTCAATTTCGCAAACCAATCGATAAAATTTGAATAAGCTGATTTGTTTGGAAAAATAGTATAACAAAAAAAAAACTCTACTTCGCCCTTTTTAAGCACCCTAAAAAAAAATCCCTTTTTTGTTTTTTGCACTTCTTACCAAAATTTGGTTTCGATCGGTCAATGACTATTTTGAGGGTGTGGCGGACAGACTAACGGGAGTCAAGGAATTTTATAGATTTTTTTTTTTTAATTTATCGTTTAACACCACACCTGTTTAATTATTTGATTTATTGTTTATTTACGATAATGAATATTTTTTCTCCATAAATTAATCACTGGATCCATGCCTGCGCACGATGACATAATCAGCGAAATACTAACCTTGCTTATCTACTTCCATTTTTTTTATTTTTTTTTTTATCTATTTTCCATTTTTTTAAATGAATTAATTAAGTCAACCTTTTTTGAGAAGCCAAGTTTACTGACAGTGTACTGTACTGTAATAATAAATACTATATATTTTAAAATAAATATTTAATTTTTCTACATTCACTGGATGTACCTTTTCTTTTTTGTCCTTTTCCTTTGAAATTACTTACACATTTCATTTATGAATTTGATCTAACAAAAAACAATTTTTTTTTCTCGTGACAATGAAACTAAAAACTGCATGATTTATACTTTGCAATAACAAAGAGAGTCACCTACTAAAAAATGCTTGATTTATATATAATTTTCTTTTGGGCAATCAATACACTTGCTTGTGTTGAAAATATATGTCGGAACCTATAGTGTTGAATTATTCCCCCCTCTCTCTCTCTCTAGCGCGCACTCACATGCCACCTGATGTATATTCAAATAATGTATTTTATTCATGAAAACATCTATTAATTTTTCTCTGCATTGCTTTTGTGTGGACGAAGAATAAAGCTTAGATATTGTTCCCTCTCTATAACCTTCTTTAACCGTCTACGTATTTTGGCATTTCTAATCCTATTTGCAGAAAACGCTCGAACAATTAACGTTAATTACCGCAAATTAATTAATATTTATTACTACAGATGTTTTTTTTTAATTCATAGTCATCAATTAGCAGTAAAGATGATGTTGCGTTTTGGTAAAATTACAATGATTTTTATTTTTTACTATTATGAGTTTGTGAGTATTTACCCCACTTCATCTTCTAGCAGAATTCCATTTAGAGGAAGGGATAAACATTCTCGTTCTCTTTTTGCTCCGAGATGTAGTAGCGTCAACAACGGAACTTTTCCCCTTCAGGGAGGCAATCGCATTGCCAGTCGACTGTGTAAATTCACACAAACACATGGCACTACATACGCACTACGGTATATACATTTTCTTTCCTTTTTTTGAGCTATCTGTATCCACGTAATTTTTTTTTCTTTTCTTTTATGAGTTGTTCTTTTTAATAAATGATCATGAACACAAAGGGTATATTTTTTAAAACATAACGAAACTGAACACAATTTTGTTTTTTTAAAATGCTACTCTGATTAAAAGAGAAAACAATTTACTAAGACAAAAATGTTTAGAAAGTGCTTTAATCGCTAAATCATCCACAATAAATTTACATCCAGGTTCTTGCAGCGTTTCACCAGTCTTCTTGGCAGATCTTCTCTATTATAATGTGAAACATTTAAAATAAAAAAGTAGATGGAAACATAAACAAAGAAACTAAATGAAATCGGCTAGAATATATACACAGAACATATTAAATTAGAAAAAATAAAAAATTATCAGCGCCCGCTTCTTTCCTTCGTGTGCATGTTTAGTCGTTTCAACGTAAACCTCAATTTTTAGTCCAATGGCGTCATAAAGCAGCGCTTCTTAAAGTATTGGTCGAGGCGAAATGTTGAGGTCGCGAAAATTAAATTTAAACACTTGAATTTCAATTTATATGTTATTTCACAAATGCACAATACAAGCGCTGTGGTAATAAAACCAGTATGCGGCTAGTGCAGTGACAACGGATGTATTTTCAGTGTAGTTGGTTAAAAAATAAATACCTGGGGTCGCGAAAAATCTCGTGAGGAAAAATTGGGTCCTGAATGAAAAAGATTTAAGAAGAGCTGTCCTAAAGGATGAAACGTCACACAAAAACCTTTTCCATATTGTCATACACCTTTCCTCTCTAAAATTTAAGATAGAATGTATCTGTAAAAGGACAATAAAGAAACACAAAAGGAAAACTTATCTTAGAGGTTCGTCCTCTGAGGAACTTTATCAAGGCAAATTTACCTTGATAAAGTTCATCAGAGGATGAAACGCATCAACTAAAAAAGTAAGTTTTCCTTTTCTCTTTATTCACACACCCATTGCTGATAACCCCACCCCTGAAGAGTGCACGGACAGGTCCGTCTACGAAACAACAAACTCATCTTTTAACACCTCCCTCTCCAAATTCCTTCTGTAAAGCAAATGAATGATTCAAACAAGTATTGTTCCCAGTTAGACCGAATGAAGGTAACAATCGATGAAAACTAAAATCATTTGGAATTAGTTTAGAAAAGGCGTAATATTTCAATCTCATCAAGATAATGATAAACGGCATGTTTCTTTGACAAAATAAAAATTGTTTCTAGGTAGTGTTCCATTTTGATGTGTTCACTAAATATTGTGTTTTTGAAATATTGTTTATTCCAACAACCTTTTTTCTTTTATTAAAAAAAAAAAAAAACACTAAAAAAAAGAATTCTCTTCATATAAATTAGTTAATATTTCATGAAAGCTCTTTGTAGCTGAGTGGTCAAAAGCACGTCGGAGCAAACGACGGTTTCTCCTGAAACGGGGACGCAGGTTCCAATCCTGTCAGCGGTGGGGTAGGGTCGCATTTTCTTTAATAAGATTTTTCGAATGTTTAGGCCGGTAGACGAAACAGAATGTTTAAAATAAAACGGATCATCTCTACTCAAATAATATGGGTATATCCACTAACTAAAAATAACGTTTTTAAAAATCTAAAGCAATAAAAATTCTCTTCATGAAAAAAAAAAAGTTCCCTGGAAGATTGCAAAAGGCAGCGGAGCAGTTTTTACTGAGAAAGAAAAAGTTTTAAGAGGATGAAATCATGAAGTTAGCTAAAATACTGGTAGAGGCGAAACAAAAAAAAATATTTAAAAAAAAAATCTTTTTTTTTTAACCTAAATATAATCCGAACGAATTTTTTTAAGTTATAATCGTATGTGTGTGTGTTCGTGTGTATGCACGCGCGCCCCTTTCATTATGTACATGTGTGCGTGTCTTTCATTACGTAGGGTACAAACATACTCACATATGTGTGTGTGTGTGTGTGTGTGTGTGTGTGTGTGTGTGTACTCCACTTCCTGACCTTGTCTTTCGTCCTGCCGACTTTGACCTCTCCACCCCAACTATACTTGTTCTCCACCCTCAAATCTTTTGTCCCGCCCCCTCAGACACAAATCGAGTTTATTTTATAAATCAATTTCTATTACGAAGCGTAAGTCGTAAGAAAACCTTGATCTGTTAAAAATACATAAAGAAAATTATAAAAAGCACATGATATTGCTGAAAGGCGTTGAAAGAAAGAATTTGTTTCTATTTTCATTTTTTTTTTTTATTTCTTGCTTTTTTTTTCTTTATTTCATAACTGGTCGTAGTAGTAATAATAACAAACATTAATAGCTTTTTTTTTTTTTGTTTTCTTTCATGGATACTTTTTTTTTTTTTTTTTTTTTTACTACTAACTGCTTGCTAACTGTACTGCGAAGTTTAGCTTAGTATTTATTTTAATAATAAAACTAACGAGAGAACTACTATGGTGTTTGTAGCAGCGTATGAGTCATTGATATGTAATTCTTCTTCGTCACCTCCCACACATAAAAACATAAAAACTCAACTTCGGATGATTTTATTTTTCATGAGAAAAAAAAAAAATCATCAAATAAAAATAACTTTATATTTTGAATTTGATTCAACATGGAAAGTTTTCTTGTCGACTCACAAACATTTTTCGCTTTTTAAAATTAGTTTCTTTTATTTTGTAAACTTTTTAAACAGTCAGTCCTCCTTAAAAATCTTTCTTTTTTAACAAGCGCCTCTTAGTAGAAATTAATTTTTGAAAAGAAAAATTTAGTGTTTTAAAGCGGACAGTTTACGTAACTATCCAAATATCCAAATTTAGAGGACAAATAATTAATTCTTAAAAATTTGATCATTTAAATATTTCTAAGTTACATAAACTGCCCTCTTTATTACCCCAAATAAAACATACGCTGGGGCTGGCGTGACCTGATGTAACAATTTCCAAACTAAAAACGTTTATGTCGCATTTTTTTTTTTTTTTTTTTTGAGATTCATGATTATTATTCGCGCCCCCCCCCCCACACACACACCGTGCGCAAAGTTTTGGCCGTTGTACTCTCTGGATTTCTTCAGGTGTCTGTTGTACCTGGTAACATTATCAGAATTTTGAACCAAACCCTTTTTATTCAATCCGCGTTGACAGGGTGTTCTCTTTCCGCTTTCCATATTTAGGAGATGTTTATCGAGTACGACGACAGACAACTGGAGAAGGCCAGAGAGTACACTGGCTGAAAGTTTGCGAGCATAACAACCAATACTGGTTTAAAAAATATACTTTATTTTTATTTTTTTAGGCCAAGTTTGATATTTTTTATAAATGTTTAAAAAAAACTCGCCCAAGAGAAAACTTTGATCTTTTCTTTAGTTATATTCCAAATTTAATAATTAGCTAGCGTGCAAAGATTTCACAGGCTTGTTAAAAACTTAAAAGTCAGACAAAAGGAGAACGCACATACACACACACTCTCACACACATACACACACTAAAACGACAGGATTCTGTAAAAAGACCCCCAAAATAAAATCTAAGAAGATAAATAAATTGTAGTAGAAAACTGATCACAAAGTATAAAAGAGAATTTTCAACCAATTACTGTTGGTTTGAGCAAATTCAAAAACCTTAAGGTGTATATCACCTGAAAACACATAAATACGAAACTTTGCAACAGGTCGGGCTCAGTCAACTAAGAATGCCACTTCATCTCCACAAATCTACGCCAAGTGACCCACTTTACCAAAAGTGATAGGTGAAATGGCTAGAAACTACATCACTTTTTCTTTTTCTTTTTTACTGTAAACTGTGAGTAATAACATTTAAAAAAGTCTGTGAATTTTCTGACGCATGTTAATTTCTACGAACTTTTCAAATAGGTTATCGTGAAAAGATACATTCCCAAAAAATCAACTTACAGGCACCTTTTATATAAAAGAAACCTGTAAAATAATAAATTGCAGTTTTAAATCTTACCACAAATATTATAAGTTTGTTTATTATATTACTTGTGACTATGACAAATTATAAAGTCATTATAGTTTTTTTCTCGTTCATGGAATAGTTATAATAATGATTTGGCACATGAGGGCATCAAAAATTCCAGTTGTAGTTGGAGCCCTGGGATTGACATGAAAAGGTTCCGATAGACTCATTGAAGGGATTCCTGGTAGCCCATGCCTTAAAGAAATACAAAAAATTGTATTTACAAATACAGGTCATACATTATGAAGAATCTATCTCTGTGAAATGTGTGTGATCTTAGTTTTTTTTTTTTCTTTTCTTTTTTTACAAAAATGATCAGTGGAAAATGTCATGAAGATATTTTTGACCTTAGAACTCTGGTTGTGACACAGAAGGAAATTTATATAGAACAGAAATGAAAGGAAATAATAATACTAACTCGACCTTATTGCAAAAGACATGAATTGAAAAGTAATAAGTATCAAATTATTTATTTATTTTTTTTTTTTTTTACAAGAGTGGATTCTAAAGAAAATGAAGATCTAAAAATATCAAGATCTAGCCCTGCTTTAGCAATGTGGCCAGTTATGGAGTTGAGAAGATATGATTATTTACCCGCTGCCTCACGCAGCAAGATGTGGCACAAGGCCGAGTTTAAAGTGGGGATTCCGAGCACGTAGGCTCGGGCAAAAATTCCCTATAGACCACGTAAAAAACGGAGTCAGCTTCCCGAGACGAGACTCTACCCAAAGGGCATAGCCTCGTCTGGGGAGTACCCTCTGACATAAGCCAGGAGTTGAGAAGATATGAAAAGATAACTGACTGCTGTTGAAGTAATTCCCGCAGTAATGGGTGTGCTTAGAATACCATCTAGAAACTTGAATGAGCATCGAGCGAAAGTTGGAACTGAGACTAATATAGACCCCAATTAGATAAACGTCATTTACGCTACGTATCTTCGGAAAAGTTTTTGAGCTGTGAAGAGTCTTGGGTGGGGGCTCAAGAGCATAATTTCCGCTAACTACGTCATTGTGCGACACCAACATAAACAATGCAAAATGCAACGCTTACAGAAGAGCGCGATTTAAGAAAAGACACATATATATATTAACAATATTTCGACAGTATATGTGTGTTCAAGTTAGGTTTAAAAATTCCATATAATAAATAAAATATTAAAAAAAAATTAGAAGTCTTTGTACAAACGTCGCTTGCCTTGAGAAAAACGGCTGCATCGGTAATCAACGCGACCAAGAGAATGACACGCAGCCAGCGTGAATAGAGTGCAACTGAAACATGAGTAGCATAATGGGGTTCGTACTCATCTTGAAATTTTCCGTTAGTTGATTGAATAGTAAGAACAATTATTCAAAAAGTTTACTATAAATCTTATGAAACTCTCGTCATTTTGTTCATTCCCGGGAATGGGACGTTCGGTTAGTAGTTTGCATAATTATCTTCACGGTGGAGCAATGGATAGAGGCTCGGATCGAAGAATCGGAGAGCCGAGTTCGAATTCCATTCGAATCCATTAACATTCACTTACGTACTAATACTCTCTTGGGAAAGATATGAATCTGCTCCCCCCCCCCACACACACACCAAGCTATGGGTAAATAGCAGGATAGACCGGGTTCTTTAGCTTTGGATAGCAACTGGTCTACCGCAGAAAGAAATGGCAACCTACTGCGGGAAAAAATTTGCCTCGTCAGTCATGTATCGAAAGATACATGATCGACGAAGTGTGTATCACGCATGGTACATAACTGACTGAATTCTCTTCAAGTGTCTTTTTTTTTAAGAGTTGAAAGGTTGGTAGATTCTGGATGTGAGCATGGTTCTTAAATCTTAATGTTACTCACATTTTTAAGTTTCATTCCATTCACGTTGGTTGCTTTTCATTCGCTTTTTGTCGCATTGATTATATCAGTACAACCGTTTTTCTCAAGGCAAGCGATGTTTGTACAAAAACTTGTATTTTGAATAATATTTTTTATACTTGCATGCAATAAAGCATAACGTAAAAAGAAACCGTCGAAATTAAATATTGCTATAAACAGTAAACACAGTCTTTTCTTTTTCTTCTTTTTTTCTTAAATCGCGCTCTAAGTGTTGCAAAATATTGGAATTAATAATACAGTTACGTCAATTGTGTTTTATAATTACAACTTAAACTTAACAGAACGCATTTCACAAAACTGGGTGAAAAAATGTTTCTAAAATTATGCAAAGATTCGCCGGTTGAGCGTTACAATCTTTTTCCACACACCCAGCTACCCTGTTTAAGAACCCGTACTTTGTACTTACTTCAATTAACATTTGAAAATTGTCATGGGACATAGTTAAAAAATAAATAAATAAATAGCGATGTATGTATATTGTAAATGTAGCACAAAAATATTTTTTCTCGAGGTAATTATTTCCACAATTTTTTCTGAGAGTCACAAAAAAAAAAACTTTTTACAAAAAAGGCAAAAAGCTGTACCTTTTTTAAACTTTCATTTCCTAGTTTAACTTTAAAAAATCGCATAAACTTTCGTAAAAAAAAAAAAAAAAAATCAAAATGGAAGAAAAGAAAATGTATCAAGTATCCCAGATGATAAAAGAATAAAAGATGGATATCTGCGATTCTTTTGTTTTGTTTTATTTATTTATTTATAAGAAATAATTTCACACATGTTCGATGATCATTTTTCGCGATTTGAACTCAATCAATACTTTTCTTCTCGAAATAAATGATATACCATCATTGGCTTTTCCCAATCTTTTTCTAATATTTCTTTGACGGTGAAAAATCTAATGACGCACTTGTCTCGTACTACAGAAGAAAGGTTGAGAGACGATGTTGTTTACTTACGTAATACTTTTTTACTTACAAGGAAGCGGAGCTGAGAGAGTAGGGGAGTAGGTAAAAATGACAATAATGTCATACAGGCCTAAACATTCGCACATTACACTCTTTTTTTTTCTTGCTTTTTTTTTTTTTTCTTGCAGTTTAAATCTTTCTTTTTTTTCTTATAATCATAAACATTACTTAAAAAAAAAATTAATTCATTTTTTTTTTCATACCAGTGTTTGGGTGGTAAAGGCTGCAACTATTCTTTTTTTTTACTTTTCATTTTTACATTCAATGAGAATTTTATGCGCAAATAATGAATGTTAGTAAAAAAAAAAAAGTAAACTAACTAAACAAAACATCAGCTTTTTTTACATCTCGCACATTTTTTCGCTGAGATTGATAAAAATATAAAAATATTAAAAAAGATCTTCAATAACTTTTTTTTAAACGTTTTATTTTACAATTAAAAAAAGGTTTAAGATTTCAATATCGTTCCTCTACACAACTACATACATGTGATGTTGTTTATGTTTTTAAAAATGAATACTGAAGAGGATGTAAAAACAGCAATTAACATTCATAAATTTTATTGTTAATCAGGACCGGGCTGAAACGCGTGGCCCTTTTCTAAGAAAATTTGGATAAAAAATTAAAATAATCATTAAAATAATAATCATTTATAATTTATAAATGATTTTTTATTTAATAATAATTATGACTTAGTCATTTTTTTAGTGTTAAAGTAAAGAATAAAAAAAAATAATGATCAAATAAAAATATATTTTTAAAAATGTGTCCCTAGGGCCTAAAAGGTGTGTGATCCTACACTATACCTTTTTTTTTATTTAGCTAGGTAAATCTAGCACTGCTACTAATTAAATTAATTTGTTTTAACTTTTAAGTCAGGAAAATAAATAAAAAACATATCAACTTAAATAAATTTACTTTTTCTTTCTTTGTCTTTATTTCTTTCTTTCTGTCTTTATTTCTTTTTTCCGACTTCTCTGAATTATTAAAAATAACAATAAAATAATTTTCTATCCTTTGTCATCTTTACTTTAATAAAAATAATATTTTTAAATACAGAATTCTCTCAAAGTGTTAAAAAAATTATTCTTTCTTTCCCTTCTCTGAAATAAAATAACAATAAAATATTTTTCTATTCTTTGTCGTCTTTAATAAAATAAAAATATTTTCATACTCTTTTTCCTTGGTTGTTAATGCGTGTATGTGAAAATATTGTTGCGAACGTGGAAAAAAAAGTTGTTTTTTATATGAGTTGTAATTTCGAGTAAACATTTTTTGTTAGAGAGCATATTTCCTTTCTTTCTTTATCTAGTATATTTTTTTTTATTTTAATTAAGTAGGTAGGAAAATATAAAAAAAAAACGAGAGAAAAGGTTGCTGATATTGTTTTGTTAAATTACTGCACGACAAATATATCTTTCTTTTACATGGATTTTTTTTTTTTCTCATATTTTTTTTCTTATTTTCGTTAAAAGAAAAAGAATCTCAAGAAACATCGCGTCTTCCAAACCACGCACTTTCTACACCCCTCCTCCTCCTACCACCATCTTCTCACTTTAAAAATCGTTTCTTTCTCCTCCTTTTCCTCTCGTTCTTCCCCTCCCTCAACAAGTTC
>OZ010601.1:62072113-62242113 GCA_963932145.1 Acanthosepion lycidas | reverse complement strand
TAGATAGATAGATAGATATGAACAGGCTGAGATAGATAGATATGAACAGGCTGGGATAGATAGATAGATAGATATGAACAGGCTGGGATAGATAGATATGAACAGGCTGGGATAGATAGATAGATAGATAGATATGAACAGGCTGGGATAGATAGATAGATAGATAGATATGAACAGGCTGGGATAGATAGATAGATAGATATGAACAGGCTGGGATGGATAGATATGAACAGGCTGGGATAGATAGATAGATAGATAGATAGATATGAACAGGCTGAGATAGATAGATATGAACAGGCTGAGATAGATAGATAGATAGATATGAACAGGCTGGGATAGATAGATAGATAGATATGAACAGGCTGGGATAGATAGATAGATAGATAGATATGAACAGGCTGGGATAGATAGATAGATAGATAGATATGAACAGGCTGAGATAGATAGATAGATAGATATGAACAGGCTGGGATAGATAGATAGATAGATATGAACAGGCTGGGATAGATAGATAGATATGAACAGGCTGGGATAGATAGATAGATAGATAGATAGATAGATATGAACAGGCTGGGATAGATAGATAGATAGATAGATAGATAGATATGAACAGGCTGGGATAGATAGATAGATAGATAGATATGAACAGGCTGGGATAGATAGATAGATAGATATGAACAGGCTGGGATAGATAGATAGATAGATATGAACAGGCTGGGATGGATAGATAGATAGATATGAACAGGCTGGGATGGATAGATATGAACAGGCTGGGATAGATAGATAGATAGATAGATATGAACAGGCTGGGATAGATAGATAGATAGATATGAACAGGCTGAGATAGATAGATAGATAGATAGATATGAACAGGCTGGGATAGATAGATAGATAGATAGATAGATATGAACAGGCTGGGATAGATAGATAGATAGATATGAACAGGCTGGGATAGATAGATAGATATGAACAAGCTGGGATAGATAGATATGAACAGGCCGGGATAGATAGATAGATAGATAGATAGATAGATAGATATGAACATGCTGGGAGAGATAGATAGATAGATATGAACAGGCTGGGAGAGATAGATAGATAGATATGAACAGGCTGGGAGAGATAGATAGATAGATATGAACAGGCTGGGAGAGATAGATAGATAGATATGAACAGGCTGGGAGAGATAGATAGATATGAACAGGCTGGGATAGATACAAATAGGTTGGTATGGATAGATAGATACAAACAGGTTGTGATAGATAGATTGATAGATACAAACAGGTTGGGATAGATAGATATGAAATGAAAAAGAGGCTGATATAGATATGAATAGAATGATATAGATAGATGGAAATATATGAACAAACTGAGATAGATAGAGTATTGTTATCAATAAACTGAAATAGATATAAATGCAATGAGATATATATGAACAGAATCAGATGGATAGATACGAACAGGCTGGAATAGATAGATATATATGAACAGGCTGGGATAGATAGATAGATAGATATGAACAGGCTGGGATGGATAGATAGATAGATAGATATGAACAGGCTGAGATAGATAGATATGAACAGGCTGAGATAGATAGATATGAACAGGCTGGGATAGATAGATATGAACAGGCTGGGATAGATAGATAGATAGATAGATAGATATGAACAGGCTGGGATAGATAGATAGATAGATAGATAGATATGAACAGGCTGAGATAGATAGATATGAACAAGCTGGGATAGATAGATAGATATGAACAAGCTGGGATAGATAGATAGATATGAACAAGCCGGGATAGATAGATAGATATGAACAGGCCGGGATAGATAGATAGATATGAACAGGCCGGGATAGATAGATAGATATGAACAGGCCGGGATAGATAGATAGATATGAACAGGCTGGGAGAGATAGATAGATAGATAGATATGAACAGGCTGGGAGAGATAGATAGATAGATAGATATGAACAGGCTGGGAGAGATAGATAGATATGAACAGGCTGGGAGAGATAGATAGATAGATAGATATGAACAGGCTGGGAGAGATAGATAGATAGATAGATATGAACAGGCTGGGAGAGATAGATAGATAGATAGATAGATATGAACAGGCTGGGAGAGATAGATAGATAGATAGATATGAACAGGCTGGGAGAGATAGATAGATAGATAGATATGAACAGGCTGGGAGAGATAGATAGATAGATAGATATGAACAGGCTGGGAGAGATAGATAGATAGATATGAACAGGCTGGGAGAGATAGATAGATATGAACAGGCTGGGATAGATACAAATAGGTTGGTATGGATAGATAGATACAAACAGGTTGTGATAGATAGATTGATAGATACAAACAGGTTGGGATAGATAGATAGATATCAAATGAAAAAGAGGCTGATATAGATATGAATAGAATGATATAGATAGATGGAAATATATGAACAAACTGAGATAGATAGAGTATTGTTATCAATAAACTGAAATAGATATAAATGCAATGAGATATATATGAACAGAATCAGATGGATAGATACGAACAGGCTGGAATAGATAGATATATATGAACAGGCTGGGATAGATAGATAGATAGATAGATATGAACAGGCTGGGATGGATAGATAGATAGATAGATAGATATGAACAGGCTGGGATGGATAGATAGATAGATATGAACAGGCTGAGATAGATAGATAGATATGAACAGGCTGGGATAGATAGATAGATATGAACAGGCTGGGATAGATAGATAGATATGAACAGGCTGGGATAGATAGATATGAACAGGCTGGGATAGATAGATATGAACAGGCTGGGATAGATAGATATGAACAGGCTGGGATAGATAGATAGATAGATATGAACAGGCTGAGATAGAGGGATAGATATGAACAGGCTGGGATAGATAGATATGAACAGGCTGGGATGGATAGATAGATAGATAGATAGATATGAACAGGCTGGGATAGATACAAATATGTTGGTATGGATAGATAGATACAAACAGGTTGGGATAGATAGATTGATAGATACAAACAGGTTGGGATAGATAGATTGATAGATACAAACAGGTTGGGATAGATAGATTGATAGATACAAACAGGTTGGGATGGATAGATAGATACGAACTGGCTGGGGAAAATAGGTAGATACAAACTGGCTGGGAGAGATAGATACGAACACTCAAATAGATATATAGACTGAAATTAATTGAATAAATTACTTCCTTTTTATAATAATTAAACACAAATGTTGAGTTTTATGCATTTGATATAACTCTTATATTTTTATGTGAATATAATTTTCTGTTTGTCTGAAATACAAATCTGTTGTTCATGTCACTCATACTGCTTATTGCCAGACAGTATAATTCCAACGACATTGTTTTTTTTCCCTTAGGGAAACAAAAAAGAATGCAACATTGTTTTTTAATCATATAGTTTATCTTTCATGTGTCAAGATTATCACCCCATATATATTACATTATTCTGGCACAAGGTCACCAGTTTGAAGCATCTAGTAAAGATGAAACTTACTACATTTGTAATTGTCTACTCAGCTAGCTTACTCTGTTCAATCCCATATAACTTAATAATGTGTGCTTATGTGCATATAACAGATCCACTCCATTTTCCTGTCTCCTCATCAGCTTTATTTTGTATCCAAGAATTTAATTTCTTCTTTTCTTATTGCTTCCTTTATGATGATGGCATTGATGACTAAATAGGTCAATTCTTGCATGGAAGAGCCGATAGCATTGACAGCATGGTAATGTTGGTGGAGAACGAGGTCGATTTTGTTGAGCCTTTCTCTCTTATTTTTTTCACTTCTTCCTTTTCTCTTCTGGTGGCTTCAAAGTTTTTGGTTTCAATGGTGATGGAAAATTGCCAGTTGATACAGGGTATTGCATGTTTCAAATGATTTAGGCTTCAGTCCAGTGCCTTTCAGTGTTGTTTTGAGTTGGTCCTTGTATCTTCAAAAAGGGCAACCGTGTGGTCTTTTCCCTGATGTAAGCATACTGAATAACACTTGACATGGAAGTATTGACACTTCCATTCTTGCTACATTGAAGACAATGATTTGATGATTTGACGGTTGGCTCTTTCCAGGACTTTAGTGTTGGTCACATAGTTATTCCATTTGATATTCAAGATTGCACAAAGCTTTTGCTGGTGAAAGCATTCTAATTTTTGAATATCATGACAATATAGAGTCCAGGTTTCACAAGCCTATAGCAAAGTTAAAATGACAACAGCTTTATAGACCATAATATTCATTAAGTTCATATATATATATATATATATATATATATATATATATATATATATGAAGAAATATAGTTTTAAGGTGTGCTATATTTATATTTATGTGGCCTGACAATTGTGCCTATCATGAAACAGTCTGTCGCCCCTGAGTGTTGACTTCAATGTTCACTTATATGTAGTGATCGACATACAAGCCTGTTTTGCTGAATCACAGCTCATCAGTGTGGCTAGACATCCAATTGCCTCAAGTGGGATTGAAACGTGACCGATTTGGCATCAGTCAGAGATTCTACCTCTAAGCTATTGGTGCATGACAGAGAAAGGGAAATTTTTAATGCATTATATACGTGACGTATACAAACAGCAGTAGTCAATAGCGTCCAATTCATAACTGAAGAGCTATGTGTTAACAGCAGAATCAGCCACTGTTATTTTTTTAAATTACCCTTTCTCTGGAGTGCTGAATGAGGAAATTATATATATATGTATATATACATGTGTGTGTGTGTGTGTGTGTGTGTGTATATATATATATATATATATATATATATATATATATATATATATATATATATATATATCCTGCATCTCTTCTAGATGGTCATCTTGTTTTTGCTGGTAAATGATGCGATAATCCCTGCCTTCAGTTCATCTTTCTCACTCAACTGCACCCAACACATAATAATCCTCACCAACAAATTCAGGAGTTCTTATTAGAATGATCAGAGTGAGTTTTCCTAACTGCTGTACCTTCATAATCATCATTAGATTCATTCAACTCTTTCCAAATCCTCTGCACTGACACCCAAACACTCTGAAATGTCCTATTGGACCTTCTGCTGTGAATACCATGCAGTACAGCATGCTGTTTCTAAATTTCTGGCAGAGTGAATTGCATCATGGTGCCCAACTGATGCTACTATACTGTGCTGTCAACAAAATCAAAAACGACACATGCAAAAAATTAAAAATATAAAGTGGCTTATTTATCAATTGCACCCTCTCTCTCTCTCTCTCTCTCTATATATATATATATATATATATATATATATATATATAATCTTTGGTCAACAAACTGAATTTATACATATTTCATGACAGACAGATTATTTTTCTTACTTTAGGAAAAAATGCTGGTAACACCTTTGGAATGCCTTCCCTAAAAATCTATGGTGCACCATTGTTATCATTTTTCTCATAATTTCCTCTCATAACTCAAATTGCTTTCATTTCAGCATGGTTTTTAAATTGGGGAAGAGCCAGAAGTCACATGGTGCAAAGTCGGGAGAGTAAGGAGTGTGTCGAATAAGTGGTGTGTTGTTCTTGATCAGGCTTGATCAAATCTTCCAATAAAATGAAATGCCCTGATCCTTTGCTTATTTCCAACTTGTGAGCAATTTCCTTGATTTTTATGATTGTCTTTCATGACAATTCACTAAATCTTCTCAATTGGCTCCTTGTTTCATTTTGTGGATGGCCTGCCTAAGTGTGCTTCACTTGTCACTGAGGTGTGTCCATGTCTGAAGCAGTTGTACCATTCTTTGATCTTACTTTTGCCCTTGTCATTATCATCTAAGGCCTGCTGAATCTTCTGGATGGTTTGAAGCTTTTGGATATCTTTAGTCATCCTGTTGTCATTTCAACTTTGCTATAGGATAGTGTACTTCCTGCTCTTCCCTACTACTGTGACGATGAACTGCTTCTACTTATTCAAGCTTTTCTGTTCTCTGTATGAGTATTTAATAAACCTCTTCTTTGTTTTCCCTCCCCAGTTTTCTGTTCTTTCAATGGTCTCTCTAACTATGGCCTTCTTAAATCTCGGCTATTTTGAACAAAGTCAACATTACCATAGTATCTGATTTTATTTTACTGACAAAACTGATGCTGTGTGAGCAAAATCCTTTGAATGGGAAGTAATAACACCTTTCAGTGCATGCATGAAAATTTTCACATAAGTAGCCTATATAAATTCCCATTTGTTACGTCAAGAGTACAGACTACATGCTTGTCAGATTTCCCTTTTCTTTCCTTGTTGTAATTTCCCCCCCACTTTTTAGTCAGTGTATACATTTTTGTCCTCAGTTGACTCTAAAGAGCAAAGAACAATAATGGGTAAGCCCTATTTTGTTATATGTTTTGATCTATCACTTTACAATGAGTATTTTTTTCTTCTCTTCACCCTTCCTCCCATTTTGTCATATATATTTCTGCATATATTTTTATATACTTTTAAAATGTTCATTTTTAAAGCCTTAATAAAACCTTGTATCCCCTATATGATGGAGTAATGGGTAGCAGCTCAGATTGAGGAATCAGTTTAAAATAAATTACTTATGACATTGTGTTGTATCAAAATTTGGTTGGTGTGTGGTCACCACCCTGATCGAGTGTTACCAAATGGTTCCAAGATCTTACTTCATTGACATTTTTTTTACATCAAAAGATCTGCAGAAAGGAAGGTTGATGGAATTATTACAAGCATAAATATGCCATGGTCAGATGAAGGGCAGATGTCCAAGTGGTGTCATAGAGAGTTTGAATTCCTGTCAAGTTCATTACATTCAGAGCCTACCATTGGGAAAGTTATCTCTTTACTGTGGGTTAAATTGTAGGACCTCTATCTGGAAAAAATCATTGTTATTTCCCAAAAAGTTGTTAATGCAATATTCACTCTGAAAAAAAAAAGTTATTCTTACAATCCCCCAAAATATATTTCAGCTTTAAATAACTCACAAAGGGGTGACATTCTGTTAAAAAAAAAAAAAAAAAAGTCATTCAATCAGTCAACAAATGAAGGGATGTCAAAGATCTTGTTTGAAAACCCATTGAACTGAGCTGATCAGTTGACAAACCAAAGTCAACATGAGAATTGGCAGTTTAAAAAAATGAAGAGACACTTGTTAACAATTGTAAAACTAAAAGGATTATGATTAATAAAAAAAAAAGTTATCATGACTAAAGGGATTATCATTATTAAAAAATTATACTAAGAGGATTATGTTTGATAAAATGGAATATCATTACTAAAAGGATCATGATTCTGAAATCATAAAACATTAATGAAAATTGCTGAACTCAAATGTACGTCTATGAAGATAAGATTGACAACAGACTGAATCTAAAGCTAATCAACCCAACACCAACAGGCAAGCCCAATGGAAACAGCAAAAGGGGATCTTGATAAGAAAGATTGGCTTAAGAATTTGGGCTGCTTGTGGTCAGCACTGCAGTCTCTTCCCAGCAAAAAGTGATGGTTCCTGGGATTTAGCTTGGGTTGCAATTAGATCTAAATCTTCCAATTTTCTAATATCTGATTTTAATTTCATCAATAAAATTTCTGATTCAAAATCAATAAATGCTTCCTAACTACTCCTCAAAGTGCAAAAGAGGTGGAAAGTGAAATAATTTAGGACCCTTTCCTGTTCAAAAACACAACTGTTCAAAATTATTTTTCACCAGAATGCATGGTTTTCCTTGCATTTGATTGGCTCAACATGACCTTGAACCAATCAAATAATGCCTGATCAAAAATATCTGCAAAATATTTGTGCACTAAGTCACCTAACTGATACAAAGCAGGAAAACCAAATAACCTCTGAACTTTTCAACAATTTGCTTGCACTCAGAAACCCAATGGTGAGTGACATGTTTGGATCAGTATGACTTCATTAACAGTTGTGACACTGATCTGTCAGCCCGTGATCAACACCCAGTTGTAGGACAAAACTGTAATATTTCTCCTACTGGCATTTTGGGGTTGACTCTTAGTTGCTGCCACCAGCCTGTGTCCCGGTCGATCGGTGGTTGTCACTACCTGGCAGAATCCTTTGGTCAGGATACCAAGTGGAATGGTCAGTTGATGCTAACAGCTTCACACCAACTGCAACTGGTTCGACACCAGCTCTGTCATTTCCAGCTCATTTCCAATATCTGGTTACTGAAGTAACTACTTCAATCTCAAGTCTAACCTACCCATGTTGCGATTTTGATCTTAGGTAGACGAGATCAATCAGACATCAGGCCGTAGTGTAAGATGAGTCTAAACTGGAGGTGATATCACACAAGTGTAAAGAAAGAAGCAAATAAAAACCCAAGAGGTTCAAGTATGTTGAAAGTAACAAATTATCTTTTATCCATCTGTTATATACAGGAGTGTGTGTTTTTCTCTCAACCCATTTTCTACGGAGTATGTCACTTTTACAGTTAGGCAAGTTCTGGTCTTCTAAGTCAGCTGGTTTAGTTTTTAAATGCTGGCTTAGCTTCATTCGCCAGTATAACTTGCTATTGATAGGATAGGCGAAGTCGGAGGTTGTGGAATTTCTCAGTCAGCTTCTGCAAGGCAACACTCTGGTTCCTGACACTTGAACTGCAACTCCAAAGGCTCTGACTTGCTCCAACTGCCTGACGACGTTTGTTTATATGTACACCAACCAAAAACCGGTGTGGGGTTAAACACAGCCTGGAGTTTTCGATGAATCCTGATTTCTGTCAAGAAACCTCTTTGTTGTCTGGCCAGGAAAATTGGTTACTTCCCATTTTGGAAAATTAATCACTTTCCATTTTGGGTGGATCCCTTCATCCATGAGAAGAGGTTGTAGGAGAGCTATCCTCCTAAACTCCCCCTTTCTCACATTGATACCTCATACCAAATCCTTTTAGTGGGCATTAATAATTTCCCTGTCTTTCTCATCAAATTATCTCTACCTATCACCATTGCTACCACTTGACCAATGGCATCCTGGCCATGCAGGCATGGCCAAGCTGGCCTCATTAAAATTATAACCTAGAATTTTGAGTTTAAAGAATTCTCTTGCCACCGACCAAAATTCTTACAAATCACACAAGACAACTTAAAATCTCTCAAATCTTTTGGTCACTTTGCGTCTTCTTAACCAGCACTTTTTACAAACTCCATCAACCAATTATCAAAGTCTGCTATCAGGTCCCTTCATAAAGTTAGCATCTACAGGAACCCTTGGCTTTTCAGAAAAAATAAATTGATAATTAATTTCTTTATCTCCAAATCAGCAATTCTCCTGAGATTTTTTTTTTCTCATGCCAAAAATTCTATAATCAACATATGGCCACTTAATGCATCAGTACTTAAGGTGACATCTTGGAAAAATAAACAAGGGTAATTCTCTCTACCCTGTATCGACAAATACTTTGGAATATTTTCCCATGCCAAAACTTTTATAATTATAATATGACCTTGCTAGCACTTAAGATAATATCTTGTTCTTGGATTTTTCGTTAATCAGTACTTTTACAAATATCATTAATCTATTGTCAAAAGCTCACATATGGCTTTTTTGTAAGTCCACTGTTTACGCCAATTCTTGGGTTTTTGAGAAAAGTAACTCGATCTTATTTTTAATGTTAAAAAAAGAAAAATATCGGGGTATCTTCTTTTCTGTTCTCAGTATTTTCTTGTGTAATTTTTATTGGTTAATAATAATTTAATTAATTACCATAGCTAAATAGTGTCACAAGTTTTTCAGAACTGTTTTATAAGAGGAATCTTTGAGGAAAATGATTTTGTTTTTAAATCAGAAATAGAAATCAATCAATTGCCTAATTTTTTTTATTTTTGCAACACCAACATCAGAAGAACATTGGAAAAATGAAAAATGCCTTCCAAAAGCTAAGCAAAGTATTAAGAAACATGAAAATTTTGTTAAAAACAAAGAAAAAACTACTGAAAAGTTATTTAATATTGATACTACTACATGGCAGTGAATGCAAGGCAATCTCACAAATGAAGAGACTTGAGGCAACTGAAATGTGATTCTACAGAAGGATACTGAGATTAGCATTATCTTAATATGTCAGTAACAACAAAGTTTTAGGGAAATTGAAAACAAAAAAAGGACCCTTATATTTAGAGTCAGAAAGTGACAATTGAAATTTCTAGGGTACATAATGAGGAAAGCATGTTTGGAGAATTTGACACTGACAGGACATATTGAAGGCAAAAGACACAGGAAAGCAGCACATAACCTACCTAATAAGCTTCAGTAAATGGAAGAACAGGGATTAGGAGGAATAGCAAAAAGACACACCTTACTAAGAGCTACAAAGAATATGAAATTGTGGAGAGTCGTGATCTGAAGGGAAATGGTATATGGAAGAAGTAATTACCATATGTGATCATTTCTTGGAATTAATTATCTTTCTTAATTATTTATTCAGGGCTTATGAATGTTGAAACATTGATTCCTGTACAGTCACCAAATTTAAGCAAAGTCAAGCCTGGCCAGTATCGATAGGTGAACACTTGGTAATACCAAGTACTGTAAACTTGGATGTGCAGGTGGTGTAATGGATAATAGCTCAGAATTGTTAATCAGAGAATCAAGTTCCAATTCCCATTGAATTCATTATATTCACTTACGTGCAAATACCCCTGAATATGGTATGAATCCAACTAATCTCCCCTCCTGCTATGGGTTAATTAATAAACCATGATTATCTCCCCCACAAAATTCTTACAATCTAAAAATATTTTCTTGTTTTAAATATTGATAACCAGCAGAAAACAAATCTGTCAATCAATCAAGATTGTGAGACAGTTGCATAACTATCTAGATGTCCATATGAAACTCTTCGTAATGTGAAAAGGCAGTCATATATATTCTTATATACAGGGTGCGATAGATAAATTGTCGTCTAAATTATGCAAAAATGAAAATAACACAGGCATCTCATTTTAACATATATTTACCAAAGTTACACAAAAATATTTTGAAATACTAAAGAGTAAATTTATTCAATAAAATTGCCATTGGCTTCAATCACAACCTCCAGTTTTTGAATGCTGCCATAATCCTTGCCTTCAGTTCATCTTTGGTATTACAAGGAGGTTTGTTGGTCTCTTTTTCAACTGTGCCCCACACATAATAATCAAGGGGTTTGCAGTCTAGGTTGTTAAGTGACCAGATGTAAGGTTGTGATGTGGGCGCAGAAATTGTCTGACAGCCATGACTGGGATCTACTACTTATGTGGCATGGTGCAGAGTCCTGTTGCCAGACATAAGGTTTCAGCAGCCACCTCTTGGCCCAGGGCAAGACTACCTCTTCAAGGTATTTCATGTAGGACTGTGTTGAGTCTGAGACTCTCACCAGAAAATTTTGAGAGTTCTTTTCTTATCAGAATATATATCTATATTCAAAGAATATCTGTTTCATATTTGAATTACATTTTAAAAGTTTTCACATCAGTCATCACAAATTTATAGAAAAATTGTCCAAATTTTATAATGTTTTTTCTTCAAGTACTTCCAGCCACCTGTGGTAATTATCTTGAATGCTAGTGTTCACTATAAATTTGAGCTGGCTATGTGACAGCCTATATGCAAACTAGAAAATGTAAAATAAAATTGACAGAACTTGTTGGTCTCTTTTAACAAATCATGTTTTAATGAATGCTTTCTTACTAAGTATACATCATATAGACACCTGTCATGATTAGTAATATTATAAAGCATGAATGGGTGCATGAAAACAAACAATAACGAATTACTGTCAGTGAAGTGGTAAGTAAAGAATACAAGATATATTAAAATAAAATTCTTTGTATTGCTGATATAGAGAATCAACACAGTGCATCTCTTTGTGGGTGAGGGAAGCAACCTAGAGGATAGGAGAGTTGGTAAGCCTAGAATTGAGCCTTGGGTTGAGTTGATCAAAGCTGCTAGTGGTGTCGGTGGTAGTTTGTCAACTTGCCTGCAACTGTGTTTAGTGTTGGGAGCGGGTTCTTTTAAGCAGTCAGTGTGGATACATAACTCAGTTTTTTTGTTTTGCTTTAGCGATTGGTTCCTTTTAAATTGTGTTTTATATTAGGCGGGGGTTGGGGGGGCGTTATTTGTTTTGTCAGCTGGATGCCTTGAGCCCATATGCAGAGAGCAAATTTTTTTTATTTTGCTTTCATAGTGTTTATATCCAGCCAACAGGTTTTAATTCAGAATGAATCAGATCTTATTTGAAGAAGAATATAATAAAAAGCTGCTTGTCTTGTAGAATATTACATTTTATTACACTTGTGCCAAACTAATGCTAAGTTGAATATACCATTCATCCATCCAGTGAACATTGCTGCCACATCTGGTTTGGTGCTTCCATTTTATATCTAGAGATTTTTGACAAAAATCTAAGGAAGAATCAGCAACGTTATCAGTTTTGACTTGGCATCTTGCCTTCAGTCACTTTTCCACCATTGTAACATGTCTTCCATGTGCCTTTTTTTAGAAATATTTTCTCACTAATCGTTCTGATGAGCTATCCTTGATTGTACCATGACTTTCTGAAATTAAGCACAATACTAGATTGACAACCAGGTCTTATAATTTCAGTATTGAAATTGTTAGTTATAACCATAAGATCCATGCTAATAATTCCTTTTGTGCTTCTCACTTATGAAACACTCTTCCAGCTTCTTGCTTTCCAGTCAACTTTGATCTTAATTTAAATGCAACATCAGTCGTCATCTTGCGTCTACTTGAATCCTTTTATTTTATTTTTTCCCAGACTGTTTCTTTCCCGCTCAATAACTCCTTGCAACTTAATGGCTTTTATACCTTGCTTGAAGCGAAATGGTTTTGAAAAAAAATCTAAACAATTTTGTTTATTCAAACACTAAATTTATCATTGTAAGGGACACCACTTCCGCAACAAATTTCACTGCGAGTTAATTCCCTTGTCTACTATCGCTTTTTGCTGTATTATGAGATTTAAAGAAAGGTGAAGCGGACACCAGATGTATCTTATTACGGTTCTCGTAAAAAGAAAACAAAAAAAAAGTTAAAAATAAAATTTTAAAGAACTTTTGTTGGCCTTTAACCAAATTTGTGTAAATAAAAAA
Source organism: Acanthosepion lycidas (assembly GCA_963932145.1). Classification (NCBI taxonomy): domain Eukaryota; kingdom Metazoa; phylum Mollusca; class Cephalopoda; order Sepiida; family Sepiidae; genus Acanthosepion; species Acanthosepion lycidas. The sequence goes on along the minus strand of OZ010601.1, from coordinate 62,228,988 downwards.
TTGCTACCTAAATGCACCCAATATACGTGTGTGTCTATCAATTTTTGACTAAGGATGAAATTGAAAAATGATTCTGCTGATAAAGCCGTATGCTTTGCTGTATAAATAAATGTACTGATTATTTAATTTATCCATTTGTTTTATACTAATTTAAATTATTTCATTATATGCATAAATTATTTCATTATATAACCCCCCCTCCAACGACATCTTAATTTTCATAAGGTAGTTGTAATGACAAAAGTACACGGGTATAGGCTTCAAGAAAGCTTTCAACTGAGAATACAAGGGTCGCATATAGTGTCCTTTTATAGTCCCAGTAAATAGAAATAGCTCTCTCAAAAAGGAGAGTAATAAAGCAAGTGGAGACCACTCTTGATTATCCATAACAGTAGTATTCATATTAAATACAAATTTTGTGGTAATCTAGTTATGCACAGTAATTGATCATATGCAATATAGGTGAACAATTCAACTAGAATAATTGAGAATAAATACAATGTATCTAAATACAAATTAGAGACATGTCATAATAGATCATTCCATCTTAAATAGATCAACAATGTTTTACAACAATTTTTTACATGAACTTGAGAATTTTCTTGTTAAAAAGTTGAAAACATTTAACAAATTCAACATTATGGATAAAAAATAATGAATTTGATATTGTTTTTTCTAGGCTTAGCATGAGGAAAACAAATTTATGGATTTGGACCAAAATAAGACTCCAGAATGACGTCAAAATCTGGGAAATGTTTTGTTCATCCTTTAATAGTTGATTGTACTTAGTTTAATTTTTAATATATATAAATGTAGGTAGAAAAAAACGAATGTTGATAAGATAGCAAGGGCTTGATCTCCCCCTGCTTCAGGAGTAGTATACGCTGTCCCTGATCATATTTATATATTGAATATTATATTTTATTTACTTCTATTTCAATCTTTTTTTTTTTTTTTTGAAGATTAATCACTAAATTTAAGACTAAATTTAAGACAATAGAAATTATAATATTATTATTTGTATATTATTAAAAATTTTCTGTAAATTTTCTCCATGAGTGAATCAGTTTGAATTATTGTTGGTTACTGCTGATAAAGCAGAATGCTTTGCTCATAAATTCTCCTCCAATTCTACCTTTAACTCATCAGGAGTATCTCTGCCTGAATTTTGGTCTAAAACTGTCTCTACTTTGATATATAATAAATGGAAATGCCAGTGTGTCACACTTTTTCAATTAAAGGAACACAGTATTTTGGATTCCTAAATTTTCATTACTGTGATTGTTTATTGTTGCATATGACAGCAATATGCCTCGCAAAAAGAAATCTCAGAGGACCAGATTGAAATCAAAAGAGCCAAGGCTGCAGCAAGGAAAAGAAATTCCTGTGCTGATGAAAACCCAGATCAAACAGCAACCAGGAGAGCTTCCAATGCTGAGAATATACAAACACTTAAGGACTCTCAAATGCTGAACAAGCTGAAAGGCCCAATCAAGAACACTCTGCAGAAGCTAGCTTAAATGTCACTCGATAAGGCAGCATTTAAGCTAGTATATATATGTGTGTGTATATATATATATATATATATATATATATATATATATTTGCTATCATCTCCAAACTAGATCCCACAAAGCATCTATGTACTTGATAGCATCCCTATAATTGTCCTAAAGAAATGTGATCCCAAATTGGCTGCTTCTTTTCTCTCTAAACTCTACAACAAATGCCTTGTGCTTCCTATTTTCCAGCTTGTTGGAAATTCTTTACTGTAGTTTCTGATCCTTCCAAATATTGACTTATTAGTCTTTTACCTCTTTTCGGCAAAGTACTAAAGGCTCTAATCAATTCCAAATTGATTAAGCATCTCATTCCACATGGTCTTCTTTTGGGTAAACAATATGGCTTTCACTTCTCTTGGTCAGCTGCTGATGTGTTAATGGTTATTACTGCGAGTCTGTCTTGCTTTAGATAAGAACAGCAAAGCTTGGGCTGTGGTTTTAGATATCTCGAAGGCATTTGACAGGGTTTGGTATGCTAGTCTTCTTCACAAGTTGAAGGGCTATTGTGTCTAGGGCCATATTTTTGATTTGATTTAATCTTTCTTAAATTGTGTAATGAAAGTTATGCTGAATGGCCACACTTCTAGATCCTTCCATATTAATGCATGTCCACACCCAAGATTCTATACTTGTCCTACTTTTTTTCTTATCTCGGCAACAATCTTACCAATGCCATCAGTTCCCAACTCAGTATCTATACTGATGACAAAACTATTTACTCCTGTCTTAAGAGTAAATCCAATACGTCTGATAAAATAAAATTGGCAGCTGATCTAAAAAATGATCTTTAATCTGTTGTTAACTGGTGCAAGAAATGGTTTGTAAGTTTTAATGACACCAAAGCAAAACTTTAGTTATCTTTGAGACCCATTTTTGCCTTCCAGCAGCATGGCTGATTCCAAGCTCCAGAGGAGCAACTCATTGCACCTTCTTGAACTAAAGTTTTCCACTGACATGAAGTGGAATGATTATATTGAATCAAATGCTAGGTCTGCTGCTAAGGAAAGTTGGTTCACTGTGTTGTGTAAGAAAATTTTCTCATTTGATTCCATGTTGCACATTTATAAATCTACCATTCATCTATGCATTAATTATTGCAGTCATATCTGGTCCGGTGCTCCAACTATGTATGTTGAGATTCTTGACAGAATTCAAAGAAGTATCTGTAAAGTTATTGGCCTTGCACTGGCATCTCAGCTTCAGTTACATTTCCACCAATGTAGTTTGGCTTCCCTGTGTCTTTTCTATAAATTTTATCATGGCAATTGTTCTAATTGTACCCCAAACCTTAAGTACTACACTTGAACTTAAGTGTAGTACTTGTTGCAGACTGGTGTATGCATTGAGAGATAAACATGTGTGTTTTCTGAAATGCCAACAACAAACATGGCAGACTTGGGAATAAATGAAAAGAAATGACAAGAACCACAATATATGTACAAACAAATGATAATGTCTTAACAACAAAGGTATACAAGGGACATAGACAATAATGTGTGTAACAAATGAATGTAAAAACCTTTTTGGGTGCAAAGTATGTGTCGTGAGTGAATGTGCATATGTATGTGTGTGTGTTGTTCATGCATTTCCTAAAAGGAAGCATGTTCTCTGTAAGAAATTTACATGTTGACAAGTAAGCAGAAAAAGTAAGAAGAGGGCAAAAAAAATATCACCGAGTATTTATAGTCCAGAAAGAGTCTCCTAGTAGCAGTTTTGAAAATTAGGAGGAGGTAACCTGACATACTAGATTGGCAACTAGGTCTCATCATGTTACTGTTGAAATTGCTAGATGCAACCATAAGTTCTATGCTGACAGTTTCTTCTCTTACATGTCTCACACATGGAACTCTCTTTTAGTTTTTTGCTTTCCTGTTAACTTCAAAAATTTAAATTCAACATCATGTTCCATCTTTTGTCTTCCTGAATCCTGTTCTTTTATTGTGTTTTCTCATCACTAAGGTTTTCTTATTTTCTCTCATTCTCAGCAACCCCCTTGCATCATAGTGGCCTTATCACTTTGCTTAAGGTGGATGTTAAAAAAAAAAGAAAAAAGAAAGATTCTTCACTTTAACAACTGAAATTTTTTCATTGAGACTTCCCATCTCAATTACAAGACAGAAAATTATATAAAGATTAGCTTCATGAATTAATTTATTTGGCTATTATAGTCTAAATTATTGATTATATCAACACTTATTTATTTACTGCTGACTTTGATCCATCTTAATGAAACATCCTTATATATAATCGATTTAGTAGAAATAATCAATTTTTTTCATGCTTCTATGACAGTTTTCATGTAGTTTGCGGCCATTTTCTACTGGCCAGAGTGAGAGCCTATAGTTGGCTGCCACAAATAGGCAGGAAGATTCTATTGGCCAGCATGAGAGCCAACAGCTGACTGACATGAATGTTAACTATCATGCTAGCATGCAAAAAAAATCAATAGCTGCATTTGTCACAAGTGGGAAAAATTTAAAACTCCATGGCACTTTACTCCAATTGGCTCATTTGCTTGCTTAAACTCAATGTTGATTCTGATTCCCCAGAACTGGGTTGGTGGGAAAAAGTATTTGTTGTTAACATTGTTTTTTCATTCGGTTTTTCCAGTTACGAGTCCTTTTTTTTAAAGCTGATCATTTTGTGTTCATTTTGTTTAGTTCTTTTTTCGTAACAGATTTAATGTTTAGTATAGAGCTTAGAAAAAATTCGCAGTGTGATATAGGCAAGAAGTAAAGCATGTAGCAACATCAGCACGGCAAAAGGCACTTCTTTAAAGGCAAGGAAGGGCAAAAATATTTTAAGTCAAGTGATAGTGATTGCTGTATGAGTCGTACGATTTTTGAATCAAGTACGGGCAACGCCGGGCTATACTGCTAGTTTATACTATTTATTTATTATATAATTTATTGGAAGATAAAGCCAGATATTGAGGATTTCCAGTTGCTGGTCTTTATTAACAGTCACAGTTGGGATCAAGGAAATGAATTCTGGTCTGTCCTTGGTAGGGGACAGACTGTGCCTTGCATAGTTCTGATGTTATCTGTTCATTTGTCACTTTACCCCAAATACTTTCTTTTACTTCTTTGTTCTTTTGTTCCTCTTTGGCTAAGTGGGAGTTGCTTAGAAGAACTGACTACAAAGATTGCATATGCTGGCCATAAAACAGAAACATTTAAGATTGAGATAAAAATCATACATTTGTTTTCTGTGTAGGTGTCCAAATTATAATGTCATAAGTATATTGGCTTAAATTTAAATTAAGTTGGGTATAATATTAGGATGGTGCAAAAATAATATCGTTTTTTGACGTTAAAAAATACGTCAAAAAACGATATTATTTTTGCACCAACCTAATAATTGGGTAAGTTATGTTAAATGTTTAAGAGAAAGTACTGCCAGGATATGTTACAAAAGTTAAACAATTGATTGGTCATCTCAAATGGCTGGCAACTCAGACAAGACTAGATCTGAGCTATATCAGTGAACTAAGGTCTATATTGAAGCAGAAAGGAAATGACTGCATTAAACAAATCAATTAAACTATTGAGAAAGCTAAGAGAGAAAGATTTCAGACACTCATTACTGTTTTGAGTAACCCTGAAAAAGTAAATATTTTATATTTGAATATTTCCTAGAGAGAAAGCTTTTTTTATACTAAAGTTAACCCAATAAAAGGCTCAAAAGCCACTCTTGGTAGAGGCTTATCATGATATGTGCGATATGAGCATAAGAAGTAAAGTGAAGATTATAAGGATGAGAGAAGATATATGACTGACCCTTGACTTGAAGAGGTTAAGATTGTAGCACTCAAGGAAGCTCCTCACAAGAGTTTGTTCCACAAAGTAGCAGTTATCATGAAAAAACAGTGAAACTGTTGTATAGTAGCTAGCATCCCTTCAGCACTCTACCAGATGGCCTGGTTCATAGCCTTAAATAGTCTAAAATTAAGGACTTCAACAGTTGATTAATAAGTTGATACTAAGCTGATTAATATTCAGACTGATCTTACTTTATTTGGCTATACAGCATTTGACCCTCCTCTATTCCTTGTAAGTTGTTTTGTAACTTATTGTTCTGTGTTTTTTTGTATGTATTCATTAGCCCCGGATACTGGTGCTGAATAAATATGTTAAGCACTCATTCTTTGTGTATCATTCACCTCGACATTACAACAGAAACAGTAACCCCTTGCATCTTAGTGGCTTTATTGCCTTGATTGGAGTGTAAGGATTTAAAAAATAAAACAAAAAATAAATACAATCTGTCTGTGATTTATAATGCTAATTCTTGGATAGTTTTTTCTTGCTTGTTTTTTCTAGTCATTGTGCTCATATTTATATGTTTTGTTCTCAATTGGGAACTGAAGTGAGAAGTGATAACCAGTTAGCTTTTTTTTGTTTCTTTTTTTTGTTTCTTTTTTTTCCTGTATTTTCTTATTCACCACTTTACAGTGAGTAATATTTTTTTTTTGTTTCTCCTACAATATCTCCAAATAATGCAAATAGTTAAATAATAATGTTTCTTATTTTTTTCTAATTCTAGGGGAAGCCTTAAGTCAGAAAAAATACTGGGAGGCCTGTTATAACAGCAAGAAAATGAAGAAGGAATTTGACTGGCTGTTGGATTCTAACACAGTGTCAGATGACATCATCTCCCAGTTAGAAACATCATCAGGCCAAAAGATTTTGGATTTGGGTTGTGGTAATTCCAGTGTGAGTCAAAAGATAATTAAAAAATTCTGCTATGCTATTAATGTCCACTGTTTGGACTATGTCCCAAGTGTTATTGACCATCAGGTTAAACTGCACTTGGAAGTAAAACAAGGCCATCCATCATCTTGTTTTGTAGGTGTTGTTGGTGAAGCGTGTGCTTTACCTTACCGTGATAACATGTTTGATATCCTCATTGACAAAGGTACAATGGATAGTCTGTTAAAAGACAATGTCAAGGAGAGACGACAAAGAAAGATGACTCTATTTCTAAGAGAATCCCTCAGGGTCTTGGCACCTGGAGGATGTTTCTTGCAGTTTACAGATGAGGATCCTGATATTCACCAGGATACATTGTTTTCTCTGCTCTGCCATCTAGATTTTCAGAAACATTATTCTCTAAGTTGCAGGTCAATAGAATCTCCCAACAGTTATGACTGCTATGTTTATTCCATCAAGAAGCTACCAGTTTTAAATAGGTGAAATAAATGATTAACATTGACCAATATTTTTTTTTTATTATTTCATGCATTAGACTTATTTTAATTATTTGCTAAATATCTATCCTATTGACAGAGAAAAGTAAGTTGTAACAGAAGTTTTCTTATTTCTATAAAATTTCTGTATAAACAAGATTTTCAACAAGGCAGCCATTTTCTAAAGTTTCTTTTGTCATTATGTAAAGTCCACTTGAATTTTCTACTTTGGAATTTTCTACAGTTCTGGTGTGAACTACCCCTGAGCTGGGGTTGCCAAGCCTGATTGGGGACCCCACGCAGTGTTTGTGATCCTTGCTATCTTGACAATATTTGCTTTTTTCTACCTACATTTACATGTTACAAATTAAATTTAACACAACTAAAGGATGATTATTAAGGGATGAAAATTTTTTTCCAGATTTTGATGTCATTCTGGGATTTTTTTTTTTTTTTTTTTTGTCCAAATCCACAAATGTGTTTTGCTTATGTCTAGAAAAAAAACACGAAATAAAATTCACTATTTTTTTTTATCCATAATGTTGAATGTGTTACAATTATTCAACTTTTTAACAAGAAAAATCTTGAGTTGATGCTAAAAATTGTTGATTTATTTATAATGGAATGACATATCTCTAATTTGTATTTAGATACATGTATTTATTTTGGATTTCACCAATATTGCATATGATCCATTAATGTACATAATTAGGTTACAATAAAATTTGTATTTGATCTGAATACTATCTTATGAAAATTAAGATGTAGTAAAGTGGGTGGACTCTGTAGCCCGGGCTGGCACTAGGGTCTCACCCCCATCAACATTGATACCTCTCTACTACATGTTGATTTCAAAATTTCTCAACCTGGGGGCCACAAACCCTCAGAGAAAAATTGTGTAGGGAAGGACAGAACTTTTTTAAATTATCAAAAATCTGGGAATTATCCAACTTAAATGAAAATTTCAGTATATATTCATTAATTATTTACTTTTATAATGAACAGGCTTTTTATTTGTCAAAAATCTGAAAAAATGTTATTCTTTTTGTGATAATCACCAATATGGTGAGGGACAGACAGAAACAGGGTAGGAGCAAGACTGATGGGACAGCCTTGGGGATGGAGAGAGAAAATCTTTAAACTGCTTTACCACAGAGAGCATCATGTGAGCAAGAAATCGATGGATAAAACTGAAAATGGACATATAGAATAGGAGAAAATCAAAACAGATAAGGAGACAGAGGGGCTTGGAGAGAGATGGACAGGAAGACAGAGGAGCTGGAAATAGATAGACAACTAAACAGAATATAGAGAAAGATGTTGAGACAAAGAAGTGAAATGAGAACCAAACATAATATTGAAAAGAATTTCAAAGATAAAAATAGTATGACTTCAAGGAAAACTAGTTAAATACACTATCATGAAAACTGCAAAAGAAAAATTGTCAAAAAATGAAAATATTTCTCCTTAGAATCTAAAAACAATTTTATGATTCCTAATTTAAAGGCCAAAGAAGAATAGATTGGCTAAAATACTGTGAGGATTCCTGAGTATGTGCAAACTTGGCTTATGTGTTTCACAGTGTCAGCAAGAGTTAAAAAGTTAAGATACCAAAGCTAGTGGAGGAGAAAATGTTGCTACAGATTTGTTTTTGGCCTCAGCAGGGTATGAGGCCATAAAAAATCTCTGTGTTGGAAGATTGAGCATATAAAGAAATTGCTGTCATCATAAAAGCAAATGTACGACCAAAAGAAAAAAAAGATTGGTCATAGCTGAAAGAACTAAATTTCTCAAAAGTAGACAGAAGAGAGAAAAGGAGAGACCAGACAAAACTATTGCACAATACATACAGTCATTGAAAGAAGCATCGAGATATTGTGAGTTTGAAAGAATGGGTTCAGAACAAATGTCTATCAAAGACAAGCTAATTGTGCTAAGATTAATTGAAGGAATGTTTGGCATCTCTTACAAACGTAAAATTCTAGAGTGACTTCAAGCTCATAATATGAACCTGGAAGCATGTATGGAGTTCTTACAACAATTGGAATAGATTCAAGAATTTAATGCCTCTGAAGGCAGCATGGAGACTTACAGTGCTATTAAAAGCTTACTTATATGCAGATATTGCAATAAGGAACATGAAAAGAACAAAAATAAATACCTTGCCTTTGGGAAATAGTGTTTAGGTGTAAAAAGAGGAATCATTTCAGGACGCTATGCAGATATGAAAAGCGAATGGAAAAAGTGGAAAACATAAATCCTATAATTAAAAGTATCAAAGTATTTGACATTGTTGCTGATACTGTGGTTTGAAAGTAGATCACCAGTGAGTAATACTGGTGATTCCATTATTAAGTAGATCATGTGATCATAAAGGAAGTAAATAAATATGAAGTAACATAATGATCACTGTTCACTCTTCTTGTCTGTCCACTATTGCTATCTGTTCACTCTCTCTACTCTACTACTATATGGATCTGTTTTGATCATTATACTATTTGGCAATTACTACTTGAACAAGTATTACTAGTGTGGACATTATTGGAAGGCGTTACTACTAGTACTGTCGTGTACGAAGTCTCAAATATAACAAGCATTTTTGGAAGTGATAACAAGCTTTCACTTGACCTAGCAAAAGTGGCAAGCAAAGCCGTCCAACATCATAAAAAAGGATAAAAGTGGGGAAATGGTAAAGTTGAATGGAGAAACTTTACTCATGCAGGTGGATACTGGAAGTGGTGTTACATTGATACCTAGGAATTTTTGGGAAAGAATGAGTAGATCAAGGTTAAAGAAAAGTAATCTCCAGTTGAAACAGTTCGATAGGTCAATCATCAAAATTTTAGGATACTTTGAAGTCACATTTGAGACAAAAAATAAATTCGAGATAATACTCATCATAGTGGTGGAAAACGTGAAAAGCCATGGTCTTTTAGGAATTGACAAGAGCAGATAGATCGAAGCTGGTAAATTCCATAAAATCAGTAGAACCAGAATTAAGGGGATATGAGGTGAGTGTTTGGCTTAAAGAAAGCATTCAACTGATGTATTTTCAAGCCTGAAAAGTTCCTGTTCACATGCTACCCTTGGTGATTGCTAAGCTGAACAAAATGGCAGAACAAGGAATATTAAGAAAAAAGTCAGCCAGAGTGGTAGCAATTGGGCTTCACCTGTTGTGGTGATATGCAAGCCCAATGGAGATTTAGAATTTGTGGTGATTATAAGGTGGGTATGAATCATCAGAGCTGTTTAGATCCATTCCTGTTGTCAAATATTGAAACAGCATTCCATGGTTTTGCTGGTATGAAATACTTTGCTAAAATTGACCTCCGTTCAGCATATAGTCAGATAAAAATTGATAGCAAGTTTCAAGAAGCCACTGCAATAAACACCCCTATTGGATTATTAAGATGGGCTTAAGTGCTGTTTGGAGTAAAAACATCATGTCACATTTTCCAAAAAGCCATTGAAAAAGGTTTGAGTGGTATAAAAATATAATTGTATATCAGGACAACATTGGCATTGGTGTGCGCAGTAGAGCTCAAAATTAAAACAGAGCAAATTAAATAGTGTGGATATGACAATTGCAATAAATGTGAGTTTAATTGTGAAAAAATTTTGTACCTAGAATATCAAATATCCAAAGATGGTATATTGCCAGATAATAAACCCATTAATAAGACAGTTGCAACTAGATATAAAAAAGAGGCCTTTTCCAGATTAAACATTTTCTATAAAAGATATCTACCTTAATATAGAAACATTGTGAAGCCATTTAACAAAATAAGGAAGAACAATACCAAGTTTCAATGGACAAAATGAGAGGAGATTGCTTTTGAGAAATTAAAAAAAAGCACTCATAAACAAACCAGTTGTTAAAATCTTTGAGCCAGGGAATAAATTGACGTTAGCTGCAATATTGTCACAGAAGGATCACCCTGTTATCTAGAAAACTAACATCAGCAGAGGTGAATTATTTGAATACTGTGAAGGAGTCATTTGGCAATTGTGTGGAGCACAGAAAGAGCTAGGAATTTTTTGCTGGGGAGGAAATTTTTTATTAAAATCTGATCATAAGCTTTGGAATTTATATTCAACCCTAGAAGAGAGTTTCCAAAGGTCACATCTGCCAGGATATTAAAATGGGCAATTAAGTTTATGGTGTTCAACTTTGACATCATGTATATTAAAGTAAATACTATTCCACATGTGGATGCATTATCTCAGTTAAATTTTGAGAGTAAAAATGTTGAAGCAAGTGAAAATTGTGAAGACAGGGTTTTGCACTTGATAGAAATGGATGTATTACTCTTAAATCGTCTTAGGTTGGGAACTAGGCAGGATCCAGCGTTGAATTGAATTATGAATGGAATAAAGGGAAATACATGGAGTAATTGCTCTATGGCTGAGAGACCTTATAAAGAGTCAAGACACAAATTTATAATAGAAAAAGGAATTATATGTAATGGAGCTATCATCGTACCTCCACAGTCTCTGAGAAAAGAAGTAATTAAAGCCATGCATGATGATATACATATATGTTGGCTACATAAATGATGTTAAAGTTGCAAGCATGGTGGCCAGGCTATTTGAGAGACATGGAAGAGTATGTTAAAAAATGTCCAAAATGTGCAGAAATAAAGAAATCTAGGAAAACTAAAACTCACTCTTGACCAAAGGAAATAGAACCATGGACACAAATACATATGGATCATTGCCTACATTAAAGGTATCAGATTATTTCTGATATTAGTCAACTCATATTCAGGTTCACCTGAAGTTGTTAAGGTTGCAGATAGAAAAGCCACTACTGTAAAGTGGGTTTTAAGGATAGTGTTATCGAGAAATAGACTTCCAAAACCTTGGTCTCTGACAATGCACCTGAGTTTTGTGAAGAAAGTTTATGTGCATGGTTAAAACATATTGGCTGCATTCTATACAAAGCACTGTCTTACCACCCACAGTTAAATGGAATTGTAAAGGGAATGGTTCAAATGGTAAAAATGGGATTAAAAGCATTCTCTCCAGTGGATTGTGATATAGAGTTATTTACCCAGACTACTTTTAAGTTATAGAGCTTTTCTGCATGCAGGCAGAAGACAATGCCCATCTGCATTGATGGAGAGACAAATAAGAGCTCTGATTACAATGTCATTTGTGATGAATGAAAGTGTGTGGTACAGAAAGGACAAGGATTCAAGTCCTGAAAAGGTGAATTTTGTGGTGCAAAAAGTATTTACCACAATGATGTTAACAAAGAAGGGACAGGGCATACTGGCTCACGAAGACCACAAGAACCACAAGAAAGCATGAGGTTATGGAGGAGGAAGAAGAACAGACAACACAAGAAAGGATGAATGAATCCAGTATTGAGTGATCAGGAAGACCACCAGAGAGATGAAAGTGGAGAATAGGAGAAGGAAGAGAGAATGAGTGTGTCAGACAATCTGGGGATGAGTGTGACTGTAGGTATCATGATGATTCAAGTGAGGAGAATCAGTTAAGACCTAGATCACCTATAAAAAGAAATAAAGAGACTCACTCTGAGAGATGGAGTATGTCTCCCAGGGTTGTTTGTAGAAATCAAAGGTCATCTAAGGGTATAAAGCCTCTTAGGTTCAGGGAAGTGTAGTAATAAGTAAATTAGGTACTGCATAAAAGGCAGTATTGCCATACCTATAGGAATGTTATCTTCTCTTGATGAAACTACATCTGTCAAAAATAATACCTATCACAACAGCCATAAAAAAAATAAAGGATAATTGTTAAAATTACAAATTAAATATGTGTAAAAATGAAAATATTTATCCTTAGAATCTAAAAACAATTTTAAGATTCCTAATTTAAAGGCCAAAGAAGAATAGATTGGCTAAAATACTATGATGAAAATCCACAAAAAAATAAAATTGAATTGTCAGAATTACAAATTCAATATGTTTAAAAATGAAAATATTTTTCCTTAGAATGTAAAACAATTTTTATGCTTCCTAAATTAATAGGTAAAGAATAGATCAATCAAAAATACTCTAATAGAAAACTAAAAAAGAAGAAAAATAATCAAAATTAAAAATAAATTACGTCTGAAAGTGAAGAATTCATATGAGAAAACTGAAACAAATGTACGAATCCTAATTTAACAGCCAAAGAAGAATAGATCAACTAAAAATGTTATGATAAAAGTATTTTTGAAACAAAAAAGAAAACTCATTGGAATATAAAAAAAATGAATGTAATTGTTAACATTCTTACCTTGCAAGAAGGTCATTTCAAGAGATTTGTTGATGAATTTTGTTTGATATAACTTTTCTTTTTCACTGATCCTTTCAGACTAAAACAATTTCCTCAAACTGAAATCTCAGCTCAGATAAAAAACCAAAAAATCATGCTCTATATTTTATTTCCTCCTTTCTTTCTATATCTCCTTTTTTTCTTTTTTTTTTTTCTTATAGATTAGCATACGTCAATCTAGATAATTTTATTATAAAGTTATGATGTTTTGTTTACAAAAGCAAAGGAAATAAAACTAAATCCTGACTGAATTCTTTTGAAGATTTGGAAATTCTGTTTCATCCTTGGTTACCTCAGTAATTGGATGTTGAGATCTTTTTTTCTTTTTCAAGGATGAGTAAGATATTTTGTTAATTGTATAATGTGAAAATACAATGAGGAAACTAAATCTCTATTGAATAAACATTTGAGAATATCAACAGTACACCAGGGAGCAAGAAGTAATCTTTTGATTCTAGTCATTTCTCTTATTTGATTTATTCAGCCTCTTTTCTGAAATAGGATCAGCCATCTTGAATTTTGAACTTGGCTGAGAAATTTTTATTGAGCTCGTCTTTCTTTCTTTCTTTTTTTTAGATGATTTTGTTTGTAATTTCTATGTTGTCTTGAATCTTTTTTCCCAATATCATTTATTAATGTATTTTTATTATTAGATTCAGAAATTATCATAAATCTCCTCACTTCTCATTATTATTATCACTGCTACCAATATTCTACCACCTCCTCTATTATTCATATCACATACCACATTCATTATTACTATTTTAACACTGTCTACCTTGAGTGGTCGAGCCTCATATTGGGTGAATTCTAGTATTGAAAAGATTTCTGATACTAATGTTTTTTCTGCTTTTTTTATACTAATTTTCACCTAATACAAGGCCGAAGTGCCACTCAAGGTAGGGGGTTACTGTGTGGTATCGTATGAGTACAAGAAAAAGCAAAAGGGAAGTTCATAGGGTTATGCACAAAATATAACCCTAGACTTGAAGATGTCAATATTTTAGTGATCAGGGAAAACATCATGTCAGAAGCCTGTTTCACAAAGCAGCAATTCTTGGCAAGAGGCTCCGAGTGGAACTTACTAATGGAATATGAAGGGAGTTGGAAGGATTCACCTTTGTGCATGTGGCATAGCAGGTACCTCTTGTAAAGGTCAAGAGGGGTGGGAATAAGGAATGTAAAGACACAATGTCATGGAAATAATGATAGAGCAGCAAGATGCTTGAAACATTCCATCTGTGGAAAAGGGGTTGTAGGGTGGAAAATCATTTAAATATTAGAATGTTTGTTGCCAGGTGAGGCTATCCCAACAAAAATCAGCTTCCTCCCTGATGTGAAAATTATATGAACTATTTTGCAAGTGCAAATTCTTACTTGTCACCCCCACTGACCAAAGTGAGATCTGAACCCAGGTCTGATGGTCAAAACACTAATGTTCTAACCCCTTTTGCCATGTGCCCACAATTTGATTTAATTTAGTGTTATCTGCAATAAAAGTATACATGACATAATGTAAAGGTTCAAATTTTTGGAAAGGGCTCAACCTCTAAACTAGTCATCAGGTCCATCCAATATAGCTCCACTTTCATCATTTGAAAATTACTGTTGAGAAATCAGTTTTCATGTACTACTTCATACATCTTACATCTTTGCGTTGTTTACGTAAAGGTGATAATTTGGTTGCTTTTACCTCTTTACAAGACATTCTTAATATTCTGCTTTTTGTTCTCCTTTTTACATTTACAACCCCAGCTTTTTCAGATATTTCCTTGTTATTATTTACACTATTTGCATTCAAACTGCTGTGCTTATCTTTGTTGTTGTTGTTGTCACAATATTTCACACAATGTGCCCTTTGGCCTTTATCTGGGCTGAACCCTTTATTTCATATGGGGAGGTGGACTATTCACGCTCCACTGCCCGTGTCTGGGGTTGTCTTGTCTGGTTCTTATTTTTAGTACTGCTCAGTTATTGCTCACCTGTTTCCACTGAGTGCAAGTGCACACTGCTTTGTCCAGCAGTATGAAAAATAGGAGCTGGACAAGGTGTTGCTGAATATGGGTGGTGGAGCAAGAGCAGTCTACTCCCATAGATTGAGGGGGGAGATTCAATTAAGAATTCCCTGTGGGTTTCCCAGGGTACCAGTGCCAGAGCATTGTGAGGATGGTGGTCTGAATATAAACAGTGAAAACAATGCTAACTCCTCATCCCAGAAATTCAGATGGAATTTTCATTCCAGTTAATCTACCATTCTTGCTTCTCCCCCATTTAACTTTAATAAGAAAGTTTTGCAACATTCTCAGATCCAGTTTTCAGCAAACTTGAAGATTAGTGCCCACAAGAGCATTGGAGCATTGGAGGGATGTTTTTTTCAATTAACACTGCTATTATTTTGACTACCTTCACACCTCAGCAGTGTTTGTTGTTTTGAAGGGTGGTGATTGGAATTATACTGGAACCTAAACATATAATAAGGGTGAATTTATGCATTTTTTATGTTCTTAAGAATTTATGACATTAAACACTGTTTATTTATTAGACTGTTTATTTACAAGAATAATTTTATGTTTACACCATCCTTGAAACTATTACAATCAGAATTGATGCAATACAATATTTATCATTTACCAATTTATAAAGAAATAAATGCGAAAACAATTTTTTATTCATAAATTTATAAACATTTACCAAATGATTAAAATATGTGAACCAACTATAAAGAAATCCTTTTTTTTTACCATTTTATAAAGTTTGAATCAATTGGCAATTAGCTGATGTTTTGCCAACCTTTCCAATAAACAATATCCTATTATCATTGTGCTTGTCCCTCTCATTGTTAGTTCAAATGACTGTTACGCTCTACCAATACTTCATAAATAACGGACTATTCTATTTTGATCATGTGGAAAGAGGGGAAAAGACAGTACTTGCTTTCAGTGATAAAATGAAAAAAAGAAGGCAAAAGTGGAGATAGATTAGATTAAGTTGATAAGAACAGATACTACACTTTGATCTTAACCAAAAGGGCGAGAAGCGATGTTTACTTGTTCTCCCACAATTGTTCTGTGACACAAGGTCTTTTTAAAGTGGGGACACAAGCGATTACACCTGGGCAAGGGACAAAAATTGCCCACAGCCCCCACAACCGATGGTTGCACTGGGCTTGATGCAAGCACCGATCCCTCCCTCTGGTGCAATGGGAGGGCACGGCCTCGGGCAGCTGTTCCCCAGAGCTGGGCACCTCTTCAGTATAATTTTCTCAGTTGCCCCTCTGTCCTTTGACAGAGAAGCCCTTGAGCACACCTTTCCCAAAGACAGAGACGCAACTGAGAGATGATAAACCATCTTAGCCAAAAGGCCAAGACATAATCGTATTTACTTGCCATCCCAACCTGGCAGGATGTTACACAAGGTCAGTTTAATGTGGGGAGCCGAGTGCATGCACTCAGGCCAGGTCCAAAAATATCCCAGCTCCCACAATCATCAGATGTGCTGGCATCAGTGTTACTAACGACCTCCCTTCTTTTGTGCAGTGAGTGAGGTACTGAAGACAGAGACACAGTTGAAAGATAAAATGTAATTTATCCACCTGAGGGTAGATACCACACTTTGATCCCAACCAAAAGGCCAAAAAGTAATGGTGACCGCAATAAATGCACCATTTTTCAGATGCAGAGTATTGAATGACGGAAGTCAAGTAATCACCAAAAATCCAGTTACCATAAATGAAATTACATCATCTGAATGATTTTAAAATTATTATTAAGAAGAATGTTTGTAAGTTGGGGATTTGGCTAGTAATAAATAAATAACGTAAATAATTCTGGTCTAGTGCTCCTGCTATATATTTAGAAATTCTTGATGAAATCTAAAGAAGAATCTGCAATGATATTGGTCCTGACCTGGCATCTCAACTTCAGTCTCTTTCCCATCACTGTAATGTATTTCTATAAATACCTTCATGGTAATTGTTCTGATGAACTTTCCTCTATGGTACTTATTAATGAATTTAAGACAAGTACTAGATTGGTGGCAAAGTCTCATCAATTTACAGTTGAAATGGCTAGATGTAACTGTAAGTTCTATGCTAACACTTTCTTCAATCGCACTTCTCGCTTGTGGAACTCTCTTCCAAGTTCTTCCTTCCCAGTCAACTTTGATATTTAAAAATTTAAATGCACTGTCAACCATTATATTTTGCCTTACTATTCTTTTATTGTCCTATTTCCTTAATTGTAGTTTTTCTCATATTCTCTAACACTCAGTAACCTCTTGCATCTTAGTGGCTTTATTGCCTTACTTGTGGGGAAATGATTAAAAAAAAAAATCTAATGAATGGATGGTGCTTATTGTTGTTCTCAATTTTCAAAAGAAAGGCAAATGTATAAATTCACTTTCATATGTTTTGGTTTTGTTGCAGTTCTAGTGATTGCATTTTGGAGCAATAAACATTGCTGAGGACTGAGGGTAGTTGGAATAGTGGCTGTACCAGTGGGGGAACCATCCTTTTGGCATATTGTTATTTTTTGTGGGCATGAATGTTCAAATTTTCTTCCTTGCTTATGTTTTCAATTTCTTTTTTGATTGTGCTCTGTTTTTACAATTTTCAATGTTTTGCTTCCATCACTCACTTTACAATAATTTGTTTCTCTTTTAAAAACATTCTTATGACACATGCCACACCTTATATATATGAACTTATCAGAGGCACCTTGAGGTGGTGCAATAGTTAGCAAGCTTGTCTCGCTCAAACATTTATGATGGGTAGTGAGTTCGATCCTCACTGGGTGCCCCCTACTTTTGGCCTTGTGCCACATCTAAGCTGAGCATGGAAAATCACTATATGAACTTATCAATAAATATATATTTACAAGAGGAACAACATTCAAGTTGAATAATAAAATGTCATGCAACCATATAAGTTATAAATAGGAGTAGATAGGTTTGCCTGTCATCCAGTTCACACTCCTCCCCGGTCATTTGAACAAGAATAGAGGTTTATCCCTTGTTTCCTGTTTAGGATTAGTGTTATGGTAATTTACCCATGCACACATGGACTCTCCCAGCTATAAATAGGAGCAGGTACTACTTTTTGGAGAGGGAAGTTTCCAGCAGTTAGCTCTGACAGTCAGACCAAACATTCATGCTGTAACACTCTCATTTGTATATGTTTGTATGTCTGTTTTTGTTAATATATTTGTTTAACTCAATTCCTCTCTTTGTGTGTTTATTTCTGACCCTAAGAAGGTCACAACAATTGGGTTTCCAGTTCCTT
Organism: Acanthosepion lycidas; assembly: GCA_963932145.1. Lineage (NCBI taxonomy): Eukaryota > Metazoa > Mollusca > Cephalopoda > Sepiida > Sepiidae > Acanthosepion > Acanthosepion lycidas. The sequence continues at coordinate 62,210,672 of OZ010601.1, read as the reverse complement.
CTAAAGTCTACTCCAACTTTATACTTCTAACATCTCCAACTGAGCTCTGAAATTTTATTCACTAATTATATTTATTTATTTATTTTTTCTCACCCAATAGGAGTAGATAAATTTGTCTACTGTCTGATTCATGCTCCTTCCTAGTTTTTTGAACACAAGTTGAGGTTTATCCCTTATTTCCTGTTTGGGAGTGGGTTTCCAGTCCTTTTTAAAGTCTACTTCCACACTATACTTCTCTGACTGAACTCTAAAATCTTATTCACTAATTATATCTTGACCTCTTCAAGTCTTTCCTGCATAGCCCCAAGAACTTCACTTCTTGCCCTTTTGTATTCTAATACATACAGTGACCCTCTACCTTGAGTAGCTCTTGGGCCTTGTATTGGGTGGACATTAGTAAAAAAAAAAAAAAAAGAAATAAAAGATGGCAATGAATGTGTTAACCTGTTGTACTCTGTTGGAATTCCAATTCTTTAACTCAAATGGAAGTGCTCACTTCAACATCCACAGCTCATATGACAAAAACAGACATTAATTTTGTCCAGCATCCACTTCCAGAATATTGTCCAAAAATACCAGAGTCACAAAACATATTTTCTGATCAATCAGAAAAAAACCCATGTGATTTTTGCAGCAGCTTTTTCTGAGCTATTGACTCACCATAAAGCCAATTCTGATTTCACCTATGAAAGGTAAATCTGACCAGGCTGGCATTAATGATAGATCCCCATGGCAGGCAAGCCTAACCAGGCCATCAGCAGTGACACCAATGCACTTCCATCAACAGCAATGTCTTTGACCAGCAATGAAACCAGTAACAGCAACAGAGACTAAATCTTGACTACTACAATGTGATAATTCACAGAATATTTTTCCTACAAGTTTATCTCACTCGGCTAAATCTGCATATTGATTTTCTCCACATGTCTATCGAAACTACTACCTTGTGTTATACCCCGAACAAACTCTCAGTTATCCTGAGTATGACAATAAACTACATCTGGCAGCAAGGCCTCTGATTGAGGGATTGGAGGTTTTGGGGTGTATGGAAACACCTCTTTGTTGTTTTTCCCAGGTCCATCATGAGCTGCAGTGGTAGCACCTGTTAGGGTCCCAGCTATGGGCATATAGTGAACCCCAAAACAAAAATCAACAGTACATTTTTATAGTAAAATTACCAACAATACATTTTATGATGTTCAAAATATATATCTAAAAAAGATACCTTTATCCTGAAAATATAAAATTACATACAAAATATTTAGATTTTGGCATTAAATAACCCATAGAGGTTGATATGCCGCCAAACAAAATCAACCAACCAACAAACTCATAGTCTCCCACAACTGATATACGATACCCCAGAACAAGCAAATGATTGAATCTTGTAAATTACAGAGAAATAAAAAAAACGTTTACTTGTTTTAACCATTTGTCTTATCTCCGTTTATTGTTTTGTCACTTCTATTTTTTCTTGTTAATGGTAAGTCCATTGTTACAAACATGTAAGCTTGCTGTTCCTGTTTATTTGACTCACTACTCCTTTAATAAATGGGCTGTCCTTGTGCCAATTGACACATCCATAATCATCATTAACCCTGTGGTAAGTTAGTGTTATAGAGTTCTTAGTGTTTCTTTTATCGGAACTTAGGAAATAAAACGACTGGAGCAAGAGGTGTAAGGCAAATAATATATTTTTATTTATTTGATTTAGAGTGAGTCCTTGGATATTTGGTATGGCAAAATGTTCATTTATAAGGTAGATATTGGTAGCAGTTTGAATAAATGTCAGTTTCAGCTCAGTAGTGGGTAATTTTGGGGTCAGACCATGCTAGTAGTAGAAGTCATCTTAGAAATAGGTCAGTGTCAATCGACTGTGTTTTTCTTGGCCCTAAGAAGGGCAAAAAATATTATGAGCAAATGGACTCTTAACTATTAATAATATAATAATATAATACTTCATGTGTCATGCATGGCTGATTTCTTTATCAGTTCTGTCTCTTGTCATCACTCTCTTCATCTAGTTTAGAGGCATGAGCTTTTGACCAAGCTCCAAGATTCTGGCATGAACCTTGGTTTTGGCTAACATCAAAAGTCTCTTTGTGTTAATTTTTTTTTGATCAGCCAAAATTATTTTATTTTCCAACATTCCTTTCTTTTTCATTTTTTTTTTTTTTTTAATGGAAGTTATACATGGAGTTGGTTTTATTTTGGTAGACTTATAATCATAAATAATTATGCTCTGGTCCAGCCAACTTCCTGTATTTTTTGGCCCGGTTCAGTTTTTCCTACTTCCTCTTTTTAATTGAGGATTGTTTTCTCATTAGTTGAGAATGAAATATATAGAGAGAAGTTTAGAGAGAGAGAGAGAGAGAAAGCAAGAGATAAGTTTTAAAGGAAAGCACAAATGCCTTATTTTAATTTGAATTCTTTCTTTTTTTGTTTATGTTTTATTTTATTTTTTTATTGGGATTCACTACAACACTCTGAGGCAGTAGTACAAGCTTACCAGTTTAGTATAAAAAAAATTATTAGTTAATAATATCAAATAATTAATATGATAATTAATTAAAATTGTAAATTGTTATATATGAATAAAGTGTTGCTTCTGATACTGGAGTTTGAACAAGGATCGCCAGAGAGCAAACACAGGTAATCCCATTTTGAATATGTAGATCACATGATAGCAAAGGAAATGTATATATGGGAATTAGTGTGGCATCTAACTGATCACTATTTCTATTCTATCCTCTATTACTATACGGATCACTCTTTTTACTCTATCCTCTATTATTATATGGATCGCTAATCTCTATACTATTCACTATATTATTTCTCTTTACTGATCACTATACAGATTACTATTTGGTGGTTATTTTTCAAGCGAGTAATATCAAGCAAGTACTATTAGTGCAAGTGTTATTTGAAGGTGTCTGACACCAGTATTGTTCAATGGCGTTTACTATAGTTGTATCTGTGATTACAAAGTCTCTACTACAACAAGCATTACGAAAGTGACAACGAATATTTGTTGACATTACAAAAGTGGCAATGAGTGTTTGTTGACATCACAAAATAAATAAACAAATGAATAGATTTGTCTTCTACATATACTTTTTAAAGAAGTGTATTTTAAAGAAAGTCAGATGGTTTATGAAAAAAATGCTACATGTGTTTGTGAAACTTTGTATATTTAGAATTGGCTCCAAAATTATTTCAGTCAAAGTGGATTGTATCAATTTTATTTTTTAAATTAAAAAAATATGTACAATTTCTATTTATTATCCAAGCAAAAGTGTAGGCATACAACCATGTAAATATGAAGCTAAGATCTATCTGGAGCCCCTTTGATTGTTATAAAAAGAGAAGGGTGAGCAGATTGGCTTCAGAAGGTATTCAAAATTCAAGGAAGAATGTGATCAAATTTCAAGGTAGAAGGTAGTTTAACAACAGAAGGGAGTCACACAAAAGGATGGAGCCTGCTGGCTGCGAAAGGTTTCAAATTTCAAAGGAAATCAAATCTCCAAACAAGAACCAAATATTTCAGCCAGAAGGCAGAATAAGGACCCAATTTTATAAAAGACAAAAATTTATATTGGAAATAGAAAAAAGAGAAATCTCAAAATGGTATAAAATAAAATACTATTGATTGGTGCAAAAATAATGTCGTTTTCTCACATATGTTAATATGTGAGAAAACGACATTATTCTTGCACCAACCTAATAACAAATGGTTTCTAAAAGTAAACCAAATACATTTTTCAAAAAGGCATATGCATATATATATATATATATATATATATATATATATATATATATATATATAAAAAGAAAGAGTTTGTAGTGGTTCCAACGAGAGAAATATATATATATATGTGTGTGTGTGTGTGTGTGTATATTTAGGCAGCAAATTCTTTTAGGCATGTCTGATTGAATTAGAAACATTATGTCTGCTTATTGTTATCATAATCCTTTCATATTCATAAATATTTTTCAACATACTACAATTAAAAAAGGCAAGAAATACACTGTAACAGTGAGAATCACTTTTATTTGCCAAGTACTTTCCATCTCTTTCTGGAGTGCAACTGGTAAGGCAACAACTATGTGTAGCTATCCGTTACTAAATTTTTTTCTTTTGTGTTTAAATGCTATGGCTGACAGTTATGCTTTAGCATTCATTAGAATGTGAAAAGTTATCCATTATGGAATTTTTTTTTATGTTGGAATGTCATGTTCAAGTGTGCATTAAAGCATGAAAACTGTTCTTTTTATAGGCATTTTAGAACATTATCTCAGTTATCTTTGTAGCTGATTCTATTCAATGTCATCTTTAATTTTTTAATGAAGATTGCTTCAAGGATCTGTAGTTTAATTTGTTATTTTCTTGGTGTAGGATAGTTGTGTTATAAATCAGTATTTTTCTATACTGTGAATGTGGACAGGAATATTGGTGTAAATGTTTTGCAATGGATGAATGGTCAAACATGTGTAGAGTAAGACATCTTGATAATGTAGTTGTACATATGTGTGTGTGTATAATATAATAAGGTCCAGATCAGGCTGAGAATGGAGTACTGTTATCATATTTAGGTGGAAGCTGCCAAGTCCTCACTTTTCAATCTTGATAGAGTTCAAAAGCATCTTTGGCTCCTTGTGAATAACAAAATTATTTTCCAACCTTTCTCTAACAAGTGGGATGTGACAAGCCTCTCACTGCTCTATTGCTACATCCATGGAAAGTGCTCAGACAAACTACATTTCTTGATTCCGTCAGTCCTAACCTTTATGCCATGTTGCTTACATTGTAGCAAACCACCCACGTTCTTTCTGTATTCCATGGGTAAGAAGTAATTTTCTCTTGAACAGCTTCTTCTTGTGAAACACTGTAGAACCAACTTTCAAGAAGATGTTTCCCCAATTACTACAATCTTAACCTATTCAAGTCTAGAGTTAACTGTTATCTTCCCCTCATATCTGTATAAACTGCATCTTAATGTAACCCTTTACCTTGAGTGGCCTCCCTGTCTTTGCATACAGTGAACCTCACTGTAAAAAAAAATCAATTTTGACTGCCTCTTGAGAAACATGTTCCTAAACCTGATATTAGAACTGTGTTCTATAATGGAAAAATTATAAAAAGTCACCGTGACATCGGTTATTTGAAATTGCCTAAGCTACCTTCATTCTGATTATTTTTGTCTTTCTATTAGGTGGGTGAACCTCTTTTTTTAAAAAGTATTTTCTGCCTTATTCAAAATTTTTATTACCATTTCAAATTTTTTTTTTCATTTTTTGAAGATTGTTTTGAAATCTTAAAATCACATGTATATTTCTTGATGTTATCCTGCTTTAGTTTTTAATTAAAGTGCACAAATGGAAATTTTTGTGCAATCCCATCTTGTTTTAATGTTTTGTAATAAATGTTTGTTCTTTTAAATTTCATGTACTAGTTGAGAGTCTTGTTTGTTTGTACCTTTTTTAACATTCAGCAAAAGAGAGTGGACATTCTCTCTTCTTCTATTCATCCCAGGAAAAATATATTCTTTTATTAGTGCCAACAAACAGCTAAAAGCATGTGTCTCAATTTTACAGTCTATAAAATAACTTGAAGTATAGTATTCAGTGTAGGATTGCTTCATACCTTTTGAAACAGGGTAAATCTAACGACTACACCCATTTTTATATTTCTTTAGATGTTTTTGTGTCTGTGCAAAGATGAATCAAGGTGTTGCTCAGTTTCTGTCAGATGTGAATATTTCTCCCATTCTTCTGAAGAGTGCTATGTATTTTTAGGACATTTTTTTTAAAGCAATTCACCCCAAGCAAGGCGGGGGTGCCGCTAGCATGCAAGGGGTTACAGAGGATTGAGAGCAAGAGTAAAGGGGCATGTTTGAGGAAAGGATACAGAGAAGGATGGGGAACAAGCTCAGGGTGCCAGATGTCAACTGACATTACACTTGAATATTTGAAGATTATAGTAATCGGGGAAGCAAGTAAGGGGAAGAGAGTTCCATAGACTAGAAGTGTGGGAGAAGCTGTTTGAGAAGAAGACACAGTTACATTTAAGCGTTTTGACAGTGAAAGGGTGAGACTGAGATGCCAGCTTGGTAGCTCGCTTAAATTCATGCAGTCTGGGACCCAGCGAAAGTAGCTCGTCGGAACAGTTGCCATGAAAATACTTGTAGAAGAGACAGAGGGAAGCCATGGCATGTCTGTGGGAAAGTGATTGTAGACTAGATGCTAGATCAGGACCTATCACATTGCATATTTGTCTCAGAACATGGGCAATCATGGTTCTACAAAGCTTCCTGTACTTTGTAGCTCTTGGCAATGTTTATCCCCTTACTATACCTCATACTTCCTATATTACACAAGCTTGTTTGGTAGGTCACTTGCTATTTTTCTCTTGCCTCCAACATGTCCAGTGAGTGTTAAATTTTTCAAGCCTTCTTTCCTCATTATGTGTATTAGAAATTTTAACTACCTCTTTCTGATTCGATGTATAAAATGTCTTTTTTGTTTCTGTTTTCCTTAAAACTTCCTTATTATGGATATGCTCTGTCCATGGTATTCTCAGCATCCTTCTGTAGAACCACATCTCAGTTTTCTTCATTTCCATATAAGAAGATTGATATTATGTAGCAGTTGAGCAATCTTTTCTTTATTTCTCTTGTGACCATTATCTTTGTGTAAAATGAGGTTCTGCCTGTTAGCATGACTGGCATACCAATCAGGCTGTTCATATGAGCAACTTTGTATTGGCCATTTGCTGTTCTTCACTGTTGATTTGCTCTGTTATGTCAGCAGTTCTAAAATTGTGAAATTTACTAAAAATATCCAGGGATAATTTACTGCAAATGGCGGGGTCTCCAGATTCATTGGGTTAAAACATCAGCTTGCTTACATTTATATATTTTGCTCTATGTCTAATGTTGGCCAATAGCCATATACTAAAGAATAAACTTACTGTCAACAGCTTGTGACATTAGCACATTGACTGTTATATTATAGCAGGTGCTCATGTTGTTATAATCAACTACCTCTTAACCCACTACCACACAGAAAATACTGAGAACACATTTTGGAATTTTTTATATCTTAACTAGCAGCATGGCCCGGCATTGACCATGCTTGATTCAAAAATCGTACGACTCATACAGCAACCGCTATCACTTGACTTAAAATATTTTTTACTCTTCCTTGCCTTTAAAGGAGTGCCCTTTGCCGTGCTGATGTTGCTACATGCCTTACTTCTTGCTTATCTCAAACTGCGAATTTTTTCTAAGCTCTATACTAAACATTAAATCTGTTATGAAAAAAGAACTAAACAAAATGAACACAAAACAATCAGCTTTAAAAAAGGACTCGTAACTGGAAAAACTGAATGAAAAAATAATGTTAACAACAAATACTTTTTCACACCAACCCAGTTCTGGGGAATCAGAATCAACGTTGAGTTTAAGCAAGTGAATGAGCCAATTGGAGTAAAGTGCCATGCAGATTTAAATTTTTCCCACTTGTGATGAATGCAGCTATCGATTTTTTTGCATGCTAGCATTCTAGTTAACATTCGTGTCAGTCAGATGTTGGCTCTCACGTTGGCCAATAGAATCTTCCTGCCTATTCGTGGCAGCCAGCTATAGGCTATCTGGTCAGTACAAAATGGACGCAAACTACATGAAAACTACTGTAGAAGCATGAAAAAATCGATTATTTCCACTATCGATGGGAGTTGGGAAATGCAAAGTTGGTCTTGGCCTTCCCGCTAACTTGGAGCATGTGCATGTAAATTTTGGTGCAAATCTGTCGAAAATTGCAGCCATGCATTCATTACCCACACACATTCTGCCTTTTATAGATAGAGATGCATTTCAAATATGACATTTTTAATATAATAATCCTGTTTTGTCAGTAATACCTGTAGTAATTTCTCACGAATGTCATTCCCTTTCTTTCTGATTTTTAATGCATTTTTATTGTAAAACTACTTGCAATGCTTTTCAAATTCAAAAGTCATTAGCAGTACATTTACATTACACATATAATAGACTAATTTACAGTCAGTGCATACTATTTAATTGGGAGCCCAAAGCAGAGCTTTGTGACCCTCACTATCTTATCAGCCTTCAGTTTTTTTCTACCTACATTTATATATGTTACAGATTAAACTAAGAACAACTGACTATTAAAGGATGAAAAATTTTGCAGATTTTGACGTCATCCTTGGTTCTTTTTTTTTTTTGTCCAAATCTGTGAGTTTTTTTTTGCTCATGCTAAGTCTAAAAAAAAAAACACTATATAAAATTCACTATTTTTATCCATAATGTTGAACATGTTAAAATTCTTCAACATTTTAACAAGAAAAATCTCAAGTTGATGTTAAAACTTGCCGCAAAACATTGTTGGTTTATCTAAGGAGGAATGATCTATTATGATATGTCTCTAATTTAGATTTAGATACATTGTATTTATTTTCAATTTTTCTAGTTGAATTGTTCACCTATATTGCATATGATCAATTATTGTACATAATTAGGTTACAATAAAATTTGTATTTTATATGAATACTACTTTATGAAAATTGAAATGTAGTAGAGTGACAGGGGGTATCATAGATTCAGTGGTTGCCCACAGTACCTTTGCACCAGCCCTGGATCTATTCTGTCAGTAATGCTTGTATTAATTCCTGATTCCTGTTGATCCATTTTTTTACCCATGATTTTTAATCCATAACATAAGAATACTGGAATTTTGCTCAAACAAATTTTAACTCCCAAATTGCTTCAATTCTTCTTTTTTTTTTAACTATTGTTCTCCTAATACATGGCCCAAGAGCTACTCAAAATAGATAATTACTAAATGAGGTTGTTGTGAGAGCATACAATGAGGGAGCAAGAAATGAATGTTATGAGGATATGTCGGATAGATAACAGATTTAAAGATGACAAGATCGTAGTGATCAGGGAAGTAGCCTCTTGTGTTTGGTTAATAGCATATCAACTCCTTATGGGTCATTTAATGCCAAAATTTTAATTTCTTGGGAACTTTGAAGTAATAAGGATATATGCTATTCTGCTTTCACAATTGAATACATGGTAGATGATACTCAGCTTTTGTGCATATACATGTTTGTGTGGACATAATTACTAGAGGCCATGATATGTGTGTTTTATGTTGCATTTAAAGTTATGTTTTGGAATACAGTTTGATTTCTTTAAGAAATTGTAGGATATTATTAATATCATGAAAGAATTCTTTCATGTTGGTTCTTTGGTTGATTTTGTTTACTGGCATATCAGCCTCTATAGGTTATTTAATGCCGAAATTAAAATATTTTGAATGCAATTGCATGCCTTCAACTACAGATAAAATGTTTTGTTTGCAATTTTGCTATAAAATGTATTGCTGTTCATTTTTATTATAACTACTGATGGTATTGTTGGCAATTTAACTATAAAATGTATTGCTGTTTATTTTATTATAAAACTGTATTGCTTATTCAAAAATGTATTTTTATACTTTCATAGTGTTTTGTTTTTGCTTGGGGGTTTACTATTTCCTATAGCTAGGCCCCTAACAGGTATCACCCTGGGTCAGGGTGGACCTGGGAACAACAGCAATTAAGAAATTCTTCTAGGTTTCTCAAAACCTCTAATCAGAGGCCTTTCTGCCAGACATAATTTATCACATTTTTAATTTAAAAAAAAACTACTTGCAATGCTTTTCAAATTCAAAAGTCATTAGCAGTACATTTACATTACACATATAATAGACTAATTTACAGTCAGTGCATACTATTTAATTGGGAGTCCCAAGCAGAGCTTTGTGACCCTCACTATCTTATCAGCTTTCAGTTTTTTCTACCTACAATATACACACAAATATGTATATATGTATTGTATGAAATTAATATATTAGGTTGGTTCAAAAATGATGACGTAATAATGTCGTTTTTTGACGTTAAAAAATACGTCAAAAAACGACATTATTGCGTTATTATTTTTGCACCAACCTAATACAATTTACCATCCTTTTCTTGTGATTGTTTACATATATTTTCCTGTTTTTATCTTTGTAAACCAAGTCCCTAATTCCTACTACTATGGTATGAGTCAACACCCCACAAGTTAATTTACCTCCATTTCCACTAGAGATGGGACAGGAAATATATTGTGAGTCTGTTCTGCAATACAACAGTTCTGGGTAAGAAGCTGTCTGAGTGGAACTTCTTCCTTACCAATGGAATATGAAGGGAATGAGGATGAGTCGACGGTGTATATGGTATAGCAGGTGAAGGTCTGAACTAGTGGAAACAAGGAATGTAGTTCATCCAAACATTTGCCATGAAAATAGCAATAGAATAGTGAAAGTTTACTAATGTTTCATTTGTGGGAAAGGGATTGTAAACTGGAAAACAATTCATTACCCACGAGTACCTGAAAATACATTTGAACTCTGTTGATGATAGAAAGTGAGGACTGAGCTCCAATCTAGATGTGGCAGCAATACCCCATTTTTCATCTGGCCTCTTGGAAAGACAGAACATAGCAGGAATCAGGTACTTTCTGGATCAGTAAAAGGAACGTATCATTTTTCCAGCATTTTTAGCGATAGATCAATATTTATGAGTCCCACTTGAGGTCAAGAGTAAGCTTGAGTTCCAATAGGCATTCAAAGCAAGGAACAAATGTTCATTATGACAAAAAAAAACTCAGGCTTTACCCTGTGAGGATGAAATATTAGTATGGTTTTGGAGGTAGCACAACACAATTAACTAACTGGAGCAGGGAGGCAGAAATATAAATGAAAACACTGTTTATAATTATCTCTATCTATAAAAGGCAGGATGTGTGTGTGTGTGTGTAACGAATGCATGGCCGCAATTTTTGACGGATTTGAACCAAAATTTACATGCACATCCTCCAACTTAGCAGGAAGGCCAAGACTGACTTTGCATTTCCCAACTCCCATCGATAGTAGAAATAATTGATTTTTTCATGCTTCTATGGCAGTTTTCATGTAGTTTGCGGTCATTTTCTACTGGCCAGAGGGAGAGCCTATAGTTGACTGACATGAATGTTATGCGAAAAAATCGATAGCTGCATTCATCACAAGTTGGAAAAATTTAAAACTGCATGGCACTTTACTCCAATTGGCTCATTCGCTTGCTTAAACTCAACGTTGATTCTGATTCCACATTATTTGTTGTTAACATTCTTATTTCATTCAGTTTTTCCAGTTATGACTCCTTTTTTAAAGCTGATTATTGTGTGTTCATTTTGTTTAGTTCTTTTTTCGTAGCAGATTTAATGCTTAGTATAGAGCTTAGAAAAAATTTGCAGTGTGAGATAGGCAAGAAGTAAGGCATGTAGCAACATCAGCATGGCAAAGAGCACTCCTTTAAAGGCAAGGAAGGGCAAAAATATTTTAAGTCAAGTGATAGCAATTGCTGCATGAGTCGTACGATTTTTGAATCAAGTACGGGCAATGCCAGGCCATGCTGCTAGTGTACTGATAAATATATTAATAATAATTATATTTAAATAATTATTATATTATATTATAATTAATATATTTGTTATATATAATAATAATAATTATAATATATATATATTATATATAATAATAATTATAATATATATATATTATATATAATAATAATAATATATATATATATTATATATAATAATAATAATTATATATATATATATTATATATAATAATAATAATTATATATATATTATATATAATAATATTAATAATAAATAATTAAATATATTATAATAATAATTATATATATTTTATATATAATAATAATTATAATATATGTATTATATAATAAAATAATAATAATAATTATAATATATATTATATATAATAATAATAATAATAACAATAATAATAATTATATATATATATATATATATATATATATATATATATATATATAATAATAATAATAATAATACACCCCTATGAAAATTATTGATAAATTGTCCAAATACAAGAGCCTGGAGAATGAGATTAACGGAATGCAGGAAATAAAGACTTACCAATAGTAATCAAAGTTCTGAGACTTGTGAGAAAAGGAATGAACAATTTTGCTAACAGTATCCCAGGTAACACAAACATACAAGTTGCCCAAAAGATTGTACTACCATGAATATCCCATATCCTACAAAAAGTGCTAACAATTAAATGACAATTCTCTTATAAGGTCTAAGGACCATAGTTTGGACCCAGCTCTACAGGGTATGAAGCAGGAAACATAACACACACAATGATAATAATATATATATTATATATAATAATAATATATATATATTAATATATAAAAAATGACAGCAATTGTTATGAAGTTTTAATAGTGAAATGCAATGAAACAAAAGTCTTGAGATTCAATAAAGTGGAGATAAAGAATTTACAACTAAAGTCGAGGCCAGTGAATGCTTTAATGAATCCATTAGATGTTCAATGGTATTTATGATTCTATGATCACTCCTGGTATTATATAAATTGTTTTTTGCTCAATATTTTTTCATGTTAAAGATTTTATATGTTTAATATAATAATAAAATGGAAATATCTTTTGGAAGAAAAAGATTAGCAACAGAACAAAGATGGTGATGACAAAGCCATTTTCAAGACCACATTGAAGCAAGCTGATTATTTAATAGACAAAGGTATCTGAGTGTATCATATGAAAGACTTGAACAAATAAGACTGCAATCTAAGAAACATAGGTATAAAGGTATGATTAATTAAAAGGTTCATTTTTCTTGGGAACTAATTTTATGTAAATGCAGATAAACATTTTATTTGTATAGATTATTAAAATAACTAAGGGAAGTAGTCACTTGTAAATTTGTAATTCCTACTACTATGGTGTGAGTCAACATCCCACAAGTTGATTTACTTCCATTTCCACTAGAGATGGGACAGGAAATATATAAATAAATACACATTGATAATTATTATATGGTTTCATTGATGATTATGATATCCTGAAGAATCTCATCAAAATGAATAATAAAAGGCTAGTAATCAAAATACTTAATTTCAAAATAAGTGATAATTTTTAAAATTTAATTTAAAATTAAATATTTACTTTCTTAAAGATTTTAAATATGAACTATCATTAGAAAAGAGTTGTGGGGTATTCGCAATCGCTGATAAAATATAATTTATTCTAAGTTCAATATATCGTAACGAAAACGAAATGTTTCCTCGGGTCATATACTCACATAGATTCGAACTTGTACTGGATAATTTAATTTGTGAGTAACAAAAAAAACAAGTATCACTACTAGTTGAAAAGAGTAATATTTTTCATCTAACTATATAAAAATGTGTTCATTTCGTGATGAAATAGCATACTTCTATTTGTAAGTTCTAACCATGAAGTCGATTACAATTTTAAGGGATTAACAAGAAACATTTAATATGATATGATTCATAAGCTTTACAGCACTACCAGATGAGCCATGGAACTCACACAAAGGCGGACACCAAAAAGAATTTCGTTATTGTTTAATTTTGTGAAAATCCGCATAGTAAATAATATTTATTAAGCTTTCTTTGGTATGAAATAAGGCTAGTGATGTGTATACAGGGTTAATAATAGTGTTTTTTTTCTTACTGATTGCAGTTTAAAAGAAAACAAAATTGAAAGTTTTGTCAGACGAAGTAGGAGTTTAGGACTCTAGGTGCTGATACGAAAGTGTGGCCTGTCGTGTTCGGAGGCGTCGTCGTTGGTCGCTGCTGTCTTTACTTGATAGCAGGTCACGTGTCACAGCTGTTGGGCAGCCATGATGGTGGGTGGACGTCGATGTGTGTCGGCGAATTTACTTTTATTTCTACTCCGATTTTCTCATCTCTTTTTGCTTCGGTCAACTTCCGGGCCGACGCCTCGATTGCTGGACACTATCTCACCAATGTCGTTCTATTCTTGTCTTTGCAGGACGGATTGGATGATAGCCCCGACCTTTTAGGCGGGGAGCAGAACAAGGTAAGAGCATTAAAAAAAATTATAACCAGAAAGAGAACGAGAGCCTTTTTATTTTTTGACTTGTCGTTTACATTTTGTTGACAGTTTAGATAAACTTTACCTCCGTTTGCATCTGTTAGTTATCTACTGATCATTCATTTTTATTTTGTTTTCTTTTCTGCTATATATTGTTGTTGTGCTAAACTTGTATGATTCATGCATACATGAAAATACAAACTCGAAAGTGTCTGTCCGATTTGAAAACAGTCCTCGATTTTGTAAATATACATACATATATATATATATATATAAAAACTGAAATAAAAGTGGGGGTTCATTTTTTTACTTGGGTCCTATGTAAACTGATCCCCCATATCTTGACCATAATTTAGGCGATTCTTCCTTTTTTAAAAAAATTTACGTATGAGTAAATTTTTATGTACAATTAAATATTTTATTAAAAGAAACTATATTTCTAATTCAGACGGGGCTCATACCAAAGTTTATCTTATTTTTTTATTTTAACTTTTTTTAAAATTGAAAAATATTTAGTTGGCTTGATTGGAAAAAGAGTAAAAAGACATTATTTTATTTAGATTTAGAGATATTTTAATTAATTATGTGTAGTTTATAACTGTTTTTTTTAATTTTAAAGTCAATTAATGATTCTATATTTTTAGTTTTAAAAATCATCAATGTAACAATGTATTGTATACAATAATACATATCAACAGTTTGTTGTTCAATCCTCCCTAATTGATTTGCTTATTTAACAGAACATGATATGATTTTCAAATGTTCTTGTGATACGAATTTAAAAATAACATGTTTTTTTAGTGTTTATTTAATTACATAACAAATATGACTTCATAATCATGTTTATTTTTTTAATTAAATTATTATTAGTGATTCAACGATCTGCTCAGTAAGTAGTCAATAAACATAGGTAGGAAAATAAAATAATATTCGTTTTTACTTTTTTGTTTTGAATATATTTTCCTTGATATATATTTTGTTGCTAATTTCATTAATTAGACCATCTCACCATTTCTTGAGGATGAAAAAAGTAACATACTGATTGCATTTTCTTTCATTTATTTATTTATTTTTTTTAATTTGAATAAATGTAATTAAATTAATATACCGTTTGGACTTAGGATTTCTTTCGTCCTAAGTAGAGCAGACTGTCATCTTATTTTAAGTAACACTTAACTTTTCTTCAAATCTCAAAATCATTTAAAATTTCATATATTCTCTTATTCCAAAACCATCGATTTGTTAACACTTTTCTCTGCAATTCACTTCAAATGATTGACTCTGCTACTGTGTAAACAAAGAACTAGAATGAATTCATTGTTGATTTTTTTTTTTTTTTTTTTTTTTTTTTGTGCTTTATATTGCGAGCTTATTTTTTTTTTAATTAATTTGTAAAAGGTAAAACTTGGCTATTTATAACTAATGGAGAAAAATGTTGATTACAAATTACAATTAATAAATCAATGTAGAAATGTTTTTCAATACTTAGACAAGAGACCGCCATGAAAGAACTGTTGCTTCAGTGATAACAAAGTCTTTCTTAGAAATCTTGTAAAAAAAAAAATCATTTGGGATTCAAGTTTTTCTCACATAATTAATTTAATTTCAATTCAATGCATGTTGCTTTAAGTTTAATCGATGGGTCATTTTATTTTCCTTTTAATAAAATTTAATTTTATATGAAAATGAAACCGAATAATTATGTGCTGTATAAATTGAAGGTGGGAATCTATTTCTTGATTAGTTAGACTTCGCTTTTTAAACATGTGGGCCGGTAAGAAACAAATCCGTCATCATAATCCTTAAAAAATGTCTCTGACTCTGATAGCCCCCACAGATAGCCTTGTGCCAAACTAAGCTATATACTTATATTATAGCTTTTTTTTTTTTTTTTTTTTATACTCCGGATGAATTTTCATGGAATTTTTTGGATACTTGGAGAGTCGGAATTATTCTCTAACTAGAAATATTTTTTTAAATTAACTTGAAGTTGAATATGAGTAATTTTTTTTTTTTTTTTTTTTTTTTTTTTTTAAGATGTTCTCGTGAATGCTTACTTTGTTTGAATGTAGTTGTTTTTTTTTTTTAAATTAAAAATTTTTTTTCAGTGTATCCTTTTTTTAACTTTAAAATAAGGACACTGGAAAATTTCTTTCGTTTTTGTTTTTAATGTTAAATGAGATTGACACATTAAAAAAAAACTACGCTTGTAAAAAGTTTAACGACTATTCCTGCACACACACTGTTTTCTTTTAAAAAATAAACAAAAACAAAAAAATTGTCATTTTCAAAGTATTTCGCTATATGAATTTTTATTTAAAAAAAACTAATGTAACGTAACGATCTTCTTAACGATTATTTATAGAAATAAGACTTTGAAATTTTCCTAATCTCTTTCCCGGACGGGGATCGTCAACCGAAGGGTCTGAAATGCCTCTCATGATGGTTAAATAACTTAAATAAAATAAAAAAAAATTAAAAAATCAGAAAAAAAAACAAAAAAAAACTTGTTACATCCCTAAGCTTGTGTAAAAAGAAAAGTCTAATTAAAAAACAAACAAATGAAGACATTTTAGGAGGTTTAGTTCTCAATCGTAGTAGCAATAATGAATAATTTGACTCCATAATTGCAGGTGTGATTGATTGAAGTCATGACTGTCACATTGGTGAAAAAAGGAGGAGGAGATACCCTCGGTGATCCTTACCCTGAGGCACCGGCTCATTAACTACTAAAATTATTTCATAAGTTGTTTTTTAAGCTTTCTCAGTTCTTATTTTCTAACGAAATATCTTTTTTTTACCGAATAACAAAGAAAAATAATTTTTTTTTTTTTTTTTTTTTAAACTTTTGAATTTAAAAAAGATTTTTTTTTTTTTTTTTCTCTCATGGCATGTAAAAGTCAAATTACGTTTTGTTTTACATTTATCTGTCCGACCGGTATATAAAAAGAAAAAATATATTTCCATATTTAAGAAAGTTTCATGTGTTTGTCAAAAGTGGGCGTTACCCACCCCAGATGTAAAAATGCAAAGTTAAAGTCTAAAGAAGTAAGTGATATTAACTTTTTTTTTTTTCTAACTTTGTGAAATCAATAACTAACAAACTTTTTCTCCTTCGCACCTAATTTAGTTACGAATCAATTGTTTGTATTTATTTATTTTTTAAAGCTATATTTTTAAAATTTCAATTGAAATGCTTTTATTAAAACGAAACAATTTTTTCCTGTTCTTGTGAAATCCAGCCTGAACTTGAAGTCTATTTACCTCCATAGAGACACGGTTTGTCCGAACTGTTGACGCTGACTTTATTAAATGAACATGCTTTTTTTTTTTTTTTTTTTTTTTTTATTCTTGACTTCAGATATGGTGTGGATTACGTTTATTCATGGGATGGGTAGTTAGACTGCATTTTAAAGTAACTATTTTTTTTTTTTTTTAACTACTGATTCTCCCCTACACTTGGAAGAAAAATAAGGAATATAATTTTCTCAAAAACAACATCAAACAAAAATGGTCACAAGTTTTCTAGGTTAAGAAGAATAAGATTAAAATCAAAATTCATAAAACTTTTCTCTCCATGCAAAGAAATGATCGCATAAATGCTGTTTTTATTATTAATTTTTATTTTTTAGTGTCTGAACTTAAATTTATGAGACTTTTTATTTTTTTTATCATATGGCTTATACGAACACTGCTTTTTTTTTTTACAATTTACATCCTGCAATTCAAACAATTATTTCGTAACAATTCTATATTCTATTCCACTGTTTATTAAAAAAAAAATTGTCAATAAGATAGTCTCTATTTTTCTATTCTTTTACTTAAATCCAAGATAAAAGTAAAAAGTTGAAGATATCTGAACGTCGTAATTGCAGGGGAGCCAAGTACCGGTTGTTAACGCCCCCTTGGTATTGGGAGCGGTTGATCGTGCACATGGCTTTTCTTTTAGTTTTAGGATTTTTGAATGAATCATAGTGTCAATCAGTACACGCCCCCACAAATAATATAAAAAAAAATTACCTTTCTTGGATCCCTTAAAGATAAAATCACCTTATTTGCTTGTCTTAATAAGAGATGGTGTTGTGTTGCTGTTGTAAAATTGATAAACTCAGAAACTAAACACGAAAAGATTCTTTCTTCCTCATTATCACCTAGTCGTTCCTTTGGGTAAATGATCAAAGTCCAAAATGAACGTATTTTGGTCGAAATGGGAGGGGGGGGTAATTGAATTCATTTTTTTTTTTTTTTTTTTTTTTTAATTGTCTCATTATTTTCTTTCATATTTGGCAGTGGAAAAAATCTACAATTAATATTTATTTTTGAAAAATTTGTCATTTTTAAGTGATTTTGAAATTGCTAATGACGAGATCTTTTTAACTTTTTTTATTATTAAAAATGTATTTGAAGAATCCGAAGAGGTTTAAAAGTGTAAATCATAAATGCTATTTCAGGTGTGATAAAATTTAAAAGAATTTTATTTTTTTTTAAATTATTTTTTGTACAGAAGCTCAAATAGGAAATTATTCAACATTTCTTTTAATTACCTCGCTATTGGTAAGGTTAAAATAATTATGCATGATGTTTTTTAACAGTGATAGAAAGAAAATCGTTATCAATTTTTCCCATTTTAAAATAATTTTTTTTTTTTTTTTTATAGCACTTTTGGTTTAATAAATTTTCTTAAAATAACTAAAGACCTGATTCAGTGCAAATGAAAACTTTCATGATATCAAATAGGTAATAAATACAGAATAAAGGCCAAATAGTATGAGAATAAATGCAATAGACAAAAATTGTTAGATTTTATTTAAAAAAATATTTTTTATATTCCTATAAGAATATTCATTCTGCTAAATTTCATGAAGGCTTATCGAATAAAGAATATATTTCTAACTTATTTGTTACTAGTGGCATTTGTTGACCTAGCTCATGCAGAGGGCTTTTGATTGGGCCTTCATCACAATAGGTAGAGAGGAATAAATGCGAAAGGCAACAATAAACTACAGAAGAACTCAAAATTGATTGCTGCATTTAAGTATTGCATTAATATTTAAGCTTACCTTTTAAAAGTTCAACAATAATTCTTCTGTCATCATTTAATTTAAGGGCAATTGGATGTATGAAGGGCTTTACTTTCTGTACAAACATTTTTATTTCAGATTTGACTTTCACCGGATTTTGCAATTTATTTCCAAGTTATAAAAATTGTTATCGTACAAAAAATCATGTTAATAAAATCATCGAAAACAATTGCAGTCACGAAGACTTGGAAGCTATAATTTCGGGATTGTGGGTCCAGATCTGGCCCAGAATGTTTTTAATTTGCACATTGTGTCTGATTTCTAAATGATATATGTTGGTCTACAGCGTCTAGGATTAAAGTTGAAAAAGTGTGATAAACTGGCATTCACGTTTATTATATAGATATATGGTTAAAAATGATTTTTGAACATTAATGAAACCACTATTTTGGTATTTCATATTTGAGCCTTTTTTTCTTTTTTTTTTTTTTTTTTTTTTTTTTTTTTAAATAGGTGTTGCGGGGAGTAACTCATGAACTTGTTGAAAATTGAGTATACCTTGCTGTGTGCATTTTGCTATAAAAAAAATAGATTAGCCTTATCTATTAGCTTTCAAATAAACCCAAAATTTTACTAAAAAGGAGACATGTAAATTATTTCAGATGTTTTGAGGGTTTTTTTTTCTTTTTTGTTTTGCTCAAATTTTGGATGGACCTTGTAATTGGAAGGCTTCATTTAGCTGCTATTGTATTACTACAAATTCAGAATGATGTTACTCATCTGCTTAAAAATGATCACCTTATGAGCTGTGTGTGTGTGCAAGGACATACCTAGAATTTTGGCTAATTTCTGTTATAACTCAACTTCTTGTGAGAGACACAAAACATTTCAAGCTTATCTAGTCTCTGAGGATCCCTTTTCTTGATAACATTTCCCCATTACACTAATGGGATAGGGTCATGGGTAGTCCATAACCCCTGTGGTAAAAAGCCAATGAGATTGTGCTAATTTTGTCACTATCTACACCCATGTTTGGAGTGTCACATTTAATCAACTTTGTCATTTGTCTTTTTTGGGAAACACACTCACAAGTTAGAATCAAATATGGATTGGAATCTGAGAGAGTGATAAGAAAAAGAACAAATAGGAAATATTTATCCATCTAACATGTTTCACATTTATTAAAGCTTCATTGGAGACTGAGAGATGGAGAAAAAAAAGAAAGAAATTCTGGTATTTTTGCTTTTGTGTTTGATTTTCATTGGTCAATCATGTATCACATGCATTCAACTCTTTCTAAACCAATGTTTAAACCAATACATATATGGGTCAAGAATATTTTGATTTAGGTAGCTCATATTCACCCCACGCTATCCTCTTTTTTGTCAGTCCTTATATATAAAATGTTTTCTTACATCCATGTGTTCTCATAAAATGGTTTGAAGATATTCCTTTGATTCAGCTAGTTAAGTGTCATACATGATGCATACTTGGCTGATTATGTCTCTTTTGATTCATGACTGATTAGGCAGAAGATTTTCCTGCAGTAGGCTGGTTGACAACCAAGGCAAAAGACCCAATTTATATTGCTATTCAACCCATAGCTAGGGGGGAGATGGATTCATACATTTCCCAAGGATATTTGCACATAGGTGGATGTAATGAACCAGACTGGAATTTGAACTCAGCTCAACAATTTCTCATTCTGAGTCAATATCCATTACATTCGAGCATCCATCTCTTTGATGGATGCTAGAGTGTAATGGGTAACTCACTTAAATTCACACATTTTTAATTCTTATTTATCTGGTTATTTTTGTAAACTCTGCAAGAATTGGTGTAAATTGTGTTTTCTCATTTAGTGAAGATGTATATTCATTATACCTGAAGAAAAAAAATAAATTATCTTTTGTACTAAAGTAATGTACACAGTGTGCTAAAAAGTTCTTGACTTGGTCAAAGAGATTCCAGAAAATAAAAATATCTGGTATTTGGTCAGATTTTGTAAAGTGGGTTTGGCTTAAAACTTTTCAGCACTCCCTTGTATATTAGATTGTGTGAAGGATTTTTCTGCCTGCTGAACTTACATATAAAAATTTGTGAATTCAAAAAACAATACCATGTTTATACTTTAAGTATTTTTGACTAATGACTAGTTTTGTCATTTGTTTCAGAAGTTGAGTCACTTCTGTGCTTTTGTAAGAATTGGAGAAAAAAAAAAATACTAACCACCTAAAAAATATTAACCGTAATTCAAATAAAAGAAGAAAAAAAAAACTGAATGTAAAGCAGTTAGATTTAAAGCTTTTTATGAAAATGTTTGAGTTGAGATTTTCAGTTCATTATTAGTAAACCTCATACCGTTTGTCCTCAAAGATTAATCGACTAAATGAAGTGTTTTTATGTCATTTCCCCATCTCTTGTTTTTTCTTATTGTCCTTAGAACACAGCTAATATTTATAAACATTAAAATATTTTTATAAAAAAAGCCATTGTTTTTTCTCATGTTCTAATATCAATTACATAATTTTAACAATTTTTATTCTCTTTGCATATAGTGACAAGGTTTCCTAGTTAAAACTGAAGTTTTTCTATGTGCTGTGTCTCTTCAGATAATGGCTCTTCACAACTTCCTATCCTTTGTAACCCTTAGTAAAAAAATTTTTTTTTTATCTTTCTCTCCTAATCCCTGTTCTGCCAACCATTTACACAAGGTAGATTATGTGTGGCTTTCCTCTGTCCCTCTTGCATTCAATATGTCCTGTGAGTGTCAAATTTTCCAAGCCTTCTTTCTTTGTCATGTACCCTAGAAATTTCAACTGTATATTTCTGATGCTACATTTCTTTTGTTACTGATAAATAAATTTAATCCAATTATACGCTGGTAGTGACACTCATTCAGATATTCTTTTGAATGAGAAAATGTCGTTATGGAGAGGATAGAATTGGAAAGACTGGATAAGTTGGGCATTTGAAAATTAAGATGGCAAAAGGACTTAAGCTCATTTCAGTTCCAAAAATGATCTTAAAATTTCCCATTTATATTGATGCAGGAATTTGGATTTAACCCAACATTTAAACTTTATAATAAAATTAATTTGTGATGTTCACCCAATACAAGGCTTGAGAGACACTCAAGGCAGAAGGTTACTGAATGAGATTGTTGTAAAAGCGGAGTGTATTGTGAATATGTAGGCTAGGTATTGGGTAACTCTAGACTTGAAGAGCTTAAGATTGTAATGGTTGAGGAAGCAGCTGAGCAGAACTCCCTCCTTCCCAAAAGAATATGAAGAGGATGACTTGATGGCATGGCTGGTCCTAGCTGTAAAGGTCTGAACTGGTGGAACGAAGGACTGTTGCCATAGTAATAGTGATAGACTAGTGCAATACTAGTAAAGTTTTGTCTGCAGGAAAGGGGCTTTAGGGTTCAAAATAATTCATCCCTCATAAGGCCACATAATCACTTTCGAACTTGAGACTGAGCAGCACCAGCCCAGATATGGCAGCAATACTCCAGTCTTGGTCTAATCTGACTTGTAAAAATGGAGCATGGCATTGGGAAGTCGGTATTTTCTGTAGTGATACAAGGAACTGACAATCCTTCTAGTATCTTTAATGATGATACAAATATGAGTTCAACTTGTGGTCCTGAGTAATGATTTTTACTGTGTATGTATGTATATATATATATATATATATATATATATATATATATACTTTTTAATCCTTTCACCACAAGCAAGGTAATAAAGTCACTAACATGCAACTGATTGTGAGAATATGAGAAAAAAAAAAACTCTATTAAGGATAGGTAACAATAAAAGAACAGGAATTAGGAAGACAATGATTGACATTGTGTTTAAATTTATGAAGATCAAAGTTGACTAGAAAACAAGCTGGAAGAGAAGAAACTGTTAGCATAGACTTATCATTACATCTAGCCTTTTCAACTGTAAACTGATGAGACCTTGCAGCAAATATAATACTGCGCTTAAATTCATAGAGTCTGGGTACCAGAGAGGAAAGTTTGTCAGATGAATTACCATTAAAGCATTTATAAAAAAGTCACAGGGAAGCTGTTGTATTGGTGAGAAAATGACTGTATCTGATATGCCAGGTCAGGGCCAATAATATTGCAGATTTATATTTTATCACTAATCTTGAAATACAGAGCAGAAGCACCAGACTAGATGTGGCAACTATATTCAATGCAAGGTAAATTTATAAATATGTAAGATAGACAATTTTTTCTCACCAGAATCTAACATGACAGTGAACCAACTTTCCTAGCAATTGATTTAATATCTTTCCACTTCATGTCAGTGGAAACTGTTAGCCTGAGAAGGTACAGTGAGTCACTCTTCTGGTGGTTAGCTACAGCCATGCTGATGAGGGGAAAAAATAGCTCTCTTGGATGATTAAAAGAGCAGTTTTGTTTTAGAGACATTAAAATTAACAAAGCCATTTCTTACCCCAGTTAACAACAGATTGGTCATTTTTTAGATCAGCTGCCAATTTAACCATATTGAACTGCTCAAACTTATTATTAAGACAGAAATAAATAGTTGTCATCAACATAAATACTGAGTTGATAACTGATAACCTTTCAACTTGTGAAGACCAAAATGCCAAACCCTGTCAAATGCCTTAGAGATATCCAAAGCAACAGCCCTAGCTTTACCATTTTTATCTAAAGCTTCATAGACCCTTTCATCAATAATAGTTAATACATCAGTAGTTGATCTAGAGATGTGAAAGTGAAATTGCTTATCTGAAAGGAAACCTGTGAGGTGAGATTCTTAGCAAATTTAGAGTTAATTAGAGCCTTTAGTACTTTGCCAGAAAGAAGTAGAAGGCTAATAAGATGTTAGAAGGATCAGTCATTTTGCCTGAGACTGGAATTACAGAAGGTATAAGGTAAGAAAGTAAGAAGCAGCAAGGTATTTATTGTTGAGTTTAGAGAGAACAGGAACTAGTTCAAGAGCATATCTCTTCTGGGCTATTGCAGGAATACCATAAATTCCACATGTTTTGTAGGAATCCGGTTTAGAGATGATAGCATAAACCATATGATGCATATCCCTCAATAGAGAGTTAGTCCTAAGTCAAAACTCAGGCAAAAATACGCGAGATAAATAGAGATGAATTTATGAGCAACACATCCTACTTTATCAGCAGCAGATGTTAACACTTCAAATTGAGTGAAGAGAGGAGGGATAAAAGACTTACTCTTATTTAAGACACTATTACAGACCCACCAATAGTCACAAGAGCCAAAGTTGTTCGATGCTATACGGTGACTCATTCTATCAGCAAACAGACTTAACCTCTTTGAGGATACATTTACAATTATTTTGTACAGACACAAAGAGATGTCAGTTATGTTCAGAACTATCATGCTTGTACAGCTAGAAAAAGTGATTCCTGTGGGCTATAGTGGCTAAATAGGCCAGTGTGCACCAAGAAGATTGTGGTTTCACCTGGGATGCTGATTTTAACCCAAAAAGAAACTTTTGTGACACAATTCTCAATAGGAAGGTTAAGAATATTAAACCATAGGTATCTTGATGAAAGTCATGAAATGAATTCCAATCAGTAAGCGGATAACAGAAATTTTGTGATTAGTAGGTTCCTGTCTAATAGTTGGTATCCTAAACTGTTTTTTCTTCAGTACATCTAAAAGCTTTTCATGTAGGTATATAGAGCTTGACAAAACAAAAAATGGTACCAAATTTATCTTGCGAGTTTAATTAGTAACTGAGTTTTGACAATTCAAAGTTAGTCTGAATTTTTTTTTTTTTTTTTTTTTTTTTTTTTGTCTTGTCTTGAGTATGATTGGGCCAGAAGCCTAACAGTGTGTATGTGAAGGTGCAGGCTCCAATCAAGTGAAAAAATCATTATAAAGGCAATGTCATTAAGTCATAAAAGGAAGCTAATACTAATGGAATTAATAATTATTAGATAAGACCAGTCTAAATGGGGTGAGGTGGGGGTGGCATCACATTCTATCCTAAAAATAGTGCAAAAATAACACAGGAAGGCAAATTTGACCATTCATATAAATTTCAATTCTAGAGTTCAGTTATTGAAACTTCTTAATATATTTCATAGTATGTTAGAGATTAAGCTAAAAAATTTTTCATGGGAGTACGTCCTTAAAACAATTCTTATTTTACCATGTAAGTACAGGTGGAAGCAAAATTTGATAGTAGGGCAAAAAAAGGGCAAAAAAAACAAAACAAACTACAGTGTAACTTGGATATAAGAGAGATTTTCTCTGGTCCCAAATTAGAGCCTGTATATAAATTAGACCAAACCCGGATATAAGAGACTTCTTCTCCGGTCCTGACAACTCTCTTATATCCGGGTTACACTGTATACCTTCTTGAACTTGCTGTAAAAAGTATCTGATGGAGGTACAAGCCTGAAACTTTTGGGATAAGGAATTCAACAAGACATATTTTGTCTATAATATTAAACCTTTTTCTCATAAATATATTTGATTTTTTGAAAATTTTGTGAAGTTAGACAATTTTTGACTTTCCCCAAAAGGACTAACAACATCAAAACTTTGAAACTTATTATCAGTGGTCAATTTTTCAAATAAATTCTTATTGTAAAGCTTTAAAATTCAATTTTTAAATAACCCCCCCCCCAAAAAAAAACAGCAAAATTGAAATGAGTAAAACTACATTTATTGGAACTGATGAAAGACTTTCTGGACAGTTTGAATGGCTCTTCTGATGGTGATTTGCAGTCTAAATGTCTTTATAGGCTTCTATAATCAATATTTCTGGAACATTCCAGATTCTGCCATCACTTGAAATTGGCATTACATCTTAAGACAAAAGTTGACTCAATTTGTGCAGTGTCGCCTACCAAAGACCATCAGAAATAATTGTTTCTATCCTTAGTTGGTGCTAGAAACTTGATTATTGAACTGGTTGGAGATGTAATGTCAATGACTTAGCCAATGTAGAAACTGGAATCATAGTATATGGCAACCTATTGGCCTTGTCTCTCATATCTGAAGATCACTTGATATGGTTCTTCTTCATCACAGCTACTGGAATTAGTCATTGGGTCTTCAAGTTCCTGTGATGTAATTTCAGTAGCAGTGACTTCAGCTA
The DNA here is from genome assembly GCA_963932145.1 of Acanthosepion lycidas. Classification (NCBI taxonomy): domain Eukaryota; kingdom Metazoa; phylum Mollusca; class Cephalopoda; order Sepiida; family Sepiidae; genus Acanthosepion; species Acanthosepion lycidas. The sequence goes on along the minus strand of OZ010601.1, from coordinate 62,184,495 downwards.
CAAAAAAGCATCATGGGAAAAATCTAAAAAGGCTTTCTTAAGTCATCTTCTCCTTTAGTGGCTAAAATTTTCTTGGCTGTGTTAAATGTTTGAACTGGCTTCATCAATCTTGATCATTCCATTCTTAGGATAGTTTGTAAAACCTTCAAGTAAACACATACAATTGTTGTATTACAAAAGAAATGGTTGAACAAAAAAAATAATGAGTGCTCCTCAAAGATTTTGTGAAAAGAAATTTTTTTTTTTTTTTTTGTTTTGGTTAAATTGTCCCCTAAACCCGTGAGCTCTTTGCCTATTTAAGTGTTTCCCTCATGGTCCTTAAAACCATAAAAGTCACAGAAGTTGGGCTGTAAAATATATGAGACCTCACCAGAACTGCACTCAGATTACTGGGTGTTACTGCCATACCATTAAACCCCCTACCTACCCAACACTGATTTCCATGTTCATTTAATCACAGTGTTTTTAACTGCATCAGCAACCTTTTTGTTTTTCATTGCAAGGACTTTGGGGTCTTTGGCTTGCCTCTTTCACTTACAAGAAAACAATCTCTCAGGACGTTTCATTGATCATCGACCAAACAGATTTTATTCATGATAAGTACATGTAAATTTAAAAACCATATAGTAATCTCCAGGTATGGAAAACACCTTTTTAAAAAAAAAAAAAAAAAAAAAAAAAAAAAAACAGACCTGTGATATTGGGGAAAAACAGAAATAAAAAAAACATTTTTGCAATAAACTGTCTTAAATTTTATAAGTTTAGGCTTTCACTTTATAAAGAAAAAAATACAATCAAAAATTTATTTAAAAAATAAATGAACTCAAAATTTTAAAGTTACATTCTTTTTTCATATGATAACATTTGCTCTTGAATTGTTATTATTGAATTAGGTGTTAAAATGTACTGTTAATTAAAATTTCAAAATATGCTTAAAAGTAAAAAATTAACATAAACCTACTTTCAAAGTTAAAAAAAAAGTAATATTTACTAATTACCAAAAACTAATTATTTGAAATAAATTTGGTAGAAAAGCAAAAAATATTTTCTGATGCTAAAAGTAAAAAATATCTCCTAAGAAATATCTATTTAAAATGAAAAAAAAATGTTTAATTTTTGCAGACACACAACTGTAGATCAACTGAAAAATATATCCTTTCATCATTTTATTTTTTATAAAATGTATCGTCTAATTAAAAATAACTTAAATGTTCAATTTAATCCATGAATTTGGGAGCTAATCCCCCAAATTAGTTAATCAATAAATGTAAAATTTTAATAGAGATTTTTAAAATTACAATATTTTACTTACATAAATGTGAGATTTATAAAAATAAATTAAATATATACACATTTTAAAATTACAATGCTTTATTTCATTTTTTTATGTACACAATTTTTCCTTTTTTTTTTTTTTCCATAGACAAATACGAGATTTATATATGTACATTTAAAATTATTTTACATACACAGTTACTTTTTTTTTTTTTTTTTTTTTTTTCTATGGACAAATATAAGTGTGTAAAATTTAATTAAAATATATATTTCTAATTAATGCCTATTTACTTACATAATAAGTAATTTACTTTATATACAACTTTAGAATAAACATAAGAAATATCAGAAAAAAGATTTAAAATTCACCTGGAAACTGTGAAATGGCTATTGATGAAACATGTTCGGTTTAAAAGCTCTAGACCTTTTACATCTCATGTCAATCAGGGAAGCTGCAAATTAAAATTTCAAAAACACATTTTATATTTGGTCGTGCTTTGAGTTAATTGGACATAGTGATATGAAACCAACTAAATATTAAAGATGAAACATTGCTCTATAAGAAGGTGGAATCTTCATATTTTTTTTTTTTTTTTTTAAGTGAATTTTTCTGGTATTTCATCCATTGAAGTTTTCAACTTAGAAAGTCTTTGTGAAAAATGACCTCAAATTTTATTTTAAATCCACCAAATTTAAGATGGGACTATTTTGATATATGTAGGAACATGCAACTTGGAGTGCAACAGATTTCAAAACACAAACAGAAAATTCTCTGATTTTAAAATGTGGAAAAAGAGGCACCCATCACTAAAATATGACCTGTAATAAAAACTAATTATCACACAACAGAAATAATTATATCTTTATAAAGAGAAAAACATTAAAGTTACTTTACATACTAATTTTATTAAAATAACTTTAGAAATACTCGAGATATTGCCAGTTGAACTTGAAGGTAATTTCACTATTTTGACCCATTTTTGCACTATAAACAAGGCCGGTTTGGGATACCTACTAATAGACAATTCAAAAGAAATATAAACAGATACTACAGCATAATCTGAATTGCCTTACCCTGTACATATTCAACATTTCTGCTTGTTTGAAGGCATTCCATAACATGGGATGCTTTCAACAGAATAACAGCTAATTTTGTAACATCAGTAACAGAATTTTATCTGGGCTTTGTTCACTGAATTATCCCTAAAAACATTCAAATAATTTATATTTCATTTTATATTTTTTAATAATGCTTAATATATATATATATATATATATATATATACACACACACACATGCAGAGTATAAATTATTCAAATGATATACAATTCATCTAAACGTGCTAAAATTGATTTTTACTTTTAATATAGTATTCAGTATCTTTAAAACAAAACAACATAGTTTAAATATTGTGTTTTTGTATCTTATTATTATTCATTAAAAAAAATGTGCCGACCACACACATAAGTCAGTTTCATGGTGATAAACTGATCATCAGACACTTAAAAATTGGTCAGATTCATTGTTCACACCCATTTATACATGTAGGTTGCAGCAATGACCCTTTCCAAGTGGGTAAAATTCTTATAGTTGTCCTTACGAACCTTAACTGAGAGCTATCCCCCACCTTTTCCAAATTGTTTAATTGCTTTCTGAAGGAGAAATATTTCAAAAGTCTGTATGCCTAGTTTGCAAAAATATGGGTGAGTGCTCATATCTGCCAAAATATTGTCAACAAGAAGGTTGTCAATCACCTCAGCAGAAAACTCATCCTGAGTCACAAACAGTATGGATTTCACTCCTCTAAGTCCATTACTAACATCTTATCTATTATTATGCTTAGAATCATTGGAGTGCTTGATAATAAATCTATCACAAGAGCAATCATCTTAGGTATCTTGAAGGCCTTTGACAAGGTGTGGCATTGGGGTTTGCTACACAAACTTTCTAGCTATGGCATCTCAGGAAGAGTCTTCTTAATTATCAAGTCCTTCTTATCAGGTAGGTCCATGAATGTTATTAATGTCCCCTGAGATCAATGCAGGCATCTCCAAGACTTTCTTGTTTCTACCCCTTTTCTGCTGTATGTTAATGATCTTCCTAAGAATGTTCTCCAGTCATTAGTAAATATATATGCAGATGATATCACAGTTTATGGGAGCACTGCCAAAAATCTTCATGACCAGATCCTGGTAGTTAGTCTCTCCTTTGATTCTGCTCATACAGCTCAGTTGGTGAAGGAAGGGGAATTTGCTTGTAACATTCAATACCTCCAAAATCAAGCTAGTAACATTTCATCCTCACAGAGTAGATCCTGAGTTTTCTCCAGTCATAATAGAATGGTTCTACTTCTCAATGTACCTACTTGCACCTGGAATGTCAAACTCACTCAAGACCTGAAGTGGAACTCATGTATACAATCAATTGCTAAAGATGCTATAAAAATGGTTGATTCCTTGTACCACTCTAGAAAGTACCTGACTTCTTTTGCCATACTCTATCTTTACAAGAGCCAGATCAGACCAAAAATGGGATATTGCTGCCACATCTGGGCTGCAGCTGCTCAATCCTCACTTTCCAGCCTTGACAACATTCAAAAGCACTTGTACTGCCGTGTGGGTGATGAACTGTTTTCCACCCTACAACTCCCTTCCCAAATGTTGCTAGCCTTTCGCTACTCTATCGCTATTTTCATGGGCAAACTGCATGTCTTGGTTCCACTAGTTCAGACCTTCACTGTTTGGACATAACTATGCCACATACACGGAATCAACTCATCCTCATTCTTTTCATATTCTATTAGTGAGGAAGAAGATTCTCTTAGCTTCTTACCCAGAACTGTTGCATTGTGGAATGGGCTTCCCAAACCACTGCAATCTTAGCATCTTCAAGTCTAGGGACAACCATTATCTATCTTATATATTCTCTTCCTCCATCCCTGTACATTTAAATAAGTTCGAAAAGCTTTAAGCTCTGCAGTTAATCCATTTGGTAATTATATATAATACTAGCAGGCTTTGCCAAGTAAGATATATTCACTACTTGACATCTTTGAAACAAAATTTTAAATGAACATTTCATTCATAAATTGGTTTGTTACAAATAGATGTCAACTTGTTGAAGGCCAAGTAAAATGAAAATTTCAAACACTTTTCTGCACTATATAAGATGATATTCCTAAACAGAACTATTTGTGATATGAAAACCAAAACAATCCTTGAATAAAAGTACAGTAAAATCAATATGAAAATTAGTTAAACCTGAAAAGTGATATTGTGTAGAAGTAGATAATATATAATACCGATATTGAGCTTTTAGTGTGTAAATTACTATAAAGTAGAGCTGGGGCTTTTTGAGCTCCAATTCTGCATTTATTGATATAGATTCCATAATATAGGTTTTACTTAATTAGCTGTTATGTTCCTCTAACTATTCAAATGTTGAATGTATAAATACTTTTAATTTCTATTTTCCTATCTTTACACTATATTAATTTTATCTTGTAAATTGTCCTCTGTTCTATCACCGATGAAATAAAAATAATTGTTTGTACAGAAAATAAGGATCTGCGTACATCAAATCCTCTTTAAATTAAGTGGTAGCAGAAGAATTATTATTGAGCTTTTAAAAGGTAAGCTTAAACATTAATTCAATACTTAAATGCAGTGATCAATTTTGAGTTCTTCTGTAATTTATTGATGCCTATCGCATCTACTCCTCCCTAGCTATCGTGATGATGGTCAAACCAAGAGTCATCCACAGGATCTAGCTTAAATGCCGCCTGATAGGGCAGCTTTTAAGTTAGTTTATAATAAAACATGCATTGCAATTTTGGATAGAAAAGGAAAATAAGAGTTACTCCCCTTGAACCATGAAAGCAACAATAATGGCTAGTATAATATATTAAAAATATATTTTTAACCTTGCATAATCTGACAACCCAGAATCTGAGCTCAACGAAAATCGTTTCTTGCACCTAACTTTTCTAGGGCTTTTGAATGAGCTAAGAATCATTGAAATCAGACCAGTAGGAGCAGAAGAGTTGCTTGGACACACACATAAACACATGCATACACTGTATTTTATATATAAGATGAGAGAGAGCTCTTTTTGCACCAATAACTGTAAAGGAAGTGGGTGTGGGTGGGAAGGGCATTGTTTTGAATATCCACTGAAATATCTTTTGTATACAAAAAAAAAATCTGAATGCACTAGTTGTCTTTTAGTCAATGAAGATCAATTTCAAATTTAACTGACCTTTTGTAAAGTCTTCAGTTAATTGTAGCGGAAAAAAATAGGGTATGTCTCTTTTTTTTTTCTTTTAAGTGAATCTGTTAACATATTGATAATCAATATTGAAGGTTGCTATTTTTGAATGAGGTTAATATTACATTTTCTTTTTCATAATGATTAATGATCTGTTTTGATTGATGTAAACTGGGTCCCTTGTGTTGATATGCTGGCCTCAGATGGTTGTTGCTCACAGTTTATTAGGTTGATAGTACCTGGTACTTTATTACTAAAAGAGATCAGCTTACACTGTAATCTAGTCAGATGATTCATATAATTGGCAATGAGTATCAGTTTTTGTATATTGTGGATAGCTATGAAAGTCTCATGCAAAGACTGCCAGTAATAATGTAAATTAAAATGGATTTTCGATTTTAAATTCTCAAAACTTAACAGTATTTCAAAATACATTCCCCTTATTTCAGTGTGTATTTTTCTTTTTCAAGTTCAATGTAAAATTATAATTTAAGGATTAGACAAAAAGTTTTGTCAGCAAAAGACCAAAATTCTATCTTTAAGTTCTATAGAAATACTGACTGTTGGACTATTTAGAAAAATAACATATCCGTATTTATTTTTCTCCATAATGAATTGCCAACATTATAAATAGGGTACTCTTTTATTGTTAATTTTAACTGCTATTTACTTTCATATTCATTGCATTTTATTGTAACTTTATTAAATTAATAGTTGACAAGTCTATCTTATTGTTTATAATGATTTTTAGCCAGTAGATAATATTCTGTCCATATATATATATGTGTGTGTGTGAAATGAGAACAAATCAAATATAAATTTGAATGTTTGTAACATTAATTAAAAAGAGGGCTCAATACAATAAATAGTAGAGCAATATTAATTATTTTAGGATATATCAATATGTAGAATAACACTACACAAATGCAATCATGTTTTAATGTGTATTGACTGGTTAGTAAACAATTATTGTCTACAAACCAGTCATCTACAAACTACTTGATGAAATGTGTTAATACACATTGAAACTTGATTGCATTTGTGTAGCATTACATGTTGATGTAATATCCTAAAATAAAGTGTGTATATATATATATATATATATATATATATATATATATGGCACTGGGATCAATAGTGATTGGCGACAGTCTTTTTCATCCTTGAGCACAACCATTAAGTCGTGTGTTGTGACTCGACCACTTGGTATTGACCTCTATTCAGCTTTATATTTACTTATGCTCTATTCCTGATATTGAGCACTTTTGCTCATAATTATAGCCCACTTTAAAATTATGTTCCTTTTTATTTATATATATATATATATATATATATATATATATATATATATATATATATATATATATATATCTTTGGGTCTAGTACCCCTATCCTTATTTTTATTGGAATTGGCTTTCACTCTGAGTTTTATTCTTAACAGGATTATCTAGTATTGCTAAGACCATATTTTCATGTCATTAACATTTGTGAGTAATTTAGTTTGGTCTATACTTGTACTTTGTAGTTGATTTGAGAAATTTTACTAGCTAAAACAGATTTGTTGTTTCATTCATATTTTTTTTTTATCTTTGGCTGCCTAATATTTTCCCCTCTCCCTAAATAGAGTAAGTGTTTATTTAAATGTTATGCTTATAAAATAAGTTGATTATATGAGTATTGGAACTGCTATTTTTCTGGTTGGCCACTTGTATCTGTGTGTCTCTTGCAGTTACTTGAATGATAACTCCCGTTTCCTGTACTGTTATAAATAACTTGTGTTCATAAGTTTTGTTAACAACCAGTTTTAACCTCAGTTCTACAAGATTCTGAAATAAGGCTATTACTAGACCATTGATGTTACAGTGAGACTACCCAACATTCCGGCACATTGAATATCATACATATAGCTTTGTGCTGTATCATGTAAAACTTACTAAATAAAACTTCATAGGTTTTGTATTAAAAAATAAATTTTATAGGTACCTATCAGTGAGACATTTATCAGCATAAAAAAAGTGTAATTTGCAAGTCAAATTTAACTTCAGCCTAGTCTATTGTATTTTCTTCTCACTAATGCCCTTGGGAAAGGCATTAATCCATCCCTACTCTTCATCAGCTTTGGAATAAATAACAGTAGACAGAATACTCTAACCTCAAGTGGCAGTCTAGGAAGAGAGTAAATCTGAGTTCAAAATTGTGCAGAAGACAGTGGGAAACCACTACACTATCATTCCCAAGAAGTCATGGCAATATTTAAAAATATTAAACAATAAAAAAAGCAAAAAACAAAAAAAAAAAAAAAATTAATTTTTCAAGATTAACAATTTTTATAGATCAAAGGACTGACTGACTTTTTAAAAATATAAAATGTGCACACTTTGGTTACTCTTAATTTCCTAATTTACCCATAATTTTAGTTAATCTATATAATACTAAAACTGTAATCTTGTATATATGCATGTTCCCAAGACATAGCTTAAATAGTACATAATAACCCAGTCAGTTTAGGAGCATGTTGTCTCTTGAACCCCTGCTGAATCCAGTGCTAAATTTCATTAAAATTATACAATAGGCTCCTGAGCTAGGGCTGTTTTTATGGCATTATTAATAGGAAATTCAGTATTTGTTTTCAATATACATTCTTGTATCTGCATATATAAACAAATGTTTGCATATTAAATTCCATATATTGTGCGTGTGGAAAAAAAACGTAATACAATATAACAATATTATTAAATAAATTTAAACATGCATAACACGATATATTTATACAATTCATTACACTACATTAGAAAATTTTTATAACTATTTGAAAGGTGAAAAGGCTGTGTTACATGACTTGATGGTAAATAAATAGATGCATGCTGATTTGCTGCCATTATGTATTTTGAAATAAATGTAAGGAATAAACATGTATAATAAAAAAAATATGCTTATTTTGAAAAAGACTACACCTGTTTTTAAGCTATTACTCCAAATTTCCCACAATACATAACTATTGGTATTGTAAAATAATTTATTTTCATCCTTTAAATCAGGTTATATTTGCTTTAATGCATTTTTGGTGTTTTTCATTTGTTTTTGAGTCAGAAAAATTTTTAAATTTTCTTAGATATTTAACAAGAATTAAGTATGAATTATCACAGCAACTTAAAAAATAAATAATAAAGGGTGTTCAATCTTATCTAATAAGATTAACCACTAATATGTTTTACCATAATAAATTTCTCACAGTAAAAACATATCCCTTGATTTAAAAAAAAAAAAAAAAAAAAAAAAAAAAATTACCATTTTGTAAGGTATGATATTCAAAACAAAAAGATAATATAAGATGAAAAATGATTAAAATCTTCATAAATACGAGAACTGTTAATGGGTATTTTTTGCATTGGATCGATGTTTTTTTTTTTTTTTTTTCAGATATTAGATTATTAGAAGATGAAATTTTACTAGATTTATTTTTGAAATATTAAAACAAATCACATTAAGTGGAAAAAAATTTATAGTTTAATCACGCCAGATAAAAATGCTCATTTTTAGCTTTTTTTATATACACTTAAAAAACTTGCATCTCGTTTGGCTCTGAGGAGTAATAAGTAAGAAAAAACACTCGAAATATTTTAAATGCCATAACACAGAAAAGTTCAATTATGCCAAAGAAAAATATTAGTAAAATAAAATTTTTGATGGAAATTTGAATTTATTTTTTTTTTTTTTTTTTTTTTTTTTTTTTTACAGACTTTTTTTACAGACTTTTTAACAGGAAACTTTAAAAAAAAAAAGTGATTTTTTTTTTTTTTTTTTTTTTTTTAATTTTTTTTTTTAAGTGAAGATGAAAATGCATTTTGAAAGCTATAGAATTTCAAGAAATACATGCATTTCATAGAAACAAATTTAAGTTTCATAAAAAGAATGTTTACTTTTTAAGTCTCGGTTATTGAAAAAAAGTATTATTTTTGTTTATGTAGCAAACAAAAATAAATCCTTTCAATAACCGAGACTAAAAATGATTTTATCAATTAAAACTATTATAAACGCAAATTGTTGTAATTTTACTGCCTGATCATGAGGACAATTTGGGACATGACGTCAATTTTTTGATGTGAAAAATTAAATGTGACATTGTAGGAATTCCATACATTCATTTTTTTTTCCTTTTTTTAAATTAAAAGAATAAAAATTGTCTTAAAAGAGAACCCAGCAGAACAACATGAATTAATTTTGTGTTTATATTGCATAATTATAATTATTAAATTAATTTATAATATTGGCAAATTAACAATGTTTAAAAAGAAATTAAAAATGTTATTTTGAACTGAAACAGATTTTAAACTTGCAAAATTTATGGAAAGTTCAAGAACTGAGTAGAATCTCACACATTTCATTTTTTTTTTTTTTTTTTTTTTTTACACAAGTAAAATAAATTTACATCATACTGAACTTGGGCGTTATTATAATCTATAGATTTTAGTTTTACTGATAGTTTAAAATCAATAAACATTTATATCTTTTTATCATTCATACCAGGAATGGAAAATTAAGTTTAAAACAAAATAAATCAAAAGAATCTTTTTGGAATTGGAAGTTAGGTTAAAAATTCTATGCCGATTCCAATACTCCAAAAAGTACCAACATTTCTGATTCTGATTAATTGTCCCATCACTAGTAATTAATAAAAAAATTGATAATATTGTTACCTCATCATTTTGTATCATGAACTGCTTTTAAAAGAAACCTAATGTGTTTATGGGTGGTTTATTTACAAGAACAAATGTTTAGATAGAAAAATGGTCACTGTTAAATATTTTGAGTGTAAAAAAAAAAAAAAGAAAAAAAAAGCAATACATTAGTTGTACAGTTTATATAAGTACTTGCAAATGGTTACTTTAATAATAAATAGTATTTTCACACAAGGTGAACATCATTCTAAAAAAAAAAAAAATTGTATGCCACTATGGCTGATGGATTAGTGTGCAGACAAGTAAAGGATTTTTTTCCTACTTATTTCTCTTAATAACAATATATGAGAAGTTAGGGAAGCAACTGTGCAATTAACAGTTTATATGCTTAGAATTATTTTCTTTAGATAATTTTTTTGGTGGTAGTATCAAATTATAATTAATTAAAAAAAATTATCTGGCCTACTGAGATTGTAAATTACTTTATTTTTCAATTCAGAATATTTAACCTATATCCTCTTGGTGTCAGTTTAAGTCCGACGCTCATCGTTATATATAAACTGTAATTTTGGAAAGTTAAGGCAGCATTGAAATACATAAAAAAATCCAATTTTTTATCTGAAATCAATAAAATATGAACTTTAAACAAAATGGAACACAATGCATGGTTGGTGAGCAAGCTTCATTTTAAACTGATGTCAGGAGGATAATCATGAAAGCTCTTGTATTCTGATAGACTGTTTTTGCTGTGTTAAATAAACAAAGAAATTTGATCATTATATATTACAGATATAAATGTTTAGTTTTTTCTTAATAAACAAACAATTTATCAATGTGTATATACATTTTTGACTTACACGCATTGAAAATAACTTTCTCAGTGACACCTTCTCGCTCACTTTCTTGTGTTTGCTCCTTAACTCTTCTAAAATTCTTGTGCATATCACTGAGAAGTGTTAAAGTTCTCACAATATATATGTAGAGAAGACAAACTGAATAGAATAGACAATTGGAAAATGGCACTTAGTCCTTGCCAGTGCATTTCGTCATTCGACTTTATGAAGGCAAGTTATCATAAACAAAAGCGAAATGTGTAGTTATCAGGTCATCCCATAAGTTCTGTCCGAATTTTGAATAAAGAAAACAAGTGACCAAATGTTACATTTTATTACAGATTCAATCAACAATGTATTTTCCCTGATTATCTATGACTTCCTTCCATCTATTAACAAGCTTACTAATTCCATTACTGTAAAATTCTTTTGGCTTTGATTTTCTCCCAGCCAAGTTCTTCGATCTTTTGTGACATGATTCTTGCTGTGTGGGGTCACGCATTGTTCTGATGAAACATCACACCTTTTCAATTCACTAGAGCAGGTCTTTTTTTCCTCAAAGCTTGGTTCAAACGCTCTAATTCCTGATAGTATATTTGAGCATTAATTGCTGCATTAGGTGGTAAGAATTCAAAGTGGATTATTCCTTGGCAATCCCACCAGATTGAAAGAAGAACCTTTTGCCCATGAAGTTTCCTTCTCAGCTGTGGCTGGGGTTCTTCCCCTTTACCAAGCCACTGTCTACGATGCTTAACATTTCGATAAAAAGATCCATTTTTTCTTGCCAGTCACAAGTCTATCCAAAAAAGGTGAAACAAGTTGGCGAGAATGGAGAGAAGAGCAGATGTTAACTTGGGATTTGAGGTGGTTTTCAGACAATTCACGAGGCACCCATTTTCCAAGTTTTGGAACTTTTCCAAGTTGATGAAGATGACGATGAACAGTTGTATGGTTTGAATTGAGAACCACTGCCAATTCCTCAACTGATAAAGCAGGATTTTCTTCAGGGGCTGCTTCAAGAAGCTTTTCATCAAACTCAACTGGACGTCCGGTTCGATCTTCATCTTCAAGGGTGAAATCTCCACCTCTGAATTTTGCACACCATCTTCTGCAAATTCTTTCATTCACACATTCCTCTCCATAAACTGAGTGAATGTTTCTAGCCGCTTAGGCTGCTGAGTTTCCTTTCTTGAACTCATAAAGCATTATGTGCCTCAAATGATTCTTGGGTACTTCCATGTTAGCAGGGTTTTAATCAAACAAAATTGAATTTTATTGTTCTCTGAAATAAAATTTGATCAGTTTAAATGCATCTAAACATAAAAATAATGTTCAGCTCCATTCGACATAATAAAATACTCTTTAAATTTCGTTCATTTTGACTAAGTACTATTTTCCAATTGTCTATTTTATTCAATTTGTATTCTCTACATATATATTCTGAGAACTTTAACACATTGTCAACATAGAAAACAAAAATGCACACTTAGTCAAAAATTGGAAAAATTATTAATATCCCAAAAGAGCCTTTTGCAGGAGTTTCGATTTTGAATTTCATGTAACTACACATTTTGGTTTTGTTTATCATCACTTACCTTGATAAAGTTGAATGGTGAAACGCACCGACAAAGGCTGAGTACAATTTCTGATTGTTATATATATATATATATATATATATATATATATAATTGTAATTATGATTCATTCTTCTACTCATATAAATTTAAATGTCATAAATGAGGTAAATAATCACACTGTATTAACTGTAAGACAAATCCATAATCAGATATTCTTTGAGGCCCAAGGATTTCTGGAAAAAAAAATTTGAAATTTATTATATTGAGTATGTTGAGTGTAAAATAAATTCCAATGCTGTAGAAGCATGTGATATTTCAGAGACAATCCCCAGCTGTAGAGCTGCAGGTATTTTTTTTTTTTTTTTTATTACATATAAAACCCTGCTCTTATTTAAATTTAAGATTATAGTATTATGTAGGTAGACTAGATACAAGTACTGGTACTCTATGGCATCTGCATGTACCTACCAGGTAACTCAACAGCACATATAATGTAACAGAGGTTTTTTTTTTTTTTTTTTTTTTTTTTTTTTTTTTTGTCAGCAAGGAGTTGTCCCATCAAATATGATAAAATAGCTAGCATACTGGTTTTTATAGGTGTACTTTTACTTGTTGAACGACAATTTCATATTGAGTTGACAAAGTAATATTTCCATTATATAGCTATTCAGTTCTGTAATTGTTATTAATGTTATGTATCTTGTATCAGTCTATTGTCACTTTTATTATAAAAGACTTTGAACTTGATGAAAGGAAACAATTATATCTTTGAGGGATTTTACACACTGACAGTAGACTACAGAGAATTAAAAACAAAACAAGTTATTATTTTAAAGTAGTAGAGATAGAAACTTTTGTAAACTGTGTTTGAATGTTGAAATTATCATCTGATCAAAATATTTTACCTTTTGTAAAATAGATGGAATATTGTGTGGTTTCTGTTTGGGTCTCATACACAACTACTTGACACTAGGTGATCATAGGCGATGTTTTATAATAAGTAATTTTGGGTATAAAGTTTTAAAAATATCTGTAAACATGAATTTTCTGGTTACTAAACGTTGAAATCTTGATTAATTAAATCTAAACTCAATAAAAAGGGCTTAAAATACAATTTCATACCTTAATTTCTGTTCTGAACTAAGGTTTCACTGATTATTCAGTATCATTGGTAACTGGCTATATATGCCATTTAGTGACTAATGGATCATTCCACCACCTCCACCCTAGTTAATTGGCTTTCATGCTTGGTCATCCTTTGCAGAGCCTGAGTTTTTTTTTTTTTTTTTTTTTTTTGCAGCCATGATGAACAGTTGCACTCTCAACAAGTCTCCTTGTCTCAAACACCTATTGGGATTCGAGCTTCCTCCAGACCTCAAATGGAACATATATATGATCCATCACTAAAGAGTCTGGAAAAATGTTTGGTTCCCAGAAAGTACCTGACTTTTCCTGTCATGCTCTCTTTTCAAGAACCAGATCAGACCAAAAATGGAGTATTGCTACCATATATGGGTTACAACTGTTCAATCCTCACTTTCCATCTTTGCACAACCTTGTGGGTGAAAATCTTTTTCACTACTCTATCTCTAATTTCATTTTAGATGTTTGCGCAAAGTACATTCTTCAGTTCCACCAGTTTAGCACAGCTAGGACCCACCAGGCCACACATACTAAGTTGACATCCTCATTCCCTTCATATTCCATTGGTAAGGAGCAAGTTCTACTCAGATTTTTACCATTTGATATTGTGGAACAGACTTCCAAGAGGATGCTTCTCTGATCACTACAATCTTAATTTTCAGATTTTAGGATAGATAAAATATATCAGAAGCAATGTCAGTCATCTTTGATTTGGGGTTGTCAGTTTGCTGAGTTTATGGAGAAAGCACTCAAGACTTCTTACTTGTGATATAGTGTCTTCAAACCTTGGAGAATCTTTCTGAGTCTAAGGTCCAACTCTGTTGCATAGAAATGAATGCTTTCTACATTTGTTAAAAATATTATCAACAAAAATAAGTTGTTTTTAGTAATAAGTATTTTCACTTTTATCATAATTGAATGGTAAAGGTATTATTGCGAACCATCTTAATATTTACCAGCAGACAATATGGAATTTCTATTATGTACTTTATGAAGAGATTGAAAAGCAATTCATATTTTAATCATACAGAAAAAAAAAATTATATATAGATTATTGTTCTAATTTTTGTTATCACAATGTTTGGGCAGGTCATTGCACTATCTGGCCTTCATCAGATACTTGTTGATCTGGGTAACTTTTCAGGGTATATTGTTCTCGATCTGTGGACTGTCTGGGGATATCTCATCAAAGATGAGGACAATAATCCACATGTATAAAATAATGTAAACTCCTCATCCCAGAAATTCAGACAGAAGGTGATTGGGTGATAACAACAAAAAAGATGAGGACATTAATCTGATGTTAAATAATGTAAGCTCCTCATCCCAGAAATTCAAAATGGAAAAATATTGTTTTCGATACTGGCTTAAATTTATACAAAATTTTATGTCTGGGAAAGAAAAAGAACAAAAAACCTCATCCTTAATTTTCAAAAACTTGAAACTGTTTTGTCCTGGGTATGACAATAAACTACATCTGCATCCTGGGTACGACGTTAAACTACGTCCGACAGCAAGGCCTCTAATCAGGAGGTTTTGAGGAGCGTGGAAGCACCTCTTAATTGCTGGTGTTCCCAGGTCCACCCTGACCTGGTGTGGTCACACCTGTTAGGGTCCCAACTATGGGCGAATAGTTAACCCCCAAACTAGGATCAAAACATTATGTAAGTGTAAAAATAGGTTTTAATACCAGAAATACCTTGTAAAAAAAAAATTTATTACCAGTTATACAATTTTGAAGGAAAAATATTACCAGAAATAAAAATTTTGTCGGCATTAAATAACCCATTGAGGTTGATGTCGTAAAACAAACCAAACCAGAAGTGTTGAAACAAAATGACTATTTTTATAGTGATTTTCTAACATATTTATGTTATAATTTTCAAACAATATATATATATATATGCGTGTGAATAAAGGCAAAAAGAAAACTTATCTTAGGTGATGCGTTTTGTCCTGACAAAAGGAAAAATGTTAGTTTTTCCAAATATTGAAAGAATTACTCCTGTCTTAAGCCAATATTGATGACTATAAAAATATGGAAAAAAAAAAAATGAAAAGAAAAGAATTAAATTTATAACTGCCTGTTATTTAAAAAATATATATATTAGGTTGGTGCAAAAATAATGATGTAATAATGTCGTTTTTTGACGTATTTTTTTAACGTCAAAAAACGACATTATTACGTCATTATTTTTGCACCAACCTAATAATACATAAATTTATCTCCTACTAATATAATTTAAATATTGCATAAAGAATTCAACATCATCATTTGCTCACTTTTGTTTATTAGGCATTAAAATATGTCATTTAGCATCCTCCATAATTTATCTAGACATTTCACTTAACCTGGTCAATATTTGAGTGTTTTTAAATTTAAAAATTTTGTAAAACTAAGAACATTTTTACTTTTGTTAGAAAATAAAATCCTTACATTTGCCTTGATAAAGTCCATCACAGGATGAAATGTCTCAGTTAAGATAAGTTTTCCTTTTGTCCTTATTCATATTGTCCTTTTACAGATATATCGTAGTTATATGTGAAATTTTTACACACACATATATATATATATATATATAACCTTATTTGTGCTCTTCACTGGATATTATTAAATTGTAAGGAGTGAGGCAGATAATACAGAGAAAAATAACTGTGAGAAAGTCTTTGATGAATTAAGTAATTAATTTCATTAGCTTGATTTTTCTGCTAAGTGTGGTCTGAGGAACACATCAACTTGTGATTGAACACTTTTGAAATAATGTAGCAATCATTTTCAACCAACTAAATTTAAGCAAAATCTTAATAGACCCTGTAATCCAAGATCTCCTCATCTATTATACATATCACCTATCTATCCAAATATTCATTTGCTCCAATGATCACATTTCGTGACACAAATTCTGTTGGTAGGATGTGAACAATTTGAACAGAATCATTTGCATTTTAACATTGAATGCATTTTGTATACACTGAGCCAATACATAAACCACCTTCCTTTATAACGTGTTGGTCTTATATAGGCTTGCAAAATAGCTCTTACCTTATCAGGCATGAACTCTATAGAGTGAACTCATTGGCCCAGAATGTCTCATAAATGTTTAGTGAGATTTAAATCCAGGTTGTTTAGACTGGGCAGAACAATTAAGTTTTTCTATTCAACTTGTACAATGTGGTAAAATGCCATTGTCATATAAAACTGTTGCCATGAAAGGGGTGGGGTGTACACCTGCTCTTCAGTGATGTTGAGGGAGGTGATAAGCAAGAAAATACTTTTCACATGAATGACAAGACCCAATGTTTCCCAGGAGAATGTTGCCTAACTCATCACTGTGCATCCTGGTACCATTGCTTCCCCAGGGTAATGATGGTTGTTCACTGCTTTGTTCAGGCAAAAGTGAGATGTCCAGTTATCAAACTCACATAACCATTGAAAACACTTTCAGTGATGGACATTGGTTAACATGGTACTCTGGCTTGCAATTATACAGTCTCCTATACAGGATCAATATTCTGTGTGTTGTGACACACTCTTCTTTCACACTGATTAATGCTATTTGCAGTTTGTGTTACAGTATCTTTTTTGGTGGGGGATATACTTGGTGAGAAAGCTTGATAAGTCTTGGCCACTCAGTTTATTGTTGGTGGTTGGTAATTTTTTTTTTTTTTTTTTTTCTTTGAATCACTGCTAAGGCACTTCTAAAGTTTATTAGATCAATGCAGGTGTGCCACAATGTTCTCTTCTTGGTCCCACCCTATTTCTGTTTTTTTAAAGCCTGGGCCACCTTGAATAAACTGGATTTAATCTGGAAATCTGATCTACCAGACAACTTCAAGTGGAGATTCTTTTGAGCCACTGTAGAGGTGGTGTTAATGTATGGTGCCACTGTCTGAATACTAACACCCTAGGGTCTAAGCTTGATAGAACCTACCCTCTGAAGCTGAGGGCTATAATTAACATCTCTTGGATACAACATCCAACTAAATCACAGTTTTATGGATCCAACCCTGATATTTCTACAATCATGTGAATACAGAATGCGCATTACAGGACACTGCTGGTAAGCAAAACAAGAACTTGTGAGTGATCTATTGCTCTGGACACCTAGCCATGGACCAAGGTAGGTTGGTTGCCCAGCAACCACCTACATGGACTAGCTATGTTATGACACCAAATACCACCCTAATGACCTTCCAATCTTGATGCAGGACTGTGATGGTTGGTATGATAGACTCATGAATGTCCGAGATAGCTCGAACAAATAAATAAAATTAACAACCTGCTAAAGAATGTTTTCAAATCATTAGTAAATATCTATACAGATGATACCACAGTTTATAGATGCACTTAAAAAAAATCAAGATGATTGGAGCCTTGCTGCTTATCTCTCCTCTAGCTGAGCTTGAACAGTTCAATAGGGAGGGGGCAAATTGTAACTTTCAATGCATTAAAAATGAAGCTAGTATCATTTCATCACCAATCGGACCCTGAGTTCAAAAGTGTTTACTTGTAAGCATCAATTACAACTTTGTGGAACTAACTCCTGTGCATATGTTCTCTGAACACAACAATTTTAACCGCTTCAAGTCAAGGGTCAATAGTTATCTATCCTTATCCTCATAACCTTCACTTTACTACTTTTTTGTTTTCATTCATATCGTGCACCTCAATCATCATAGCCATTTTAACAGTAACTCTCTACCTTGAGTGGCTCTTGGGCTTTGTATTGCTTGAACTTTATCAAAAATAGCATCGATATTGCAATTTTGCAAAGGCTATTATATTTGATTTACACATGCTATTCAAATTTTTTCAACATCTTGGCTAGCATCTAATGTTAATGCTGTAGATTACCTATTTCTTGTGCTGTTCTAGCTAAAAACATGAAAGGCTGTTTTTTCTGGTGAGGAACTTTAGCAGATATGGGGGCATTTTATCCCAGGTTCCTCACAATGTCGATAGAAAGAAGGGTCAGACAGTTGCATTATAATGAGGATCATTAAAAAGAACATATGCCTTCAGAGATAAGTGTGTCTAGGTTTTGGTGTTGAAAAATTTAGCTATTATA
This sequence comes from Acanthosepion lycidas, assembly GCA_963932145.1. Classification (NCBI taxonomy): domain Eukaryota; kingdom Metazoa; phylum Mollusca; class Cephalopoda; order Sepiida; family Sepiidae; genus Acanthosepion; species Acanthosepion lycidas. The sequence continues at coordinate 62,165,652 of OZ010601.1, read as the reverse complement.
AAAAATACCAATTGTATGTGACCTTGTGTCTGTTATTTCCACTTGACATTTGTTTGTATATTTCATGTTTAATCATTCAGTGAAATAAAAACTAGGCATGGGACATTGTTGACTTTTAAATCTTTTAAGATCTGCTGGAATTTTTAGAGAACTCTGCTTAACAGACATAAATTGACTTGACCTATTTTATGTACATACCATACACATATGCACCTGGAATTAGATATATATCTGCATTAAATGTATCTGTGTGTGTGTGTGTGTGTGTGTGTGTACAATAATATTGTATAATTATTACTACTTTTTAGTACTTACAAAAATTTCACGGTTTTCCTATTTTAATTTTCTGACGAATCATAATTCTTAAGTTAATGATTGAATAAGCTCTTTGTGAATTCTGTGACTATAAAATAATTGAAAATTTTGCTTATTGTATCTTGAAATACTTATGCTTAACAACTTTAACAAAATATTGCAGTAACAATCATAAATATGAATGCTGGTTGTTATTTTAAGAAGTAAGGGGATACAAATGAAAAGGTTTAAAATTGACTTGTTTTCCATTTCACTGAAGTAAATGTTAAACAACTGAGTGTTCCTCTCTTTCTCTCTCTCTTCCTCTCATTGAAACCAAAGTGTCTCTGATATGATTTTTCCATCTTTCCTTCAATCAAAACTAATAGTCCATTATTTATAAGGTTTTGACAGGGTGTAATTTGCATGCTAACAAGTAGAATTATTAAGTTTTGACAAATGTTTTTTTTCTTTCTTCTTTTTTTTTTTTTTTTTTAACTTGTTGCTGCTTTTTTGTTTTCACTTGTTAATATAAATAATGTAAAATTGTTAGCTTCCCACAAAATTTGAATATATGTATATTTTAAATTTTGAGTTTGTTTTTCTAGATGATTCTTTCTTTCAAATGTGTGTCCAAGAAATGTAATTCACACTATTTAAAATAAATAAATAAATAAATAATAAAAAAAATGGCATCTACTCAGACGTATTTACAAACCTAATGTTTGGAGTATTAAGAAATAGTGAATGATATGTAAACGTTAGGCTATCAGTCAGTTATGTGCCATGCGTGATACACGCTTAGGTGATCGTGTATCTTTCGATACATGACTGATGAGGCAATTTTTTTTTTTTTTTTTTTTTTTTTTTTTCAGCAGTAGGTTGCCATTTTTTTCTGTAGTAGACCAGTTGCCAGCTTTGGGCAAAGAAGAGGATTCATACCCTTTCTCAAGGGTATTAGCATGTAATGGATTTGAGTGGAATTCAAACTTGGCTCTCTGATTCCTCAATCCAAGCCACTATCCATTTAGCCTATAGAAGATTTTATAGCCAAGTTGGTTTCTCAAATTGTTATCATTCTGCCATGTTTCCTTGTTTTAGTTTTATTTTGTTCTGTTTACCTCATAATATTAAAGTATTACAATTGCATAATCAACAGGTAATAACTTATTCTTTATTACTCATGTTTTATTAGTTGAAATTTTTTTCTTAATCTCAGTTAAGTGCCATATGTGATACACACTTGGGTGGTGATGTCTCTTTTGATTCATGACTAAGGCATACTGGGTTCTCTAACCTTGGGCGGCAATCAATCTAAGAAAGAAAACTAAATTCCAATCCTTTAAGAAGGTAGTGGGAAAACACTTCATAATCTTTTCCAAGAATGTATGGTAATTCACAGAATAACAAGATTCAGTGACAGCCTCCATCCTAAAGGTATATGATATTTAAGAAAAACAATACATATATTTTGATTTGGATAGGCAAACGTGATCATATCCCCGGTCCTCTTTTTCTGTTGGTCCTTATATATGAAATGATTTCTTACATCCATTTGTTCTCATAAATTGTTTGAAGATATTTGTTTGAGTCAGCTAAGTTCCATATGTGATGCAGGCTTGGGTGATCATGTCTCTTGATACATGACTAACTAGGTAGAAGATTTTTCTGTAGTAGTTTGCCATTTCTTTCTGCAATAGACTGGTTGCCAACCAAAGCTATTATAAGACCCAGCCTGTCCTACTATTCAACCCATAACTGGGGGTGGGGAGAAGAGATGAATCCATACCTTTCCCAAGAGTATTTGCATGTAAGTGAATGCAACGACCTTGACTGAAATTCAAACTTGGCAAGCTGATATCCATTACACCACTTGCATATCCTTTCTTTAACTACAGTGTGTATAAATGTTTCTGTTAGATGTCTGCAAATAGATGCATTTATTTGTATAAATGTTCTTTCATCTGTTAAATTAATTCTGTGAAGATTTGAAAATGTACATCATTCTATTCTTCCACTCTTCTCTCTTTGACTTTAATATTTTTATATTTGATAGAATCAGACTGTCTATACTTACTAATCTATCTCCCCATTTTTTCTTCTCTCTAGTGTTTTTATCTCTTGTGTAGTTCTCAAATACCCTAGAAGAATCTGTAAATTCTCTTAACATCTAAATTTCTAGAAAAAATATTCTCTTTGCCATTTGTTGTGAATTTTATTTTAGTGATGTAAATTTCTAAAGAATATTATTCTTTAGAATTTTTGACTATTAAATTTGCTTTCTGACATTATCATACTAACCATAGTTTAGCTTTGGCACATAGCCACAAGTATGGGCCAATCTGTGAGGTTTGAACTCTCTAGTTAATAATGGTTTGCAAAATCATTTTGCTAACTATTACACCATGCTTAAGTGTCTTGCAAAAAAAAAAAAAAAACTGGCAAGAAATTGAAAGTTTTCGCAGCTATATTGCGTAAGATTATGTACTGTTGGTATTTGGTTAATTAGAATTGCTTTTCTGCTTTCATTGGAAATTTTGTTCCTCTATTTATCTCAAAATATTGAAGAATTGAGCCTACAATAAAATTGATGTACAAAACTGATTCTTCTTCACTGAAAGGATTTAAAAGTAACATATCAAAATATTATAGTTATTTAAATTATATAGCTTTTGAATTCCATTAAATTTTTGACTTAAATACTTAATTGGGCTGTGACAATCACTCTGTCCTAATCATGTGACTGAAGAATCTGTTTATATGTGCTTAATTATTTTTTATTTATATAACATTAAAAAGAATGAATGTGTGGGTTGGGACTAATTTATTTTATTTTTTATTTTTTTAAATTGCAGAATATATAAAGTTAATTTTCAAAACTTGACCCACTACTTCTGAAGCTGTTTGTATCTGGTCACTCCTTATAGATTTCTGTTTAAATTAAATTAAATTTTTGATATTATATTTCTTAGGTTATTTATAATTACTCACAAGTCCTCATTTTTAGTGTCATATATTTTATAAATATATATATATATATATATATAAGTTAATAGACTATATATATATATATATATATATATATTATAAGTTAATAGACTTAAAATATTTTAAGTCTATTAACTTATAATATTAATGCTCTGTAAATTTACATTGAGCACTATTTTGTAAAAATAAAAATATCTATAAGAACACCGGATTATATTTCTTACTGTTCTTTCTTTTTATTAATATATATATATATATATATATATATATATTTTATAAATGCTTTACTGTTTTTAATTAATATGCATTTTCAAGTTTTTTAAATAAAATATTCTCATTTTGTCATCTTCCTCAACATTTTCCCTCCACTTTCACTGACTCATCGTTTAGTCTCTCTCAGCCAGTTAACAATGGTGGTCACTAATTCTTGACATTTAGGTCTTGGGGACTTCCTGACCTGCTGTTATTGGAAGCTGTCTTTCTACTTGGCCTTTTCCACACTTTCCCCAGTTACTTCCCCTGTCAACATTGCTGTTTGTTACTCTCCTCTGATACATTTCACTTTTTCTCACACTCATTAGCACAGGACTCTTACTGCTGTTTGTCACCATGTCAGGCACTGCCAGGTTCATGAGAGGATGTCGGAACATTTCTTCTTAACATTACATGGTTTCATTTAATTACATTGAAATAAAGTATGTGAGGAAAATTACTTGTTTCAGTTCATATATCATTACCATGGATTTTTACAAATAATGGCTCATCTGATATTGTGGTAACAGTTTTGAAATTCATTTAGTTCTAAAAAAAATTCCAAGAGAACTTTAAATTACTGTTAGTGTCAAGTTATATATTTGAAACGGATGTTGCTGGTGTTCTGTTGATTTTAATAGGATGTTCAGTTTATTTTTCATATGTTCAATCACTACAGTGTCTTCTGAAAGAGAGGGAACTGTCAATGATAGCGCTAAGCATGAGCATCAGTCTCTAACTATCTAAGAAAATGTCCAGATCTGTGCATTGTGGTGAGGAAAGAATTGGAATTTGGAGTTTCTAGAGCATTGTTTCTTTAATTGTTGATACTGAAATATTATAAGAATAAACTTAAACTTCTTCATTAGAAAATAAAAAAAAGGATTCTTAGAAAATATATGGATGATGATAAATACTGATAATATGGCATAATAGATTTTTTTCTTTTTTTTCAATTAAAATTTATGACTTTGGTTAACTTTGTTAAAACTGGGAGTGTGAGTGTGTGTGTATGTATATATATATATATATATATATATATTAGAACAATAATATACTGATATTAAAACCTTTTAACAAAGAGAATTTTGACATAATTTATAATATTGGCTTTTAAATTGTGTTGACAGGTTCAATATTTTGAACATCAGATTTTTTTGCTTTTTACTCTTCTTTCTGAACTGAAACCTGATATTCATGCACACATTTACATTATTTAACTTAATTGTCCTCATCTTTATTATCCTCACAATGTTTTGGCCATTGTGCCCTCTGATTTTTATCAGCTGCTTGTTAATCCAGATAATGTTCTGTTCAAACTGAACCCTTTATTGAATTTATAAGGATAGATTGTTGTTCTGCTGACCATGTCTAGGGATATTTCCCTTTTAGTACTATTCACTTCACCCTGTTCCCAGTGAGTCCAAGTCTACATTATTCAGTAAGTAGGTTACCATTGTTGTGATCTTTTCATTTTTTATTTTTTTTTTTTTTTTTAAAGACCTTTCTAAATTATGATTAAATTGACTGTCAGATTTTAACCCTCCACCCCACCTTGGAATTGGAGTCATTAAGTAATTTTTTTTTCTCGTGGAAATTTGTAACTTTTAATCAATTTAAATATTCATTTTCTAGCTAATTAAAAAACAAAAAAAATCAATCATAATAGTTGCATTTAAAATATGGATACCAATATAAAAAAAAACTATTGAGAGAAGTATTGTTTTCTCTAATCTAAAAACACTTGGAAGGAGTTGTCATCCCCCCCCCCTTTTTTTCCTGTCCTATGTATTAGGTTGGTGCAAAAATGATATCGTTTTTTGATGTATTTTTTAACGTCAAAAACGAGATTATTTTTGCACCAACCTAATAGAACAGAACATTAAAATGAAATGACATACCTTGATACTTGCAAATTGTCTGATAAAAAAAAAAAACAATTTCATGAAACTTTCATTCATGGGCCATGCCATACTTTATTAGGCTACCAAATTTGCTATCATTAAATCTTTTTTTTTCCTATATCAATTCTATTACATATATTCTTGACTTGCTTGTAATCTTCTGAATTTCTGTAGTTAAACATCTGAATAATGTGATAAAAAGCAATAAATAAGAAATGAAAAGAATGAGTCAATGTTTATAATGGTGAAAATACTTAATATAGAATTGCCAATAGAAAAGATTGTGGCAGCTTACAGAGGCAAATGTTGCCCAATTTGGATTTCTTTTTGTTGAGTCATTCAAGTGATGACTGAATTGAAATTTTGCATCAAGAATCCTCAGATCATTATTTCTGTTTCAAGATGTGTGATCATCAAAATCTGTCTTTAAAAAATAGTGTAAAAGTTTAAAAAAAAAATTATGAAGGTAGTGTTTAATTTAATGAGGGCTTTATGTGTTAGCAGTCTTTAAGAAGTGAATAAAAATTTGTTTGTAAAGAAATTTCTATTCTCAATCTAAACTAGAATTTTTTGTCTTACTTGTATGTAATAAATGCTTGCTCAAATTTATGTTCGTCCTAAGTGGCATCTGAATTATGGATAACCCAAAATGGCAAAATCTTATATTCCCCACAATGAAAAAAAGTATCTTCTCCACATTAAATACTATCATTTCTAACACGAGTTGTGTAATAATTATCAAATTGAACTTAAGTAGGATTAAAAAGAAAGAAAAAGGAATTAGCAGTTACTTCCCTTTAACTTTAAAGATTTTTATAACGAAAATTAAAGATTTGAATCCTGTAGGAAATTAGTTGAAAAATAACAATGCTTCTCTATCTATATCAGAGGTTTAAAAAAATCAATTAAAACTGAATAGTTATTATTATTATTAATAATAATAAATCAGTACACTTAAAAAAAGAAAAACAAAATTGGACTCCATTTAGTACAAATATCTAAAATCTAGGTACCTCCACTAATTTTTGATATCTTGGTTTCAAATAAATTTTTGTAAATGAAAAAGCTTTCTTGAAGCTTTCATTTTAGCTTTAATTGAACGCTAAACGATTATATTTACTATTTCCAGTAAGCAAAATACTCTGGTGTATTTCAAACAGGAATTAAATCGATTGGAATCGACCCCCCCCCCACCGAAATAGCTGATCATCACCATTTTTAAGTTGTCTCTCACCGCAATGTAATTCTCTATATTAAAAAAATCTTCCAAAAATAAAATATATCTTTCTGAAACTTTATTTGAGGAATATTAGCTGATTTAAAGTATCATTAATCTGATTTGAAAAAAAATATTATTTACTTTAAGTTTAAAATAGCAGAGAAATGGAATTTTTAAAGCAAGTGATGATTTTTAACACACAGCAGTCATTCTTACATAATTGACAAGTGCTGATAAGGTGTTGACATGTTTATTGTTGTTCTACAGAGACATTATTTGTTAAAACATAATTTTTTATACAATCTTTAAGTGCTCAGTAATCTTAAAAATGTTGGTAAATATTCTCCATATAGTTATTGCTCTTACTTTCTGATAATGTCATGTATGGTCAACCATACTTTCACAAAAACAAAAAATTATTTTAAAAATCCTGGTGCAAAATGATTTGCATTAAGCTTTACAATTTTAGTTTAGTAAATATAGTTTTCACTTTATAACAATATTACCTCACTGGATGAAAGTAATGCAGAATTTTAAAAGATTTATATATTATAAATTACTATAATTCAAATTTAAAAAACATAACATATTAAAGAAATATTTTTCCAAGATTTTCTAAAAAAAAATAAAATTTCAAAAATAATTTTATTCATTTGTGAATAAGCCCTGAAACACTAATTGTAAATATTAAATTAACCACTAATAGCAAAAAAGAAAAAAGAAAAGATTTTTAACCAGAATTTGAAACACACAAGAAAGGATTAAAAAAAATTAATAAGATAATGAAAAAATACTTTGGTCTTTCCTCTTTATAATAGCATAAACATTTTGATGATAAAACTTTATTAAGTTTGAGGCAGTTTTTCATCAAGCTATACTGTTTGTTCAACAAAAAAGTGATGGTATCTACTATCTTAATTTTTAAAAAACTCCTAATGAAGGGTTGGAGAAGCTTTGTATAAGTAGTTGGTATAATAAGCATTAATATATTAGGGAAATAATTTTTATTTTCTTGCAGCTTCTTTACAACAAATTGCCAGAAAATAATTTATTTTTAGCTATTATAATCTCTCTCATTAAAGAAAAATCAATTTTCTAAAAATATTATAGAGAACACATTTAAAATTTTAAAAATATATCTATCTTAAAATCTGTAGGTCTTTTTATGGAAATTTATCTTTACTTAAATATTTGAGATGTGATAGGTTACATTTTAATTTGTATGCTTATGGGTTATTTTTCGATACACAACTTTTCTGGGAAATATAGGCTAGAAATATCAAGGTTCTTGTTTCAAATATGCAGTTAAATTATTTCTGCTAAGATTTGCTGATGTTTTTATGTAAAATAGTTCATTGAAATGCTAAAGACTGATTTTTTTTTTTTAACAATAGGAATATATATATATATATATATATAATATATTCACTCCAAGTAATGCAATAAAGCCACTATGACACAAGGGGTTATTGGATATGGTGGAATTAGAAAACAGAAACATTACTAAAGAGTGAGAACAGTAGAAGAGTATACAGGATGACTGTAGATAGTGATTAACATTGTATTTCAATTTTTGAAGATTAAAATTGACTAGCAAGCATGGAGCTGGAAGAGTTTTATGGTTATATTTAGCCAACTCAATAGTAAATTGATGAAACCTCATTGCCAATCTAGTACAGTGCCCAAATTCATAAAGGTACCATAGCAAAGAGGTCATCTGAACAATTACCATGAAAGTATTTATAGAAAAGGCAAAGGGAAGCAACTTTACAGCACTGGGAAAGTGGCTGAAACCAAGATGCCAGATCTGAACCAATAATATTGCTGATTCTTCTTTGGATTTTATCAAGAATCTTTAAATATATGGTGCGCTGGACCATATGTGGTAGCAATATTCTAAGCATGGATGAATGGTAGACTTATAGATATATACAGTGGTGGGATTCAAAAATTTTAAGAAAGTTTTCTCAAAAACAGGTTTCAATAGAAATGGGTTCCCTCATTTTTCTATAGTCTATACTTTACTATATAGACATAATTTAGGAATAAAGCAAATTTTTTTTGTACTTCGTCAAAAATACCAAAAATAATCTGCATTACATAGCACGTTATCATTTTAAAAGGAAAAATAATTAAAAGAAATGCTTTAAAATCTTTTATTCATGATCTTTCATTTTAAAAATTTCCAAATGGCTGTTTGCTTGTCATCATAGTCTTCAGCTTTGTTTGTCATCAGCACTGTGATTTTTACTGAGCCATGTTTTAGTGAAAGGAGTGGCATTTCATAAATCTAAAGGGAGACCAATACGATCCATTGTCATCAAATTTGCTGCATTTTCCACTGCAAGGTGGCTTCTTGAAAAACCTCAAATGAATTGATAGCAATCATATTGATAATAGTTTTTGATTTTTTTTTTTTTTTTTTTTTTTTTTTTTTGTACACTTTGAGGAATTACAGGATTATGAAAGTTTTTCAGGGCATTTTCCATGTAGTCATGAAAATCATTAATGGGAGTGCTGTGTTGAAAACTTTTACTGAAGCCATTCAGCTTTTTTTTTCCACAGCTTTCCAGGGAATAACTAGCTCTAGCAAGTTCAGCAGTTCATGAAATATGTATTAACATTTATTCGATCACCTGAATTTACATACCCAACCAATTATGTGGCTATAATTTGTAGATAATCTACAATTAGCAGTTGGTTTGTTCAGGTTCCAGCTAGCAATCGGTTCACTGAGCTCATAAAATTCCAAGAACAGGTTTGTGTGAACATGCTAAATCACACCACAGGATGTATGATAGATTCTGGAAAGAAAGATTTTCTAGCATGACATTGAATGAACTTTCTTAGCAGCTGATGTAGCAGTGGTTTCAATATAGTCATTCCACTTTATGTTAGCCTGAGAAGTTGCAATGAGTCATTCTCCTGGTGGTTAGTATCAGCCATGCTGAGGAAGGCAGAAAGGGGTCTCTCAGAGCAGGTATTAAAATTAAGAAGCCATTCTTTGCCCCAGTTAACAACAGACTGAAGGTTGTTTTCTTACATCAGTCACCAATTTGACCATATCAAACTGATCAGACTTGCTATTGGGAGGAGTGAATGGTTGTCATCAGCATAGATATCAAGTTAAGAGCTAATGCTATCAAGAAGGTTGTTAATGAAAGCTAAAAGCAAAGTAGGACCAAGGATAAAGCTCTGGGGAACACCTGCATTAGTACAAATGGATCTAGAAGAGTGGCTGTCCAGTATAACTTACATTTCACGATTTGATAATAAAGAATTGCTTCAAAAATCTGTCCAGAGACACCGTAACATTTCAACTTGTGAACAAGACCTGTATGTTAAACCCTGTTGAATGCTTTCAAGATGTCCAAAGCAACAGCCCGAGCTTCGTGGAACATGCTGGTATGAAGGAATAAACACATCTATGTCGGCTTTGACTGAAGAAGAAACCTCAATAGCGCAATTCTCAATATGATGGTTAAAAATATCAATCCAAGGTTTATGTCCTGAAGAATGAGTGAATCCTAACCAGCATGCTGGTAACAGAAAGAGGTCTTATGAATAAGAGGTTCCTCACTAATAGATGATTGAAATGAAATATCAATAGATACTACAGAATGATCTGAGTTTCCAAGACGACAGTGTTGCAAAGCTTGTCAAGAGCTAGGAGAAGAGGTAAGGAATAAATCAAGTAAAGAAGCATGTTGCTCAGATTTATTAGGAAAACAATTAGAGGAATCCATGGTTTGAGTAAGGGACTGAGCAATGGAAAAATTGAAAGTCTGAATACTGGCAACATCAGTAACATTAGAATATTTAAGCCATGTGACATGATGCTCAGTAAAATCACCCAACACAAATATGTTTGTAGATGGATGAAGAGAGCCATTTCTATACGATCAGAAATTTTGTCTAATATACTGCAGTTCTGAGAAGAGGGGGAAGAAATAAAAGTAAAAGATCACTAACAGAGTATAATAATGAAAGTCAAAAGAACATGAAAGAGTTGTCAGGGTACTTGCCACTGGAACATTATCTTGGATGTAAATACCAAGGCCATGCATGTGAATGTTGGACTCTTTTTGGTAAAGAGGATGATAGTCTGGAACAGAATTTATTGGTAGCAATGGAAGAATTTAAATTGGTTTCACTAAGTGCAAAAATATCTAGTGACCATTCCAAGAAAAAAGATAGCAAGAAGTTGGAATTGATACCACAAATATTGGAGAAAGGAAGGTTGATGAGGGTAGGTAGTGTTTGTTTGTTTTTTTTTTTTGTTTTTTTTACTGGTTTTCTTGTATTACTTTTCATTGTATTTGTCATAAGGAGATTGGAAAAAGGCCAACATGTAGATTATCACTGTCATCAGTGGCAATCCAAACTAGCCAGAACATGGCTGAGAGTAAACCATAATGTGGCCTTGGTTGCCCACTGGAAATACATGCAGGGACACCTACCCATGTGTGACATGGCCCTGATATTATGTGACTGTTGATCAGAACAACCTTAAGTGCTACCAAAGAGTTTGAGCTCCTTATTACCAGTCGGATACAGCAGTCAACAAACTGCCAATACAGTACCCTCATAATTAATGGAAAGTCACAGCCACTGATTAGTCTCATCATGAAAAAGTCAAGAGGGTTTAAATCATTATGGCCATTGAAGAGAGAACTTTTAAAACGCATCCTAAACAGGGAACAAGTGATGATCTGCTACTCCTGTTCAATAAACATGCAAGGAGTGCAAGCTGGATGATAGGTGATCCTATCTATTTCTATTAACCTGATCACAGCACAGGAGGCTAGATGATTTTATTGAGATGCCAAATCTAGGAAGGTTGCTAAAGTGATTGAGAAGTTTTGAGTTTTTGTTTTACTTGGTTAAATATTTTATCTTGATAATGTTTATTTGCTACCTCAACAAAGGATGTTTTTTTTTCTTTTTCTTTCATGGAGGGTCATTTTAAAAAAAATAACCCAGTTCCCTCTGGCGTTGTTGGAAGCATTGTGGTGTACCACTAACTATGCTTCCTTAATTACCTTCTAGTGAAGGTTAAGTTTGTAAGTGATTTTATATGTTGATTATTTAGAAATACACACACACACACACACATTACTTATTCCAAGTTGTAGCTTATTTCCTGAGGAAAATATCATTTCCTGTGTTGAGATCTTATGATATTCACTTGAGTAATAGAATATTAACTTCATCTGGCAAAATAAAGAACAGAAGTAGGAGAAACAAAGTAAGAGATTATGATTAATCAATTGTTCCAGTGGCAAGGTTTTGCCTGCTTTGAAAATCAGCATTTGAAATAATCTTTGTTATATCGTGTATGAGAAATCTTGACTAAAGCTATCAGTAAAAAAAAAATGCAATATTATAAAGACATTCAGTAGGTTACTTAAACAGGGAGAATAATCTCCAGGTTTAAAACTTGTAAGATAGGAAAGCAAGAAGAAAGGACTAGCCATCAATGGTAAGAAGACTGAATGTATGATTGTCAACAAGAACAGGCCAAGATGTGAACTATGAATTAAAAATGCCAAAATTAAGTAAGTACAGAAAATAAAATATGTGGGAAATTTTTTAACAGAGGATAGAAAATGTGACACTGGAATCATGAGGTGCATTGGAATGGAGAAAGATGCCTTCCAAAAACTAAATTGTTTATGAAACAGGAAATTTTTGTTAGAAACAAAGAAAAGATTGCTGAACTTCTATCAGTCATCCAATGTGGCAATGAATGCTGGACAATCTCCTTACAGATGAAGAAAAGACTCTAGGGAACAGAAATATGGTTCTACAGAAGGATGCTGAGAATACTTTGAACTGACATGTGAGTAATAAGGAATTTTTAAGGAAAATGGAAAAGGACATTCATACTTAGAAAGAGACAATTGAAATTTCTAGAGCACATAATAAGGAAAGGGCTTGGAGAATTTGACACTCACAGGAAAGCAAAAGGGACAAAGGAAAGCAGTTAGTAACCCTACCTAATGAGCTTGTGTAAATGGATGGCAGAACAGGGATTGGGAGGGATAGTGCAAAAACAAACCTTAGTAAGAGCTACAACGGATGGGAAGTTTCATGATCGCCCACACCCTGAAGGAATGCTGCACATAGAACAACAATTTTTTGAACATTATTTTAATAGTTTACTTGCTGAGCCTCTCTTTTCTAGTTTTGTATATTAGGCTAAAGGTAAGAGGATGCTTATAATATAAGCATCCTTTACCTTTAGCCCAATACAAAAAAAAAAAACATCTGTTGTATTTCTGTGCTTCAAATCATTGTTATTGGTCTACTAAGCAAGCAAATAGAGGCAGTATGTTTCTACTCAAATTAGCCATTCACGAGATATTTTTTGTATTTCTTTATTTGTAGATATTTAAACAAAGGTATTGTCAATGTACTGTTTTAACTTCTCAATACTATTTCTGCAATATGATTTCAAACATCCTCTCATGTGGACTTCCAGTCATATCATGTTGATGTGTCAATTCTTGTACAATTGTCAATGTTAAGCAATGTTGACCCTAAATGAGTAAATGCTTGGAAATAGCAGGTGCTGTAAGCTTGGATGTGCAGGTGGTGCAATGGATAACGGCTCAGAATTGGAAATCAGAACAGTTCCAATTCAAGTCAGGTTCATTGTATTCACTCACATGCAAATACCCTTGGGAAAGGTATGAATCTACCTCTTCTCCCTTTCCCCACTATGGGTTAATTAGTAGGGCATGTATCAGTAAATCATCATCTCTCCCAAGATTCTTAAAATTTGAAAATATTTTCTGACTTTAAATAACCTGCAAAAAGGTTGATAAATCATTAAAAAAAAAAAGCAATCTATCATCTCATGGCTTCTGATCTTTATTAAGATGTTAACATATACATATTTTGTCTTGGTCAACCAAGATTGGTTACAGTAAATGTCCTATTCAGAGTCACATATTTGCTTGTCAGTTATCAGCTATAATCAGTTGGGCATGCTGTCTAGATACTGATGCATTGTGCACATCATGAGTTGGGGAATATCAGAGATAACTGTTGAGAGTTTTTGTTTGTTTTGTTTCGATAACACCTTCAATAGGAAACTGTCCTAAATGGAATGGGTTACCCGAGTGGAAGGTATTTTTAAACTGAGTTCCATAAACAGTCTTATGTGCTACTTTTATTAAAATCTGTTACCATATCATATGGCCATGATGCATGTTCCTGGTATACCCTTATCAGCTCGGGTGTCATGATGATTCTATTGAACTTTGTATATTTGTATCCTTGTGTCATTTTTTTCATGTGCTGTTCTCTCAGATTTTTTTTTTTTTTTTTGTTATTTTCTCCCGCAAAATTTAATTTTTATAGTTTGGAGGGTAAAAACTGAAATGTGAAAAGACTAAGAGGAAAAGAAAGCCATTATATACATGTAAAGTATTGTCCTCATCTTTGTTGTTATTATATGTTGTGATGATAACAATAAAGCTGAAGATAATAGTTTGCATGTAAATATGAAAAATCATAACTTCTCATCCCCAAAATTCAGACAGAAAAAGCAAACCATATCCCATGATTAAAACACCTTGTCTAACAAAATTCAGATATGATTCATGTAAAAGTCCTAAAAAATCAGCAATATGATCACAGAGCAAACTTCTCCAATTTACTTCATTAGAAAGTGACCATACATCTCATGCACTTTTCTTTGTTTATATTCAAGATTAATTAAAAAAAATGTCTATATTTCTACAGCAGTCAGTCTGTGTCAAATCAACAAGAGTCTGACCATCAAAAAGATGATTTATATTATTGATATTTAAACTTTGTGACTATTTTCCAAAATTCACCTTTTTGGAAAAGGTCAAAGAGTCATATCTCGTGAACCCTTTGACCTAGAGATTTAAAATGGGTACCATTCAATTTGTATCATGAAGCTCCATGAGTGCACCAAATTTGAAAAAAAAAAATCTGTGTCTGTGATGGTCAGATCTTTGTTGATTTGAAATGGCTGTGATGTCATCAATATGACAATAAAAATAAGAACAGTAGTCTGAACAATGCAAATAGTCTTTTAAAAATATCTTTTTAAATATATTTTTTCTCTCTCATTTCTTTAACCTGTTTATTTAATTAATAGTAATTCCATTGGAAATTTGCTCCAGGAATTTCCCTTACCTAATGAAAAAGTCAGAATATCTTAAACATTGTTCATAAATATAAGAGAAGATTGTTTTCCTTGTACCAAAGTGTAAGCTAAGCTTATCAAATAGCATTAAATTGACATCCTGTTGCTATAATTTCTGTCTTTACAAAAAAAAGTCATTGTCTACCCACCATACTGTTTTTTTTTTCTTCTATGAGTGTGTGTGGTGGGGTGCAGCTACAGTTATCTGCTGGATTCCTTTTTCTTTCTTTCTCCCTCTCTACTTTCTTGTTCAGAGACATATGTCTAAAGTGGAAAGCAAAGAGCGGAGTTCACTGGTTATTTAATCAACACTTATCTTCCTCTATCCCCCTTACTATATCTTTCACAGTCTCAACAGGTGGTACATGGTATTGGAGAGTCAATAAAAGACTCTTGATCTACCTGGTAGTTGATTATTATTGAATATGTACAGTTAAACTAAAACTGTTTTGTGATTATTTGTGTCATCAGCTGTAATTAAACATACAAATTGTGACACAATTATTCTGGCTTTTGTTATCTACATAAGTATTCCCTGTTCTGACTTCATTTGGTTGCCTACCTTACTTCATTTGGTCGCCTACCTTCATCTGTCGTCTCAACGATTTTGGTTTCTTCATTTTTTTTTTTTTTTTTTTTAAATTTGTTTATTTGCTAATGACAAATTGGCATCACAAACAATTATTGACAATTACAAAATATCACACCTTCATGAAGAATGGTAAGTCAAATCATTAAAATAATTTTTGTGTGTGTATGTATAAAATTGTAAATAGTAAATCTTTTTGGTTTCTAATTTGATTGTAGTTTTTAAAATTTTATTTCAGTTTCTGATTTATTAATTTTTTAATTCTTAATTTCTTTTAGATTTCAGTTTTTATTTTTCCTGTTATTTTTATTTTTTCATTGTTAGCCAACTGTTTGCAATATTTGTAAATTTTTAATTCTGATAGTTTTAAGTGGTTTTACAAGATGGTATTAAAAAGTTACTGGCTCAACGCACTTTCGAAAAATTTGGCCAAGCTATTTTTTTCTTTTTTAAATTACTTCTTGATTTATAACTTTTCAGTGTTTCCTTGTAAGTTTCAACAATTGAATACAATATTCATCACTTGCGACAAAAACTGGTTTTATAATAACAGAAATAAACAAAGCATTGAGTTGTATTTTCATTTGAAATGTTTCTTAAAAATAGATATTTTTAAATATATTATGTTTGCTTTATTGGTCTTTATCTTTTTCTTTCTTCCATCCAGAGTCGTTCTGAAACAGTGGACCTGTCTACAGACTCTTCACTTGTGGTTGATATCTCTGATGCCCTTAGTGAGAGAGATAAAGTGAAGTTTACTGTTCATACAAAGGTCAGTGCCTGGAATTCCCAGTCTTTAAATTTTATTGCCACATTTTCCTTCTGCCCACACATTTCCAAATTAATGCATCTTTTATAAATACTTGCATGCTTAGTGTCCCCATTTGTATGCATGTGCAAGCATAATGTAATAATTTGTACAGATACTGTTTTTTGTTGTTTTTTTTTTCCTCTTTAATATTCATATTTATATATTACGAAATCACAAGTAATATAAGTTAACAATACCTATTGGAGATTAACTAAGAGTTTCGTAATTTCTGCCTTGTCAGAACTTGGATAAGAACGAGTGAGAAATCATGAAACTCCAAGTTGACCTTCAATAAGTATTGTGAATTTATATTACTTCTGATTCAATAATTATTGTTCTAGATCGTTATCAAGCATAAATTCTCTTTGCCTCAATAGACATTAAATTTCGTAATTTTCTTTGTGGAACTGACTCCCAAGAGGGTGCTTACCTGATCACTCCAATCTTAACCTGTTCAAGTTTAGGGTTAACTGTTATCTTCCTCAAATATCCGCATAAACTGTGCTTCTTACATTGTAACTCTCTATCTCTAGTGGCTCCCAGGTCTTGTATAGAGTGAACATCATTGTTAAAAAAAAAAAAAAATCAGTAAGTGACTATACTCTTATTTTTTCTTTAGTCTTTAGCACTCTGCATTATTTATACTAATTCTCTTTACACAACATTCTTTTTCAAGGCCTCTCATTCGCAGTCTCCTTATTGTTAATTTCACTCAAAGGTGTTTTTTTTTTTTTTTTTTTTTTTTTTTTTTTTTTTGCCATAGCAGGATATGACAACACATCTATGAAATTCAGATTCAGAGATCAGTCACCTTAAGTGGCAGAATAAACTTTTTGCACAGCAAATGAAGTCACATATAGTGTGATAAAGATTAATATACCTAAGTATATAGACCTATTTTACATTAACATATAATGCATGTATATTACACTGGCATATAACGTAGGTATATAACACTGACAGATACTAAACTTTTCTTTTTTTATTTGAGGTATTGCATAGATCCACATATTTTATATACTGTTGTAAATAAGATACAAAGTGTATACAAATTATTCTGGTATTTTAAATTACTATAAAACTTTTTACATTATCTGAGAAAAATACAGAAAAATGGAAATAAGTAAACACACATATTGAATAGAAAAGGCCTTCAGTTTATGCCCAACAAAAGTGGAAAGTGTATGTTTGTATGGAATTGATTTTTATTTATTTGTTCATCATTATAGACACGTTTCATACTACTACCACCACCACCTCTGTCCCATGATAGTTGTTACATTTAATGTATAAAATTTGTATGCAAATAAAAGAACTATTATGGGGTGTGAAATCTGATATATTTTAATATGGGTTTGAAATTTTTTTTTTTTTTTTTTTCTATTTTAAATTTTTCTAGTTTTTATAAGTTCTTGTAGGTGTTACATTTCCCCTTCCCATCTTAACTTTAAAAGAATTAGCACTTAACATATTGTGGTTTACAGGCTAGCCTTTTTAGGTGAGATTGTCTACTGAGTTAGTTTTACCCAATTGGTTACTAATGACATACTTTCTTTTGACTGCTGTTACAACTATTCACTAATGATACTATATTTCATTGTCATGCATGGTCTGTGTAATTTTAGCTAATTATAATATTAATTGAATATAACTGGATGACCAGAACTCAAGTTGAGGGTTGCATTGATCTAATCTTTGACTTGGCAATGATTGATGCTACTTGTAATGACATTGGAGAGAGAAACTGCTGACACAAGATTTTATTGCATTTTTTTTTTTTTATACCTTTTCTGTATGTTTCAAATTTTATCTTTGTTTCACTGTAAAACTTGTCATATACATTGTTTTTTAATTTATTGCCCTACATATATTAAGATGATCACAGCATGTTTGCTCAAAAATCTTTTAAAAATAGATTAATTTTGTATAAAGTAAAGATGTGTAATTAGGAATTTTATTAAACGTTTACTTTGACAAGTTTTGTCATTCTTTACAAAAGCACTTTATTTGTTTTATTTTTACTTTATTTTTTTTTTTTTCTTTATTTTATTTTTTGTTTTCTCGCGCACAAAAGCAAATAGATTTTTGTTTGTTCCTTTTAAAAAATAAAGGAAATATTTTGAGCATATTCGTAAAGAAATAAAATGTAACTTTTAGGAAAATCCGTTTAGATTTTCTTCTTTATTTAAATCTCGACATGAAACCACAGAACAGAAACTTTATTTCTTAGTCTCACCATAGAAAAGCCAAGCAAATCTTTTCCTGAATCAATGAAAGCATTTCGAAATAAAAAATCAGCATGTATTTTGCATGCATAGTTGAAAATAAAATGTTGTTCCATTCATGCAAACAACAATGATGATGTAATAGAAATTTCTTATTTTTTTAATATATAGAGAAATTTAAAATTTTTTGTTAGTATATTTTTATTTTATTAGTTTATTTTTAACACACTTAACATTTTGTGACATTTTATGTGAAAAATTTTTACATTATATAACTTAAGTAAAAATTAGATTAGAAAATAAAGAGTGAATTTTGCTATTTAAGGTTTGAACCAATAGGACTTGGCCATTTATTTTATGTAGCTCATTTCCAAAATGTTTTTTTAAAAAGACATTATTTTATTTTAATAAACTGCTTCAGGAGAAAATCATATTTACCAGCATTTTCAGTCACAAAGCAGATTACTGTAGGAAATAATATACATACAGAGTGTAATGGGTAAATTGTTGCCATTTTTAGATTTTTAATTTTGCTCATGTGCATTATTTGTTTTTGATTTTGTTGACTGCACAATATAGTAGAGTCTGTGAGAAAAGGTCACAATGATGCAATTCACTCTACCAGAAATTTGGAAACAGCATGCTCTACTGCTTGGTATTTGCACCAGAAGCTTTAATATGAACATTTCAGAGTGTTTGGGTATCAATGTGAAGACAGTGCAGAGGATTTAGAAGAGTTGGATGGTATATCCAGTCAACATCATGGTATTTGGAGTGATCCCTAGTGATGGTCAAGTTAGGCCTCCATCTTTCATCAGGGCCTCAGGCTCAACACAGAGACCTACATCAAGTGTCTTGAGGTAGTGCTTACCCGGGTTAAGAGGTTGGCTACTAGAAGACTCTGTCTGGTAACAGAACTCCACCATGCACACAAGCAAGAGAGCTCAGTCATGGCTGTCAGACAATTTCAGCAACCACATTGCCCCCTTACACCTGGCCACCTAACTCCTTAGATTGCAGCCCCCCTTGATTATTATGTGTGACGCACAGATGGACGAAATACCAACAAAACTCCTTGTAACACCAAAGATTAACTGAAGGCAAGGATTATGGCCGCATTCACCAACTTAATCAAGGAGACCATCCAGAAGAGTTGCAGGAGATTCTAAAGTTGTCTGGACACCATAGTTGAAGCCAATGCTAATTTTTATTGAATAAACTCATAATATTTCAAGATATTTTTGTGTCATTTTGGTAAATATATGTTAAAATGAGATGTTGATATTATTTTCATTTTTGCATAATTTAGATGACAATTTACCCATCGCACTCTGTATTTTATTTAAACTATATTTAAGTACTAAGAATTCATTCAAACATGTTTTATTGAATTTGACTAACAATTTTTCTCTGTTGGTTTTTTTTTTTTAATTACATTTTTGTTGTGAACATAATTAATCTTATGTCAAGATGAAATTGATAAAGAAACTGTCTAAAGTTCATAATGTTTTGAGAACTTTCAACCATCACGAGTCATGAGCTTTAATATTATCAGTTACGATAAGGAAGTTTTAATTTCATTTTCAACTTGCCTGTTTTGTAAGGCTTTTACAATTTTTTTTTTTTTTAATTTTACAGTTTTTTGTTGAGGTAAAGTATTAATCTTTACAAAAAATTAAATTTTGAAATAGCATAAAATGAATGATATTTAAATAATCCACTCTCTTTCAAGTGAAGGAGTTATTTGGACTAATAATGATGAGATACTGGGAACAATGCAGTTTTATCTTGTGAAATATGTACCAGAATGTATTTGTTTATATTACGAAATAAAGAATTCTCGAAACAGTATATATCCTTGATTATGTGAAGAGTGCAAATTGTGTGTGTATGTATGTATAATGGGGGAGAGAGGATTAATACGAATGAAATTTGTCACTTAGCTGATTCTCATAATGAGAAAACAATATATAAATTTTTCTATATCAAGAACAATTTTAGGGAAGTCTAGGACAAAATGGGTTAAGTTTTCATGTAACATGTTTCATCCTTTAGGATTTCATTGAACTAGTGATGGTTATGTTGTTTGGACTACGAAGAAGAGAGAATTTTAAATTTAAAAAAAAATTTTTTTTTATTGTTTTTGTGATATAGTCTAGCTTATTGATAATAGATTTGCCAAGAAAGGTGAAATGTTGCAAGAACCTGAACATAAATTTATTGTGGATGATCAGCACTTTCTATGTTCTAGAAAATTGCTTTCTCTTTTAATTAGTGGAATTTATTTTTTAAAATCAAAACTATGGTCTGTGTGTTTGTTTATTTTTATATATATATATATATATAATCTATTTTAATTTAAAATTTTATATATATATATATAGGATTGGTGTATACGGAATAACTTCCAATAACCAACAAATACTATTCTTAAAAAAGTGCTCAATACAGGGTAGAACAAATATAATGATTTATTCAAAAATTATAGCATAAATATGTTATAAAATCACTACAAAAATAGCCATTTTGTTTCAACACACATAGCAACATAAAAAAGTAAACAAACCAAATATATATACACACACACACTTTTTTATGTTGTTGTGTGGGTTGATATATTCATGCTTGCTTCTGTATGTGCATATTCATGTGTATATATGGATATATATGTATGTGTATATGTTTGTCTATAGGTAGGCTTTTCTGTGTTTCTGTCTGTAGTGAAGAATGTGTATACACTGTTATGCCCGGGGTTTTGTTGGGACTATGATAGCCAGGATGTAGTGAGAAAATAAAAAAAAATAAGTGAGAGATCCCAAGGTTCGATATAAAAATAAAGAACGTTGGGAGGAGAATTCTCCAATTCCAGATGTCAGTAAATGCAGAAAGAAAATGAACCATACGCAGACGCAGAACAACAGAAGACGACATGAGAATATATAATACAAAGATTTTATTTGTAGAATATACAAAGTGTGAAAGTAAGAAAAAGAAAACTAAATAATACAAGGGATGGTGAGATAAGTTACCAATTGAACAGATACTAATGCAGCAAAATACATATGAATACAGAGATAGTAGATAAGATATAAAAAAACATGCAGAAACTTACATAAGGTTGGAATCGACGTCGATTGACTATTATCGGGGTACAGTTTGATCAAAAGGATATTCATACACTTCTCTGAAAGTAAAGGATGGGATTGTCAATGTTCTAATATGAGTTTTTGACTGGCGATGTCCAATCCGTGTTGATGGCGAGGAGAACACACAGAAAAATCACAGGAGTGTAGCCGACTTGGGTTGAGGATGTTGTTCTAGATTCTCTCGTCGGTCATTTGGTTTTTGGTGGCATCTAATTCTTCTGGCATCAAACAACGAAGTCTGGTTTTGGTGACGTCTGATTCCTCCAAAAGCCAGCAGCTAAGTGAGATCGTTGTCACCTCAACATGTGCAAAACGAAACTGCTACGAGTTGAGTCACGTGTTGGCCCCCAAAAAAGTATGTGTCATTCACGGACCCTGTTAATGTCATTTGCACCTATCTGTCAAACAGTGTTTGTTTGGCCTACGCATCAGAGACCAGATAGGAAATGGGGGGAGGAAGGGAAGGTTCTTTTCCGAGAACTGGCCCTGACTCATCTGGGCATAAAAAAAAATATATCCCACAATCTGCATATTCAAGAAATAAAGAAGTTATTAAGATTCATATGTTTTGTCGCAAATACACAATGTACTTAAAACATGCTTATAAAATCTGACGTGAGGGTACAACTATTGGGCTAATGTAACAACACATATATTGTATGTAGTTTTTATTTATTTTCATTCACCTACTGTTATATTTTTGTACTTGTGTATGTGCACTAGTGTGTATATAGGTATATATGAAATATATTTTTATATATATATATATTTGTGTGTTTGGAGTTTTCCTTTTTTATATATTAGACTGTGTTATTTTTATGCATATATATATATATATATCTATTTTTCTGTCCATGTCTATCTGTTTTAATGTCCTTTCTTTCCCTAATGTTTATGGGGACTTAAAACTCTTAACCCTTTGCTCAATTGTGTGTTTAATCACATTTTCTGGGTAACCATTGTCTCAGAAAATCACATGAATGTTTTCCATTTCACAATCAAGCTTACAAGGAGAACATCAACACATGATGGGCCAAAGTAGAAATTAAATTTAACTTTTGGGATTTGGGAACTAAATAATTCCAATTGGTGTGTAGTCCAGTAAATGTAGGTTTATGGTAAATACTAGTGATGAAAGATTCATCCTTCTGCTCAACAAGTACATCCAAGGAGGACAAATACGAATCATATTCTTCATCCGTAGTAAACTGAATAGACTGGTGAAAGAAATTAAGTTGAAGGTGAAAAGTCTCTTCAATGGAATTGAAGACAGAAAAAGTATCATCAACATAGCGATAATAAATGTAGGGCTTGTGGCATTTTTCAAAGAGAATTTTATCATAAAAACCCACAAAAATATTAGCTAAAATGGGACCCAAAGGACTTCCTAGTGAAACCCCATCAATCTGGGCATACATAATGTCATTAAAACTGAATTCCATCCCCTCAGTAGCTAAATACATGACTTCCAAGATTAAACCCTCAGCAATACTGTGGGAACCCGGGTGACCCCTATCAAGGGCATCCATACATATCTGCAAAGTATCCTGAAGACATATGTTTGTAAACAAACTAATTATGTAAAAGGACATCATAACTTTGACAGTGGAACAAAGTTCAAGTTCTCTAATTAAATTAGAGAACTGGAACAAATCTGAAACATAAACAGAAGAATACAGATCAAAAATTGACTGTAATAAAACAGCAAGCCATTTAAGAATTTTATGTTGAACAGAATCCACCATTGACAGGATGGGTCTGTGAAGAATGCCTTCCTTATTGACTTTGAGTAAACCATACATTTGAGGATGCTGAGGACCAGTGGATCTAATACAATTATACACCAAGACGTCCACTTTTATATATAGGAGGCAGACGCTTTTGCATTTTAATCTTGATTCTACTGGTATTGTCACATACCAAATTTACAAAATTTCATAGGATCATATATGATGTATTGAGGAAAATGTATGACAAGGTGAAAAGTTTTTTTTTTTTTTTTATTTTTTTTTGTGGCGTGTTTCATCCTTTGAAAAAAATTTTCCCCAATATTGTTCTTGAGGTATATATATATATATATATATATATACATACACACACACACACACACATGATGGCTATCATCTCATTATTGAATATGACCATCACGAAATAGCATTGTAAGACCTAATTGAGCTTTGAACAGATGTAGCTCTTAAACAGACAAACTTTTAAAAACCATGCTGCAAATTTAGCAGCCATCAGAAACATGCATTCTGTTGTCATTGGGTCTCTTCTCACTATGTCTTTTCGGCTGAAAAGACATAGTGAGAAGAAGAGACCAGCTAACACCAAACTCTTCTTCAAACACACAGATTGTAAAATTACAATTAAAACTATCATGTAGCAGTCAGTTCAGTGTTATTTATATATATATATATATATATATATATATATGCACACACATGTCTTATCGCAACACTTCCATCTGTTTTCTTAACCAGGGACAGTGATGATAACATGGAGATAAATATTTCTAATTCAATTATGTATCAAATATAATTTTTTCTTTTTAGTAAGAAAAGTTTCCTCTTTACACATGATAGTAAAGCTGTTTGTTTGCTGTTGGTTTATCAAGCTCTACTTGGTGAAAATTTTAAAAGCATATATGGATTCCTTTTTGTGACTAGAAAATTTGATAGTCAAAGTCTTTGTGCATGAAGAATTTTGATGAAACCTTGACAGTCTTAAGTAGCATACTTCCCTTGAGAGCTGACAAAGTTCACCTGACCACTGTTTTTGAAAAGAACCTCCAATCAGTGGTTAACTGGGGCAGGAAATGACTTGTAGATTTTAATTTACTCCAAAACTAAACTGCTCTCATTTAACCCCCATAGAGAAACTTCCCCGCCCACCACCAGCATGGCTGATGCTTGACTCCAGGAGAGTTTCACTGTGCGTTCTTGGTCTGATAGTTTCAACTAGCTTGAAGTGGAACAACTACATTAAATCAATAGCTGCATTTACTGCAAGAAATGTTGGTTCATTATGTTATGCTAGAAGGTTTTTCTCATCAGAGTCAATCTTGTACATTTACAAATCTACTATTTGTTTGTACATTGAATACTACTGGCTTATCTGGTTTGGTGCTCCTGCTATTTCTCTTCTTGACAAAATCCAAAGAACGATTTGCAATGTAATCAGTCCTGACTTGGCATCTCGACTTCAGTCACTTTCTCACAGACATGATGTGACTTCATCTGTTTTTTTCTACAAATATTTTCATGTCAACTGCTCTGACAAGCTTTTTTCCCAGGTGACCTGACTACTTGAATTTGTGCGTGATACTAGATTGTCATGTAGGTGCCACCATTTCACTGTTGAAATAGTTAAATGTAACTGCCACTTTTATTCCTACAGTTTTTCTTACACTTCTCAACAGTGGAAAACCTTTCCGTTTACTTGCTTCCCTGATTACTACAATCTTCAAAAATTTAAATGCAGCATCAGTCGCCTTCTTCTGTTGTCTTGAACCCTGTTCATCTTTTATCCTTTCTACAATCCTCCCTATACCTAGTCTTTTTTTCTCACTTGAACTCTTTGTAATGCCCTACACTCCCACCTTGCATCAGATGAAATGATTAAAAAAAATAATAAAATGCAATAGTAAGTTAGAGAAACAAAAAAGTTGGAAAGATTGTTTGTTATATATTTTGTTTTCTCAGAATAGTGTTTTGTTAATATTCTGCAAAGATACATTTGGCGTTGCACTTATATTATTTCCATATTTGTTAATGATTGTCATGATTGTTCTGATGTGTACAGTTGTCTGCTATGGCTGAAAAGATTGTTTTTCTTTTTTTGCATTAGATTGTTCAAAGAACCTTCTTTTAAAAACTAACTTTTAAAAAGATCACTTTTGATTCTCTTTTGGTAGCTGTTAATGAGTGTGCATTTGAAAATAAAACTGGCATATTTTTATTTAATGGTTTTAACCTTTAGCACTCTGCATTATTTATACAAATTCCCTTTCCATTGCATTCTTTTTCAAGGCCTCTCAATTACAGTCTCCTTATTGTTAATTTCACTTAAAGTTTTTTTTTCTGTTGCCGTAGCAGGATATGTCATCATAACTATGAAATTCAAACACTGTTGTTAAGAGATCAGTCACCTTCAGTGGCAGGATAAACTTTTTGTACAGCAAATTAATTCATGTACAGAGTGATGAAGGTTAATATTAAAAATGAAAGAAAATAAGCAATTTTTATTTATTCTTTTTTATAGACTTATTTTAAGAAAGATACAATTTAAATACTTTTTTAATCATTTCACACTCGAGCAAGGCAACAAAGCCACTAAGATGCAAAGGGCTACTCAGTGTATAAAAGGATCAGAGAAAAAGAAAAGCATTGAGAGAAAACAATAAAAGAACAGGAATTAAGGAGACAGAAGATAACATTGCATTTAAATTAATGTGACCTAGCTGCCAATCTAGTACTACAATACAAAATTAAAATATTAATACAAAAGGATTTGTTCAGTTGAGAATGGTTGAACATGTGAAAAGAGGTATAAGAAGTTTCATGCTGCAGTTTTCTCCCTAAATACTGCTCTGTGGGCGTGTACACCAGGTGAGATTACCCAAGAAGAATCAATGTTATGACTCAGAAGATAGCCACTCTACTCAAAATGTTCAAATTAAGCACTTAGCATGTACATAAATAAAAAAAAAAACCCTCCCCCCCCCAAAAAAAAAAAACATAACTGGACTATGTTTCAGTATACAATTCAATACTTTAACAATGAATTGCAATGGCTAATGAAAACCCAATGCTGAAAGTGAGCCACACCTATTTTTTTTATCTTGCCTACTTATATCCTTGTAATAATGTTACATTTTAACCTGCTTTGCAATGACACTGCTTTCATTCAATGTATTGTAAGAAATAAAATAGAAATTCCCAAGGTATAAAAAGTACTTGACCTGTCTTGGTTTAAAAATATTTTGGGAAGTGGGTTGACCTGAGAACTTTTCAGTACTGACTACATATTTTGAGAAATAATTTTGTTTCTCTGTGATATATATATATATATATATATATATATATATATATATATATATATATATAATATATGATTTTTTTCCCCTAATCATTTCACCCTAAGCAAGCTGGAAATGCCACTAATATGCAGGTGGTTTACTGGGAGTGAAAGTGAGAGTAAAGACTGAGTATAGTGGGGATTGAGGAAAGAAAATGAATGGGATTCAAGAAGATAGAAGATGGCAACTGACATTGCATTTAATTTTTTGAAGATTGTAGTTATTAGGGAAGCAAGTAAATGTAATGTAATTCCACAGGCAGGAAGTGCAAGAAAAGAAACTGTTAGAGTAGAAGTGGCAGTTGCATTTAGCTATTTCAACAGTAAAAGGGTGGGACCTAAATGCTAATCTAGTAGCATGTGCTTAAATTCACATAGGGCACCAAGGAAAAAAGCTCATCAAAGCAGTTACCATGAAAATATTTGTAGAAAAAAAAATAGAGAGAAGTCACACCATGTCAGTAAGAAAGTGACTGAAGTTGAGATGCTAAGTCAGGATCGATTACATTGCAGATCCTTATTTGGATTTTGTCAAGAACCTCAAGATGAATAGCAGGAGCACCAGACCAGATATGGCAGCGGTATTCAATGCACAGCTGAATGGTAGATTTGTTAAATGTGCAAGGTAGACTCTTGACAAAACAATTTTCTGGCATGCCACAGTGACCCAACTTTCTTTACATATAAAATAATGCATACTCATTTCCAAGCCCAGCCATCTGTGACATCCAGAAACCAATTTCTGTTGCAAATACCTTCTCAGGCACAATTTGGGATTTTTTTTTCTTTAGCACTCACAGAGCCCAACTGCAACTTTTCTGAGTGGACCTCTGTTACAGTTTGTGTGTGAGTGTATGATCTACCTTGATCAACAGTTTGAACAAGGTCAATATGCTCAAACCCTCGGTCATCATGGCTTGTTGCCTTGTGCTAGCCTAACTATTAACGACTTCTGAATAATTACATCTACTCAATTTCACTCACAAGGTTTGGGTCAACCTTCGGTATCATTTTTAGTCACTTTACTAATGTACTGCATGTTGGGATTGCCTCTTTAGGCCAATAACATCAAAAAGTCACATCCCTGACAAATCAATTCAGGTGAGATTCAAACCCAGGTTTTATGGTCAGAAAGTTGATGTTTTACTCACATAGCATGTGTAGATGGTGTAACAGATAACAGTTTGAAATGAAAAATCGGAGAGCTGGGTTCAAATTCCAGCCAAGTGTATTACATTCACATTCAAATATCTTTGGGAAAGGTATGAATCTATTTCTTTTGCGTCCTGGGTATGACAGTAAACTACATCAGCATCCTGGGTATGGTGATAAACTACATCCAGCAACAAGGCCTCAGGTAATGTTTTTGGAAAAATAATGTTGCCAGCTATACGTTTTTTGGAAAAATAATGTTGCCAGCTATACGTTTTTTGGAAAAATAATGTTGCCAGCTATACGTTTTTTGGAAAAATAATGTTGCCAGCTATACGTTTTTTGGAAAAATAATGTTGCCAGCTATACGTTTTTTGGAAAAATAATGTTGCCAGCTATACGTTTTTTGGAAAAATAATGTTGCCAGCTGTACGTTTTTGAAACCATAATGTTGCCAGCTGTACGTTTTTGTAAAAAATAATGTTGCCAGCTGTACGTTTTTGAAACAACAATGTTGCCAGCTGTACGTTTTTGAAACAACAATGTTGCCAGCTGTACGTTTTTGAAACCACAATGTTGCCAGCTGTACGTTTTTGAAACCACAATGTTGCCAGCTGTACGTTTTTGGATCCACAATGTTGCCAGCTATCCATCTTTGAAACCATAATGTTGCCAGCTATATGTTTTTGACTTTTAAAGTCACTCAAAATCATTTTCGGCATAAAGTGACCACTAAGTTTGAGATGCCATTAAACAAAACAATCAATTAATCAAGAACATGAAGAAATTATTTGCAGAAACTGAACCAAAAATTATATTGGATTTTCTAAAAAGAATTGGTCTCTTATCAAAGATGTAGACTGATGTGTAAACAACATATCCTACCTTTTACCATTTTGCAAATAAAATGTCCTTATCAAAGGGAAATTCTTGACTTAAACAAAAATACCTAGGATTATTTTGCAGCGTACAAGCAAATAAGCTCTAGCTTGCTAAAAATGTTCCATACAAAATAGGCATTTAAAATTCATATATATTGGCATAAACTGGATTTGGCATTAAATAACCCACAGTGGTTGATATGTCGTAAAACCCAAACAAACAATCTATCTCTCTTACCCTGATCCAGTTGTGAGTTAACAGATCGTGACATCTATCAAAGAGATGAAATTTAAATTTTTATTATTGCTTCAAAATTTTAACACACCAGCATATAGCTATTAATGTCAACAACTGAGCACAAATAGTTATTAATTAAAAAAATTAGTAATTAATGTATAATATTATCCGTAACTACATTTACAAGAATGTCATTTTTGATAAAAGTTAAAAAAAATAACCATAAATATGTAAAAAATGCATATATTATCGAAAATTCCTTTTTCTACAATATAGCTATTTGTGCTATGTTATAATTCTTATTACCTAAACAAATAATAATACAGAATACATTTTTTTTTTTTTTTTTTTAAACATTAAAGTATATTTAATCATATCACCCTAATAGCTGTTGTGATCTGTAAACAGTAGACTTGGTTGGCAAGCAGTCCAGGAGTACAACTCTGAGTTCAAAGCCAGAAGAGGGACTTTTAAGACCTTGTGGCATACTGTGAACCACTTCTCTGAATTCACTTCTTTTGAAAATGGTTCTGCACAAGGCTTCATCGCTATAATCAAATCATGTGCATAGCCATCTGACTGTTCAGTTCTAGGAGTTAATTGTTGGAGCTTCATATGTAAAAGATGATAGGAGAATCTATTATAGAATTAATACAACATAAAATTTGTCACTGAGCTGATTATTATTATATCCTATTAATGCTCTATCTGATATAGAGGACTTCATTGCAAAGACTGTTATTGCTATATATATATATATATATATATATAACTTAATTTTGTAACTCATTGGTGTATTGTTTTCTTTTTTTATTCTTTCTGAATGTAAACATATGCTTGTATATAAATTGTCTCATGAAGAGTAATTGTTTTTTTTTTCCTATATTTGTGTATTTATTTTTAATCCACTTCTGTCTAGGTTGTCATGATATTTTAAGATTCTGAGTAGTTGAACTTTTGTTTTTCTCAAAATAGATAATTTTAGTATTGCCTTTACTCTGATTCTCTGAAAACATTAAGAAAAGGTTAAAATAAATTATTCATTATTATAGCTGTTAAAACAAGAATTGCCTTAATTGATGGATGTTAAGAAAGACTCCTCATCTTTCCTGAAGATGACCAATATTTCTACATCAGTATTAAAAAGAAGTGTTTTTTCTAATTTCTCCACCCCTGTTTTTTGTTATTGTCAATGGGGGTAGATCGCCTATTGTCTAGTTTACACCCTCCCATGTCTTTTGAACAGGAGTAGAGATTTATCCCTTGTTTCTTGTTTAGGATTGGGTTTCCAGTTTCTTCCAAAGTTTACTTCTAATGACTGAGTAAACTCTGAAGTTTTATTTACTAGGAGTAGATAGGTTCACCTATTACATGGTTCATACTCCTCCCTGTTCTCTTGAATAGGAGCAGAATTTATCCTTTGTTTCCTGTTTAGGATTGGGTTTCTGGTTCCTTCTAAAGTCGTCTCTTTCACTCCCAGTAATCCCTTGCATATTAGTGACATTATCACCTTGCTTAGGGTGAATTGATTTAATATCTATATATATATATATATATATAAAACTAATTCTGTCATTTTCAACAAGTGCTCTGCTAATTATGCATATAATAAAATTATTCTGTCAGCAATACCTTAATTTCTGACCAATGAAAATCCATTGTTTTCTCCTTTTGAAAGCATAATGCTTTGATCAAGTGCTGAAATTTACTCACTCAAATTAAAAAATGCAAAATTTTTTTTTTTTTTTTTTTTTTTTTTTTTGCTCAATTATCCCTTTCCTCTATATCATCTCATACCACCAAGAATGTTTGCTTTGTTAGTCTAAAAAATGAGTAATGCTCAGTTTAGGTTTAAGGGGCTGTGGGTTCAAATACCGGCAGATAAATAACAATAGTGATTGTCATTTATTTTCTTTTTACTGCCCTGCCAGAATTTGCTGTACCACTGTATGTGTGTGATTATTAAAGTGAAAATCTTGATATATTTATTTAATAAACCCTAGCTGTAACATAGGTTGCTGAAGGCTTCCACTGCTGTGGGCGTATGCATGTATTTTTACAAAATTTACATTGCTATTGATTCTGTGTGTGTGTGTGTGTGTGTGTGTGTGTGTGTGTGTGTGTGTGTGTGTGTGTGTGTGTATATATATATTAGGTTGGTGCAAAAATAATTTCGTTTTCTAACATATGTTACTATGTGAGAAAACGAAATTATTTTTGCACCAAACTAATATATATATAAAGTGTGTGTGTTTTCAAGACAACTTGAAATGTCAGTTGCTAGCATCTGTGTTATAAACCAACTAGTGTTTAGTGCTATTTTCAAACCAGTCTAAATATACAGTAGCATACAATATGATCATCAGTGTCTTTGTAGCCATTTATTTCTAGTAAATGGAAATTTTGTATTTTTCTCCAAAATAAAAATGCATAACCAGGCAAAAATGCTATAACAATGCAGCAGTGAAAATGTTAAGCAACTCATTTTTATAAGGATGCTTTCTGATTAGAATAATTGGAAGTTTAGCAAAAGTAAAGTCCTTTTTCATTTTATTGCTATGAAAATGTTGAACCTGTAATATTTGTGCGCTTGTCTTGTGATGACTGATAATTTGTTGAGTCATTGAAGAAAACCTTTTTATCATTTTGTAACAAGTATGATAAAGGTGTTTGAACAACTGTTTTGATCTTGTCCATGTTCTTTAATCATTCCATGATTATACTTGAGTTATTGTACTTATGATTAGGACAAATTGTTGTAAGAAAATTACACCAATGCTCACAATTTATAGAATAGTTAACAGGAAGCTATTTATTTTAACTACAGATAATACCAGTCATCAAAATAACTTAGTCTGAAATATTTCATTTTTAATTCATTTTAAATGATCTGCTTATTATAATCAGTTCTGTGTATGTTTTTGTTTGTAATGTGAAATTCATTATGACAAATGATTTCAATTTTTCTATCTGTTGTCCAGTGTTACCAGCTGATTATTATATAAACTACCCTATTGCAAAGTGATTAGAATATGTGTCAACATTTTAATTTCTATCATATTAATCATATTGTGTGTGATGTGATATAATTTTTTTTTAAAAAAAAACTGGAAATATTTATATTTCAAACAAAATGACTATTTGCTTAGTGCTTCATACAATTTGGTTCTGTCTTGTTGGTTACAGTACTGTATCTTGTTCACAAATATTTTTTTTATTCAAACTTTACATTTTGAATTTTTATAATAGTTGAGCTACCACTGAAAACACGTGGCCTGAAGATTGCATGAAACAGACTATTACCACTTGGTGTTGACCTAATTGTCCACTTGTATTTTATTAACGTTTTTGGTTAATTTCTTTTAGATCAAGTAATAGCTCAGATTAGGTGACAAATGCTTACTGCTAAAAGAAATGTATAGATTGAAATGTTTAGCCCTCTTGGCTAATGACATCTGGATCCATATTACTAAGGTGCTTTGTGACAAATAACAAAGATGATTTGTTCATGGATCAAGTTGAACTCCTTAATAGTAACCCAACTTTTACTAATATTGGATATACAGACAAATGGCCATTAACAATTTGTAATTTGGCAGTCTATCCCAAAGTCCAAACAACCCCAATGTCCTCTACTTAGAACCAAGATTTAGTGATACCCACAACAAAAGTTGACTATATGCCATGATGAAAAAGGTAACAAAACCATGGTCCAACGCCGTCCTGAGTATGACGTTAAACTGTATCTAATAGCAAGGCCTCTGATCAGGAGGTTTTGAGGAGCATGTCCAACAGCAAGGCCTCTGATAATGTTTTTGAAAAAATAATGTCAGCTATACGTTTTTGAAAAAATAATGTTGCTAGCTATATGTTTAATAGTACTATATATTTAATATATATATATATATATATATATATATATAACTAAATTTGGCATTAAATGACCTACAGTGGTTGATATGCCATAAAACCCAACCAACCAACCATGGTCCAACGGGAGCTAAGGAAATCTAATTGAGTGTCAAAACCTCTCAATTGATATGCATATAGCTCTAAATACTGATGTTATATTTTTCTAAGAGAGAATGTACTATTATATCATGTATGCACTTCTATACTAACAACTGTAACCACAGGATTTGCTACTATCATTAATAAAATGCTGGTGAATCTACCACCATATGGTAACTAGCTTTGAGTTGAATAAAGCTTGGATTGCAACCCCAAGTTGCTTTGGTGTTCATTTTATTACAATATATATAAGTGCGATTGCATTGAAAGAAGCTCTAGAAATTTATCTACTGAAAAAAAATTTATAAATTTCTGTCCTTGAAGGCATTTTATTTATTTTAATACATTGTTTTATTATATCATCTGCTTTTCTCTTCAAGTGAATGTCTTGTATTCCTGAAGTGCTTTCAATAAGTTGGGATTTATAACCCTTATAAAGTGATTTGGTGGGTGGAGTAGGAAGAGGAAAATGGTTATGATTGGTTACTTGATTAGCTGTATACATCGGGCTCTCATACAACTTGGCTCCTGTGAATCACATTTTCTTTGCATTTGTCCAGTTGTCTCTCTTTCTCACTGTTTTTGCCTGTATTTCCCTTCTTCCAAAATCAAGCTTGTATTAAAGATTGGTTCTTAGCATTTTGTTTGGGTTCCTTGACAATTTCACTTGTCTTCATCAGTAATTCTTTCATACACTTAGCATGATATGCAGAAGAAATATAATTTATTACCATGAGATGTATGCTGATGAGTCAACAATAAGTACCGTCTGATTTGCATAGATGTAGGCATATTTTCATGATTTTTATGCATATACATGTACATAATTTTGACAACATTTTTTTTGTTGTAAAATAACTGAATGGATTCACAATATATGAATGCTGATCCTTTAAAGATGAAGTTAGAAAATTGGATAATACTGTAATATGTTATCTATACACACAGCAGTAGGGGAAAAATGATAATAGTTTTTCGGCCATTTCAGACTGAGATGGCTTAAGATTCTATAACTGATATGAGTGATATTTCAACCAGTATTTGATAAGACAATACAGAAATATAAGTGATCAGTAATAACTGAAAGGGACTTTGATCCCTCTCCCATTGACTTGAAAGATTTAAAAAATTTTTCCCATGTCATAAGAAATATTTATATCTATGTGGTAAACATGCATGTGTACAGATACAAAAGAGGCCCCAGATTAACACCAGTTACATCCAGATTTTCCCGTTAACAGCAGGACAGTTTTGCATGCCTAAATACATGCCTCTCTGCAACTGGTCAAGTGTAAGTTGACTCATACTAATAAAAGCAATGGGGAAACCAGCAGTTGGCAAGACTTGATGTCTTGTGAAGTCAGTCTCGTGAGCACATTGTTCCTAAAGTTGCTGTGGTTTTCGAGGCAGTGTCATTTTCGTTACCTCTTGTCTCTTTCCCCTCTCTGCCTATTATTCCTGTAGTTGGTGTGAGAGCAATCTGATAAGTGTTTTCCCCAATCTCAACAGATTCTTTGCTTACATTACAACAATTATTATTACACTCCTTTGAAATATGTCTTGCAAAGTAGTTGTTTTAGTTTAATAAAAATTTTGAATATGGAAGTTTGACTGGTTGGGCTAAATGCAAATAAATGAAAACATGATTTCACTTGAAATAGATTTGCAATGTACATAATTATGGTTGATTTTTTTCTTCATTCTATTTTTGAGATTTTGTTCTTTTGAAGTGCTATGTTAGATGTGAACAAAGTCAAGCAGTGAAGAAAACCTTTTCAAACAAACAAACAAAAAAAAACTTCAGATATTTAATTTGGGTAATTGATTATTTTTTTTAATCAATTTTTTTTTTCTTTCATTTTTTAAAAATCATTTTGCTTCAAGCAAGGCGATAAAAGCCCCTAAGACACAAGGGGTTACTGAGAGTGAAAGAAATAGAGAGGGACAATAAAAGAATAAAATTGAGTGATGCTGCATTCAAATTAAAGATTATAGTTGATAGGAAAGCAATACGCCAGAATGGAGTTCCACAAATGAAAAGAAATTATTAGCATAGGTCTTACTGTTACATCTAACAATTTAAACAGTGAAATTATAGAACTTAGCTGCTAATCTTGTACTGTGCTTAATTTTGTGAATTCTATCTACCAAAGATCATCAGAATGATTACCATGAAAATATTCATAGAAAAGGGACAGGGAAGCTGTTATGGCTGTCAGAAAGTGACTGAAGTTGAGATGCTAGGTCATGACAGATAACATTGCAGATTACTCTTTGGATTCAGTCAAGAATCTCTACATATATAGCAGAAGCACCAGATCAGATGTGGCAGCAATATTCAATGCACAGACATGTCTTCATTAATCTTAAATTTGGGGTCTTGAAAATTTTTTGAGCATTGACTTCACAAATGACCTCCAGTAAGTTGTCATGCTAAAAAATTCTATTCCTTTTGGAAAAGACAGGGCAATATTCTGCAAAATCATTGTTTTGTATAAAAGCTAGAAACACTTTATGAAATTGCATGCCAGTGTTGATGTCTTACATTATTTAAATAAAGCAAAGTTTGTTTCTGTTATGAGTTGTTGAACTGACTAAAGTGCCCACTTCTGTATGTCTAAAACTTATTTTGGGTGGTGTACACTCACTGTCTGAAAATGCATTTTACTCTCTCTCTCTCACCCAACCTCATGATCTGTCTTGTTTTGATTGAATCACTTCTTGCTTGTCTGTAAATATAAATTACCAGAAACGTCTTTGCTATTTCTGTCCATCATTTGTTACCTCTGACTTTGTTGTTTAGTAACCCTTTTAAAATAGCTATAGTCTTAGTTTAGTGTATCAGACAGCAAAGTAACATGGTGGTATAACTCCCACCTTTTTGAAATGCAACTTCTTGATGGCTAAAAAACCAGCTTTTATCGTTATCAACTTTTTCTTTTTATTATTCATCTGGGTCCTACTGGGAACAATCTCTCACACACACATTCTCCATAATAACAGTTGAGTATCTGTCTATATATTAAATAGTGTAAATAACAGTTGAGTTTGAATAATTCTTTATTATAGCTATAGATAACTGATCACAAAGGAGAATTCATTAATTATATTACTAAATTTACATACTATTTTACTTTTGGACTAATGTCCTTGTCTTTGTTATTAATTTCAGCCATTGTGCTTTCTGGCCTTCTTCAGATGTCTGCTAATTTGGATAACCTTCAGAGAATTTTGAACTGAACTCTTTATTTAATCTATGGCAGTAGAATGTCCTTGTTTCTCTCTCCATGGTTTTTGGATATCTTGTTCTTTTTCAGTTTTTGTTTCTTCTGATACTGAGTCTTTACTCAGTGATTGGGCTCAAGGTTATTATGCCACCAAATTAACCATATTAACAGCCATATGAAGAAGGCTGGAGGGCAAAATTTGCCAAAAATGTTATAATAGTAACAAAGATGAGGATATTAGTTTGAATGTAAATAACTCCTTATCTCAGAAATTATGACACATTCAATTTCCCCTGCCTCTCTCTCTCTCACACACACACACACACACACACACACACACACACACACACACACATATATATATATATATATATATATATATATATATATATATATATCTTTTGTTAAATATGGCTGATAAGGAAGATTTAATTTTTTTCCTTTTTCCAGCAACCTTAAGTTTTCCTGTTTAGTAGGAGTAAGGGAGTACAAAAAATTTCTATAATTTTCATTGTCCCAAATATTATGCAAAAAAGATAATTATGGAAGACTTTTGTACTTCCTTACTCCTACTAAATGGATAAGCAGAAGGATGCTGGAAAAAACTAAAAAAAAAAAAAATTAAATCTTCCTTATCTGCCATATTTCATGAAAGATGCTTAAAAGAAAGGTTGCTGTCCAAATATTCATTCATTCATTCATTCATTCATTCATTCATATATATATCTGTGTGTGTGTGTGTGTGTGTGTCAGTGAACCCTGAGCCCTCATCTGACAATTACTCAGAAGCTGGTGACTGAGATATAGATCTTCCACCCTAATCACAAAGATGAAGCAATTGGCCACTTGAAAAATTATCATCAAAGCGACTAAGGAGTCCCATCCACTCCAGTTTTAAAATCTGTGATCCTTCTCCTAAACAGACTATCAACCAAGGCTAATGAGTTTTGTTTTCCTGAACTATTTCAAAATATTAATCAGGTAAATCATAATCTCAAACTTTTTGACATATATATTTAGAATATTTTAAATGTTTTTTGATTTGCCTCTGTGAACAGTCAAATCTACTCTCTCTCTCTCTCTCTGTTTGAGTACCCTCCTCACAACTTAGGCCTGAGAGGTTAATGGGTCCTGAAAGATAATTCCAATTAGATTTTCTGATAAATCATTATTAAATCTTAAGAGATTTGTGAAACACATCTTAAATTTTCCATATTTTCTTTTTTTTTCTAATCAAGATTTATTATGTGTATGGAAAAGTTCACAAAGTTTTCTTTTAATACTCTTTATTCAATCTTTTGTTTGCAAAATGAAAGCAGTGAAAACATTTGTACTTAACAAATATTGTTCATTGATAATTGCCTCCCTCCTCCAAGTATTGGAAATTAAATTTGTCATGTCTCAGACGTTCTGAGTTGGTGTGTCTGTAGATTTTTTGTTTATCTTTTTATTTCTTTTCATTTTTTATTATCATTTCACCCCAAGCAAGGCAATAAAGACACTAAGATGTAAAGAAATACTGAGTGTGAGAGAATATGAGAGAAAAAATAAACTCTATTAAGAAGAGAGAACAGTAGAAGAACAAACATTAAGAAAACAGAAGATAATTCTTATTCTTGAACATGTTTTAGTCAGAACCTACCCCCCCCCCCAAAAAAAAATCTTCAGGTGTATGTTGCATCTAGTAATATTTGGATAAAGATACTCATCTAAATAATTAATCCTTATTAGATATTCACCCACACCAAATTCCATTATAATTACTGATGAATGTCTTTGTTTTTCTTGCATTGGTGAAATATTGATTTGTGCTTATTTTGAAATTAGGCAGGAGCCAGTATTTCAGAACTTGAGGTAGAAAATTAGAAAGCAAGACTTTAGAGCCAATTTGAATGGGAATTTTATCATTAAGCAAATTTTATTTGAAAATATCTTAAATTTGATGGGCTAAGAATTTTGTAACCTGCTTGTAGAGTGGAAAAGAGACCTTTTTATTTATTGATGCATTTGTAGTGAAAACTATCACTTGTCCTACTTAGTCATTTTATCAGGTTGTTGAAAATTCAATGGTGGCTACACATTTCTATTATTTTTATGAGTCTTATCTCTGTTCAATTTACTAGTGATAATAACAGTTTCATTTTTGGCTTCCCTAAAACAGCTTACGGCAGTACTGAAAGATGAGCCTGCACCCACATTTAGCAAGTGGTCATCTGATAAGGACGATAATGGACAAACATCTGGCCAGTATATTTCAAAAAAGTATCTGGACTTAATCTGGTACAAGGTCTCTTCTCTAATTCCTTTTTCGGACATTTCAATTCATTTTTTTTTCTCTCTCATTTAGATATATTTTTCTCTCTTTACAAAAGTATTTTTGCACACAAACTCCTCCTCCTACTGTGTCCACTTGTTATCATGCACTAAAAACAAACAAAACTTAACATCTGTTCCTCTTCATTCTGTTTAACACTTCCACTGCTGCTGTGGATGTACATATATATCGGCATGAAGTTTATATTGCCTACTGTTGACATACATACATACATATATATATATATATATATATATATATATATATATATATATATATATATATATATATACACACACTCTTCATGATATCTGCTGTTGATATACATGTATATATTTTCAAGACACCATGAAATGTTGGTCCCTAATGTTTGTGTTATAAACTAAATAGTACTTAATGCTCTTTCTATACCAGTGTAGACATACAGTAGCATACAATACAACCTATTTTGTATTTGTATTATATGGATTTTTTTTTTTTTTTTTTTTTTTTTATATAGCATAGTCTGTATTGCAGAGGATTCATGCGAAATAAGTGTCTTTAATTTATTTTTGATAAATGGCAACTTCCTATTTTTTCCAAAACATGCCAACACATCCAGGCCATAACAATGCAGCAGTGATCATGTTAACTTGATTTTCAAAGAAATAAATAATTTCTCTTCTCTGATTCTGGTGGAACTTTCTTCATGGCTTTGCTTCTTTTTTTTTTTTTTTTTTTTTTTTTTTTAAGTACTTCCTTATGGAGTGCACTCTTTGGTTTCTTCCTGATGAAAAGAGAAGTAATTTCATTGAAACTTACACTCCACTCTTTTCTTCTTTTTTTTGTTATTCTCCCCCTCCAAATAACAGTGAAGTTTAGTAATGTTTGTATGCACAAGGAAATAATCTTGGAGTATTCTAAAAACATTTTATGTGCAGCAAACCAAGATATTTTGTATTCAAATTTCTCAAGTGGGCATCTTAAGTTATCTCTTAAGGAAAATATGGAATTCTCTGATACTGAAACTTTTAACCATTCATAAATATGCATTCAAACAATTAATTGCATTAAAATTGACCCAACTGGGACTGAAGTTAGTGATCATCATCATGTATATTTACTCTTCTGGTTTGCATGTGTGACGTCAGTACCTAGTTTGTGAATATCAAGTATAATGGATAACAACTCAAAATTGGAAATTAGAGAGCTGAGTTCCAATTCCAGTTGGGTTTGTTATATTCACTCACGCACAAATACACATGGGAAAGGTATGAATCCACCTCCCCCCAGATAGGGGCTAATTATTATGATTTGTATCAATAAATCATTATCTCCCCTAAATTCTTAAAATCTAAAAATATTTTCTGGTTTTAAATAACCTGCAAAAGGTTGATAAGCCATAAAAAACAAATCAACCAATCAATGTATGTGTGACCATTGCTTTTTCTTTTACTTAGGATCAGACTGTAGTATCTGCCCAATGTTTGGTTTTCTGAACTTGAATCAGTTATGCTTTCTGACTGAGAAACCAACCTGATATTAAACAAGAAGCAACTAGGGGTAGAAAGATAGGGGTTGGGATGAAAGAAGTTATAAAATAAGGAAGGTTGGAGGTAAAGCTAGAGAAAAACTAAAAGAAAAAGATTTTTAATCCAACATTATTTTCTCATTACTGTAAATTTTCTTTGTGTTTTTTTTTTAACAGTGAAAATTAACATCTACCAGCCTAGATCATAGGAGGTCTTATTGAAGAACTTAAGTAGTTCGGCTGAGAATTTTTAGCACCTCAACACACACCTACAGATAGAGATAAAAGAAATAGACGATAAGCAACAAATTAAAACACTGCTTGGAAGGAGTAAAAATTGCAAGACATTAAATTCCTTTATGAAGCAAAAGAGAATGCATTAAAAAAATATATGTAAAATCTTTATTATTCCTTTTTTCACATATAGAATTAATTTCATATAACATTTAGTAGGTTTTCTAAGATTTTTTTTTTTTTCTGACATTTCATAATAAACGTTAATTTTAGTGGGTAAACATGTTTGTGTTGTTCTCACTGTTTTTAATTTTATTAAACAGTGAAATTAATAACAACCAGTATAAATTGAGAAATCCTGCTAAAGAAAAATTGCTTCAACTATGTTTCCCTGATGTAAAAAATGATTTGATTCTTGGCAGGGGCACAATATTCCTTTAGTTTCTCAATTTATGTGGTTGTTAATTTCAGTGTTTGATAAGATAAAAAAAAAAAGCAGATAGCAACTCAAAAACATATACCTGCTAAAAATAATGTTTATAGTACTAAGAAATAGCATTTAGATATTTTTGTAAGCTAGGGAAGGTTACTGAATAGAATAATCAAATGAAGGTTGGTGATGAACGATAATACTTAGGATAAGAACAACACATAAAATTTGCCAGCTGCATGTAGAAGTAGTCAACTGCTAGAAGTGAATCAAGTGAATTCTGCAATGAATTTCCAACTGCAGACCAACATGAAGCATTTACTACTGTATTTATGTGAATGGGGACATACCCATTATTGTCTGTAGGTATGCTACAACAGATATAAATATGAACAGGCATTGGAAGGGATAAGAGAAAACTATACAAAAGTTGAGAGAAGTGCAGAGGCATGAGATAATGGATGATCTCAATTGTCAATCTCTAAATTTTCTGCAGTTTCAGCTAGTTACCATTATAAACTTTATTTACTAATTATATCAGTCTTTTTTTTCTCCATGACTTATAATTGCAAAGAAGGTGTTTCTGATGTTAAGGATCAGGTTGGTTTTCTTTTCTTTGAATCTGACTTTTTCTGCTTAAGTGATATTTTATTTATTTATTTTTTTCTTTACAATGTTGAATTATAATTAATAATACTAATAAGTACTGTTTGATTTCTAACAAAATTTCAAGTTTAAGCTAGATAATATTTATTTCCGCAATTTATATATATAAAAAAAAGATTTGAAAGCATTTTTTTTCTTTTTATTAATTGAATGCTAACCTGTTGGCATCATGATAAAAATGCTCAAAGAGTTTTAGTGTGAAAACAATGTTAAAATTTCAGTTGAAGTCAACTTGTAAAATATTTTTTATTCCTTTTGACTATTATAAAGTTGGCCTTTGAAGTCAGATTTTGTAATTGACCTTGAGATATCACACCGTTAAGAAATATATAGATTTTTTTCTGAAAGATTTTTCATCTACCCAATTTGCTTTCTAATCTCAAAGAATTATTGTCAGTATTTAGTTGTAAAATACAGATGACAATAAATAGTATTTTTACATTTATCTTTTGTGTTCATATTCTAAGGTTTACTATCCCTATTCAGACAGGCTATACTTAAATGTGCATGTATTTTTTATATACAAGTCTATCCCAAATCAACTGATTCCGATTGAGTGATATTTTATTTTTTTTTTTTTTTTTTTTTTTACAATGTCGAATTATAATTATTAGATAGTTTATGTTCAAAGTCTAAGCAGGAATCGGAAAATGGTCTGAGAAAAATAATTACAATATGTTAAGCAAAGAAATGTTGTTTGTCTTTCACAAAATTTGCATGAATAAAAAGATTCTGGCTGAATACATACTCTCTCTCTCTCTCCTTATATATGTGTGTGTACACATGCACACTCTCTCAAAATAAATCTTTCTTTCAGTTTACTCAAATGTGCAGGTAATATAATGCAATGAGATTAAATGATTACATATACAGATCATTATGTATACAATATACAAGTTCAAAATTAAGGTCCTATTAACAGTACACAAACCCTATATTAATATGCTCTGTACTATCCTTGGAAACTGTCATAGGCCTGTACTTGCATGCATAAAATCATACAGATATTAAATACATTATTCTACACCTGTATTGCATCAACAGATGCAAAGTTTTGTATGTTCTAGATAAACATGGTGCTGTTCAGCATTCTTCTTAAAAGACTAAATCTGAGCCAGAATTATGACACAATGTTTGTGTTGTGGGTGAATACATTTTCAAAGATATTGCTTCTCAAATCTATGTCACACATGCCCATCACTCGTATGAATGTACAATCTACGCTTATAACTGAACACAACAGAATACAGTTTGATTCTTCATATTGACTCTCTCTCTTATGATATCACTGGAAATGTGCATGATGTTATTGTGTAAATGAAAGTCTGGCTCAGGGTATGCATGCCAGTAGTCTTGCTGTAAGTAAATGGTTGCCATTGACACCTCTGGGGCCACACTTATGTGGATCTGTGCTTTGGATGACATGAAGTGTACTACTGATACCCTTTACAGTCTATCATGAGCATCTATACTATGTGGCTGTCCAGAACCTGGTCTATAGGTGAAAGAATGGTAATTTGACCTCTGTTGCCAACATTGAAGCACCACCAAGATGTACAGGAATTCCCCTGAAAGACCATCCAGCTTCTTGAAGAGCCATAATCTTCAAACATCTATAATTGATCAAAAATGGGCATACATGCATTTCTGTATCATGATGCCTGCTTACATTGGAATTTTTTTCATGTTGAAACTTATCACAGTATGTTTCAGTATCTAAGGCTCACAGTGTACTGGTATGCATGTTACTGCCACAATATAACTGAAGGCTTTAAAAATTTTATTGGAATATCTACTCTCCTTACCCTCAGCCAAGCACATACATATTGCATCCAGATCAAAATTGGTATCATTCTTCAAGGTGTAGAAATTTAATGTGCTCTTTCATCACCAGATAGTAAAGTAGTAGCAATATCTGAAGATGTAGTAGTCACTTCAGTGTTTTCTCACTTGTAATAGCTTTAGCACAAAGATTATTCCTGTTCCTCTAAATACATCAAGGAAAGTTTAACTTTGTTTATAATACCTTCATTAATACTATTAAAGGTTGTTCTTTGGTTATCAAGGCATTTAGGCAGATATTCAACATAGGAATTAAGCTAGAGAATTGATATCTTATTAACTCACATTGAACCTGAATTTGGTTACATAAGGAATGTCTATGGAATTTTTTTTCTAAAATTTCATCCTCAGTAATAATTAAAGTTATGTTTAAGATGTCATCAATGATAACTCCTGCATTATGTTACTGTGCTTATAGGCTTCAGAAAATCTTGTTTGAATTTTGACCACATATCACAGGGAGATGACAATCTATCTCTTTTTCAAAGGAACTTCAAAGAGGCTTCATAATTTTGAAGGTGATTGTGAAACAACAGCTCTCATTATTGTTGCTGCTTATTGGCCATTATTTTCAAGATCTTGAAACCTACTTCTCTCTGACATACAGTTGACTTTCCACTGTTCAGAGGTTATAAAATGATTTTGTTCCTTTGACTTCATGATAGAACATCCTCAAGCAGAAGCATTCTTGCTAGATGTAAAGAACAGTATGGAATTTTTTTTTTTTTTAAGTGTCTTTGAATCTGACATTTTCATACTCACAAATTAAAGAATTTTTTTTAATCATGTTTGTGTTTGTAGTTTGAGCAAATCTGTCAACTTTTTACAGTGTGTTTGTATTCTTTGGAACTTCTGTGAAATACATTATTTACATTATTCGGACTATTGTCCTCATCCTTGTCTCCATATTTATTACTGTGATAAATATGGCAACAAAGATGAGGACAATAGTCTAAATAATGTAAATAATACCTCATCTCAGAAATATAAACAGATTTTATGAAATACTTAAATAATTCTTAAATAGCTGAATATCTTTGATTAAAACCAGAGATTATCCATAAAAGTTAATTGCTACTCTATCTATGCATTTGATAATGGCTTACCTCATTGATAACATTTTACATGAAACTGTTTTGCTTGTTCCTATTTGTGGAATACTAAATTGGTATTGACTCTACCAATAATGCATCTGTGAGAATACTGAATGAGACCCGAGTGTCTCT
The DNA here is from genome assembly GCA_963932145.1 of Acanthosepion lycidas. Taxonomy (NCBI): domain Eukaryota; kingdom Metazoa; phylum Mollusca; class Cephalopoda; order Sepiida; family Sepiidae; genus Acanthosepion; species Acanthosepion lycidas. Next base: position 62,121,229 of record OZ010601.1, on the reverse strand, counting down.
TTAATCCTTAGAAATTCATTGTTTCCACTCTACAAGACAGTCTTGCTTATATTCTTGTCCTGCAATAATCACAGCAATCTCAGCATTTTGGAGCATTAACTCATTGCTGATGTTCTCTCTTGCAGGTTGTCTGCTGACATCAGTTACCACCTGAAAGTTTAAGGGAGCTATTTTAAGGGCTGATTTAAAACACCTTTTATATCTTTTTGTAGATTGTAGCCTTTCTTTGCATTTGTGGAGTTGAATCAAACACTAAGCCCGTGGTTCCCCAATTTTTTTTCTTCTCTGGGCTGCATTAAAATTTGCTCACGCCACACCAGGGGGGGGGGGGCTGAGTGGAACTTCTTTTTTTTTTTTAACATTTGTAACATGGAGGAAATAAAGATGTTTCACATCCATGGCAATAATATAACATGTCTAAATTAGTATAACTAAAGGATAGAGCTCCAGTCATCCATGGCCACAAGAGTTGAATCTCCACTGCAAAAACTCAATTTCAGTGAAGAGACTATATAGCAAGGATGATAAATGATTATCTTCCAACAAGTCTGGCCCGGTTAGTGGGGCATCAGAATATGCCGACTGCCCCCCTGCAGAGGGTAAAAGTCCCTCAATGGGGCCACCTGTTGGCCGTGGGTGGTGACCCGTAATGTCTGGGGACAGGATCCTGGTGGTTGAGCAGGTTGTAACCCAGGTGTAAAGCAGTCACAATCCTGTAACACATCACTTTGGCCCTTACCTGGGCTAGACGGGTGGTTGGAGGGGCCCAATCCGATCAATCGGCTGGTCATGTCAAGCCCCATCATGTATAATCCACCCCAAACCTATAACTGACACTCCTCTTCCCAACCAAAACTAACACTTAACCCTAAATATGTGATGGAAGGCGGTGGCTGAGGGTCAATCAATTTGGAAGAAAAAAAGGATCTGACACACCTGCTAAACCTTCACAGCCGTAAAACTTGGATAACGGAAACAAAGGAACACGTGTGCTCAAAGACTCCTCCCAAAGAGAGTATATCATTCACGTAGCCCCCGACATGGCAAGGCGAATGGGTTTCCCCCTTGTCATGTCCCAATACTGAACTCCGCAGTGGGTAGGGAGCATGGATGATGAACAAAAATAAAAACAATCAATGGAAAAAAAGAAATCTTCCAAGAGCCCACATGTGGATAATGACTCGGAAACAGAAAATGATAGTGAAAACTTTCCACGATTTATTGTTCTTGAAGCAATAAGCAACAAAGCACTAACAGAAATATCTCCATTTAAAATCCAAAATGCTATATCAAATATAGTCATACCAAAAAATGTAAAAAAACTATAAAATGGGACATTACTAGTGGAAGTGGAAAAAAAGATATATGCAGATACACTAATACGACAAAAAAAACTACAAGAAATAGAAATAAAATCCTATCCACACCAAACTCTAAATTTCTCAAAGGGTGTAGTAAAAAGCAAGGAGCTCTCCCTTTGCACTCTAGAGGAGATAAAAATAGAACTCCAAACTCAAGGTGTTACAAATGTTAAAAGAATCACAATAAAGAAAAATGAAGCAGAGATACAAACTAATACCTACATTCTAACCTTCAACTCCCCCCAAATTCCGACAACAATTAAAATTGGGTATGAAATTATAAAAGTAGAACAATACACACCAAACTCTCTTCAATGTTATAGATGCCACAAATTTGGGCATCACAGAGATTCCTGTCGAAACAAAAAAACATGTGGAAAATGTAGTGAGAAAGAACCAGAACATAAAGAGAACTGTCCAAATGAGAGCCTATGCTCAAACTGTTTGGGAAACCACTCTGCCCTCTCAAAACAATGTAGTATCTACAAACAGGAAAAAGAAATAATCATAATAAAATACAAAAAAAATATATCTTTCTCAGAAGCATGAAAAGAAGTTAAAAATAACATAAAAGAAAACACCTATGCCTCCATGGTACAAAAAGCAAATAAACAAGGAAGATAAAATAAAAGATACAACTGAAATAACAAATTTATGTAAGGAATTAAAAGCTTTCCTTGAAGAATTAAAAACCTTTTTAATTGAACTTAAATCGGATCAAAATAAAAATAAAACTCAACAACCCAAATCAAATAGAATTAACCCAGAAGAAGGCAAAAAAAACTCTGGAAAGAAAACATAGAACAAAACTCCAGCGAACCCTCTTCTTCCTAAATCCAAACCAAGAAAATTAAAAATAAACAAAACGACAAAAAAGTGACAACAGAACAAGAAAACACTCGGTCAAGATCTAACTCAAAATCAAGAATCAATATATCAAATGAAAATAAATTTGAACCTATGGAATATATGGAAATAGATGAGAAAGAAGATAAACAAAATCCAAAACAAAACCCAAAATCTGACCGAAGGACACCACAAGCAGTTGAAGACAAAGCTTCTAAAAACTCAAGAGATGGAAAAAAAAACTGGAGAGGACAAATGATATAAACCTAGAAGGTAACTTCACCCCCACAAAAAATGAAAATATAACTATGGCACATAAGATCCTGCAATGGAACTGTCGTGGAATAAAATCTAATTACAATGATTTACTCATACTTATGTATCCAGCCGTCATCTGCTTACAGGAAACTTTTTTACAAGAAAATGCCAACTTAAAAATTATAAACAATAGCATTATAACCACAATACAGGACATAGAGCTAATGGAGGAGTGTCAATATTGATTAGAAATGACATACCGCAAAGTAAAGTACACATAAAAACTAAATTACAAGCAATAGCAACACAAGTGACACTAGATAAAACAATCACAATTCTTTCCATTTATATACCCCCGCAGGAACCAATAAATACAACAAATAAACAACTTAATGGAACAACTTCCTAAACCCAGAATCTTACTAGGAGACTTTAACAGTCATAATCCTATCTGGAAAGCAAAAAGCTAGATACTAAAGGTAAAATATTAGAAGAAATAATTAACACCCATAAGTTATGTCTATTAAATCATAAATCCTCAACCTACCTTAATCCCTCCAGTGAATCAGAATCGTCAATAGACTTAAATATATGCGATCCAGAAATTTGTATGGACTATACATGGAAAACGCATAGTGACACATGTGGCAGTGATCATTACCCGATCATTCTAGAAAATCAAAAGCCTGCCAAGGAAGAAAAGATAGGTCCCGTCAGATGGAAACTGAAAAGAGCCAACTGGGAGGGTTTCAAAAACAAATGTAAACAATTACTGATACAGTCAAAAGACAGACAACTCGATAGAATACTTTACCAAAACACTAATAACCATTGCCTCAGAAAATATACCAAAAAAGCAAAATAATTATAAAAAAACTAAACCCTGGTTTGACAAAAACTGCCAAAAAGCAGTCAGAAACCAGGAAATAGCACAGCGAAAATTCAAAAAGGAACCCACAACCCAAAATTTCATTGAAATGAAAAAACTCGAAGCAGTAGCACGGAAAACTGTTAAAGAAGCCAAAAGGGAATATTGGAAAAAATATGTAAACAGCCTAAATACACATTCCAAAACCAAAACAATATTGGAAATCATGAGAAAAATAGCTGGAAAAAAATCAAATATCCCTAATAATACATCTTAAAAAGAACAACACTAAAGCAACCAGCAAAAAAGAGATAGCAAACCTACTAGGAGAGACATTTGCAGAAAACTCTAAAATGAATAAAAATCAAAACCTACAAAAGTATAAACAAAAAGATATAAATAACCAACTAAATTTCTCATCTAAAAATACAGAAGCCTACAACAACCTATTCACCAAAGCAGAACTAATAGAAGCCATAAAAAAAATCCCACAATACAGCAGTAGGCCCAGACCAAATCCACTATGAATTTATTAAACAACTACCACAAGAATCGCTGAAATACCTTTTGAATATTTTCAACCATATTTGGACAACTGGGAAATTTCCCAAAATATGGAGAGAATCGATAATTATTTCCATATTCAAAGAAGGAAAAGAGGGAAACAATCCACAAAGTTACCGACCAATTGCATTAACAAGCTGTCTATGTAAGACAATGGAGCAAATGGTCAATGCCAGATTGAGTTGGTTTCTAGAAGAAGGAAAACACATATCAAAATATCAATGTGGATATAATAAAGGAAGAAGTACAATAGATCATATAATAAGACTAGAAACAGCCATAAGAGAAGCCAATTTAAACAAACAACATCTAATAGCCATATTCTTTGATATAGAAAAAGCATTTGATCAAACCTGGAAACATGGTATAATGAAAGATCTGCATAAACTAGGACTAAGAGGTTGACTACCAAACTTTGTAAAAGGATTTTTAACAGATAGACTCTTCCAAGTACAAATAGATGCTACACTATCTGATTATCAAAAGCAAGAAGAGGGAGTACCACAGGGAAGTGTACTCTGCCCTGCACTTTTCAAAATAAAAATAAATGACATAATAAAAAACATCAAACCAGGAATACACTGTAGCCTTTATGATGATGATTTTACAATATATTACAGATCGAGTAACCTCAACACAGCAGAAAGACAACTTCAACAATGCTTACATCAAATAAATAAATGGACACTTGAAAACGGTTTTAAAATATAAAAAAAAAAAAAAAAAAAAAATCTGTACACTTCTGCCAACTGAAAAAATTACATAATAATCCAACAATAAAACTAGAAAATGAAGAAATACCAGTAGTTCAGCAATACAAATTTCTAGGAATGATCTTTGACAGCAAACTGACCTTTAGACCACATATCAATTACCTAAAAACAAAATGTTTTAAAGCTCTCCAACTACTGCGAACAGTAGCCCACACAGAATGAGGAGCTAGCAAAGAAACTCTTCTTAAACTTTATAGAATGTTGATCCGCTCCAAACTGGACTATGGCAGCATGGTCTACCAATCAACTAGAAAGTCCTATCTAAAAACAATAAACACTCTACACCATGAAGGCCTTCGGATAGCTCTAGGAGCCTATTCCACCTCACCTATAGAGAGTCTACACGTAGAGGCAAATGAACCCCCATTACAACTAAGAAAGGAAAAACTAGCAACTCAATACTATCTAAAACTCTCTTCCTGTCCTTCTAACCCCACACACGACTGTGTACTTACACCAAATCACAAAGAGAAATTTAATCTTAACACAAATAAAATCAAAACATTAGGACTCCGAATGGAAGGAATCATCCAAGAAAATAATATACAGTCTAATCAAATACTTAAAACCAACCAATCAAACATACCGCCATGGATAATCAAAAATCCAAACATAATATTAAGTTTAAACAAATTATCAAAATCAAAAACACACCCCACAACTTACATTGAAAAATTCTCAAAAATAAAAGAAAAATATCAAAACTGTGAAAGTATTTACACGGACAGCTCAAAAGACGAAGAAAAAACAGGTACCGCAGCAATAACAAAAAAAACAATTATCAAAAAACGCTTGCCAAATGAAGCATCAATTTTCAGTGCAGAAGCTTACGCAATAAAACTAGCACTAAAATTCATATCAAAAAACAAAGGAGAAAACTATATTATTTTCTCAGATTCATTATCTGTATTAACATCCCTAAAAGGGAAAAAACTGGAAAATCCATTAATACAAAGTCTCCTATATAACCTACATTCAATGGAAAAAAACAAAAATATCATCATCTGCTGGATTCCTAGCCATGTTGACATCCAAGGAGGAGATAAGGCAGATACTGCTGCTAAATCATCTTTAAAAATGACAATAGATGAAAATCTTCAAATTCCATATACAGACTTAAAACCTAAAATAAACAAATATATAAGAAACAAATGGCAAAATTCATGGAAAAATTAAACCTAAAATAGGAAAATGGGGAAATAATCTTGGAAATACTCGGAAAAAACAAGTCATCATAACCAAAATACATATAGGACACACATACTTAACCCATTCTTATACATTAAAAAAGACAAATCCACCAAAATGCAGATGTGGAAACCTAATCACAATAAAACATATCCTATTGGAATGCAAAATCATAATTAAAATAAGACGAAAATATCTCAATGGAAAAGGTTTAAAAGAAATTTTCAAAAATACAGACACTGATAAAATAATACAACTTTCTCAAAGAAATCAAGATCCTCAATAAAATATAACCCTTTCAAATAGTGTATATGTGTTTATAGACATATATATGCATGTATGGATGTAGATATGAAAATATACAAACAGAAACAATCACAAGAAAAAGCAATCCCAAAAAATACAGTAGATTATGAAACCCAACAGCCTTTCAACCTTTTATACAATATAACCATCTTAAATTCATAAATAAATAAGGCTTCGGCATAAAATGACCCAAATAGGAGTTGACATGCCGTTAAATCCAATATCCATCCAACAAGTCCTCTTGTTTGGAGAACCAGCCTCTGAATGACAATGCCTGTTACATAGAACCCACAACTCTTTGTTCGTGAAATGAAGCCATGATTGTGATATATAGCAGTCTTAAGATTACTGAAGAATGGTTTGATGAAACTAGATAGAACTTGGTAGGTTTGTTTCTTTTTTGTTCGGCTGTACATTTTATATACTTACTGAAAATTTATTTGCTTATTGGTTGATTTTCTTTAATATTATCTTGATCTCTGTTCACTATCTTTCCCAACTCCTGTTCTGCCATCTAGTTACACAAGCTCATTATGTCAGATTACTCACTGCTTTACTTCAACCATTTTGCCTTCAATGTCTTGTGAATGACAAATTCTCCAAGCTTTCTTTCCTCATTACTTGTTCTAGAAACTTCATTTGCTTCTTTCTGGTTCTAAGTATAAATGTCTTTTTTTTTTTTTTTTTTTTTTTCCGGGTTCTATTTTCCTTAAAGCTTCCTCATTACTCATGTTCAATTCAAGGTATTCTCAGCATACTTCTGTAGAACCACATCTTTTGCCTCAAGCCTTTTCTTCATTGTTGAGGAAATAGTCCAGCATTCACTGTCATATAGGAGACGTGATCTTATATAGCGGTTCAGCAACCTTTTTCTTTTCTAATGATTTTTCCTGTTTCTTAGTACATTTAGTTTTTGGAAGGCATCTTTTTCTATTCCAATGCACCTTCAGATTTTGGTGTCACATTTTTCATCCTCTGTTGCTTACTTCCCACATATTTAAACTTTTGTACTTGTTTGTTGTTGTTATCTCCAATTTGTAGCTCATATCTTGGGCTTTTTCTCTTGCTGACAACCACACATTATCTTCTTACAATTTCTTCTGGTTTTCCTTTACTGCTTTGTCTAGGTTGTCTTTTAGCTTTCCTTCTTTGTCTGCCATCAATGTAGTATCATATGTGTATCTTGTGTTAAGATTGTACCCTCTGATAATAAATCCTGGCAGGATCTCCAGCTTCCTTAGGATAGCTCCACTGTAGAGGTTAAATAAATCCAATGATAAGACGCTTCCTTGTCTTATGCCCTGTTCTGTTTTTGTGTACCTACTTCATTTTTTATTTTTTATTTGTATGCCATATGTAGGCAGTTTACTTCCAGTATAAATTCTGGATTACTCTAACATCCTTCACAAAAAGATCTAAAGGCACTTACTTTATATAAAGGGTGTTTCATTAAGACGGATCAAAGTAAGCAGGAAATAAATCCGTGTTATTGGTGAAAATTTATTTATTTCTCTATTGGATCATGTTATTTAAGTCATGGCAATTACGTGTGAAAAATAATATTGCCCAAATGTCCACCAAGGCTTCGGTGACACACCTCCACTCAATGGTCAAAATCTTTGATGAGGCTCTGCATAGTTGCTCCTTGATCTCACCAATATGCCTTATTATCTCATCTTTCAGTTGTTGAATTGTTGTTGGCTTGTTGGCATATCTCTTACTTTTGAGATGATCCCAAAGGAAGAAATCTAAAGGCATCAAGTTGCACAATTGTGGTGGCCAATTGACTTCACTGTTTCGAGTAATGATGTGACCTGGGAACTTTTCAATGCATTTCTGTTTGAATGTCCATTTTCATAATAGGCTTCAATAACTTTAACACATTTTTTGATTGTTAATCTTTCCATGGTTGAAATTGCTAAAGACTTAAGTTGTTAAATCTGAAAGAAAAAGAAAAAAATCATTAGATGCTTAAACTTAATTCACATTTAAAATTGGTCCAAGTTATTGGAACAATCTTTACTTGCATGTCATGTGACTTTTGATAACCTAATTTTAGGGAGGTTGCATCATACATGAGATATAAAATTAGCATATGTACTGCTGGCCCTGGCTATGCTGTTGCCCAAAATATATATCCATTTACTGTAGTCAAATTAGCTTCAAAACTAGGTCTTCAAATGTTGCATGATACATGTTTACATATAATATAAGGATTATTTTGATACAAAAATATAAAAGAAAATGTTGACATTCTTTTCATTTTCTTATAAGTCTGAATGCTTATGTATCAACTCAGTTTTACTGTATATTGAATTTGAGGGTATCATAACAAATCTCGTAATTGGCAAACCATTCAAATTCCAGTTGTTGCCTTTTATTTTATATCCATTTCAAGCCAATGCCTTTTGGAAAAGCATGAATCCACTTCTTCCTGCACTCCCATTGAGGGATGCCTTAACAAGATGTCTTTGTTATCAGCATGCCATAGTTGTTGATAGAGAAATAAGTTTGTTGTGGGGGAATGCTCACTCACCATGTTACCTGCTTAAATAGTAGTAGCAGAGCTACTACTCTCATTGAAACTATTGACAGCGTTCAAGCATTATTGTAAATTATTTATAATTAGGATTGCCTGTCATATGACATTGTTTTTAATGTTGAGAGTAACATTTTATTGTAGGTAACATTGACTTTTGTCATTTTTTATCATCTATAGTTCATATATCTCATGAAACACTTGTAAATTTAAGCAGACTTTCATCACCTTTGAACTGAGTTGACAGATAACAGACACCCACTGTAAACATATTTTCCTTATATTCTAAATAAAAAATGTCATATTTTTCAAAATCCAGTTAAGTAATCATTTAATTAATTTTTATCAAATCCTATATTTCTATTAGGTTAGTGCAAAAATAATGACGTAATAATGTTGTTTTTTGACGTATTTTTTAACGTCAAAAAACGACATTATTACGTCATTATTTTTGCCCCAACCTAATATAATGGCTAATTTTTAGATTTTTAAGAGCTGATGAAATTTTTTCTGTTGGTATTAATCATGGTGTAATTGAAGTTTGTTTTGGATGTCAAAAATTGGCATTAAAAACATAAAAAAAATACCTTTATGTATACAAAAGTAATTGTTGTTTTATAATGACTTCATGCTATTTTCTTGCTGTTAAAACTTAAATGATATTTAAATTACTGGAGTATATTTTAAAATTAAAAACATGCAATGATTATTGTTGTAATTTACAATTTTTGTTTTGGTAAATGCCTAGTTAAGATGAACATGTTAATCATACCATTTTATACAAACCTATTTTGCGGTTATTTATGCAAAATATGAAATGTGTATCTGGTCTACATTTCTATATTTGAACCAAAACATAGCATCACAGGTTTTGTGTACTACAAAGCAACAGATACTGGGTTTTATCTATTCTATTATATAAAACAATGTAACTTATCACTTAGAAAGCCTGAGCTCTCCTTTGTAATGAGTTATTCCATTGTTATGACAATAGGAGGTATTACGCACTGCCAGTATGAATACCACATGTTGCCATAACAATTGTCTCGTGAATAAGTAGGGGCTCTTAATAAATTGCTTATTATCTTTTGTTTTGTTAGCTTTCTTTGGATAATTTCTTACTTCTAATGATTCAAATAGCATTCTTTGTTATGTGCAATAATAGTTAATATTGTATGGACAAACATCCTAGATTACTCATGTGAAAAATGTAACCACCACAATTGCAAAATTAAATAGGACTGTTTTAACTTGTAAGTATGAGGATATAAATGGTGGCTGCTTATTCACATCTAGCATGTCCATCTGCTTGGGGAGCTTGCTATTTTCTCTTGAAGACACCTGCACAGATGCATCTCTATTTCTTAAGCACCAACACAGCCAACTTGGGATTTATATTGCAACTATGCTAAGTGTACCTTAGCTACAGTTAGAGAGAGCCCATAATCTAGCATGGTCAGTAGTTGAATAAGACCAGCAGACTCAAACCCTCAGCCATGAAGTCTTGTGTATTCATGCCAGCACATCCACGAATGGCTTCCAAACAGTTTCATCTACTTAATTTCACTCACAAGGTCAACCTATAGTATTTTCAGGCTCTTTCTAATCAAGAATAATCTTTTATAGGCTGATAAAATCAGAGAACAGAGTTTGAATTCTAGTTGGGTTTGTTACATTCACTTGCTTGCAAATACCCTAGAAAAAGAAAGTTATGAACCCTTTTCTTTCCTTCAGGTATGGGTTTTAGTAGGGCTCATATCTGGATAAAAAAATGATTGCTAATTCTCCAAAATATTGTGAATGCAATATTTACTCACAAAAAAGAAAAGAATTATTCTTACAGTCCAAAATGTTTTCATTTTAAATAACCCACAAAGGGTTGATAAGCCATTAAAAAAAAAACATACTGATCAATCTCGGGCTGATTTTATCAAAAAGTTACCTCCCTGACAAATTGACTACGATGACGTTCAAACCCTGGCCTCATAGTTGGAACCACATTCCCCCTCTCCCTCCCTCCATATCTCTTTCTCCCTCCCTCACTCCCTCACTCCATATCTCTTTCTCCCTCCCTCCCTCACTCCATATCTCTTTCTCCCTCCCTCCCTCCCTCCCTCCCTCCCTCCCTCCACATCTCTTTCTCCCTCCCTCCACATCTCTTTCTCCCTCCCTCCCTCCACATCTTTCTCCCTCCACATCTTTCTCCCTCCACATCTCTTTCTCTCTCCATATCTCTTTCTCTCTCCATATCTCTTTCTCTCTCCATATCTCTTTCTCTCTCCATATCTCTTTCTCTCTCCATATCTCTTTCTCTCTCCATATCTCTTTCTCTCTCCATATCTCTTTCTCTCTCCATATCTCTTTCTCTCTCCATATCTCTTTCTCTCTCCATATCTCTTTCTCTCTCCATATCTCTTTCTCTCTCCATATCTCTTTCTCTCTCCATATCTCTTTCTCTCTCCATATCTCTTTCTCTCTCCATATCTCTTTCTCTCTCCATATCTCTTTCTCTCTCCATATCTCTTTCTCTCTCCATATCTCTTTCTCTCTCCATATCTCTTTCTCTCTCCATATCTCTTTCTCTCTCCCTCCCTCCCTCCATATCTCTCCCTCTCCCTCCATATCTCTCTCTCTCTCCCTCTCCCTCCATATCTCTCTCTCTCTCCCTCTCCCTCCATATCTCTCTCTCTCCCTCTCCCTCCATATCTCTCTCTCTCTCCCTCTCCCTCCATATCTCTCTCTCTCTCCCTCTCCCTCCATATCTCTCTCTCTCCCTCCATATCTCTCCCTCTCCCTCCATATCTCTCTCTCTCCCTCTCCCTCCATATCTCTCTCTCTCCCTCTCCCTCCATATCTCTCTCTCTCCCTCTCCCTCCATATCTCTCTCTCTCCCTCTCCCTCCATATCTCTCTCTCTCCCTCTCCCTCCATATCTCTCTCTCTCCCTCTCCCTCCATATCTCTCTCTCTCCCTCTCCCTCCATATCTCTCTCTCCCTGTATGTATGTATGTATGTATGTATGTGTGTGTGTGTATATATATATATATATATATATTGCTCCTAGTGAAGCTTGGAGTGCAGTAATGATAAAAGAATTTTCATGATACCCACAATTTCTGCATTACCCAGTTAGTTTTTCTTGAAAGGTATTGTTTCTAGTGCATACTATTTGAATGATATTAGTCTCTTGAACACAAAAGTTTCTCATTTTTACTTTAAAAACAAACCCACTGTTAACTTCTCACAAGTATACACTTTTCTGTTTAATCATTACTAATTTCCAATAATGATCCCCCACCAACTTTTTATTTATTTTTTTTTTTTTTTTGTTAATGAAGTTAAATTTTAACAAAAAGTACAAATTAACACAAAAACTATAGTGGAAAGTGTTTTTAAATGTCTATTTTATTTTTGAAGTAATTATGAATATATGACCTTTGTGCCATGTACTGCATCATGTTTATTGGCAATAATTGCTATTGTTTTGATCTGGATAATATTCTTCTTTGCAGACAACACTCCCTCAATTCCAGGAACCAGAATTTTCTGTGGTCAGACAGCATGAAGAATTCATCTGGCTCCATGACCGATATGTGGAAAATGAAGAGTATGCAGGAATTGTTGTAAGTATTTCTCTCTTACCAATTTTTTTTATCAGTTATTTTCTTTCTATATCACCAAAGTAACTTTCTGATGTAATATTACCCAAATTATAAAACTCAGTATGGTTGAGTTTTAAAAAAAAATAATCTTCAATTATTTTATATGATTAAAAAAAAATGTTCAAAATGATCTATTTGACAACATATGGCCTTATGCACAAAGTTGAAGTATATGATAAGTTAATGTTTACAGAGATGTTACTAGTACTCATGCTGATAGAAGATATATTAGACCAATAGTAAGTATATGACTAAATGGGAACAATTCCTCAATGATATGTTTTGTTCTGAGAAGGAACTTCAGACTAATAGTCATTTTATTGAAGGAGTCAGTCATATATAAGAATGACTAATGTATTGTGTGTGTGTGTGTGTGTATGTATGTATATATATATATTTATATATATATATATATATATATATATATGGTGTAATAACAAAATTGTCCAGATTGTATTACAGCATAATTGTCTATCCCACAAAATGTTTTATATCTAAAAATTCACCAAACTAATTGAGTTCCTTTTTTCAAAGTTTTCAGATAAGACATTTAGCTATCTTGATATCATTTTTTGTAAGAATCACTGAAAAACCCTTTGAGTTATTCAGCTTGAAAGAGAACAAGTTAAAATTGTTTTATGTCAGACTCAGTGTCTTCTCAACTGAGCAATGTTTATAGGAAAAAGATCATTCAGACCTTCAGTAATGGCACCAATATTTATACTCTGGCTTCCATTTTCAAAGTCCATTCAAGAACGATCATGAGAACAGTGAATAAGTTTAAAAAAGACTGAACAGTACAGAGGAAAACTAGATTGGGAGGTCGCAACAGGAAGAAGGATAATGATTTCAACTTAGCTAAAGAGATCAATTCTTAGGTATGATTAATTAATGATGAACATGTCCTTTCCATTTATGATCAAATTCATCACAATTCTTCTGTTAAGCTTGGAGAGTAATTATACATTCTTATTGCACAAAGTAGAGTCCAATAGTGTCATAAAAACCTCAGAGGATTCCAGTAAGATATCTTTAATCATTTCTAAGGTACAATGGTTCAAAGCTTAATCTAACAATTAGATAATTTTGCTGTTACATTGGGGATACACACACACACACACACACAATTGGTGAAGGCCACACTTATGGACTGGTGCTACAGAATCACAAAGAACTGCAACAGATAGCAGAAACATCATTTGAGGACTTTCAACAGTAGCAACAGCTAAAATGGATATCACATGTAATGTAAAGAGGAAATAATGACATAATCAAGATGACAGTGTTCCACACTACATCAAATAAGATGTTAAGGAGGAGACTCCAATCAATACTGAAAATTGTTCCATAAAAGATCCCTTGTGTGTTCAGGGACTGTTTTATTTAAATTCTTAGATGTTTCACCTGTGTATTTGTTGGGAAAATTTTCCGGTCTGTTTTATAAGTTCTTGTCTCAGGTTTAATGTCATTGTTTTCAGATTACAATATTAGATTTTGTAATACTGTAATATTAAATATAAATTTGCAATGAATGTTTTATATAATATTAAATATGCTTCTTATTTTTCCTTTTTTTTAAAATATTTTGTTTCTTTTAATAATGTCTGAGAATGTAGGCAAAATACACTGTCTATAAAGTGTCATAAAAGACAAAACTTTATTTCATTGATAAATTAGATACTTATGTAACTTGTGCCAGAAGTAGGATTTGCAAAACAAATGGTAAAACTCTAATTCATTCTCATGATCATACATGACAATATTTCTCAACCTTTTTAAGCAACAGCTCACCTAGGAGAAAATATCATGGGACATTAGCAAAATTTTTAAAAGTGTTATGAAATAAAACCATAGATTAAACAAAAAAATAAACTCAAATACGTACTTACTTTATTTCACTGTTTCTATTCAACTATTTATGCAGTTTATTTACTGTGAAACCTGCGCCTGTTTTTTTTTCCGCAATTTCTTCAATGTTTGTTTGAATGTGTGATAAGCAGACCCTCATTTCTTCTTCTTCTTCAGTTGAGCGTAGTCTTTCATGCTTCTTATTTTTGATGTTATTTAGGGTTGAGAACCCTAATTCACATAAATAAGTAGAAAATTACAATAAAACTGATAAAGCCTTTTTAGTTAATGTGGGATAAAAAATTGAATACTTATTAATTTATTCAAATACTAACACTATACCATTACTACTTCCACACACGCACACACACATACACTGGAAGGAAATAAATATTTGTACATTATGAAATTTTTTGATTAATATAGTTATAACTTATAAAAAAACTTAAAATCCATACAATATTTCTACATCATTGCATAATGCAAAAACAATAAGAAAACTTTTTTATAAATAAAATTATGTATTATAAAATTTTAAGGTGAAAAAAGTATTCATACAAAATATGTCTTTAATATCAAAAGGCTTAATTTACCTTCATTTACATAATTCTTTATAAGATTTTGCTAGATTCTTTCAATTATCTTATCACTGGAACAATCTAAAACATTCTGCAAATCATTTCTTATATAAGGTTATTTTCGCACACAAATCATACACAATAATTATCATTATGGGGAAAGGCAAGGCACTATCAAATTCACAAAAAGAATTGATCATCAAACATTGGAAGGAAAGCAAAATCTATAGGAAAATAAGAGATATCCTGAATATACCATTTACTACTATTAGTTCTGTTATTGCTAAGTATAAAAAGTTGAAAACTGTTGAGAACAAATCAAAATTTCTCCCATATCAATAAGAAGAGTTCAGCACAAAATTCAAGAAAATCCAATGACTACTCAGAGAGAAATACAGGAAGAATTAAAAGCATCAGGTATTATTGTTATGAAGTGAATAATAAGCAATGAACTTCATAGAAGTCAACTAAGATAGTGTTCTCAAAGAAAAACTCTACTACTATTCAAGAAAAATAGGGATGCCTGGTTAAAATTTGTATGTGAGCATAAGAATAAACCTGAATCATTTTGGGAAAGTGTTTTATGGACAGATGAAGCAAAAATTGAATTATTTGGGCACAATTCAAGGACTCATGTTTGGAGAAAAGACTGCACAGCCTTTACACCAAAGAACACAATCCCAAAGGTGAAATTTGGTGGTTGTATTATAATGGTTTGGGGATGTTTTTTCTGCTAATGGTATGGGTAATTTAGAAATAGTAGATGGTAGAATGAATTCAAAAATATACCAAAATGTTTTGGACTCTAATTAGTTTGGGTCAGTAGTAAAGTTTAGACTCCCAAATGAATGGGTTTTGACCCTCTTTTTGATCTACATAAACGAACTGTTTAAGAATATACTCATATATAAGCTAATGACTCTAAACATCCAGCTACAAAAAATGGCTTATTCAAAACAATGTCAATACACTCAAATGGCTATCACAGTCTCCAAACTTGAATCTGATAGAGAAAAAGAGAAAAATGTAGACCATGATTTTAAAATGTAAGGTTGCAATTGTGGCCCTTGCACTGGCTAAACAGCTTCACCCCATGCAATGTATTTGATACCCATTTGCATCCATGTGAACAAAAACTGGAAAATACTAATGTATGTCCACAATGGAATGGAAGGTGAAGTAACACACTCTGTTTTCAGTATATTGGGTTCCTCATTCACAGATTTACCTGGCACAATTTAGTTGGAAAGTATGTGACATGTCACATCTTCATTGCTACTTTTTGTATTCTCTCATAAGTGAATAATGAACCAGATCTTCCCTTTAGCCAGTGAAAATTTCAGCTACCCTTCTCCCCATCCCTATGAGTACCCCTCTCTAAATTTCTGACTGTTTCCGTGAATCTGACTATACATCTTCAAATGATGGTTTGTGTTTGATCCCTCTATAACTGGCCACTCCAGAATATGACCTCACTATCATTAGTAAGCTTTTTGAGGCCTTAATCAATAAGAAAGGTGTTAAACACCTAGAAAAGAACCACCTATTCAGCTACAAGCAATATGGGTTTTGGTTGGCCCAATCCACTGCTGATGTCCTAACTACCATCACTCACAGAATCAGTGAAGCTCTTGATGACAAATACTTTGAAGATCATAGCACTAGATATCTCACAGACCTTTGACAAAATGTGGCACAAAGGCTTACTACACAAGCTCTCAGTTATGGAATCACTGGAAGGGTCTTCTTGATCATAAAATCCTATCTAACAGGTAGTTATAAATGGCCAGTCCTCTGGAGCCTTACAGATCAACACAAGCACCCCCAAGGGTCATTCCTCAGACCAATCCTCTTTTTGATCTACATAAATGATCTGCTTAAGAATATACTCAGATCATTTGTAAACATATATCTCTCTCTCTCTCTCTCTCTCTCTCTATATATATATATATATATATATATATATATATATATATATATATATATATATATAGGTGCACCTCTAAAACTCTTAATGGTCAGAGATCTCTCTTCTGATCTTGCACAAACTACTCAATGGGGTAAAAAATCTCTACACTCTTAACCTATTCAAGGCAAGGGTTAACCATTTATCTTTCACTCAGATGGCCTCCAAACGTAACCCCCTACCTCGTGTGGGCCCCCAAGCTTTGTAAAGGGTGAATCTCACTGTTAAAAAAAAAAAAAAAAAATGACTATATAAACCCATAACCAGAATTCCTTACCTTCTGGCTGAGTGACACTTAATCCTGATATTTTTCATTTATTTATTTACTGTTTCTTTTTTCTTTATTTGTGGACAGTGAATGCTTGCTTTGAAGTCCTCATCTTGATTTTACTGTTGGTGGTTTTAAAAATCAGACTCGGCTCACTTGACTTTGTGTGATCATAAGCTAATCTAGAAGGGACCCATTGTGTCATGAAAGGGAAACCACAAAGATTTTGACAGGTACCTTTTTGAAAGACAGTTTCATTTTTCATGATAATGATCCTAAAAACTCAATTGCAATGATGGAAAATTGGCTTAAAGGCAACAAGATCAATGTCTTACTTTGGCCTCAAATGTGTTTGGAACTGAAGAGAAAATTTGTAGTGAAAACTTGGAGTTCATCTAAGACAACCTTCTAACTCTAGAGTTAAAGCATTTTGACTTTTGAAGACTCAAATAATAATAATGCTAAAAGAAATTAGTAGACTAATTATGAACTATAGAAAGTATTTACTTAAAGTTATTGATCAGAAAGCTTATGCTATTTAACTGAAGTGTTTAGATAATTTTCTTGCTATTACTGCATTAAATAAAAGGTTTTTTGAAATGGATTATGAATATTTGTTTGATGCCTTAGATCATATTCTAATTTTTATGTCTATAGAAAATGTTAATATTTGAAAAATTCTATTTTAAATGAAGTTGAATGTACCATACAGCGAATTTTGTGTGTGTAGTGTTATGTAAATTTGGATAGTATTTAAAATCTTATTTTTGCTTTTTTTTTTCCCTTGATATATAAAGCTGATCTATTTGTGGTTTTGTTGCTCTGTTAATTTAACAGATGAGGTTCCTTTTGAAAGCCCAGTCACAACTAAAATGTTGGATTTTTATCATTTGTAACTTAACGGGTTACTTTTAAAATCAATTTGGTTAACTTCAGATCTGGTCTTTTCAAATGTAGCCCAGTTCACCAACCCTGGTTACCATCTGCTGTGAGGTCTCTTCTATATAGAATCTGAGTCATATTGCCTTTGCAATTCAAAAGCGTTCTCAGTTTGAAATAATGAACTCCTACAAAAATGATCATCCATTCTGTTTTTTTTTTTTGTTTTTTTTTAATATCCATATGGGTTGATTGGCTCACTGGCTGTTTTTAAACATCAAAACAACCACAGCAGCTGTTGAATTAAAAACTACCAGTTAATGAAAACATGATGGCAGTAACATTTTGTGTGTGTGTGTGTTTATCTTTGTACTTTATTCTATTAAATGTATTATAATTAGGAAATCTTTAGTTCTTATTGTATGTAGTAATTTTTCTGTTATTCGCTAATTATATTTCCTTTTTAGTTTTACTTGCCATTCAGGAGTTGTTAATTATTTGATGTCTATATAGTCTGGTTAAAATTTTGTTTTATTTTTTGTTGGCTTAGTGATTGTATTCATGATTTTTTAGAATTCCAAGTTGGGAAATTTAATGACTTAGTTTTAAATTTGCTCTTTCTTTGTTTTATTTCCTATTGGTCTTTAGTCAAATTTAGTCTTTTAAGTAAAACTTGGTTTGAATTTGTATTTTAACACACACACACACACACTTTTTGCCTTGTATAGTATCTGTCTAGTAGAAAGTTAAAATAAATTGCTCATATATTTTAAAAATGTTTTCAATATACTTTGAGTTGCTATTAAGGTCATATGATTATGATTTTGATTAGAACGGCTCTGTCTGAAAAATAGTTATTGGTTTTTCTTTTAATATTTTTCTTTTTTTATGTACTATTAACAATATTATCAAATATTTCCAAATGCTAAAATCAAATCTACTTTTACATTGTAAATAGTTCATTTTTTTTGTTCTTGTTTGGTGCAGATTAATTTTTACTAATTTTAAAGAACAAAGTAACTTACCCTAAACTGTTTCCAAAACTTTAGCTTAAATACTCATAAAATGAAAAGGCAAATTTAAATACATACTCAATTTAATATTTAAGGAATTGACAAGTTTAAGATGTGCTACACAAATTCTGTTTAGTTTCAATGTCATAAAATGAGATTTTTTTTATGATGAAATATCAAATTGAATACAAATATAATTTGGCACATGACTATTCAGGTTCTATGGAAACTGTTCAGACAAACTACATTTTTTAGTTCTACCAGTTCTAACCTTCATGGCTAAGACCTGCCATGCACATTGTGACGAACCACTCTCATTCCCTTTGTATTCCATTTTTGAGATATAAGTTCTGCTTGAATAGCTTATTCCCACGAACTGCTGCTTTATGAAACCAACTCTTCACAAGGATGCTTCCCTGATCACTACAA
Organism: Acanthosepion lycidas; assembly: GCA_963932145.1. Classification (NCBI taxonomy): domain Eukaryota; kingdom Metazoa; phylum Mollusca; class Cephalopoda; order Sepiida; family Sepiidae; genus Acanthosepion; species Acanthosepion lycidas. Next base: position 62,101,884 of record OZ010601.1, on the reverse strand, counting down.
TCTTAACTTGTTCAAGTCTTGCGTTAACTGATATATCTCCATAAACTCTTCTATTTACTCTACCTTGAGTGGTTCTTGTACAGGGTGAACATTATTGTAAAACAAAAAATTTTTTTAAATATGGTTTGATTTTTCTCTTGTCGCAAGATTAAACCTGTTGTTAACTGTTTTCTATTTTCAGATCCCTCCTGCTCCTCCTAAACCAGACTTTGATGCTTCACGAGAGAAGTTACAAAGACTGGGAGAAGGAGAAGGTAACATGACAAAAGAAGAATTTGCCAAAATGAAACAAGAATTAGAAGCGTAAGTATAAAATCTGTTTATCCTTTCTTGTTCAGATTTAGATTAAATAACTCCATCCAATTAATTTCTCTCCTTCTCTCTCCATGATCTTTTGTTTCAGTTGTGTATATCAATCATCTTTTAAAAAAAAAAGCCAACTTTTTATAGATGGAGAAAATAAGAATGTATTGGGTTCTCTGGAAAGTTCATGCTGACTTTTAGTCGTTCATGTTGACTTTTAGTCGTTCATGTTCCAGCCTGTTAGAACACATCAAATTTATTGACAGATATAATATGCTTAAATTTCTGATTAGAGCACACTTCAAACTATCTCTTGAGAAAGACAACTTAAAATCGTGTCCATTTTGCATCCCTATGAAAATGGAACATTATAAGGTGCATTTTTAGATACCTAATGCTTTTGGTTTTACTGTAAAGCCAAAAATGCCTTGCAAGCAACAAAAAAGATATGTGCTGTGTATGGTGAAGTTTCTTTAACTGACAACTGTATGGAAATGGTTCGCTAAGTTTAGAGTTGGTGATTGTTGCTTTATTGATAATAAGTGCTCAGGCATCCCCCCCCCCACAAAAAAAAACTACAGATGACGACCAAATCAAGACATTGATTGTGAATAACCAGCATTACACAATGTAGGAATTAGCAGAAACACTAAATTTATCAAAATCCAGCATCCATGAGCACTTATTGAAGCTTGGGTACTCAAATTGGATGCAACATGATGTGATTGAAAAGAATCTTGTGGATCACATTTCATCTGTGATTTGCTGTATAAATGCACCCTTTTTGAAGCAAATTGTGATGGTTGATGAGAAATGGATTGCTTATGTTTTGTTGTTAGAATGACCCTTTGTTGCCACTGTTATGATGACAACATATACTTACTGGATACTTTGTCAATGCCAATGTAGTAGAGACTTTGTAATCACAGATACCAGTAATAATATGCTGATGAATAATACTTGTATTAGATGTCTTAGAATAATACTTGTATTAATAGTACTTCATATAGAGAAGAAGATAGCAGTCTGAATAGTATAGGGGATAGAGGAGAAATAGTGAATACACCTAAGACGTCCTCTATATATGCATTTTGCTATAGTCACATGATCTACCTAATGAATAATGAGATCGCCTGTGTTTGTTCACTTGTGATCTACGTTCAAACACCAGTGTCAGCAGTGACACTTTATTCCTATATAACAGTTTACAACAATGTTCAGCGAAAAAGATGCTGGGGTAAGCAGCATGATCCAGCTTTAGCCACCTCAAAAGCAAGTCCCCATCCTAAGAAAGTAATGCTGTGCATCTGATGGGATTGGAAAGGAATCTTCTACTATGAGCTTCTGCCAAGTAACCAGTCAATTGATTCTGAAAAGTACCGTTTGAAACTGGATAAATTAAAGGCAGCAATTCAAGAAAAACACCCAGAATTGATGAACAGGAAAGGTGTTGTTTGGCATAATACCAGACCTCATGTTTCTTTTTAATTCTTGTTTTGTGTTTTAATTTCCTTTAAAAACTGGCATGAACTTTCCGGACAACCCAATATTACACTGATGCTTAATACAAAAACTGTATTATGAAATCAGAGCTTCACTGAATAATAAAGATCTCTATGAAGAGCCTCAATTTAATTTAATATCTATGAGTTTATACCTTTGGCAAGGAGGAAGTTTCTTTTCAGGCAGCTTCTTCCCCAGAACTTTAACTAATTGGGGAAACAAACTCCTGAGAGGATGCTTCCCTGGCTACTATAATCTTAAACTCAAGTCTGGGGTCAACCATCTTACATATCCTCATCATATTCACCTCTTGCTCGCCATATATTACTCTCTTACAACAATCTCATTCAGTAATTCCCTACCTTGAGTGGGTTTTGGGCTTTATACAGGGAGTGAACAATAGTATAAAAGAAAGTTTATATTATTTTTAAGTTATGACTTGGTGAGTGTCTCATTGCCAGTCATCTTGTTGTTCTTGTCATGGCAGTGTAAATTTCCTGTTAACTGAAATGAATAGAATAAAATAAAAGTCTCTCTCAATAGTATAAAGTTATTTGCAAAACTTTATATCGACAAATGTGGTGTTTTTATTTCTGTTTGTTTTTCCCACTCCAATAAACCTAACATTAAAGATATACAAGGATGAATAAACAAAGTTTAAATTATTTTTATTTTTTTATTTTTATTTAAGTTCATCACTGATCATGACTAAACATCACAGATCAGAGATAATATTAATAACCATGCCAACGCTTTTTCCTCAAGGACACATGGCACAGTGGATAAAGGCGTTAGTTAGATCCAATGACAGGACCCAAAAGGTGTGAGTTCAATACCTGGTTAAGGCAGTGGAGAACTTGGAGAGGGAAATTAACAGGAGATAACTGATAACTGACATCCATTAAACATGGCACGTGGAACAAGAACAGTCTACCCCAGTGAGTGAAATAAAGGGTTCAGTTTGACATTCCAACTACCTGAAGAAGGCCGAAGCATACAATGGCTGAAACATTGTAATAAATATAGCGACAAAGATGAGGACAATAGTCCGAATAATGTACCAATAACCATATTAATTCCTTTATGATTTATTGTTTTATGGCTTATCAACTTCTTGTGAGTTATCTTTTAGGTTGGTGCAAAAATAATGACGGTTTTTGACGTTAAAAAATACGTCAAAAACCGTCATTATTTTTGCACCAACCTAATAAAATAAAACATTTTGGATTGTAAGACATGAATATTGCATTAAATTTTTAGAGAATAACAATGATTTTTTTTCCAGGTACATGTCCTACTATTTAACCTATAGTTGGTGGGGGTAGATTCATATCTTTCCCAAGAGTATTTGATCATAAGTGAATTTAACAAATTTGGCTGAAACTCAATCTTGGTTCTTCAATTCTTATGGCCATAGATTGGTATTGTGAGTAATTGTAATGAAAAACAACTAAAATGAAAGAAACATCAATTGCAAGAAGACAGAATGTATGGTTGTTGGCAAAAGGAACAGTCCAACATGCAAATTATAAATTGGAGATATCAAAATCAAACAAGTACAATAATTTCAATTTTAATAGAGGATAAAAAGTACAACACTGAAATCTGAAGGCACATTGAAATAGTGAAAGATGACTTCCAAAGCTAAGCAAAGTACTAAGAAACAGGAGAATTTCATTAGAAACAAAGAAAAGTGTACTGAACTGTGATGTAATATCAGTGAATGCTGGACAATCTCAAAAATAAAGAAGAGACTTGAAACAGCAGAAATGTAGTTCTACAGAAGGATGCTGAAAATGCCATCGACTGAACATTTGAGCCACAACAGTTTTACAGAAAAGGAAACAAAAAGAACACATACTTAACATCAGAAAGAGATAATTGAAATTTCTAGAGCACATAATGGCTAAAAGGGCTCAGAAAATTTGATGCTAATGGGGCAGATTGAAGGCAAGAGGAACTGGAAAACAATGCATAACCTACCTAGCAAACTTGTGTAAATGAATGGTAGAACAGGGTTTAGGAGTGATAGCTAAAAGACAAATTTTATTAAGAGCTACAAAAGAAAAAGAAATTATGGAGAGCCATGATTGCCAATGTCTTGAAAGGACATAGAAGAAGAAGAATGGTTGATAATGTTTCATCTAATAAAAATCCAAGCCATTATTACTAATAATTAAAATGGTTTTTTTTTTTGTTTTGTTTTTTTAATCCAGGTATCTGATTATCAGTATAAATAATAGAATCAACAAACAGTTTAGTTTTCACTTACAACTGATTATGTTGGTATGAGTGCCCTTTGGAAAGTTATGAATCTGCTTTTTCCTGTAGTCACATTAGCAGTTATTTTGACAAAAAGGTCTTATCACTGGTATTCTACTAGGGTTGGAGGAAAGTAAGTTAGTCAGAATAATTACCATAACTGCTTTGCCTGCCGAGGGGTCAAGAAAAAGAGTGGTTTCTCTCTTGAAAACCATCTTTCAAAAAAACAAAATAAAACTACAAAAAAAAAAAAAAAGAAAAACAATTGAATATTTTTAGTGAGTGGGCAAATCTGATTTGCCTTGCTGTAACATTAGAAGCAGTTAACTAAACTTCAGCGTTAGCAGTCTTTTAAAAGTTTACCAAAGAAATTGATAAAGGAAACTTCTCTATCAATTTTCTTGTTCCTTCCTTTCAATATTTATTATCAGTCTGTGTGGGTGTTTTATATGCTTGGCTTTGTCTTTTTTTCTTTTTCAGTGAATATCTTGCAACATTCAAAAAAACTGTTGCTATGCATGAAGTGTTTTTGCAAAGACTGGCAGCTCATCCCACCCTCAGAGGAGATGTAAACTTCCAAGTGTTTCTTGAATATAATCATGATGTGAGTATCAGTTTTGGTACATTGATTTTTTTTTTATTTTTAATTTATTTATAAAAGGACATTCTTGTTTGATACATATTCATTTTTCTGTTAAATAATTCAATAAAGATATAATGTTTATAATAACATTATTCCTGTAAATAATCTATTAATGTTTACAAAATGTCCAGTACATGACATATTAAAGGTTAAATATTAATGGTTAATAACAAAAATAGAGTATAATGCAATGCTAATTCCAATGAAGCCTGAATATATTTAATCTTAACTATTAGGTTGGTGCAAAAATAATGACGTAATAATGTCGTTTTTTGACGTATTTTTTAACGTCAAAAAACATTATTACGTCATTATTTTTGCACCAACCTAATATTTAAAACAATTAAATAAGAAAATATTTTCTTTTAAGTGAGAATACTTATTTCAGTTTGAAAAGATTTTTCTCTACATCATACACATCATAGCTGGCCATTTGTATCCAAGTATACCAGTCTACTAGGGCAGCTAGTCAATCCTTGTTGCAGATCCCTGCTTTGGTACATTTGTGTTTATGCAACATAAACAGAACCCACCTGTAGTTTATACTGTAACTATGATGAGCGAAGCCTAGTTACAGTTTCTAGGATAGAGCACATTATCTGGCATATCTGAAGAAGGCCAGTATGCTCAAACCCTCGGCCACAATGACTTGTGGCTTTGTGCTAGCACAATGATCGACACTTCCCAAATAGTTCTGTCTGTTCAAATACACTCACAAAGCTTGAGTCAGTCTGTGGTATGGTTTACAGGCACTTACACTGGGAACAGCTCCCCAGGCCAGTAAGTCACTTTCCTGACAAATTAACCGTGGTAAAATTCAAACCACGGGCCTCATGGTTGGATAGTGAATGTTCTAACCACTCAGGCATTGTATACCTTGAATTTTAAAAGATATTTATTAAAGTTTATAAAAAAAGAATAATATCAACCTTATCTCTGATTAAACAAAGTTTATTTAAGTCCCTTTGTAAATACACTTTTTTTTATCATTTCATCCTAAGCAACTAAGATGCTAGGGGTTACTGAATGGGAAAGAATATGAGAAAAGAAAAACAGTATTAAGGAGAGAGAACAAAGAACAGGAATTAAGACAAATGATAACAATTGATATTGCATTTAAATTATTGCAAGGCAATAAAGTCACTAAGATACAAGGAATTACTAAGTGAAAGAATATGAGAAAAAGAAAAAGATTATTTAAGGAAAGAGTACAATAAAAGAACAGGAATTAAGACAAAAGATATTTTTTTTAAGATTGAAGTTGACTGGAAACCAAGAGACCAGAAGAAAGTTCCACAAGTAAGAAGTGCATGAGAAGAAAGTGTTAGAAAAGAATGTACAGTTACATCTTGCCAATTCAACTGTAAATTGGTGAGACCTAGCTGCCAATCTAATATGGTACTTAAATTTATAAAGTCTAGGTACCATAGAGGAAACTTCATCAAAACAATCACTATGAAAATGTTTATAAAAAAGGCACAGGGAAGCTACATTAAGCAGTAAGTAAGTGGTGGAAGCCGAAATGCCAGGTCAGGATCAATAACATTGCAGATCTTTCTTTGGGTTTTACCAAGAATCTCTAAATACATAGCAGAAGCAATAGACCAGATGTGACAGTGATATTCAATGCATTGATAAATAGTTGACTTATAAAGGCTTAAGATAGATTCTTGTGAGAAAAATTGTCTAGCACAACACATTGAATCAACTTTCCTAGCAGCAGACATAACAATTGTTCCAATATAACCTTTCTATTTCATCATGGTGGAAAACATTAGACTGAGAAGGTGTAATGAGTCACTCTCTTGGAGTTTAGCATCAGCCAAGCTGATAGACAGCAAAAAAAAGGATCTCTAATAGAATTAAAAGAGAGCAGTTTTGTTTTGGTTTTTCAAAACAGGGAAAAAACAAACTTCAGTTAAATGCTTTTTCTTATAAAAAATCAGTAGTAAACAATGATGGCACATACCCTAAATCTATTATAAAACCTCAGAATGGAGAATTACTAAATTCTAAACACTTCAAATACGTCTGTGTATAGATCAGTTATAACAAATTTAGTATAGGAGAAAAGGAAATTCAACATATAATATGCTACACTAAGGGTACTTTTGTCCAACATCACAAGATGCTACAAAACCAAAACATTAACCTAAGAACTAAAGTCATGTTCTTAAATAGCCTCATCAGAAGTAGACTCTCATGTAGATGTCATACGTGACATCCAATTTATTCAGAAATATCTAAGCTGTCAGGTATATAAGTTTTCTTAGGTCAATGATTAAAAGTGGCTACAAGCAAATGAACCTTCTAGGTCTTAAAGAAGATGATGATTCTTCATCAGACCTCATAGACTAGCACTATAGGATCACAAAGAAGTGTAACAAACAACAGAAACCACATCACTTGAAGACTTTCATCAGCAGCAGCAACAATTAAAATGGACAACACATGTAACTAGAAGGGAAAATTATGATATATTCAAGGTGTTGAAATTCTACACTAGCATTAACAAAAAGTTAGGAAGAAAATCTCCATCAGCAGTTGAAAGAAAGATGACTGGACTTGAGAAGCCTATTTTCCTGAAAAATTGTTTTAAGAAAAAAGTCAATAAAAATGTACAATGATTCTTTGTAAGGAAACTACTAATCTAACCATTACCAAACATTTTCTTCACTTTTATTTTCAAATTTATCAGATCTATCAAAAAGATTCATTTGATGTCCTCAATCAAAGGGCTGTATTTCATTTTTTGCTGTTTGTCAAAACAGACATTATTGATATTTTAAGCTCTATTAGAAATGTTATATTTAATCTGGGGCTTTCAGCCACATCATGTTGATCACTGAAATCAATCATTGTCGAACCTAGTCAATAGCTAGATGAGTGACTTTTTGGGAATAACCAGTTGCAGTAAAGTTGGATGTGTAGGTGGTGTAATTAATAATGGTTAGGAATTGCTAATTGGAGAGTAGAGTTCCAATTCCAGTTGTGTTTTGTATGTTCACTTACATGCACATACCCTTGGGAAAGGTATGAATCCATCTCATCTCTTCCAAGTTATGGGTTAATTAGTAAGACTTGTATCACTAAATCCTTATTCTCTCAAAAAATAAAAAAATCTTATCTACAAATATTTTCTGGTTTTAAATAATCTGCAATAGTTTGATAAGTCATAGAAAATGAATGAGCGAATTTAATCAGTCAATCAATTAGTATTTAATCTGTTTTCTATATGAATTAAAATTATTAGCCATGTTAACCCCAGCCCCCTAAAAAAAATACTGATGAGCAATGACTTGAAAGGACAAATCTTGTTACTCTTATAATTGTTTTTTTCTTAAGTGATTATCTTTGTTTATTTTAATTCTTATTTACTTTTTGTCTTCTTTCTTTGCTTGCAGTTAAGTGTCAGAGGGAAAAATAAGAAAGAAAAACTTGGAGGTTTTTTTAAAACTTTATCAAAGTCAGCAGATGAAGTTCTCTTGTCCAACCAGAAAGTAAGTTTCAGTTTTCTTCAACATATCCCAACTAATAGTTTTCAAATATTATTTGAAATTCTGGATGTTTTAGTTTCGTGTCAGGTCACTTTATGAGTATACCTGTCACGTGTTTGAATCATTGGCCACTAAACCAATTTCCACACTAGGCTTTTCTGGTGAGGAGGATGGCTAATCACCCAGCAGGGTTAAATACCTGTCAAAGGGCAGATTAACCTTCTTGTAGAGTCAATGGCCATTTAACACAATGGATTAAACAGGACTCCATAAATTATTCAACCATTGTAAGGTGGTAACACTGCATTGCTGAATAGAGGGCTTCCTGGACTGACATCAATAACCAGAGTAGAAGGTTACCCCAATGGAATCAAAGGTCTTATGGTTGTGACTAAGGTTATCCTTCAATTTGGCAGACATAGATTGTAACTTGACCTAGAGAGGAATGTGTTCTGTTAGGTCTACTTGTCTTAAGATACGCTACATATGAATGAATACCTCTCTGAATTTCAACTTAGATATATGGAATGAACTGGTCCGGTTCTCAGCTGCACAGCTACCCTACAACCATACCCCATCAGATCACTGATAATTATGATGATTTAGTTAAAAATTTAATGGAATTATCAACAAAAGATACAAATATACCTTAGCAGCAGAAAGAGACTACAGTTAAATGCTTCCATTTATATTTTATTTATACACTAAAACTATTACATTGGCAGTGAGCATACTGCACATTGTCAATAAGGGGTGTGTAGACAACCTGTAAATTCAATATTCTGTTTGCATAATGATACCAGTCAGTGGAATTCTTGATTCATGTCATGGCTGACTGTGCATAGGAAAGATACTTACAGAAATCTAATGTCTCGGTTCTTGCTCATTAACCACTGTGACATGCAAGTTATTGTTAAAACTTTTGGTAATGAGAGAGCACAGGAAAACGTGCTTTCATGCCTTTCTTCAGGGCATTAGTGAAAATTAAATATAATCAACCTCAGCCCAAAATACTAATTAACTTCACTGACTCTTATTTTCCATTCTTGTAAAATGTTACTAGACTTTACATATGTCTCCATTGAGTGTAGTAATTATTTTGTCATCATTTACATGTGGACCAGTGTCCTTCTCTGTGTTGTTATCATAATGTGTTGGCTATTTTTCTCTCTGGACTTCATCAACTGCTTGTCGTTCCAGATAACCTTCAGGGAATTTTGAATTGTACCTTCTATTAAAACTACAGGAGCAGATTGTTTTCATTTGACTGAAATTGCCTAGGGATATTCTTTTTTACAGGGTTCATACAGGTCCTAGAATACTTGAAAATTTCTGGAAAATTGACAGGGAATTTTCTGCCCACACATCCTTTTTTCTCAATTCATGAAGGTCAAAATGCAAAATCCAGAAATCTGGCTTTTTTACAAGCTAAAATTCTCTTTTAAAAAAATGTTTTTTTAGTTGTCAGTAATATTTGGCAATTATTGCAAACAAGGGTTTGTTTCTTTGATTAGAACGAGTTTTATGACCTTGTAGTTACTTCTGTATTGTCTAGGTGACAAGAAAGAAAGGCAGAAAGAATATGAAGGCGTGTCTTCAAGTTGCTACACTCACTCAATAAGAAAAGTGGAAAAGCAATGATAAAAGGTGTCAGAGACAAATATTTCCATCAAAGAAATTATTCACTTTAATTGAATTGTAACTACAAATTCAATTAAAGTTGAATTAATAAACGAAAATAATATATTATTTTAAAGTAATAAAATACATTTTAGTATAGGTATTTTTACTAATTTGCCAAAAAATAGCATACCATGATGAAAAAAAGTGCCAAACTTGATGAAAAAAGTTTTTATCATCTAAATATTTGTTATTATAAAGAGGAAAGACCAAAGTATTTTTGATTATTTTATTAAATTTTTTCATCCTTTTTAGAACATTCAAAATTTTGATTAAAAATATTGTTTTTCTTGTGTCAATGGAATTAAAAAGCATGTCAACCACAGTGACATGTTTTTGAGGTGTTAACAAAAATGATGTAATTTTTTTGAATTTTAAGTGAACTACACGGTGATTTTTCAAAATTAACAAATACTTTCAGCAACATTTTATTTCTAACATTGATTTTTTTTTTTTTTTTTTTTTTTTAAGGTACTTTAGCTTTATAGCCTTAAGTTTGAAGATGATTTCTGGAAAAATAAAATATAAAATACTAACAATAAAATAAATTTAAAATTTTATAACTGAGAGTGAGATAAAATTTCATAAGAGAGAGGTACCTAATTTTTACGTACATCTCTTAAGAGATTTTATAGTATTATTTTTATTTATTATTAATTTTTATATCTCAGTTATGAAAAAAATTTCACAACTAAGATAATATAAAAATTAATAATTAAAAATAATACCATAAAATTCATAAATAAGATAGGGACCTAATAATTATAGATACCTCTCTCATTTTTATGAAATTTTATGGTATTATTTTTAATAATGGTATTATTTTAATCATTAATTTTTAAATTTTCCTTATTTTTAATATTAATTGTTATAATATGACACTTTTTATTTTATTTAATCATACTCCACTAAAAATAGAAGTGTAAAAGTAAAATAATAAAAAAAACTGCTATGCAATTGATTTCAGACATTCATGAAAATTTGGTGGCCTTTTTTTGAAAATATTCTAATGAAGATATATCCAAAGCCTGAATCACTGTTTCTGTCCCTAAAATTGAAACTAAAAGATAAAATAATAATTGCAGTATGTCTCTCACTAAAAAATAATAAATTAATTATATTTAAAAAATTAAATTAAAATATTTAGTGAAATAGGATGTAAAAAAAAATAAAATAAAAATAAAACTTGAAAATACAATGATGATGATCATAGTCAGTCAGAGAATTCAACACTTGTTTGCAGTACGAAAACAAAAATTTTCTTAGGTCAGTTTATTGACATCTGGGGAAAAACTCTTAAAACACGTGATATTAATGTCACATATGATCATCCATATTTTTCAGAGAAAAAAAACAAAACGTTTTTATGCACACTCAAAAACAGTGTAAAATTCACAGATTGGCACAGATTGTAATAGACTTTCAAATTTATAATCTGTAAAAATAGATCTACTTAACAGCATTCCCTCAAATTTACTGATCGAAACTTAATTTTAAAATATTTAACAACTTTATCACATTTTGTATTTAAAATTGAAAAAAAAGAAAGCAATTCTCATAAAAATTCATTTTTCACTAGAAAAATACATTGGCTTCAATATATCCTTAACATATATTATTCATAAAAGCCATTAAAAGCTTTTCTAATTAAATAATGTCTTAGTTTTATTGGGTTTTGTATGTTACAATTCAGAACTGATTTTTGGTAACTGTATGATTCAATTTCACAAAAAAATCAATGATTTATATTCTTCAAAATCTTCTGCATATAAATAATATAATCACTAAAACTTAAACCATTGAATTTCTCAAGTTTTCATAAAATTAATTAGGGTATGGGGTAACAGATGTAAAAAAAATATTTTTAGTATGACTTTCAATAAAAAAAAAAACGTCTAAAATAATTTCATTTGCGAATAAATTCTGAAAGTTTAATTGAAATTCAATAATTATTTTATATTTTACAAGAATTTCCAAAACAATGTTTTTAATGCCAAAAAGATGCTAAATTTCCTAATGCTAATTTTTGGTGGACCTGCTGCACCCCCCATGTTTTTTTTTTTAACCAAAATTTCTTGAACGTGCTTGAAAGAATGAAAAAACATTTAATAATAAAAACATAATTTTGTCTTTGTCTTAATGATAACAAACATTTTGATGATAAAACTTTTTCATTAAGTATGGAGCATTTTTTCATCAGTTTGCTGATTTTTTGGCGGTTTTGTGGAGATACATATTTTAGTAGAATCTCAAAAAATGGTCAGTAGTTTTTAAAATTTGAACCATTGAAAAAATTTTATTCATGTCAATTTCAAAAGTAAAGTCTTTTTAATCTCTAGTCAGTGGTGGGTAAGCTCATGCTGAAAAAATGCTTTCCCGTGTCAATATATACAATATTGCACATGGTAGAAAGTTGGGTTGACTATACTGAAGAATACTTGTATGTTTGGTTTAAGAGATTTTGTGGGAAATCCAGTAAAGCAAAAACCTTTTTTATTTGTAGGCTTAAAACAAGGGTTTTATGTAATTACTTCCACTTTTTCGCTGAAAAAACAGTATAGCATGATAAAAGAAGGCCTCAAACTTAATAAAAACGTTTTATTGTCAAAATGTTTATGATTGAGAAAGTATTTTTTTATTTTATTCAGTTTTTTAATAATTTCTAGCACATTTGAAATTTTAGTTAAAAATCTTGTTTATTATTTTTTTTTTTTTACATCTGTGGTCTATGTAATATTTATGATTAGTGTTCTAGCACCTTTTTTCAGGTGAAAAACAGCAATTAGGAAATTCTTACAAAAAGCAAATAATTGTTGGATTTTAATTAAATTTTCAGGACTTAATCACAAATGAATAAAATTATTTTTTTAAATTGTTTTTTAGAAAAAAATTGGCAAAAACCATTTTTTTTTATACATATGTTACTCCTTCCTTCCCCCATAACATTTAATTTCATGAAATTTTGAGAAATTTAAATTTTTCCTAGAAAATTTTTTTATTAGTTAAAAGCAGGACTCCTTAGAGAATGTAAATCATCAATTTTTTTTTTTTTTTTTTTTTTCAAACTACTACTTATTTCTTAAAAATCTGCTCAGAATCATAAAATAAATAATTCAGTAAAACTATGACATTATTAGAAAAGCTTTTAATTGCTTTTATAAATAAGATTTATTAAGGACGCTATTGTCTTAAAAAAATGTTTTGATGAATAATGAATTTTCTTTTTTTTATTATAATAATAATTTATAATATATAAATCGTTTAAAATTCTGCATTAATTTTCCTATGTCAAGTGATATTGTTATTAAGTGAAAACTATATTTACAAATCAAAACTTGAAAATTTTAAAAGTCATTTTGCATCAATATTTTTAAGTCATTTTGCATCAATATTTTAAAAATAATTTTTAATATTTTTTTGTGTATCTAAAATATTACATAATGTGCCCTTGTTTGAAAGTATGGTTGACCATACAAAACATCAGAAAATAAGAGCAATGACTATAGTAAATTTAAAGTCAACATCCCTAAAATTAGACTACAGAGAATATTTTCAAACATTTTTCAGATTACTTAAAAGTTATATAAAAGAAGATGCTCACCCATCATTTTCTTAAATTATGTTTCAACAGATAGTCTCCATAGGCCTATCAACACCTTATCAGTGCTTGTTAAGTGATTGACAAGTGATGAAAATTACTGCTACTGTTTGTTTTAAAAATCCATTTCTCTGTTATTTTCAAATTAAAGTGAATAATATTTATTTTCAAATCAGATCATTAGGTCAGCTAATATACCTCAAATAATGTTTCAGAAAAGTTTGTTTTATTTTTGGAAGATTTTTAAAACTGAGAATTAAATTTTGTTTACAAATGTGCCAAAAATGACCGATTTTAATGACTTTACTGAAAGTGACAAAAAAGTTGATTCCAATCAATATGATTTCTATTTGAAAAACACCAGAGTATTTTGCTTACTGGAAATAGTTAATTTAATCAATTAGTTTTCAATTAATGATAAAAAGAAAACTTCTAGAAAGCTTTTTCATTTTTAAAAATTCATTTTAAACCTTAAATATAAAAAATTAGTGGAGGTACCTAGTTTTATGACTTTATAATTTAATTTGTATTTTGGTTTTGTATTGTTTTGACTGTAATTTTACTTTAAGTAGGTGCAAAAAATAAAAAATTTGACTGCATAGTTTTTGGACACCTGTTGCTTCCTTTCTTTGCAGATGGCTCTTTTAGTATGATCATGAAACTGTTAAGATTTGTAATGAAAGAGAACACTAAAATGATAATCTTATTTTCCAAACTGAATGAATTTGTAAGAATTTTGTCAAACTCAAGCATGCACAAAGATGCTGCTAAGATCGAGTGTGGATTTTTGACAGGGCTATGCAAAATTTATCCCAAAAAAGTAAATGTGTCAACAAAAGATCTGTTTGTCTTTGTTGCAATTCTGTATGCAATGTTCATCACCATCAATGAGAAACTTTTGGCAAAGTCTCCCTTAGATACCCTCTTGTAAGGTCACTTGCATGGTTCAAACCTGAATCCATTTGAAAAAAAAAGAAAAAAAAAATTAGCCACAGAAAACAGTCTAAAAAGATGTCATTCCCACATGATTGACAGAAAACAAGTCAGCAGGCTTGATTGTAATGACGTTATCAGTCAGTACAAAGAGGTCAAGGAGAAGTCTGCTGGAAAAATTGCTTTCAAGAATTTCAGCAAGCATGAAGTCTGGACACTTTGTCTTACTCTTCTTTGTCTAGCAACAAAGAATATCAAAAACTGGAAAGTTTTTTCACAGATTGCTGGTACTCTCTCATGGTCAGGCCTCAGTGGAGACAGGTTTTTCAGTCAATAAAGTTTCACTGACATGAAACAGCAGACTCTGGTTATACAGTACATTATCATTGAGTATTTGGCCACAGTTGGAGGTGCTGGGAATGTTCCCATGAATAAGTCTCTTCTCTGCAGTGCTTCCAATGCCTGAACATACAACCAATACCTTGAGGCTAAAAAGAAAAAAGGCAGGAAGGAGCAGCTGGACAAAAACAGAAATCCATGCTTATAGAAATTGAAGAACTGAAGACCAAAAAACACAAGCTAGAAAGTTGCACACAAGATTTGTTCAAGTCAGCTGACAGCTATGTGGAGAAATCCAAACAAATTCAGAACTTCATACTTACCACAAAGTTCAATGCCATGTGAAGATCTGCAAAGGACAAATCCATAGAAATATCAAAATTGGAAGAGAAGCTGAATGCTAAAAAAATGTTAACATCATTGTGTTCTGTGATACATGCAATAAAAGCCCTGAGTAGTAGGGTTAGCTAAATTGTGTAGTATTTTTGTGAAAATTTCTATTTGTACTTCTGTTCATTAAAACCATTATACTTAACTTTACAGGAAATGTGCAGCAGTCAAGAATTTTTTGTGACATGCACAAACCATGAGTAGTCTAGATAGCTGAAAAGTGTAACAGTAAGGATTAAAGTGTGTAATTAAAATTTTTTAAATGTAGTGGAACTCCAAACTATAGAATGCTACACAAAATGTGTAACATAACCAGATCTGTGTGCAGTTCTGTTTTAACCTTCAACATTTGGATTTCTCCACTGCTTTTAACTGTTAACTGATCCATATGACATGAATTATTGGAACCAGCTGTAACTTTTCTTTGAACATTTCATCTGTGAAACTATAAAAAGATCAATCACAAAGATTGATTTTTGAAATTGATGACCATTTACTCTTTCAGTCCTTGAAAATTCTTAACATAGCCCTGGAATTTTTTTTATACAGATTTGTAGGAATCCTGTTTAGTACTGCTTAGCTATTACTTACCTCCATTTCCATTGAGTTCAAGTACACCCTGCCTGGCCCAAGGAGTGAAGTCACATTTACTATGTCACCAAATTCACAAAGTGACATTTTAATATACTAGGCTATGAGTTACACCTAAAGGGAGAACTTGGAGACATGGTCAGTGGAATGAGAACAATCTACTCTCATAGACTAAATAAAGGGTTCAGTTAGAAATTTGCTGAATGTGAGCATGATTAAGAAGCACCTGATGAAGGTAAGAACCAGCAGCTGAAATGTTCTGACTATAGCACAGATGAGGACAATAGTCCACATGTAAATAATGATTACTCCTCATTCCAGAAATTATTTTATTGTTATATATGATCATAAAAGAATTACCAAAAGGAATTTCTATTTTTACCATACAAAGAACAATTTTACTTCATATGAAAACTCGTTTGTATCAGAATTAAAATTATTTATTTCACCCTTGTGCCATATAGGATTGTTCAAGCTGTAGTAAAGAGCCAGATTTTGCTCTTATATTTCTTTCTTTTGCCCCTGTGCCAAACTAAATTAAGCTTAGCTGTTATTAATTCAATGTAAATGGCAAGCTTTTGAGCAGAGCCAATCCTCCTTGGCTTCTTTTTTTTTTTTTTTTTTTATGAAGAGCACATTCCTTATTTTATCCACGCTCTTGGTTTGCCATTTCTCTATGTTCTATTCACTCTCCAATAAAATGTTCAGTGGCAGTTTCAGTGTACATTCATTGAAGCAGTTGGATCAAAGCTTGTTCCTTGTAGGAGCTGAATTCTCATTTGTTTTCCTCATGTTTTAATTTGTCAGAGAAATAGTTGCACATTTATCATGCCATGAGAATAGTATGTGTGAGAATAAGGCTTTTCTCCTCCTTCCTCAGCTATTTTCCTTTCTTTCTCTACCCAGATGTCACCTCTCAACCTATTTTGTATAACAGTTTCAACAATATTATTATGATGGTTGTACTAAGCTTTCTATTTACCTGGAATAATTGTATCAGCTGTTCTGTTTTCTCTTGTACAAAACAGAAACATGGATGTGTTTTCTTTTTTGTCTGACCTGAAGCTAATGGGTTTCTGTCGAAAAAGGAATTTGACTGTAAATATTCAACAAAAATATTCATTCTTGCCACTTAACTAAAACTTGTTATGTAGGATATAATCATCATTGCTATTATTGGCTGAGTTTTATTTTATTTACAATTCAAGCAGTTTTGACAGTTTTATTAATTTTATTTATGTGTAAATTTATTTAGTATGTTTCTTTGATTGTGTCTGCTGTTGTTTGTACAACTTTCAGGTTTTTTAATTTTTTATTAGTGTAATTTGAATTTGAGTTTTAAACTCTAATATCAGATTTTACAAAGCCAGCTGCTTAATAAGAACATTTTTTTCCTAGTTTTGGATTGGGTGGAGCTCCAAGCTGCTTCAGATTCTCAGCTAAACTGACTCTAATAACTCCACAATTATAAGTATATTGTATGTTTATCTAATGAATTATGTAAACTCTATTAATCTATCATGAGACAGTTTTTGCTTTACCATTCATATTTTTCTACCTTGGATATTTTAAGGAATCTCATTTCTCTTCAATACAAAATGTACTCTTTAAATGAAATCACATCCATATATAATAGGGCTACATATAAAAAAAATTACTGGTTCCTGTAATCTATTTTATATGATTAAAATAAATATTCAGAGTGTAGTATTTAGGGATTTAAAAATTATAAATTTATTTTTCTTAGTCTGAATTATATTAATTTTTAGTATGTCTTAGTGTTCACTTTAGAGAGTGGAATACATCTACAATTTCAGAAAGACTTTGAGAAGTGTTGTGCTTACCAGACAACCTTTCATTCAATAAAGTAAAATCTTTCACATTTAAGATGGCTTTTAATTTAAAACAAAAGATTTATACTTATAGATGTTATGTCATGTGAGAATTAATTTTTTTTTTTTTTTCTATTTAAATTTTTTAAATTTTTTTCTTAATTTAAAAAAAATTAAATTAAAAAGATTAAAAATAAATTTAAATTTAAAATTTTTTTACATTTTTTTAAAAAAAATTTTTTAAATTTGAAAAAATTGTTTTTTATTATATATTTTTTTTTTAATCTTTAAAAATGTCAGTTTATATGTTTAAATATTGTTGGAACTTCTTAACTTTTTTCTTTTTTTTTCTTTTTTCTTTTTTTTTAATATTTAAAATAGTTTTTATATAAAGTTGTTTAGGTTTTAGAAATTCTGATACTAAAGAGTAGTGTTTGTTGACTTGTAAAATCTAGGATTATCGAAGTGTAAGCAAAATAATAGTGGGAGCCTGTTAATGAAATATGAACTCTATTATCCTAGCCAAATTTTTTTTTTATTCCTAGTGTATCATTGTGCTTGATAGAAAAAAAAAATATATATGACCAAGAATTATTATTTGTCTTTTATTCTTTAGGATCACTTAATTTTTTTTTATTTTTCTCTTCCTTTTCAGGATGTAGATGATTTCTTTGAACAGCAAAAAACATTTTTGGTAGAATATCACGTGAAGATTAAAGATGCTACAGCCAAAAGTGACCGTATGACCAAGACACACAAAAGTAAGTTTTTTTTAATTTTTTTTTTCCCCTCGTTTGTTTTCTCTTTGGGTGTCAAATTTAATTCTTTCTTTAATTCTTATCTGTGCTTACAATTTTATTATTGTATGGGATGTATATTTATGTAAGTCATGACTTGACAGAGAAGATTTATTAAAACAAATATTCTTTTCCCTCTTATGATTACATAAATAGTGACATCGTTAATACTAAGATCTGTATATATATATATATATATATATATATATATATATATATATATATATATATGTAAAAAGCAGATTTTGAATTTTCCATTGAAAATCTGGAAGAATTCAATTTTAAATTTTGGCAAAAATGTTCAATTTCCTAATGAATCAGGTGCATTTGCTTTGATTATAATTTATCCTATTCTAATTATGCTTGTCCCTCCTTTTGTTAGTTTGAATGACCGTTACATCCTGCCAATACCTCATAAATAATGAGCTATTCTGTTTTGTTCATGTGGACAAAGAGGGAAAGACTGCTTAGTTTCAGTGAGAAAATGAAGAGAAGATAGAAGCGGAGAGAGAGAATCAAATTAAGCTGATAAGAACAGACACTGCACTTTGATCTAAATATTTATTGACATAATATTGTATCTCGTATTTTCAAGATAACAGAAAAATAAATAAGATAAGCAAAGCTCAGTTAAGTAATGAAATAGAAGGTTTACTATACAAAGGTACACTTACTAACTCTCCTCAAATCTGCTTAACTCCACTTATTTACATAATCAGACGATTCTATTATGTCCTATATGACACATAATTACATCAATTTGGCTCAAAGCTGGGGAAAGGGCATGTCATGCAAAGTCTAGTACTAAAAAAAAATGAAACTACCCGCTCATTCATCCCATGCACACAAACAATATTCCTTCCATCCATCTCTTTCATCTGTCAACTGCCACTCAATACTCCCTGCAGATCATTGTTTATGCTATAAATGCTAACAGGCAAGGGGATGGGTCGGGTATAAACAGTAGGATTGAGATATCACATGATAGCATGCCATTTTTTGGTTGCTCAGTATCAAATGATGGAAACCAAGTAAGGTAATTGCCAAAAATCCAGTTACCATAAATAACATTGTCTACTGAATTATTTTAAAATTATTATTAAGAGAAATGTTTGTAAGCTGGGGATTTGGCTAGTACTCATTATTACTTGAAAATCGTTTTTGAAGAAAAAAGGTTAAAATTATTTAAATCAGCTATATTGTTTGGTTAGTTACAAGTTCCATAAAATCATAAACTAATTTTATTTTAATGAAAATTTTATTGGATCTTTTGTAGAAAAATGTTTTTTTCATTGATAAATAAGCATCAGGCAATTTCAGATGGCAAATCTAGACTTTATAAAAACCACAGAAAACATGAACTGAAGATTTGTTTAATCTTTGCAATAAGTTAATTGTTACAATTGATACTGAAATCATGATTTTTTTAAGCAGTGTTAATTAAAAAAAAAAAAAGAGGCTTTTAAGAGAAATTTAAACTCTGGTGACCAGGATGGAATAAACGAAATACATTGATTCTTGAAAGAAAGTACAATGTGACCTTTTAGCTTAAAGCTATCAAAATGTCAACATGTATTTATGCTCATTGTCACTTTCTATCCAGGAAATTGTTAAAGACACTAGTTTATTTCTGGTTGAGCTATTACCGCTGATAATAGAACAATTAGCTTGTTAAACTTTATTGTTAAATAAAAGAAGATTGGATCATTGCTGCTAGTTGTAAATATCAATGAGATACAGTATAAACAAGAAGAGTTTGTTTAATGTTCTCTGTAATCTGAAAAGCAAGATGTATTAAAAAAAAACTTACATTAATTTATAAATTATTATCAGATTTTTGTGGCAATAGATATCAAAGAATATTGATTATTATTATTATTATTTATTATTATTATATCTACTATTTACCTCCCAAATCTAGCGATATTAAAAAAACTTGTATGTTAAAATATATGTATGTTATTATCTATAGGATATAGACATTTGGGAGTTTTAGTTGAATTTGAATACGGCTCTTTTTTCTTTGCATTGTTATTTCCTTTTTATAAAACTTATTTTCACGGAAATATTTGCATCTAGGTTCTTTTAGTGCAACAGATGATGCCAAAGAGAGTATAAGCTTTCTCTGGCGAAATGAGTCTTTGATAAAAAATTTTCCGCTTTCTCATCATCATCCAGGCTCTTACATTTCACCTTTCATGCCAGATCTTAAAAAAAAAATAAAGGAAATAAAATTGGGCTAGACTACCAAAAACACATTAAAAAAAAAAAAAAAAAAAAAAAATCATATAAAATTAAAAAGATTAAAATTTCAGCATCCCTTCTCCATTGTGCACATGTGTAGTTATATCAACTTTAGCCTGATGAATTTCTAAATTTCATACATGAAACTTTTTTCAATTTTGTCATTAATTTTCCTGACATTGTTCTGGTATATAAGAAATTATATCATGTTCTCCCATAAAAAGATCTTTAGAAAAAGAAATTTGTAAACTTTATAATTGATTTTTCTAGGCTGGCTTTCAAAATATAAAAAATCTCAGTAACTTACACATTCTGTGTGTGTGTGTGTGTGTGTGTGTGTGTGTGTGTGTATATATATATATATGGTGGACTCTCCCATCGTATTCGGCATATGAGGGTCAATCAGCTCAGTTCCTACCTGTCACAAGGTCCCCAAACAACCCTCTGCAGGTTTTGAATTTGGAGCTGTCCTTCTCCTAGACTAGTTGCCATCCAAGGCTATAGAACCCAGTCTGTCCTGCTATTTACCCATAGCTGGAGGGAGAAGAATTGGATTAATACCCTTTTCCCAAGGGTATTAGCACATAAGTGAATGTAATGGATTTGACTGGAATTCAAACCCGGATCTCCGATTCCTCAATCCAAGCTGCTATCCACTACTCCACCATGTCTGTCATATATATATATATATAATTTATCAATATAGCATAATGACTGTCAGTTTCAAACTTCAATGCGATCTTCAGATCAAGATCCAATTGAAACAAGAAACTGACAGTCACCATGCAGTATTGATTCTTATGGCCATTCTCTCTCTCTCATAATATATTCAAAATCTAAAGTTCTATACAAATGTGTCAGCATTTCATTAGTGAGCCAGGAAGTCCCAAACTGAATCAACCATACAGCGATAACAAGTTATAAGCTGAAATGTTATGTACTATTCTTGGAAAGTGGCGGAGGTTAAATCAGATGAACTTTTTCAGAGGAAAAATTTAAAAATTCTTCAGTGGTAACAAAAGAACAATCTTGCTTGCTATTGCAGAAGTAGCTTGAGTGATTCAGCCAGTTTTCACATATACATTTAATATAAAAATCTATCTATAGTTGAACGACCAATTAGCCTGCGGTTCGTTAAATATTACTGATTAATTTAAGTTGCAAATAACTCCTAAACTAGAACTTTCTCGTTAATAAAAAGAGAGGAGGAAAAATATAGAGCAGTTTTTAAGTGGAAATCACTTGGCTAAATTTCATAAAGTATCTGGGTTGCTCCAACTACGTCTGTTACAAATCAAAGCTTTACTTAGCTGAACGTAAGAACACTTGTATTTTTTTAGCATGACAACATATCAGAAAATAATGTTTAGTCATATTTAAACTCACACATTCATAAAATCCACATTTGCCTGAAAGTTATAATAGCATTCAACCTTTTTCTTATTTTCTCTAATAATTTTCAGCTGTGATGTCCTAGTTTTTTTGGGTTTTTTTTTATTCATTTTACAGTTGTTTTTCTTTTGTTTCTCTTCCCAGATGTTGCAGACTGTTACATACAAATTTCATCAGGGTTTGTCCAGCTGGCAACCATAGAAAACACAGAATTAGATAAGTGAGCCAATTTTGTGACATTGATCATTCTCTCTGTTTCAGGCTTTTTATGTTTTTTGAATATTTTAATTAAAATTGTTTTGACTGTTTAAAATTTGGCTGATGAACATCAATGTCATAATATTGGGTCAGCAAACAAAAGTTTGTAGCATTTTTTTTAAAGCTAATTTCAAAGACAATATTTAGATATTTAGACATAGCTTTATTCAAACCACATATCTACTATTTTGTTTCACTACCTTTCACCATCTTTGAAGCAACTTCTTGATTCCATCCTCCCTGAACTTGGCATCTTTCTGGGTTATGAACTGGTTTAAGGTTTTTTTTTTTTTTTTTTTTGAAGGAATTCAAATTCTTCTCATTAAGAGAATTTTGTAGGGATCAAATTTGTTCGCAATTCATTGCATTTTGTAGGGATCAAATTTGTTCGCAATTCATTGCATTTTGTAGGGATCAAATTTGTTCAATTCATTTCATTTTGTAGGGATCAAATTTGTTCGCAATTCATTGCAATTTGTAGGGATCAAATTTGTTCACAATTGTTTTAAAACCACAGACAACAGCTTTCATCTTTGCTATATTATTGTTATCTTGAACTAAACAATGCATATGATCATTACTTTAAACTTAAGTTCTTTTAACAATTTGCTTTTCATAGATAACATGATATAAATATTATAATTTTACAAATTTCATAAATTAAAATAATTTTATGTACATGAATAATTTTGTCTAAATCAATTTTTTAATGTGTTCATAATAAAAAGTTTCTGGAATGGATTTTGAGTATTTCTTCCATTCCAATATTTATACATTAAAAAAAATTATCTGCTTCAATATTTAAAAAATAAATTGTGTTATTGTAAATAAAATTGATTGTTCAGTTTTTTTAAAGTTACTATAAGTCCTTTGTCATTTAATTTAAAAAAACAAATACATCACTTCAATCATTCAATAAGAATATTTGCTAAAATGTGAAACTGCTGACTAGAATACATTTCTTATTTCTTGAGACATATGGACATCCTTGTTTGTTATGTATATAGGTACATTTTTATATATATATATATATATATATATATATATATATATATATATATATATATAAAATTTGTATCTGTTTTCATTATTCCATATATATTTTAACCATTTTCTTCATCTTTTCTTTCCTTTTAACCTGTTGTTTCCATTGATATATACTTCAGCCTTTTTCAGATATATGTTGTATCATGTGATCTTTAGGACATATTTTTTTCTTTATCTCCTCAACTAGAACACCATTAGAACAATCAAAGAACTGAATGAGATTAATTTATTTTTTATGGCTTATCAATCCTTTGTGGGTTATTTAAAGCTGAAACACATTTTGGATTGTAATAATTCTTTTTTTCCCCTTCCAAATGAATGTTAAATTAACTATTTTTTGAGAATAACAATAATTTTTCCAGATACAATCCTATTCAACCCATAGCTGGGGGAGGGGATTGATACCTTTTCCCAAGTGTACTTGTGTGTTAGTAAATGTGACAAATCATTGTAATAAGAGACTAAAACAAGTATCACTGCTGATATAACTGCTGTTATGAGAGGATAAATCTCTGAAGACCTTAACACACAACTCTATAATTATTAGACAGTTGGTCTAGTTGAAAAAAAGAAAAAAAATCCTCAATGATTTCAAAAGCCAATGTATATAACATATATTCTTTGGTTTTGCTGATATATATCAGCCAATGATGTTAAAAGTGACAAAAATTATGACAATAATATAAAGAATATAAAAAATAATGAAGAGACAATTTCAGCAAATAGTGATCTCATGGCATTTTCCTTGATCTGTCTTAATAGCAAGTTTTAACAATTCAATAGGGTCAAAATGAAAATGCCTCTTAATCATCTGAGAGAACCTTTTTTTTTACCTTCCTTCAGCATGGCAGATGCTAAGCCCCAGGAGAGTGTCTCATTCTGCTTTCTTGAACTAACATTTTCCACTGGCATGAATTACTATGTCTGCTGCTTGGAGAGTTAGTTTCCTGTGTCGTGCAACATAATTTTTCTCTTGCTTTGAATATTGTTGCTATATCTAGTCTAGCACTCCTGCTATATATTTAAAGATTCTTGATAAAATCCAAAGAAGAATCTGCAATGTCCACATAGTACAAGATTGGCAGCAAGGTCTCCTCAATTTACAGTTGAATTGGTAAGATGTAACCATATATTAAAAGTTTCTTCTATCACACTTCTGGCTTGTGGAACTCTTTTCCGGTTTCTTGTGTCTCAGTCAACTTTAATCTTCAAAGATTTAACTGTAATGTCAGTCATTATCTTCTGTTGTTTTTGTTGTTCTATTGTTCTCTCTCCCTAATAGTATTTTTCTTCATAGTCTCTAATACTCTTTAACTTGTGTATTAGTGGTTGTATTGCCTTGCTTGGGATTAAATTATTAAAAAAAAAAAAAAAAAAAAAAAGAAACAAAGAATTTGATTTTATGTATTAATTTTTCTACAAAGAGCTTATTCTTCATTCTTATGTTTGTCTGTTTTCTTTCTTTCTTTTGTCTAGAACATTCACCAAACTAGCTGAAGCCTTAGAGAAAGCAAGGGTAAATATTTTTCACTTTGCAAACTATACTTGTTACCTATTAGTAAACTTCTACGGATTTTTTAAAATGAAGTAATTTTATAATTTACATGATAACATAATTAATCAAAAGTAGCATTCATGTCTTCTATCTTTGGAGATTAATGCAATTTTTTGAGGTATCATGATAAAAGTCCACTCATAGATACAGAGGGTGAAAGTGGTACAAGTTTGAGAAATTAATATACTTTAATATGTTCATTACTACCGTGGATATTTGGACCTTTACATAAGGCTATCTGTTTTTTGTTACCATTATAAATTGCTATAGAAGACTACTTATGCTTTATTCTGGGAAATTGAATTACTATATTCACTTCTACCCTTGATGTTTGAACTCTTATATATTGCCAGCTAAATAAAATTATCAAACTATAAAGAATAAGAGTGTCCTGGGTAAGACGATAAACTACAGCAAGGCCTCTGATCAGGTTTTGAGGAGCGTGGAACCACCTCTTAATTGCTTGTGTTCCCAGGTTCACCCTGACTCGCACCTGTTAGGGTTCCAGTTATGGGGTCAAAACTCTATGAAAGTGTAAAAGTAGGTTTTATTACCAGCAATGTTTTTGAACAAATAAATTATTACCAGCAATACATTTCTGAAGAAAAAATATTACCAGCAATACATTTCTGAAGAAAAAATATTACCAGCAATACATTTCTGAAGAAAAAATATTACCAGCAATACATTTCTGAAGAAAAAATATTACCAGCAATACATTTCTGAAGAAAAAATATTACCAGCAATAAAAATTTTGTTGACATTAAATAACCCATAGTGGTTGATATGCCATAAACCAAACCAAAGTACCATGTGATATTTTTGTGTTGTAATATGACAGTTAATAAGTTGGAGAGTCCAAACTCTTATTCAAGCTAAAATTTGATCAAAAACTTTTATAAACATTTACTATTTGTTTTTGTTACTGTTGGTCCATTGTACTTAAGAGATGATAGGGGTATAAGTGTTTTCAGTTGTTACCAAATGAGCCAACTCCATGACATAAACACATGTGACCAATCTCTGAAACCATGGCAGTAGGACAAGAGGATTTGAACCTGGATTTTATAGGAATCATGTTAGATTTGATCTACTGCTCAAGAAAATAAGCAAAGTAGAGAAAGAATCCTGGCAGAACAAGCTACATTCCCTTGTCATTTATCTATGCACATTTAGGATATTTCTTATTACTAAAATTAACCCAATACAAAGCGTGATAGTTACTCAAGGTACAGGGCTTCAATTAAAATGGTAATGATGAATGAGGTGTGTGGTCAGAAGTGGGTTTGGTTTGGTTTGTTGTGTTTTATGGCATATCAAACTCAATGGGTTATTTAATGCCGACAGCTTTTTTTCCTGGTAATATTTTGTTTTGTCAAAAATCTATTTCTGGTAATATTTTTTCCTCAAAAATGTATAGCTGGTAATATTATTTTAAAACATGTATTGCTGGTAATATTTTTTTTTTTTTCCAAAAATGTATTGCTGGTAATAGTTTTTTTTCTTCAAAGTTTTATTTCTGGTAATAATTTTTTACAAAGTATTTCTGGTATTAAAACCTATTTTTACACTTTTATAATGCTTTTTACCTCAGTTTTTCGAGGTTAACTATTTGCCCATAGCTGGGACCCTAACAGGTGCTACACCCTGAGTCAGGGTGGACCTGGGAACACCAGCAATTAAGAGGTGGTTCCACGCTCCTGAAAACCTCCTGATCAGAGGCCTTGCTGTTGGACGTAGTTTATCATCTTACCCAGGACGCGGATGTAGTTTATCGTCATACCCAGGACAGGGTCAGAAGTGGGAATCATGAGAATAAAGAGACTAGATAACAATTGACACTTGATTTGAAGAGGTTAAGATTGTAGTGTTCAGGGAAGCATCCATGTAGGAGTATGTTCCACAAAGTGGCAGTTATTGAGGAGAAAGAACTGTCTTGAATGAAACTTTCTTCTTACATTTGGAACACAAAGAAAATGAGGGTGATCTAACTCCATGGAAGTGGCACAGCATGTCCTAGCTGTAAATTTCCGAACTGGTGGAACTAAAGAATAAAACACATTTGCCATGGAAATAGCAATAGAATCATAATAAACAGACATATACTAATGTTTATAAATACTTAAGTTGATCAAGTTGTGTTGTAGGCTTTTTCTTTTCCAAGTTAAAATGTATTAGGTTGGTGCAAAAATAATGACGGTTTTTAACATTAAAAACCGTCATTATTTTTGCACCAACCTAATATATGCATCTTTCATATTTGTTTTTTCTGTAGAAGCTGGAGGGCCGAGTGGCATCAGATGAGGACCTGAAAATCAGCGACACTCTGCGATATTACATGCGAGACTCTGCCGCTGCCAAAGACCTGCTGTACCGTCGGTCACGCTCACTTGCAGACTATGAACAAGCCAACAAAGCACTGGACAAAGCAAGGACAAAAAATAAAGAGGTTGCCTTAGTAAGTATTTATATTTTGGTTGAGACTGATTGAATATAGATGAGTGTTACCCCTAAGTGCTTTGAACAGATATGCTCAATTAAAGGGTTATTCTTCCACATTCAACTTATTTAAGGAGCATAATTGTATATCACTACACGAATCTTAGCTGATTTTTTTTAATTCTCTCTTTAAACTATTAATACTTGTAAAAACAAATAGCAGGCCATGGTTCATATCTGATTTCTTGGCTCTGTGAAGATAATTTGCTGAATATCAAATTATGCAATTTTTTTTTTTTTTTGGTTTTAAGGAACAACTTTTGGCAAAGTTTCTGTAGCAAAACTGCATTCATAAAATTATCAGAACTGAAAATCTAAAGTGCAAATTAAATAATTAAATTGAAAATCTAAATTATCAGCAATACATTTTTGTAAAATGATCAAAATTACCAGTAATATATTTTTGTAAAATAAATGATTAATGCTCCCGCAAAAATTACATTTTGTCATGAGCCATAAGGAGTTGATATGCCACTAAACAAACAAAAAAAATACATGTGATGGCTGAATAATATCAGCGATTCCCAAATCTAAAATTCTTTTGGATCTTGAATGTGATTACTTTAAAAGTCTCTTTAAAATTTTAATAAAACCCAAGCATATGAAACTTGATTTATATATCTTTTTCTCATCAGAATACTCTGTTAGATTGTTTATTTACAAGAATAATTTTATATTTCTAAGATTATACAAATTCATTATTTACCATTTCTTTATAAAAGAAATAACTATGAAAAAAGAATTTATTCATAAATTTATAAAAAATATTTGAACGATAGAACAACAAAATTTAAATAAACACATAAGGACATAACGAGTTAAAAATTTTGAAAAATGCATTTTACAGGCATTTCTTGACACACAAATTTACTAAAATAGGTTGAGAGCATCTGGATTTATACTTTTTTTTCTTTCTTTCTTTTTTTCTTTCTTTCTTTTTTTCTTTCTTTCTTTTTTTCTTTCTTTCTTTTTTTCTTTCTTTCTTTTTTTCTTTCTTTCTTTTTTTCTTTCTTTCTTTTTTTCTTTCTTTCTTTTTTTCTTTCTTTCTTTTTTTCTTTCTTTCTTTTTTTCTTTCTTTCTTTTTTTCTTTCTTTCTTTTTTTCTTTCTTTCTTTTTTTCTTTCTTTCTTTTTTCTTTCTTTTCTTTTTTCTTTCTTTTCTTTTTTCTTTCTTTTCTTTTTTCTTTCTTTTCTTTTTTCTTTCTTTTCTTTTTTCTTTCTTTTCTTTTTTCTTTCTTTTCTTTTTTCTTTCTTTTCTTTTTTCTTTCTTTTCTTTTTTCTTTTTCTTTTTTCTTTTTCTTTTTTCTTTCTTTTCTTTTTTCTTTCTTTTCTTTTTTCTTTCTTTTCTTTTTTCTTTCTTTTCTTTTTTCTTTCTTTTCTTTTTTCTTTCTTTTCTTTTTTCTTTCTTTTCTTTTTTCTTTCTTTTCTTTTTTCTTTCTTTTCTTTTTTCTTTCTTTTCTTTTTTCTTTCTTTTCTTTTTTCTTTCTTTTCTTTTTTCTTTCTTTTCTTTTTTCTTTCTTTTCTTTTTTCTTTCTTTTCTTTTTTCTTTCTTTTCTTTTTTCTTTCTTTTCTTTTTTCTTTTTCTTTTTTCTTTTTTCTTTTTCTTTTTTCTTTTTCTTTTTTCTTTTTCTTTTTTCTTTTTCTTTTTTCTTTTTCTTTTTTCTTTCTTTTTCTTTTTTCTTTTTCTTTTTTCTTTCTTTTTCTTTTTTCTTTTTCTTTTTTCTTTTTCTTTTTTCTTTCTTTTCTTTTTTCTTTCTTTTCTTTTTTCTTTCTTTTCTTTTTTCTTTCTTTTCTTTTTTCTTTCTTTTCTTTTTTCTTTCTTTTCTTTTTTCTTTCTTTTCTTTTCTTTCTTCTCTCTTTTTTTTTTTTTTTTTTTTTTTTGTGGGTACAAGAGGAAATAAGACATTGAGTTTATAATATGAATGAATTCTTTAATCATCATCTGTCAACTCCCAAGATTTCTTTTGGAAAAGTAGGAAGAGGAAAAAAAATAAAATTCCTGAAAGAGTAATAAATCACATCCAATATATTTTTAATTTAATGACTTTTCTTATTGCAGGCTGAAAAGAATCAACTACAAGCATTTGAAAAGTTTGAGAAAATATCAGATAATGCTAGAAAAGGTTGGTATAATTTTTTTTTTTTTTTTTTCATTGTTACCCCTCTACATGTATTGCAGGATGTTGTGGGGGAAATGAAGTTGGTGTTTGGTGATTTGGCAGATTGCTACTGTGGGCAAACAGACCATGGGATTTGAGTGTTTCTTTCACACCATTGATCTGTCTTTTATTTAAACTCATTATAGATTCTGAGTGGTGGTTAGTAAATTGCCAGTTCTGTCAAGTGACAAAAACATTTGTCTCATACTGATTACACTCTTAAAAATTAATTGTTATTGCCCCATATCAAA
>OZ010601.1:61867049-62062049 GCA_963932145.1 Acanthosepion lycidas | reverse complement strand
TAACTCTCCAAACTGCAACCCCCTTGATTATTATGTATAGGGTGCAGTTGAACGAGAGGTCAACAAAACTCCTTGTAACACCCAAGATGAATTGAAGGCAAGGATTGGTTCAAGCCAATGGCAATTTTATTGAGTAAATTTACTCTTTAGTATTTCAAGATATTTTTTGTGTAATTTTGGTAAATGTATCTGTTAAAATGAGATGTCAGTGTTATTTTCATTTTTGTGGAATTTAGACGACGATTTAACCATCTCTCCTTGCACACACACACACACACACACACACACACGCCTAATTTAGAGTGTTTCCAAGCTTTGCAAGATATTGTAAATGTCAAGGTGTCAACAATGACTTTTCTTTTTACTATTTATTTACCAAAAGAGATCATTCTTGGTATAATTCATCAAGTTCTTAGAAAAGTTAATTTCAGTCATTTGATTTTATATTAATTACTTTTAATCCTGTAAAAAAAAAAAAAATGATTGTTCATTTGTACTTGAATGTGTGGTTCTTGCTTACAATGGATTAACATTTTCTTTTTCTTTTCATTTTTACCATTTTCTTTGTATCTTTGCAGGCCCAGCTTCAGTTGTTGAAGAACTGTATTACGGCTTTGAAGGAAGAATCCTAGAACAATGGGAAGTAACTCTAATGAGAGAATTCAAAAGAAATTAAAACATAAAAATAAGCAATTAAACGAGGAAAAAATCACAAAAATTACGAATGAAAAAGAGAGGGAAAAAAACCAGCAAGGAAAAAAGACTGTGCAGCGCCAAATGATAAATAAAGTTATTCACTACCCCCCCACCCCTTCATCACCTGGATTTTTGTATTGAAGGTGTAGGGTGTAGGCTGGCAGGTATTGCAAGAGACAAGCGAATCAGCCTGGCTTATGTAGCTAGCTGGCTGGATGTGTGAATTTACTCTTGGCCACAACCATCCTCCTCCCCCTGACATTGCAACAGAGGTCATTTCACTTCACTCTCCACAGAATATAATGCTGGAACTGGTTTACTGTCAACATTTTTTTTTTTATACTTGCCATGGCTGTTTGTATATAATGTTATCCTGGAGGTGGGGGGGGGGGTGAAATTTCTGCTGGTGGCGGTCTTGGAGGTTTACAAGCTAAGATAAAGAAGAAAAATGAAATCTCTTTCTTCCGTGCTCAAAGTTACCGTTTCTAGAGACCAACATGGTTCTTTTCTTTTTTTTCTTTCATTGATGAAAATGTTAGAGTTGCCAAGTTGTTGACAACCTTTTATTTTCTTATAGAAGTACATTCTTCTGTAACATCTTTAGGCTTTATATATCTATCTATATCTATATATATATATATATATATATATATATATATATATATATATTTTTTTTTTTTTAAATCTGATATGCCTCCTCCCCCAAAAATCAGTAACTAAATAGTACCATTTTGATCATGTGATTTTTGTTAAAACCAACCAGCTATGAACCACTGTGTGCAATGTAGCAGTGCATTAATATTACTATACTGTCCTTCTGCAATTACTGCTTGCTACTTCTGTAAACACAGTTGGTAAAACTTAGATTTCCCAACTCAAGTATCTTTCTATGATGAGGTTATACAGGCATTTTAAAATCCTGAGACACCCCTGGTCGTCTACAAATTGCAGATATTGATTACATGTTGTGTAAGGTGTTATAAGTAACAATTCTCATGAACAATGTAGGCAAATATGTTAGCAGACTGGCCCCGGTTGCAATTGCCAATGATAAAACTAAAGCAGTAATTGTTTTTTTTTTTTTTTTTTTTTTTTAAATTACTGTAATTGGTATTGTTACAACTTTGATTCATAAGTATCTGTGATGTAGGTTAGAGAGAATTTCTCCAAAAACAATATCTATTGTTACTATTATTACTACTGGTTAAGAGTAAAAAATTCTATTTTATTTATTTTATTTTTTTTTCTCTATTACTCTGATCAGTAGGTTTGATTATTGAATCTGTGATTGCAATTGCAAACCCCTTCTACTATAACTGCCATTAATGTTCAATGGAACAAATAAAGAAATTTTTCATTTTAGTCCAGGCTTGTCTGCAACAAGCATAGCTTGTGTTCAGGCCTCATTGATTCCATGTATTACATCTGACTCGTTTCGCCACATCTCATGTCGACTCAGGTCAGTCTTGTTAAATCTGCAACTCTTGGTTGGTATAAGACGGCCTTTTATTCTCGATTTCTATAGCAGGTAGGTGGCTCATTTGGTAAAGATTTTGCTTCAAAATAAAACCTAGGAGCAAACTGCATGCCTTTTAATACAGATTTTACTGTGCAGTCAGTCTTGCACCTGTGAAAATCTGCACAGTGGTACAAATTTCTCCTTGGGCATGGGTGATGTTAAGTTTGTGAAGATGTTGGTTTTTCAATCAGTTGTGTTGATAATGTGGTTAGTTTTTAGTTTGGGGCTATCCCCCCTCCCCACTCTACTAGTCAAAATTAAAGGATCGAGATAAAATATTTTTGTTTATATGTTGGTGGGGAAGGGGTATTTGTGTAGGGTACATCAAACATAAAACATGTCCAATTACAAATATTTTCTCTTGTTTTTCTCTCTCTCTCTCTACTCCATCTCTCGCCATCTTTTTTGTTTGTTAATCAGTGGACAAAGATGACCACCTGTTTTTCATATATACTATTCTTCCCTCCACTACCGCCACCAAAGTTAGCATAAGATAATGCCAGACAAGGTGCTGCTGTTGCCATGACAACACACCTGCTATTCTAACAACAACTACTACTACTAATAATAATAATAATTCTTCTCTTCCTATTATTACTATTACTACTACACAAAACAATCCATATGTGTTATCATCACATTTAAAGAAGAAATTATTCTGAAAAATGGCTCTGTGTTGACTTCTGTTTTTGTTTTTTTTTTCTCCATGGAAAATAAATGCTGGAAGAGCTTATATTAAAAAAGAAAAAATTTAAATACCTTATCTTGTTTAAGACAATGCAATTTGAATGGTGTATGCATGCATGCATGCTTGTGTCTCTTATCTAACATTGGAGGGATTTTAACAGTGGAAATATCAAATCTTTTACAGACTTATGTTACACACACACACACACACACACATATACATATATATATATATATATATATATATATATATATATATATATATATATATATATATATATATATATATAATATCCAACATTGATAACATGACTTGGAGTTTCATGCAGTTCTTGCAATTTTTCAGATACAAATATTTGCATTAAGATTCATTAATGTATACTTATAACTCTGTTTCATAACATTAAACACTTTATTTATAACATCTGAAGAAATATATTTTTATGTAGGAGCAAGTATATGTACATGTATGTAGATTTTTATCCTAACTATATATATATATATATATATATATATATATAAGAAAAAGAATCTAAATGAAATTGGCTAGATTAAAAAAAATGAAATTTCCCAGCATTCTATCTGTAATAAATTTAGTCCAATGAAGCCCAAAAGGATGAAATGGGTCACAAGAAAACTTTCCCCACTTTCTCATCGATTTTTCCCCAGTTTTATTCTTGATATATAAAAAATATATATCATTACCTCTCACACACATACACACACATGCCATTTTTCCTTCAGAGTGGAGACAATCATGGCTCTCAACAGATTCTATTTCATTAATAGCTGAGAATTGCCATGACTATTCCTTGAAAAAATGGTGAAGTGGTTTCCAATTACTGTCTTAATAGTCTTGAATTCAGAGTTGTTCACCAAGACTGATTACCTACCAAGTATTGTCAAGTCCAGTCTACCTTACTATTTTACTTATAGATAAGAATGGAGCAAGATGGATTCATGCCTTTCCCAGTAACATTAGTATGAAGAGAGTATGACAGCTTTGACTGAAATTTGAACTTAGCCTGTTGGTTTTATTTACTGTGCCAGTAACTGTTAATCCATCTGCATCTTGTGTTATGTTCATATACATTCAGAAATAACTCTCTGTAACTAGAGTTCTTTCAACTGATAAATGAGTTACTCTCAAACAACCTGAAATGTGAGATGTAAGAAAAGATATTGCTAAGGTCATCATCACATACTTGTTAGTATGACTAATTTTACATTTTATAAAAAAAAAAACTGCATCAAGAATTTTAGAACATTTCACCTTTCTCAATCGATCTTCTATTATCATAATGTGAGATGCTTAAGAAGAAAAGTGAGAAAAAGAAAAGCATAAGGAAACTGAATGAAATCAGCTAGACTACATGCCCAGACACGCCTGGAAAAAAAAGAAAAACAAAATTCGGCATTCCAACATCTTCAGTCTTTCCTGTTGGTGCATAATAACCGACACTTGTGTTTTTATATCTCCCACACTCGGTCCTAAACATATCTGATTTCATCAACAAAAATATTGCTTTAGTCCTATAAAGTCCTAGAAGACAAAAACAAGTTACACGGAATTTTTTACACTTTATCATTCATTTACCTAAAATTTTATTAAAACTAATAATGGCAAAAAACATTAATGATTTTAAATGCTGTTGTCCCTTATATGATGGTTCCTGAATGTTTTATATACATTGTGTGTGTGTGTATATATATATATATATATATATATATATATACACACACACACACACACAGTGTTCCCCAAAATTGACTTCATTTAAAATGTGAATATCTGTGTAACTACATGTCCCAGACAAATAAAATTAGATAGGCTTCATGTTGAACAATAACAGATTTATCAAAATTTAAATAAGATATACAAAGGGATATGGATTTTATAACCGATTTCACAAATGTTCAATATGCCTTTGACACAGCACCCATCAAGTCAGTAGTCCAGTTCCTACCAAACATATTGTAGCATGTCTTGCATAGCATTCTTCAGTGATTCTCTGCTTAAGTAGTTCTAGGCTTGTAGGAAGAACTGATCTTTCACATAGAAAAAAAATCACAGGGTGTCAAGTCAGGTGAATGTGGTGGTCATTTCAACAGTACATTGTCATTATTACTGGCATGCCCTATCCATCTTCCTTGTAAATTCTCATTGAGATAAGTCAACTGGACAGTATGTTTGGCAGGAGTTGGACTGTTGACTTGTGTCACAGGTCATGCACATGTTGTGAAATTGGTTATAAAATCTAAATCCCTTTGAATATCTTGTTTGAATTTTGATAAATCTTTTATTGTTCAACATGAAGACTATTTAATTTTGTTTGCTTGGGATGTATAGTTACTCAGATAGTTACATTTTAAATGATGTCAATTTTGTCGGACACGCGCACACACACACACACACACAATAATGAGAGAGAAAGATGTGCTAAGCTTTACTTTGATGTAGCACGAGACCTCAGTTGTAATTGATCTAGCGAAACAAGCTTTCTAACCATTACACCATGTCAATATATATATATATATATATATATATATATATAATTAATTATCAGACAAATCCTTTTATCTCATATGGGGAATAGGCTATTTCAGCAGTTGATGAAAATGGTTGTCTGTCTTTTCAACCCTGGTGTATTGAAAAGACAGATGACTATTTTCAACTGCCAAAATAGCCTATTCCCCATATGAGATAAAAGGATTTGTTTATTATTTTGCTCTGTATAAATAATAATTTTTTTGTGGATCAGTTCTAATATTTTCATATTACTAGGATCCACTTGGATTATTCAGACTAGTAAGCCCCCCACCCAGTGGATGTATCATCATCACACTGGCTGTATATCCATAGCTATGGAGCCCAGTTCACCTGATTTTGCTAGATGACATCTAACCCTACAAGAAGGTATCATCTGACCTTTGGTACATCTTGTTTTTAATCCTGCTGGGTGTCTAGCCATCCTCCTCACCAAAAAACCTTAGTGGGGGAACCAGTTTAGTTGCAGATGACCCAAGGATTTAGTAGGTAGTATCAGTAGCACTTGTTAAGTGACCAGTCATTAGTAAGTAAAAGTTAAAAAACTCGATTTTATATATCTATAAGTGAAGTTATAATGTTTACAGTTCAAATGCATTGGTAGAAAACTTTGAGGAGCTCCTACTTTCGTCAACTGGTTGTTGAAACAATGGTATTTTAGAGGCAAAAAAATTGTCTCATATATTCACAGAAAATGAACGGCGTGAAGAAAAAGATATTTAATTTTATTGTATGTTGGGTCATTTCTCTCCCTTGATTTGTCAATGCGAGTTATGTCCCTTACATTTGCGTTTCCTGTTTGCGTTCAACCGTTTTACTTTAATGCTTAAAACTTTGAGTTATTAACAAGGGGAAAAGTATCCGAAGGTCTAGAAAGAATAAGAAATGGCTCTGTGTAAAATTAACCCAAATTTGCCAGTTCTGAGGGACAGAGATATTTGTACTGTGCGTCGTTTGATCAAAAACGTATCTTGGGTAGTTGCAGCTGTGGACAATCTTAGAGTTGTTGGTAAGAATATTTGCAATGGTTGATGAATATAATATTCATAATTTCTTTATTAATCATTTATAATATGAACTGCGTTGGAAATGAGGCAAAACAAAATATACACATTAGTTTTCAATTAAAATTCTTGTTAAATTCAAAAGGTATATATTTAAAAGATCCTATTTGTCGAAATTCTTCTAAAAGTTTACTTTTAAAAAATTCCATATAATTTAGGGACCTCAATAAAAAAAAAAAAAAAAAAAAAAAAAAAACGCGATACAAAAGGTTTAAAATGCATTTTTAAAAATTAAAAATCTTGAAGCTTTTATTTTAGTTTTAATTTCAAGCTTATAAATTAAATTAAATTTAACATTTCCAATAATCAAAAACTAATGTAAGAAGGAAGGAGTTTCTTTCTTTTTTTTTCTTTCTTTTTCTTTCTTTTTCTTTCTTTCTTTTTTTTTCTTTTTCTTTCTTTCTTTTTTTTCTTTTTCTTTCTTTTTTTTTTTCTTTTTCTTTTTTCTTTTTTTTCTTTTTTTTCTTTTTCCTTTTTTTTCTTTCTTTTTTTTCTTTTTCCTTTTTTTTTCTTTCTTTTTTTTCTTTTTTCTTTCTTTTTTTTCTTTTTCTTTTTTCTTTTTTTTCCTTTTTTTTTCTTTTTCTTTTTTTTCTTTTTTTCTTTTTTTTTCTTTTTTTGTTAAAATATATAATTGACACCCTTTTTAAGGTCATCTTTTATTGCAATGTAATTCTCTTTATTAAAAAAAATCTTCCTAAAATAAAATTTTATTTGATTTAACTTGATTTAAAGTATAATTAATCTGATTTGAAACAAATATTATTTCCTTTAAAATATTGCAGAAATGCATTTTTTAACCCAACAGTAGTATTTTGACAGCCTGATGACAGGTTTAATAGTATTCTTTATCTTTATGGAGACTATCTGTAAAACATAATTGAAGAAAATTTTTATATAATTTTTAAGTACTCAGTAATCTTAAAAATTTAAAATATTCTGTGTAATTTAATGTTTTACTGAATTTTAGAAATGTTTACTATATTTATTGCTCTTATTTTCTGATTATGTTGGGTATGATCACTTGGACTTACTAAACTTGGCATGTTTAAACAAAAAAAAGTCAATTTTTTTTTTTAATATTAGTGTTTGATGATTTTTATTAAGCTTTTCCATTTCTGATTACTGAATATAGTTTTCACTAAGGCTAAAATTAATGAAGAATTTTAAAAGATTTATAACTTATTAAAATTTAAAAAAAATGAAAACAGTTTTTGTAAAAATTCATTATTTATGAAAAAAAAAATTTTCTGAAGACAATAGTATCTTTAATATATCTTATTTAAGTAAATGGTGTTTCTGTTTGACAAAAACAAATTGATGATTTAAATTCTCCAAGGAAACTTGCTTTTAATTAATATAAATATGAAGAGAATGGAATTTTAATTTCTGTGAAATAAGGGGGGGTAACAAATGAAAAAAAAAAAAAAATCAAAATTCTTGTAAAAATCCATTATTCATTGAAAAAAAATTTTTCTTGATACAAATTATTAAGACAATACTTAAAAGTTTTTCTGATTAAATAATGTCATGATTTTATTGCATTTTTTATTTTATGGTTCAGAGCAGATTTTCAGTAAATGGTAGTTAAACAGAAAACTAATTGATGATTTAAATTCTCCAAGGAGTCCTGCTTTTAACTAATATAAATATGAAGAGAATGGAATTTTAATTTCTCAATTTCATAAAATTAAGTGGCAGCAACAGATGCTTTTTCTTTTCTTTTTTTCTTTTTTTTTTTAAATAAATATTTTTACCAAGATTTTCTAGAAGAAAAAAAAAAAGAAAAATTAATGTAATTCATTTGTGAATAAGTCCTGAAAATTTGGATATTTAGCATCATTTTGGGCATATGTATCACCTTCTTGGCTAACTTTAGCATCATTTTAGGCTTTAAAAATCCCTATACAGTGTAACCCGGATATAAGAGAGATTTTCTCTGGTCCCAAATTAGAGCCATACTAACCTAAACAAAATAGACAAAACCCGGATATAAGAGACTTATTCTCCGGTCCCAACAACTCTCTTATATCCGGGTTACACTGTACTAATCTTTGGCCAACCTAAGAAAAAAAATTTTAAACATGCTAGAAAGGATTTAAAAACATTAATAAAATAATCAAAAATACTTTAAACCTTCCTTTTAATAACAAACATTTTGATGATAAAAGTTTGTTTTAACAAGTTTCGGGCTTTATTTCATCATAATATGCTCTTTTTTTTTTTTTTTTTTTTTTTTAATTTTTGGAGGTGCCTAATATCATTCCTTAACGAAAAAAAGAACCTGCATATGTATCACCTTCTTGGCTAACTACAGCTTGCTATTTATCAAGTTCATCATGGCAGGAATGTCTGCTGATGATTTGTATTCAAGTATTTTGTTAATGCCATCTGTCTCCACAATTGGTTGATATTAGGTTTTTGTCAGTTTTTGACGTTAAAAATTACGTCAAAAACCGACATTATTTTTGCACCAACCTAATACAATAGGACAGATGGATAGTTTTCAATTAAAATTCTTGTTAAATTCAAAAGGTTTACATTTAAAAGATCCTATTTTTTCAAATTCTTCTAAAAGTTTGCTTAAAAAATTCTATATAATTCTAAAAAAAAAAATGTAAGTTTTCTGCTGATGATGACTGCTTTAACAAATGCCAAGCTTTAACCAACCATTATTGCAAGTAGTATTTTTTAATCAAGTCAATAATCTCATGAGAAAAGAAAAAAAAAAAACAATTTATCAACTGTACTTTTCTTAAATATTGAATGGTGTGTTTTTTTTGTTTTTTTTTTGCAATGGGAGATCATGATGGCTTTTTTTTCCTATGCTGAGTTGTCGACCTTCCCAAAGAAATAAAATTACGTAG
This sequence comes from Acanthosepion lycidas, assembly GCA_963932145.1. Taxonomy (NCBI): domain Eukaryota; kingdom Metazoa; phylum Mollusca; class Cephalopoda; order Sepiida; family Sepiidae; genus Acanthosepion; species Acanthosepion lycidas. Next base: position 62,052,671 of record OZ010601.1, on the reverse strand, counting down.
ACTTGCTTTAAAATTATTTACAGAAAAACTGGGATAGAAATTTGTGAAATACTGTAAATTGAAATGAGAGAAAATGTTTCCAGTTGCAAATGTGTGTGAGTGTTTTTTTTTCTTTTTTCTTTTGTTTTTTTTTATCTGTATAAAAACTGTTGAATCCTGAAATTAATGATTTATTTCTACTCACCATTTGACTGGAATTGGGAAATTTACCATAGATATATAATATTTTTTTTTTTATTTAATTAATGTCTTCTGTTTCTTGTGATACTTAAAAATTCTAATCATATATCTATTGTTGTTAAGATTATAACAAAATCATGAACATAGTCAAAAACTCAAACAATAATCTTGTAGAAGCAGCTGCTTATCTGATAGAGAAGTAACATAAATAGCATGGCTGATACTAATCTCCAGGAAAGTGACTCATTGCATTTTTCACTGACTTTAAGTGAAACTATTATATTGGATCAATTGCTAGGACTGCTGTGAGGAAAGTTGGCTCAGTGTTGTGAATTTTTCTTGCCAAAAGCACATTAATAAGTCTACCATTCATCCATGCATTGAATATTGCTGCCACATCTGGTCTGGTGCTTCTGTTATGTATCTAGAAATTCTTGATAAAATACAAAGAAGAATGTGTAATATTATTGTCATCATGGCTTCAGTCACTTTCCCACTACCATAACATAGCTTAACTGCGCCCTTTCTATATATATATATATATATATATATATATTTTTTATGGTAATTGTTCTGATGTTCTCTTTGGTACCCTGACTTTATGGGTGACTGCTTGGGAATACGAGGGGCTGTAAACTTCATTGTGTGGGTGGTATAATGGATAAAGGCTCATAATGAGAAATCTGAGAACCAAGTTTGAATTTCAGTCAGATTCATTATATTCATTTACAAGCAAATACCCTTGGGAAAGGTATGAATCTTCTTCTCCTCCCAGCTATGGATTAAATAGTAAGATGTTTTAAAAAGTTTGAAAAAAAAAAAACAAACAAATCAATCAATCGACTTCATGAATTTCAGCACAGTACTAGGTTGGTGGCAAAATCTCCTCATTAACCATAATTTTTAAGATAGCAGTTTCTTTTCTTACACTTCACATGGAACTATCTTCTGGCTTCTTGCTTTCCATTTAACTATGATCTTCAAAAACTTCTCTTGTCTTAGTGGATTTATTTAGGATGAAATGTGGTTAAAGTTCAATTTATTCCTTACTGTGAAGTATAATACTGCAAGAACAACATGTCTTGGTTGCTGCTGCTTTGGTTTCAGTAGCAAAAAAGTTTTTATGGTGTTGAGATACTAAATTGATAATGTGGAATTAATAAATACTAAACACTTCAAATCCCTCAGAGTATGAATCGGTTATTACAAATTTAGTGTAGAAGATGAGGAAATTGGGCATAGGATAGGCTGTACTAGGGATAGTTTTGTCCAACACTGCAGGATGCTGCAAAACCAAAACACTAACGTAACAACTTGAGATTTTCCTAAGGATGTCATGCATGCCATCCAAACTCTTCAGAAATGTCTAAACTGTCAGCTGTATACAACTACTTTCTCAGATCAATGATTAAAAAATAACTTTGAGCAAATTTACCCTGTAGGTCAGAGAGAACCACTCTTCTTCAAACCATGTGGACTGGCATGACAGAATCACAAAGAATTGCACCAAATGACAGAAACCATATCACGTGAGGAGTTTCAACAGCAGCAACAACTAAAATGGATAGCACATGTAACTCAAAGAGAAAATAATGGCATAATCAAGATGCTGAAGTTCTGCACTAAACTGAACAAAAAGTTTGGGAAGGAAATCCTCATCCGTACTGGAAAGAGCGATAACAGTTGACTTAAACGTATTTTTCTGAAAAATTGTTTTAATAGAAAAGTTTTATAAATTTCAACTGAAAGTTGGACAGGCTGTTTGGTCAATGAAAGTTGAATGATTCCTGATAAGAAAATGGTTAATGCTTAAGACTGTCAACACTGTCTACCCAGATTTTTTTTTACCCATAGCTAGTGGAAGAAGAAATATTTTCCTATTTTTCCAAAGAAAGTGAAGTTCTTTCTTAGATTCTGAAACTCATTTGCAAGTGCATATTGGTATTTATAACTAATACATTACTTTCTTTTATTAAAATTAGAAAAAAAAAAACTGTTGTATCCTTAAAGAGGTTACAAACTGACAAAGGTGGTACTCTAGTAGTGGAACAGCAATGCGCATGTAGATGAAAGAAGAGAGGTTTATTGTTAAAGAAAATACACTACTGAAAGACAGGGTGGCAGGCTAGTAATTCCCAAAGCAAGGATATTTACCTTACCTCTCCATGAAGTAGGATGTGGCACAAGGCTGTTATTTAATGCAGGGCAAAAATTCTCTGTAGACCCCGTAAAATATGGGGTCAGGTAGCTGTCTACCTCCCCAGACGAGACTCTGCCCTTCGGCATAGCCTTGTCTGGGTTCCTCTCTGCCCAAAGGCAGACAGTTCGGCTAGATTGGCTGGAGCCGAATCTCCAATTAATTGCTGAAGCAATCCCCCAGGTATATCCTGTGCTCACTCCATATAGCTACTGTTATAGTCAGTCCACATAGATGATAGGGAGTGTGGGACATTCCATTACAACAAAAACTGTATTCTTAACACGCTGGGAATACTGTGGCATTTTTCAAACACTCCATTTCAGATATTATAGCTATATCATTTAGTTCTTATTGTCTTGCATGTTCTTTCTAGTTTTTATAAGATAAGTAATGAATAAAAAAAAAAGTTTTATTTTGTAAAAAATGAATTTGAAAGTTTCAAAAATTAAAATATACAAAAATAGGTTTTATTTTCAGTATACAAATAAAATTACTTGTAATTCATACAAATATGACCAAAACAATAAACACATTGTTGTTATTTGATGACGGTATTCTGAAAGTTTCTTGACTAATCATGAAAATATGAAAAACATTTTGTGGATGGTTCAAACATAACACTGACGAAGGGTTTTTATTTCCATAAGAGAAATTAAAAGTATTTTCTTACCAGGAACATTGTTAGTGACTTGATTTCTCATTGATTAAAAATCTATAAAAGATTAAATTTTTGTACAGATACAATTCACTAAAAAAGCCTTCCAAGCTCCCTTAATAAGTCCGATTGATATTCAACACCTAATATGTGTAGCTTCATAACAGACTAAGGTAAGTTAAGCACACTCTGATAATTTCTTCTTGATGCTTTTAGACATAGTTTTTAAGAGATTATTTAGAACCAATCACTCTGTGAACACACATGCACACACTCTGCCATGCATATTCCACACACAGTCTCTCTCACGCTTACTCCATGCGCACTCTTATGCTTACTCCACACACACACACACATACACACACTCTCCCTTCACACATACACATCTCTCTTTTTCTCTCTCACTTTATATACACACACACACACACTCTTTCCCTCCATACACACATTTCAATTAAGGTACTTTTACATAATCATGATAAAGAAAAAAAAAATTTCATGAATTAGTAATTTGTAAATTTTTAAAATCATTGGATAAAAAAGGTTGCATTTGCCACCAGCCTAAAACATATAATTTTGTATCTTTTGAACCAATGTGAAATGGAAAACCTTCAAACATTCATAAGAAAAGTATTCAGCTTGTTAAGAGTTTGATCCTTACTAGCAGTCTTATGCTAAATTTTACAGTTTCTTCACAAAAACAAAGAAATGGTAGAATAGATAAGGTCTCAAGATGATATTTTCAGTTGTAATTTTTACTTGTGCATCTCCAAAAATTTAGATGACCAGAACCTGGCCATTGATCTCTCCTAAGACCTTGTGCACACAGCTCCATGATGGAGGAACTGGCTTGTAACGTTTTATTATCATAGAACAGATACTGAGTTTTTCACCAGTCATAACGTATTTTTGATTCTTCTTGCCTCAAACAACTATTGAGACTCAAGACCTCAAGTGGAACTCGTGTATACACTCCATTGCTAAAGATGCTAGAAAAATGGTTGATTCCTTGTACCACTCTAGAAAGTACCTGACTCCTTTTGCCATACTCTATCTTTACAAGAGCCAGATCAGACCAAAAATGGAATGTTGCTACCACTTCTGGGCTGGAGCTTCTCAATCCTCACTTTCCGGCCTTGATGGAGTTCAAAAACATTTGTGTGTGGCTTTGTGGTTGATGAATTATTTTCTACCTTACGACTATCTTTTCCCCACGGATGAAACCCTGCTAGGCTCTTGTTGTTCTATTACTATTTTTAGGTGTTTGGGCAAACTACTTTCCTTTGGTCCACCAGTCCAGATCTTCACAGCTAGAACCTGCCATATCATATATATACTGAGTGACCTCATTCCCTTCATATTCCATTGGTGAGGAGGAAGTTCCACTCAGCTACTTACCCAGAACTGTTGCATTGTGCAACAGACTCACAAGGGGATACTTCTCCAGTCAATATGATCTTAACTTTGAGTCTGTTATCTATCCTCATAATATGGGCCTCTCGCTCCTTTTTATGCTCTTAAAACAGCCTCATTTGGTAACCCTCTCCTTTGAGTGGCTCTTTGGCCTTGTATTGGATGAAAAAACGATTTAGTAGAAATATTTCAGGACATGGGTGATCATGGCTCTCCAAAACTTCCTATCCCTTGATGGCCCTTAGCAGTTTTTCTCCTTTTGCTAAAGGCTAATGCCACTCCCTGTTCCATCATTCATTTACACAGGCTTATTAAGAAGATGGCTTCCTGCTTTCCCCAATCTCTTTTGCCTTCAATATGCCATGTGAGGTTCAAGATTTCCAATCCCTTTTTCCTCACTTTGTGTTCAAGGAATGTCTCTTCCTGATTCTGAGCATAAGTGTTTTTTTTTTGTTGCCATTTTTTTAAGATCTCCTCATTCCTTACTTTGCTACTGTTTCTAAATCCTTTTGCTTTATAACCAAACTAATTCAGTTCACTCATATCTAATGAATTTTCTGGTTGGTTAAAAATGTTTATGAATTTGTAATTGAATCAGAAGTTTGTATTTCAATCAAAGCCTGTACATAATTTATCGTGATTTTTTTTAAAGAATAGCTTAGTTGTAGCACAAGGCTAAAAGTATTAGGTACCAAATGAGGATCGAAGTCACTATTCAGTTATAGCCTGTACATATGTATGCAATTGCAGAGTCAGTCAGAATTCATGGAAGGTCTTAAAAATTTAATCACTTAATATTAGGTTGGTGCAAAATAATGTCGGTTTTTGACGTATTTTTTAACGTCAAAAACCGACATTATTTTGCACCAACCTAATAATTGACACTACCAGATTTTTGAAACCTTATAGCTAAATAAATAAATGGCAAATTCTGTCTGTCTGTCAGCCCTCTAACTCAGTTCACTTGCTCTACATTGACATATACCATTTTGGAATCAAGATGATCCTGGGATTGAAAAACTGCACTGGTTCTTGAACATCCAGCATTGGGATTTGTGTCCAAATGAGGAGGGAAGAGTTAAAAATTCAAATTTTAAAATAAATGAAAAAAATTAGTTATTTTAAAAGTTTTTAATTTATATTGAGCTTAAAGTAACACAAAAGCTTTATGAATTTAAAATTTTTTGTTTTAAATTCAGTTTAAAATATCTCCAAAACTTTGAATTGAGGACATCAATTTTATCTCTTCAAAATGCCAAGGAATCAGAGTTAGAGTGAGAGGTTTCGTAATGTCAGGTTTTGAAGTTTCACAGAATTTGTGATTTGAAGAACTCAATCTTTGACCTGACTTGAAATTTTAGCCCAAATCAGACTCTCAGCTTGAATTGGACTTATAGCCTGAATCAAAGTTAGTTTAAAATGACATTTCAAACTTACATGGAGTGAATTGAGGAATTCAAAGTTATTTCTTCAAAATTATCATTGCTGTTTTCTAAGCTGGAGCAGGGTCACTTTAATTTTGGGTCAGAGTCCCAATTGACCCTCCGCAGACATGAGCTTAAAAGTCTGCATGGAGTGTAGCTTTTAAGCTAGTTTATAATATTTAGGACAATGTGGTTATACAAAATTATCTCCCTTGTAACAATGGATTATGAAAGGATTAGTTTTACAAGGATATAAATGGATTTGTTTAAAAGTTGGAAGATTGTGTATCGCTTACGCAGTCTAGTTAACTATTGCAGGATAATCAAGCTGTGGAAAATGAGAATTATCACTTGCTCTTATGGTAATAGATGGCAGTCATGCAGAGAATGATGACATAAATTTAAATGGTAAACCTGTACCCATCAGCAACTCAAGAGATGTCTAGCAATCAACACTCTAAGTAGTGGCTTGGTTTGTTTTCTTTCAGTCAATGGCAGGATGCATTTTCTTTTATTTCTTTCAATGGGAAACTGTTAATTCGAGCAAGGGCTGTATAGTGAATATAAATGTTAATTTTATCTGATCATGACTAAACTCCCCACCCAAAACTATGAACCCCATGTTAAAAAGCTCTGGCTTATACTCTTTCAGTGTCAATGTGGGGCATTCACGTTATTAATATTATTTATCATTATTATTATTATCACACATTGACATAGTCAAAAGAAATTTTACTCTTGAAGCATCCTGTCTAAAAGACTCCTCACAATTCAAGGACTTTTCCAGAGAATATGACAGCCTTCTGGAGGTCTACAATCTTAACCTCAGTTCCAATTTTTTCTCGGCACTTTTTCAAGTTACTGATCAGAGGTCTTGCTGCCAAATGTAGTTTATTGTCATACTCAAAACTACATTAGAAAAGGAAGGAGGTGGTCTTATCTTGATCTTGTGTTTTAGTTTGATAGATCAGCGGATTGATCCTATTGAATTTCAGTTTTCTAAGCAACATCCACTTTAACCAAGGGGGAATGTGAATTAGTGATTTTCGGAGATCAAGTGGCAACAAAATCGGAAATAGGTCATATCCGGTTCTGGTCTATATTAACAGTCGTCTTTTGGGATTAGGAGAGAGTTCTGGTCTACTCTTGGCAGAAAACTGATGTATCCGTCGCATGATTCCAAAGCCTCCACCACCAAAACAGGATGAGTAGATGGGCAACGCATTGGTGGGGGAAGAGCTGACATAACAGAAATTGTCCTAAGTACCACTTACCTACTCACCCAGACAAGCAGACTGAATAAAACACCTATATATAATATGGGATACAGAGTTTACATTCTCATTTCTCAACGTGTCATTTGTCTTTCATTGTGTTACATTGCGAGCATGCATTGTGTCCTTTCCTAGCTTCTGGTGATGCAATTGAGGACTGAAATTCAATGTGGGGTGATCATTAGTTTGTCAGTGGAAAGATTGGACAATGGTCACATATAGTTTGGACACGTGGAAAAGAGAAAGTGTCTGTTTAAACTGATCCAGGGTGGATATGGGTTAAAAACATATGACTTTACCTCTTTGGAAGAATGATTTAATAATAATAATAATAACAGATATCAAAGGAAAACTTTGAAAGGTTTATATAGATTTACCTGATTGTTTTTTTTTCTTGTCTACAGAAAAAATACTGAAAGATGAAGAATTTGAAGAATATAAAAAAAGCAATGATAGTGTAAATAACATTATTTCCTGTCTCCAGAGATTGGTAAGTATTTTTGAGTTTGTCTATCTTTGGTAACATAAAATATCAATATTAAAATATGAAACATAACATTATTATTATTATTACATGCCATTTTTTTTATTATTCAAACCAGCATGCTAATCTTGATTGTTAATCATAACCTTGTCTTCTTTGGCCTTCTGGTACAGGAATTAAGTTTTATGCCGGAAGTAGAGTAAATGTTTTTCCTTGTTTTAAACTAGAGAACGTTCCAAACACATTCCTCATTGCATTAGGGTCAGTGTAATATCAATGCCAGCATGACAGTGGTCACAAAATGTTTGTCCTTGACCTACATGCATACGTATGTGTAAGGCACTCCCCACGTTAAAATGACCTTGTGCCACATCCTGCCTTAATGGGGAGGCCGGGTAAATATATATGTCCAACTCCTGGTCATACTTTTGAACTGAAATTTTTACTCAATCCATGGGGAAAGATTAGTCTCGTTCCGGTCAAGGGAGACAACTCATATCTGTTAATACCAATATTATTCACCTTTGAACCCAAAAGGTGAATAATACCATAACCCTAATCCTTGTCTGTTTCTTCTACTGTACCAAAGTTTGTGAATTTAGGGATTGAACTCACAACTGCCATAGTTTAAGCAATGCTTCAATCCTTGTCATTCTTAGATTTTATGAGTAGAACAACCAAGATGACTGTCGTTTCAAATAATCAAGCATAGTTTAATAACATAGCTAGATGAATATTTTTTTTTTTTTACAAATAAGGTTTACCACCCTTATACAAGGCCCAGGGGCCACTCAAGGTAGAGGGTTACAAAGAGGCAGTTTATACAGATAGGAGAAGAAGATAACAGTTAGCCAGGTTAAGATTGTAGTGATTAGGGAAACATCCTCTTGGGAGTCAGTTCCACAGAGCAGTGGTTTGTGGGAAGAAGCTACTCGAGTGGCATGGTGAGTCCTAGCCATAAAGATTAGAACTGAAGAAACATTTTTTATTTTAAAGAAAAGGTTTTGAGTACAACAGTAAACTAAAAGGTTTTGTCTGTATTTGTCAATGTGGCAGGAACCATTTGTCTTGCATAGCAATTCCCAAAGAGTTTAATTTGAGGTTTTCTAGAAGGTATTAGGTTGGTGCAAAAATAATGACGTAAAAATGCCGTTTTTAGACGTATTTTTTACGTCAAATAACGACATTATTACGTCATTATTTTTGCACCAACCTAATAACATCAGCTTACAGTGAGGGGTATATTTTTATTTTTATTTTTTGCTTAAATGTTCTTTCTAATGGAAATATGCTGTTTATATACCAAAATCATAATTCTGCTTGCCATTAGTTAATATGTTAACACACATGTTCTACCCTGCTATTGCCTCAGGTAAATAATAGACCATTCTATTTTGAATGCAAGGGAAACATGAAAGAAAAAAGATATATATAAGAGATTTTGTTTGGTTTTAGTAAAAGAAAGAGGGGGTGATAATGCTCAAATATTTAATGATGCAACATGGTAATTTCCATGGGTATTTTAGAGTTGTGAAACTTGCAAGAAGCTTGTGGATAATGTGTGTTGTTATGCCTCTTACATTTTCTACACAAAGCAGATTTTGACCATTTGATGAAATAAAGCAGACTGCATAAATACATTTTCTGTGCACCAGCTCAATGCATACATCCACTTTAACCAAAACAAAATTAATAATATATTATGATCAGTCACTCCCACTCAAAAACCAAAACCTTAATTTTGAGCAATTAGGAACAATATCAACAAAATGCATTTCAGTCAATATTTTAAGGCTCAGAGTCAAAATAATTAATTTTGGATCCAGCTGAAGTCAAGAATGAAAACGAGGCACTACAAAAGATTTCTTTAATAAGATTTCTCGAATATTCAGGCCCATAGACAATAATGAACATACTTTTTAAAAATATAAAAAGAAAACCAGAGAGTCTGTTCAAATATTGGGTATCAATTAAAAAAAGTAATGGGAGTAGATAGGTTTGCCTATCATCTGATTCACACTCCTCTCCTTCCTGGTCTTTATTGAGAGCTTATAGTTACTGGAATTCTATAATGATAATAATCATTTTCCGACTCAATTTTTTCATTTCGATCATTATCCTCTGCCAAGATTAATGAGGAAGATACTAAATTTCTTTTCTTCTACATAAAATTTTGGTCTTGCACAGGATGATTGTCGTCTACAACTCCATGAAGAACTTGAAATACAAAGCATCCGAGGATTCATCATGAAGCAGACATATTTGACTCTTCCCTCACAAATCCAGGACATGATTGAAGGTAAGACCTGAGATCATTAATCTTTGTTTCAGTTTATGGGAAAGAAACCTGACTAGCATGAGAATTGCAAGAGAAAACATTGAACAAATAATTCAAATTGTGATTGGCAAAAAAAAAATATCTTAAGTTCATTTCCAAGGGCCCGTTTCCCTAGACAGCACTTGGAGTCGGTTCAGGGTCAGTCCTTGATACCTGAAGCATCTCTAAAGGGAATGCTGAGAAGCTGCATGTACATGTGTGGAACTCAGAAATTTACATATGAAACTCTTGCACAAAAATTTTCTTTTGTACATCTTATAAATAATTAAGACAGGATAACATTTACAGATATATATTCCCAAAAATGGATTACCATCGAAAATGGAAAAAAATTACGATTTAAAAAATGACAAAAAGAGAAAGAATTTTCCTGGTTGTGTGTGTGTGCATGTGTGTGTGTGTTTGATTGGTAGTGAGAGTGGAATGAACAAAACCCAATGTTCAAAGTAACTGTTTAACTGCTTTTATTTTGTGATGGAAAAAAGAGAGTGCAAAATAGTAGTATTTTGCAGGGGGGGGGGATCCCAGTTAACAAAGTTCTTCTTGAGTGGATCTTTTGTAGAGAGATCTTGTTCTCATAGGAAGAGCAAGAAAGCTGATGTGAGAAACTGATACAAGTCTCCTGCAGCAAGGGCAGTGTGTATTTTTTCCTTTGGGTAGGTGTCTCGGTAGGAGATTTCCACATCTGTTCTCACAAGAAATGAGAAAATCTGAACTCAAGTTACCAGGACAGGCCACATGTCTTCTGCAGCAAGAGTTGAGAATAACCCTTTGAGCTGGACTTTGAAGGTTGCAGCCACTGAAAAGGAAGAGTGGAAAAAAGAAAGCTGGCCTTGAAGGTAGAGGTGGCTGTAAAGGAAGAGTGAAAAAAGATATTTACATCGTCTCCCCACTGAGACTTGATGTGACACAAGATCAGGTTTATTATGGGGAACGTGTACACCCAGGCCAAGGACAAAAATTCCCTGAGCCCCTGCAACCATCAGTTGTGCTGGCCTTGGTGGTGAGCACCGATCTTTTGCTTTAGTGGCATGAGAGAGTGGAGTCTCTGGCTACTGTTCCCCAGGGCTGGGCATCTCACAGTATAATTTTCCTCGGTTGCACCTTCAATAGAGCTGCAACTGAGTTGCACTATGCTTGAAGATAGATATGCAGCTGAAAGATGATAAACCCTACTCAGCATATGCCAGGTAAGTATGAAGTAAGAGTCCAAATAGGGCATGGTTAGCATTTTTATGATTTCTGGGACTTCCAGTTGTACCCTGCTGATTACTTCCATTGCTGCTACTGCTGAATTGAGCAAAGTAAGGAAGCGCCCGCATACCACAATAACCAAAAAATGGAATAGTTATTATACCTGCTTATTTAGTAAATATTGATTATTTTTAATTTTTGAATCTATTTTTTAGTCCGTTTTTTTTTAAATTTTGCATGATGTTTGGATGTGTCTGTAACTCTTATGGCAGTTAAACCTAAAATAAATTAAAGGGAAAGCAGTGGGTTAACACTATCAATCCAATACCTCTAATGATTTTCTCCATTTATTTCTTTGTTTTTGCTTTTCTTAGTATCAATGTCATTATTTTAATAGATTTTCTGATGTAATGGAATAACCTCTAACCCCCATGAGTAACTGCACTATAGGTAGTAACTACCAATAAGTAGCAGTAAATCAATTACATAGACTTGCTGGGATCTGTTGAGTACGACTCAGACTTATGTGAGAACTACCGACCTTTCAATAGTAACACTCGCTACTGGATTGACTTGTGACAACCTTGCACATAACTGTTACCTTTATTCTTATTATACTGTTTCATTACAATAAACCTTTACTTATTCTATCCACTGTGTTTGTCAAGTATATATTCCTATTAGCATGGAATATAACATTTTCATTAATGCAGAATAAGTTAGAAAAGACTTCACTGTGTGCAATTAAATATTTTATGTATAGTATAGGGCTTAGCGTAGGGTTTCCAGATTAGAAAATTACTTTGATATACACTTGATGATGGCTGGAGGGCAAAACGGCTGAAACGTTGTAATAACAACAACAAAGAAGGAGATAATAGTCCAAATGTCAATAGTGTAAATCAGCAATTTCTTGTCATTCCCAAAGAAACTATTTAGTATATGTTTTGTTTTTAATTTTACTGACATAAAGTGGAAGGTCACTTTATTTTACAGTGAGCGGGACAATTTTTTTGCATCTTTATAATACTTATTTTGCTAGCTGCCGTTCTTTGTGCCAAAAATGAAGCCGAAAAAATTTACAGAAAAAGTGAAAAGGAGGAAAACTTCTTAAAGGCTGACTTGGAAAAAATGCAAAAAGAACTCTCAAAGCTTAAAGAAGAAAACAAAGACCTTCCGTAAGTAAATTTTAAAATATTATAGAAATTGGAGTAGATAGGTTCATTTATTGTCCCCTCTCGGTCTTCTCAATGGGAGTAGAGGTTTATCCCTCATTTCCTGTTTAGGATTGGATTTCCAGTTCCTTTTAAAGTCTACTTCAGCTCTGTGCTCCTAACGCTTGTCCTTTTCTATGCTAATATAACTCCACACAATAACCCTCTACCTTGGGTGGCTCTTGGGCATTGTATTGAGTGAATATTAGTAAAAAAAATGAAAAAAGATGATTGAATGGTAATATGACATGGCAGCAATAATAATAATAATAGCTAGAAATACAGTCCAATATATTTAATCTGGCACTCTGTATATTCTACAACAAAAGGCAATCGCAAATTGCAAAAAAGAATGGCAGGTTTAAGGAAATATACTTGTTGGAATCAAAACCACTAATAATGAAAAAAAATAAACAGGAATGGATGTGTCAGAAGTGTATTATCTCCCTTAGGCATATAATCACATGACCCTAGTCCCATGGTATTAATATAAAAAGCAGCATGCTTTCAAACCTCTTACTCTTTTCCCAATTTTCTGTTCCCTGAACAGCTGTGGCCCAGGTAAGTCATTTTGCCACAACAGTCAAGTACTTACAAGCACTCATACACACACCCACTCATACAATTACTGTTTCCATAAATTTTTGTGAGAATATATTTTTATTCTAAACATAAAAAATTTTTGGCAAACATGGACTTTCATGCCTGCAAAAAACAGTGTTTCATAAGGACAGTTTTCCATTTACACTGCTGTTATTTATAATAGCAGACACAGCTATTTTATGTTTTGGCTTTAAATAATCCATAAATAGTTGATACGCCATAAAAAACAAATCTATCAGTCAATCACTGATTGGCCATTAATGGTCACATACTAACTGGAGAAAAGTAGGATAAGTTAAATTAACAATTGAATTAATATTGAATGATTACAAATAGATAATATGAAAGGTATGAGGAATTTTAATATGCTAGAATTTTTTTGCAACATGCTGACACATGTTGAAATCCTCCCAGTATTTAGTATTGTTGAAGTTATTGCTAACATTTTTTGTCGATTTACAGACTCAACTTCGAAAACCAATCGATCAAATTTGAATGAGCTGATTTGTTTGGAAAAATACTTTGATAAAAAACCCTACTTTGCAGTTTAATAATTTTTTTTAATGTAATTTTAAAGGAATTCATCGTAGACAATACTTTTTAAGAAAATTTCTTTTTCCTTTTTTACAGTGAAGAATAAATTCTTAGGATTTCTTACACTTGAGCATGCAACGTACAACTGGCCATGCATTAATATTTTTTTCTGGAACCAAATTCCAACATTCTGAAGCATTTGGCCATGTGATTTCTCACAAATGCAGGGTGAACTAACTGGAAACTGGATTCTTGTATATATAAAAACTTAAAGAAAAGATATGCAAAAACAATATTGCATTTTTATTAAATAAGTATTTGTAATTTTAATCATTAAATTGTTTTTAAAATAGTGGGAGTATTTTGTATACTAAATAATAAAACATTTAATTCCAAAAATATTAATGAATATTTATTATACTAAGCTATGCATCCTAGTAAAACCAACCATACTTTGTACCCCCTTACCTTTTTGCACTTCTCTCGCAAATTTGGTTTAGATCGGTCAATGTGTGGCTATTTTGGAGGATGTGATGGCTGGACTAACAGAAGTCATAGAATTTTATACATAGATTAAAAATAAAGAAAAGTGGTAGATGAGACTTTATGAAATTGTTTTGCTTAGTGTGGATAATATCCTGTAAACAGTGATTATCTACTCTCTTTGTATTATGTCTTCTTTTTTGCTTCTTTTTTTTTTCAGGCAGAAACAAAAGGAAGTTGTGGAAGAAGAAAGTAAAATTGTTGAGGAATTTAACATGCAATTTAAACAGAAATTAGAGTAAGTAAATTATCTTTACTTTTTTTTTTTTTTTTTTTTTTTACAATAGTTGACCCACGGTCAAATGGCCACTCAAAGTGGATGGTCCAAAACAGAGGTTGGAAATGAAATGATAAACTTTATAACATCGTCAAAATACAATACTCATCAGTGATGTGAAGTAGGTAAACCACTGCTAGTGGTGGACAACTTAGACAGCATATTACCTCCACTTACAATACTGTCCAATGTATTTATGTATACCCATTAGTGTTCATAGGTACAGTATATAACAGTTACCAAGTGAATTTTCTGTAAGAAAAGAAGAAGTAAGAAGTATATATTATGAGGTCATGTAATATAGGAGAGAGATATCAGTTTGACTCTTCATTTGAAGAGGTCTAGATTGTAGTGATCAGAGAAGCATCCTATTGAGAGTCTGTTCCTCAAGAAGCTGTTTGAGTGGTTCTTACACTTTAACAAAAGAACATGTTAGGAGTGAGGGGTAATTTGACGCTGTAAACATGGCATGGTGGGTCCTAGCTATGAACACCTGAATGGGTGGGACTAAGGAATATAACTCATTTGAAAATTTGCCATGTTAATTGTTGAAGTAAGTGGTATGTCAGTGATTCTCCAGGCAAATGCATGTACATTATTTATTGTGCAAAAATAAAAAAAAAATGTGGCACAAGGCTCAAAGGGAGGATAGGAAAGGCTGGTCTTCTTCTGTCATATATCAAGTCATCCCATAAGTTCTGTCCGAATTTTGAATAAAGAAAACAAGTGACCAAATGTTACATTTAATTACAGATTCAATCAACAATGTATTTTCCCTGATTATCTATGACTTCCTTCCATCTATTAACAAGCTTACTAACTCCATTACTGTAAAATTCTTTTGGCTTTGATTCGAAGAACTCAAAAATGTCAGTTTTAACCTTTTCCTGTGTTACAAAAGCTGTTTCTTCCAAATGATTCTGTAAGCTACAAAACAAATGGTATTCTGAAAGAGCAAGATCAGGAGAATAAGGTGGATGAAGAATTTTCTCCCAACCAAGTTCTTCAATCTTTTGTGATGTGATTCTTGCTGTGTGTGGTCGCGCATTGTCTTGATGAAACATCACCTCTTTTCGATTCACTAGAGCAGGTCTTTTTTCCCTCAAAGCTTGGTTCAAACACT
The DNA here is from genome assembly GCA_963932145.1 of Acanthosepion lycidas. Lineage (NCBI taxonomy): Eukaryota > Metazoa > Mollusca > Cephalopoda > Sepiida > Sepiidae > Acanthosepion > Acanthosepion lycidas. The sequence continues at coordinate 62,037,215 of OZ010601.1, read as the reverse complement.
AATTGCTGACAGTATATTTGAGCATTAATTGTTGCATTAGGTGGTAAGAATCTTTTGCCCATGAAGTTCCCTTCTCGGCTGTGGCTGGGGTTCTTTCCCCTTACCAAGCCACTGTCTACAATGGTTAACATTTCGATAAAAGATCCATTTTTCGTCGCCAGTCACAAGTCTATCCAAAAAAGGTGAAACAAGTTGGTGAGAATGGAGAGAAGAGCAGATATCAACTTGGGATTTGAGGTTGTTTTCAGACAATTCATGAGGCACCCATTTTCCAAGTTTAGAAACTTTTCCAAGTTGTTGAAGATGATGATGATCAGTTGTATGGTTTGAACCGAGAACCACTGCCAATTCCTCAACTGATAAAGCAGGATTTTCTTCAATGGCTGCTTCAAGAAGCTTTTCATCAAACTCAACTGGACGTCCGGTTCGATCTTCATCTTCAAGGGTGAAATCTCCACCTCTGAATTTTGCAAACCATCTTCTGCAAGTTTTTTCATTCACACATTCTTCTCCATAAACTAAGTGAATGTTTCTAGCTGCTTCGGCTGCTGGGTTTTCTTTCTTGAACTCATAAAGCATTATGTGCCTCAAATGATTCTTGGGTACTTCCATGTTAGCAGGGTTTAAGTCAAACAAAATTTAAATTTATTGTTCTCTGAAATAAAATTTGATCAGTTTAAATGCATCTATACATAAAAATAATGTTCAGTTCCATTAGATATTATAAAATACTCTTTAAATTTCGTTCATTTTAACAAAAAGTTAAAATTTGGACAGAATTTATGGGATGGCCTGATAATTAAAAATCTAGCTAGCCACAATCACTGACCCAAATATACTACAGTATTCCTTATACAAAAACAACACATTCTTTCTTACCATTCTTACTACATCCACTATAATACCTCAAAATCTCTATGTCATCCTAACTAGTTCCCATATGTACAATTTGTCTCAGGGGTGGGAATAAAAAAAATGAAACCCCAATGAATATTTACAATGATTACAATTTATATACAAGAAAGTAAACAAAATACAAATAGAATATAAAATACAACTATATAATAAATGCCAATGTCAGTGTGTCTTCATGTCACACTTTTTTCAATTAAAGGGAAGCAACTTTCAATAGCTTATCTTCATCTATATAATAAATGCCAATGTGTCACACTTTTTCACCTTTACTCCTTGAGATCGTAGCCCGACATCTGATACCATTTTGGAATCAGGCTGACTCCATGACCAAATTAAAAACAATCTGGGCAGATCCAAACCAACAATCCTGAAATTTTGGATTCCCAAGTTTTCATTAATGTGAAATCCAGCAAAAGTCATGCATGAAATAAAAATAATTGTTTGTACAGAAAGTGAGAACCTACGTACATCAAATTGTCTTTAAATTAAGTGGCAGCAGAAGAATTATCATTGAACTTTTAAAAGGTAAGCTTAAGTATTAATGCAATACTTTAATGCAGTGATCAATTTTGAATTCTATGGTTTACTGTTGCCTATAGCATCTACTTCTCCCTACTTATTGTGATGAAGGTCCAATCAATAGCTTAAATGCTGCCTGATAGAGCAGCTTTTAAGCTAGTAATAATATAATATACAAAATATATAAAATATAATATAGCAAATGAATGTACACTCTCTGGAAGAAATACCATTATACTGAGTTCCATTACAAAAGAGAGGTGAGGAAGGCTAATCCAATATCAACAACAACAAAGCATTAGTATCTATTAGCTGGTGGTTGTGTGTTCAATTCCTGTTCTGGGCAATACATAAGTATATAGAATAATAACAGTAATAGAGGTAGAGTAGTGAGAGGCTAGCAAGGTTTTGTCTGTGTAATAAATTTTGCAAGGTAGAGAATAATTCATCACCGACATGGCTGCATAATTGCTTTTGAATTCTGTATATTACAATCATATTGATTTGTTTTTCATAGCTGGAATTGACAGTGCAGTGTTTCTTATGTGGTGTTCCCCAGAACCCTAGGGTTCCACAAGAGGTTTCTCAGGGTTCAGCAAGAAACAGTAATAAATAGGCTAATGCGTTTTTGAGTAATTTTTGTTTAATTTCATATTTGTACAGCAGATTGTTGGGAAATCTTTGGTTATCTTAACCTCTCATATTATTTAAAACTGGAATGTATTTAGTGATGTCTATATGGTGTCAGTGTGAAACTACCATCACTGGTTAGTGGACAGGACCTGTATGTGGCAGATTTGTTTATCACTGAGTGACTCACTCGAATACAGGACAAGTGTCTATATATTATGTTTACCCTATGAACTATGATAAAAATATAAGAGATAAATATTAATAATGGTATATAATCATTTTTTGTGCAGGGCTTCTCACAGACATGAACACTATTTCAAGGGTGGCACATGAGCAAAAGGGTTGAGAAACACTTTTTGAGTGAGTAGACCCTAAAAAAGAAATAAAAAAAGGAGTGAATTAAACATAATCACAGGTTTATATGAGAGTTGGCTGAAAAGTTCATAGGCTAACCAAAATACTTTCATGAAATGTGATCAAATGAGGTTTATTTTTCAACATAATCGCCCTTGCTGCCCACACACTTCTTCCATCAATGTTGCACTGTTTGGATCCAATTGGTGAAGAAGCTTTCATCCTGTTGGTCAAAAAAGTCATCAACAGCAGATATGACATCATCACATTGTTACTGGTTCCCAGCCAAGTGTTTTTTCATGTTGGGGAATAGTTCAGATGGGACTAAAATCAGGAGAATAGGGAGGGTGATCAAACAGTTCAAATACACAGTCATGTAAAGCAGCCATTGAAACCAAGGACATGTGCTGGAGCATTGTTCTGATGAAACAAGACACCTTTCTTCAGTTTTTCTGAGCATTTGATCTTGGTAGCCTATTGTAATTGCCTTAGCAAGTTGGCATAGTACTCTTTATTGGTTGTGTGACCCTTCTCGAGATAGTCAATAAGCACAATACTTTTTGAATCCCAAAAGACTAAGGCTATCTGCAGATGAAATGAGATTGGCCTTCTTTGGAGCAGGTGAGAAGGGGTGTTTCACTGCATGGACTGTCTCTTCATCTCTGGCTTAAAGTGATGAAGCCAAACTCATCATAGATTAGGAAACATTCAAGGAAAGCAGCTAGATCTGATTTGTCTCAAACAATGTCAGATTTTCCCATGATGTGTGCTTTTCATAAAGTATCAGAAGACATAGCTGTCACTGAGCAGAAACCTACATCATGCCACATTCATTGTGCAGAATATTCTCAACTTTCTCACAGGATAAGCAAATAACATTGACTATTTGATTTATAGTCAATCCCCTGTCAGCCATGTAGTGAACACGATCAATGTTTTCTTTGGGTGTGGTAGTTGTAGGATGTCCAGACCTTGGATCATCTTCAAGCCTCTCTCTTTCCCTCCTAAAGTTAGCTTCCCACTTTTGCATTGTTGATAAAACTGGGGCATCATCCCTTAATGTCAGCATGAATGTCCTTGGGGGCTAAACCCCTTTTCTGCAGGTACTTGATAATACTCTGATGCCAATTTTTTTTTTTTATTCTCAAGAGAAGTCACTACTAGTTACTTTTGAAGTTTTCTTTGAACAGTCAGATGTCAGTTTACCTGGAGAGTTATTAATAAGAAGAGTTGAAATTAATGCATGCAAGGTTTCATAACTCTAGCATCATTCCTTTATACTTAGCCTATGAACTTTTCAGCTTACCATTGTATGAAGAAACCATTTATTCAACACAACTAAGAAAAGTCAATGTGTACAAAATTATGTAAAAGGCTAAAGAAATATTTATTTTTGTAATTTTTTTTTTAGAATTTTCATTTTATAATTCTTTAGTATTTCTTTTCTCTTTAAAAAATCTTTGGAAATACCATCTTTGGAAATTGTTGAAATTAAAAAAAGAAAATTATCAAAAATTATAAAATAAAATTTTAAAATTATATACATATATATATATATATATATATATATATATATATATATAAGTGAACATAGAAGTCAACACTTAGAGACGACAGTCTGTTTCATGCTATATGCAATCGTCAGGCCACATATGCTGTTATTTTTCTCGGATATTTATATATATACGGGTTAGTGGTGCATTGTGGGTATTCTGTTATGGCAGTTGTTTCACCGGAAGTCGTTTGTTTATCTATTTGGGTCAAATTATATTGCTTGTTTTTATTTTTTTGTTTCTTATTTTATTTATTTATTTATTAACGTAGTAAAAATTTGTTTATATCACTTATTTAACAGTTTTGTTTTGGTTTGGGAATTTAATTAAAGCTATTTGTTCAGTTTTGGGGTTGATTGTTGCAGTTAATTCTAAGTATTATTTTGGCGGGAACAGTTTTTAATTGATTATCTTTATTTAGGATTGGTTTGTTTATTACTTGGATGAATTTAAGTCAATTTATTTTACTGGTATATTTTCTCTTTTCGGTTTTAGATTTTTAGTAACATAGTATTTATTTATGTTTTATTTCTATTTTTTTTTTTTTGTTATTTTGCTTATTAGTATATTTATTTGTTTTTATTTTATTTTTTCCGTTTTTAATTTTTTAGGTTACGTAGTAAAAATTTATTTTCATGTCTGCATTTTGAGATGAGCTCAGATCTTTTGTTTAATAATTTATTTTGGTCGGGGAAAGTAATGATAGCTATTTTTTCCTCCAAGCAAAGTTTGCAAGTTTTTGATTGGTTATTGTAGGCTGATGATTTTTTCCTTATCTTCCAAGATATTTTTGGTGTGATGTGCATTTTGTTTTTAATTTCTCAGATATACTTAGAAAGCATTGTACTGTTTGCATATTTACTATTTGTGAAAGATGTTTTGTGTGTATAATTTCTTTGTTTCCAGGGTCCTTCAGTTACTCCTATGTATACTTTTTCTTCATTATCTGGTGATTTTATCGTGGCTTGGTATATTATGTTGTTTTGTAAACAATTTCAGTTTAAGGGACATTTGTTCTTTATTCTGCAGTTGCACGTGGGTTTAATTTGTTCGTGTGGTTTGTTGATAATTTTCCTATTGTGCCTTTTTATTATTTGTGCCATGCTCTCGGTGCAGCTGTAGCTGATTTTTACTGTGTTTTTGTTGAATATCTTGTGTAAGGTGCTTGATTCTGGGAAGTGTTTGTGTAAGAGTTTGAAGAATATTTTTCCTACATTTGTTTTTACGTTCTTGCTGTACGGTGGGTTGAACCATATGATATTTCTTCTCCTGTTGGTCTTTTTTGTATTCTGTGGTGAGTATGTGAGTATTGCTGGGAATCCGCTATCTTTTAGGGCTGTTTCATAGTCTTTCTTAGCTTTGTTAAATAGGGATTCATTGGAGGAATTGTCAGAGAGCCTGCGGTTAATCGATTTTGGTATCTGTTTGATTATAGAAGGTGGATGGTTGGAAGATGTGTGTATGTAGAGTGGTTTGTCATTAGGTTTTCTATATGGTTTATGTGTGCCTTCTCTTAGGTTGAAGGTAACATCTAGAAAATCTACTTCGTTTAGGTTAGTTTTTATATCTATGTTGAATCCGTTATTTTTAAAAATCTTTATTATTGCTTTTCTAGTTTTATCTGTGTTTTGTTTGTTACAGTTTCTTAAGATTATGAGACCATCGTCCCTGTAGAGTCCTGTGTCATTTCTATCTATTATTTTGCTCAGTTCATTTAGTAAGTAAATGCCTATGATTTCACATGCTTTTGCCCCGTCAAAGCTTCCCATTGTAGTGTCAAATATCCCATCTTTCTTTATCCATGCTTCTTCATTGTGGAATAATAATGATTTACGGGAGTGCTTAATGATGTTGATTTCGCTTGGTTGTATTATTACTTGTTCCTGAGCTAAGTTGATGGCCTTATCTAGCATACGTTCTGTTATGGATGGGTAAAATTCTTTTATGTCTAATTGTAAGAATTGGCAGTTTTGTTTGTTATTTATGCTGTGGAACCAGTCAATAGTTGTTTTCGTATTTTTCCACTGGTTTACTCCTAATTTCTTCCTAAGTTCAGAATTAATTCTTTCTAGTATTGTTTTACTTATTTTACCTAGTTTGCTTTTGGCTGGGTTTATGAGTCTACATGCAGGATTGGTTTTGAAATTTTCTTTATGGTCTTTTAGTGTGATAAAGGCTCCTGCCTTGCTAATACAACTTATTCGGTCATCTAGGTCTAATTTTTGGGCGAGTGTTTTAGCTTCCTTATTGATATCGTGTTCTGTTGTTTGGGGGTGCCTTTTTGTATGTTTTGGTTATGTTGTTCTTGAGTAATTTATTGTGTGTAGGAAGACTTAGTTTGTATAAATTTCTCGTTTTGTCAGCAGCGATAAATACACTTGCTGAATTGTTTATTTTAGTTATATCTGCTTTTAGTTTTTTTTGGAATGCATCTTGTTTTTTGTGGAATTTTATGTTTCTAACTAGGTCAGTTAAGTCTTTCTCGAAATCGTCTAATTCTTTTTGTTGTGGGGGTATTTTTTTGTTTTGAAGCCGTATTTTTCCTTAAGTGTGTTGTTATTGTAAAGGTCCTGGTTTAAAAAGTGAACTTTCCATCTCATTCTTTTTAGGAAACTTTCTATTTTTTCAATTAATTTTAGTTTATATATAGGAAGGGATAGGATGGGATGATATGGGTATGTTTTTTAGGGAGTAGTCGAGGTTAAATTTTTCAATGTCCATACTGCGTTATAAATGTAGCGAAAGTGCTCTACTGTTTACCAGGAGCTGAATATAAAGAAATATAGTCTTAAGGTGTGCTATATTTATGGAATAAAGTGCTCAATATCAGAGACAGAGCGTGCGTAAATATAAAAGTGAACATAGAAGTCAGCACTTAGAGGCGACAGTCTGTTTCATGCTATATGCAATCGTCAGGCCACATATGGTGTTATTTTTCAATTAAAAACTGTTCCCGCCAAAATAATACTTAGAATTAACTACAACAATCAACCCCAAAACTGAACAAATAGCTTTAATTAAATTCCCAAACCAAAACAAAACTGTTAAATAAGTGATATAAACAAATTTTTACTACGTTAATAAATAAATAAATAAAATAAGAAACAAAAAAATAAAAACAAGCAATATAATTTGACCCAAATAGATAAACAAACGACTTCCGGTGAAACAACTGCCATAACAGAATACCCACAATGCACCACTAACCCGTATATATATAAATGGCCGAGAAAAATAACAGCATATGTGGCCTGACGATTGCATATAGCATGAAACAGACTGTCGCCTCTAAGTGTTGACTTCTATGTTCACTTTTATATTTACACACGCTCTATCTCTGATATTGAGCACTTTATTCCATAAATATAGCACACCTTAAGACTATATTTCTTTATATATATATATATATATATAACTTATTTTGTAATCCTTCCTCACTTGTGTTTAATTTTGTGTATGTATGTGTAGCGTTGGATTTAGGCCTTAAGAGGCCCCTGAGCTAATAGAATTTGGTGGCCCCTCCCTTATGCAAGTTTGCCCCCAGTGTCATAAAAAAAAAAGGTATATTTTTAGATGATGCTTTTTTTAGAGTAAAACATGAAATGTTTCAACTAAAATTTTGAATGAATTTGGAACTCATCCAATTTATTTCATTAGAAACTTCATAATATTTTTTTATCCAAACTTTTACATCCTACAGAAATATATATAGAATGACAGGCCTGTAAATTTTAGTATTCAAATTCTACAAATCTTCTCTGTTCTTATATCTTTATTATTTTTTAAGTATTATCAGGTCAGGGGCCCAGAACTAGAGTCTAGTATTGGGGCCTCTGGTCTGCAGCTGAAATGTAATTCTGTCACTGTATATGTGTACATTTGCAACTTTGTGTTTTACTGCCATAGCATTTTAAAACAAATGTCTATTTAAGTTTTATTTTTCTTCAACTTAAATCTTTAAGATTCAAAGAAAAATTAAGAAAATTGCGAGAGAAAATCCGAGCAGAAAACCAAAAGGTTAGTAAAGATTTTTTCCAGAAAAGCTCTGTAGTTTATAACAGCTTTTATAAAGTTTCACTGCTTTTTACATATTTTTTTTGTATAAAGCTATCTATCGCTAAGGTTATTTTAAATAGTTATTCACCAGTAAGTCCTTTATATCAGTGTATAACAGAAAATTTGGTTAAATGTACTGGCCTTTTATGTATTTAAAATGACTATGATCCTTGTTCACTGGGATCATTTCAACGTCTTTCTTGCCTCTTAGACTGGTTTAAAATGTTCAAGTGGAAAAAATTAAAGGGGGATAACCCATTACTGACAATACGTTCTGAACCTTCGTTCTTCATCTATTTGTGGAGGACCTCTTGCCAGCTACTTGCTGCTTACAAGAAAACTGTCTTTTACAGTATGAAACTAAGTGAAAATTTTCTTCTGGTTTTTCTTTATAAAATATTCTGCAAGAAATATATAAAAGAAAATTTAAGCTACAGGAGTTGTAATAAATGAATAGACCGTAACCTACGATCTCGTGACCCCCAATTTTTTTTAACTTATTAAAAATGATTTTATCATGTATCATGCGAGTTCCTTTTTTGAGAGACCAAATAACAATATTACAATCTATTTTCTTCTGTCTCTTTATCCCATCTTCTAGTTAAATAAGTTAAAAAAGTAAAAGAGAATGATAAAAGTATCGTTAATAACACTATATACTCATTGCGTAAAAAATGCATGCAGCCATAAGCAACCAAACAAAAAACAACTAAACATCTTATGAACGTAAACAATGGAAAAGATGCATATTTGCTATATTTGTATAATACGATACTAATATATGAATATTAAATGCATTATTATTGGATGCGCTTAAGTAAAACATCGGTTTTATTAAATAAAATCATGTTTATTTTAAATACTGCTGTACTTTATAGTTTCAATCAATGGCATAGCCAGGGCCAGCAGTACATAATTTATCTCATGTATGATGCAACCCTCTTAAAATTAGCTTCAAAATTAGGTCTTCAAAAGTCGCATGATACACAAATATATGGTAGTTGTTAAAAAAATTGGAAAAATGATGGTTAGCAGTTTCCAAATTGTAAGGCAACTTTAACATACAGTGTAACCCGGATATAAGGGAGATTTTCTCTGGTCCCAAATTAGAGCCTGTGTTAATATATATAAAATAGACCAAACCCGGATATAAGAGAAACCCGGATATAAGAGACTTCTTCTCCGGTCCCGACAACTCTCTTATATCCGGGTTACACTGTACTTAATATATTCATAGACTTTTTCTTTTCTTGCCCCAAAATAGAGGAGGATAAACCGTAGCTAACATGTTCCAAGCTTTCAATCTTTCTCTACTTGTAGAGGGCCTGTTGCTGGTTATTCATTGGTTATAAGGAAACAATTTTTTAAATTATGAAGCTAAGTGTGGAAAAAGACAGAACTGGATCCAATAAGCAACATGTACTGGTATGGTTGGAAATGTCAAAGAAGATTTGGCAGTAACACATTTAAAATACAGGGTGTGGCAAAAATACCTCCCACATATACTTCTCAGAAATACCTTCCACATAATGGTAAGACATTAGCTAGATGAAGACATCATTGCTACTAATGTTTTACCATTATGTGGGAAGCATATGTGAGTAGTATTTCTGGGGGGGGGGTATATAAACTGGGTATGATGGTAAACTACATCTGGCAGCAAGGCCTCTGATTGGGAGATTGGAGGTTTTGAGGAGTGTGAAACCGCCACTTAATTGCTGTTGTTCCCAGCTCCACCCTGACCCAGGATGGTAGCACCTGTTAGTGCCACAACTATGGGAAAATAGTTGACTCCCTGCAAAATGGGGTCAAACATGAAGGTATAAAAAAAAAATATGGAAATATACTTGTCTTGTCGGTGGTGCTCCCAACCTGAGGTGCCTTTGATGAAAACAACAGATTTAGAGGAGTAAACCTCAAAATAAATCTCGTCATGACCTGGGTGACAGTAGGCATCAGTGGCAGTCTTTGACAAATGGATGTCTTGGTACAGTGGTTTGGTGGATGATCCACCCTGTGTGGACAATGGTGACACACATAGCCCAGATGTAGGAAAGGTGGATTTCTCAAATGCTGCAAAGATTTGAGTTGGGATGATAGCTAGGACAGGCAGTTCCATAAAATTTTGTAAACAATAATATGGCTAGTTCTCTTACAAGTGCAGTGCTGGCAATGTTTCCTGTAATGTCTTAGATTTGGTTGACTCTTGGGTGTGGGAGGCAGAGTTCAGCCATCATGACAAATGCAGCAAGCAAACAAATTCTGGTTTGCCTCACTTAAATATGGATACCCTGAAAAGGAGAAACATGGAGGTAGTGGAAACTCTCACTAGGATGAGAGTAGACATCTGTTCTGTTCAGGAGCACAGATGATTGAGAGGACTTGAGGCGAATCAGACACATCTTAACAAAAACCTCTACTATACATTCTTCTGGTGTGGAAACAAGGATGGACAACGTAGTGCCAGCATTCTGTTGGCTGAAAGATGGGTGGTGGTGGTCCTTGATGTTCAATGGATCTCAAATGGAATCCTATTAGTAAGGCTGGTTTTGGGCAGGGCTGTTTTTGTGTTTCTCTCTCTCTTTGTGCTGCAAGTCAGCCATCCTGACACAGAAAAGAAATGCTTCTATGACCAGTTGCAGAGCCTGGTTTCAGTAGTTCCCTCATTGAAGATTCTTATACCTATGGTGGATTGGCATGAGCATATGGGTGCCTGTGCCAGTGGCTTTGATGAGGTCTATGGCAGTCATGGAAATGGGGTACAAAACACTGAAGCCGAGAGATTACTGGTGTTTTCCTTGGCAAATGATCTGATCATTGGCAACATTTGGTTCTTGAAAAGAGAGTCACACCTGGTCACCTTCAGTTCTGGCAGTCATAAATCATAGATTGACTATATCCTATATCATAAAAGCTTCAGCGAGTTAGTCTTTCAAGTTCAAACCCTACCTTCAAACCTGGAGGCTTCATGATCCAACTATCCCAAGCAAGTTCCAAACAGCCTAAAATGCTAACTTGAGGTCCTTGCAGACTGACATTGATGCTGTACCAAATGTGGAAGAGATCTGGTCTAATGCTGAAATCACCTTTGCTGGATGAAGCCAATGAGGTATGTGGCACCTCCAAGTGGAAACCAGAGACTTGCTGGTGGAATGGCTGAGTTGATGATGCTAAGAAAAGGTCATGCTACAGAACCTACAGGACTCTCATGAGGCAGGATTTTGTCGTTAAAGTGGCTGAAGCAAAGGTAGCCTACAGCGAGGCCAAGCGTATTAACAAATGAGTTGTATGGCTTGCCAAGTCAGAGGCTGAGAAGAAGACTTTTGCTGATATATCACCTTGCGGTGACAAAGTCTTCTGTCTTGCAAAGCAAATAGACAGAACTAACTATGATGTCATTGGTGAGAAGTGTGTTTAGAATGATGCTGGAGAACTAACACTAATGCGATGACTAAAAGATGAAAGCTTGAGTTGAACATTACAGCAGGTTGATAAATGTTGGGTTGGATTGACCTAGTGATACATTCTCTGAGGTTGCACCAGTTGCAAGTCCTCCTCCATTTCCATTTGTAACATCAGCACTGATTGGCAAAGTGGTCAAGAAGATGAAGTGTGGAAAGGCAGCTAGAATGCTGAAAGCATAACATGATAAAGGCATTGGAATGCTTAGGTTACTTACAGAATCAGTTTTCAGTAGTGGTGTGATACCAAGCGAGTGGGTGGAGGGCTTTATTCTCAGCCTCTAGAAGGGCAAGGGTGATGTCTTGGACAGAAACAACTACAGAGACCTCAAGCTCACTGATCAACTGATGAAACTGCTGGAAAGTGTTTGACTCCTACATCAGACAAATAGGCAGCATCGATGAAATGCAGTATGGCTTCATGCCAGAGAGAGGCACCGCTGATGCAATTTTGTTGTCCGTCAGCTGCAGGAGAAAATTCATCACTGCTATGAAACCTCTCTTTTTTACCTTTGTATCTGGAGAAGGTGTTTGATCAAGTTCCAAGAAATATAATCTGGTGGGCCATGAGAAGCCTTGGAGTTGAGGATTGGGCTATTTGTGTGGTTCAAAGCATATACTGCAATGGCAGAGTTGAGTTAGAGTCAGTTGCCAATATAGCAGGGAGTTTGTTGTCGGTGTTCATCAAGGATCAGTCTTTTCACTGCTCTTCATTCTCATGTTGGAGGCATTCTCTCAGGAGTTCTGTACTGGTGTACCATGGGAACTTCTATATACTGACGACCTTGTGTTAATTACTGACACCCATGGTGAAGCACACCCTATTGATGGCAAGCCACTACTCAAGTCATTTTAGACAGTTCAAAATTGGATATTTTGCCCTATTTCTGTTATCTTGGGGATATGCTCTGTGCAGGTGGAGGTGTATATATATTAAAATAATAAGAAAGAACAGTAAGATTTATAATCTGGTGTTCTTTTGGTGTGTGTATATATATATATATATATATATATATATATATATATATATATGCACACACATCAAAAGCAGGTAATGTCAATTTTGTGAAGACACATAAGTAAACCAGGCATTGTAAGTTGTGTAGAGATGTAAAAATGTGTTTTGAAAATTTGTATATATATATATATATATATATATATATATATATATATATGTATATATATATATATATGTATATATATATATATATGTATATATATATATATATATGTATATATATATATATATGTATATATATATATATATGTATATATATATATATGTATATATATATATATGTATATATATATATATATGTATATATATATATATGTATATATATATATATATGTATATATATATATATATGTATATATATATATATGTATATATATATATATGTATATATATATATATATGTATATATATATGTATATATATATATATGTATATATATATATATATATATATATATATATAATACATATATATATATATATATATGTATACATATATATATATATATATATATATATATATATATATATATATATATATATATATATATATATAATATATACAAACCATAATAAATATTATATATAACTAACATTCATACAAAAAAATGCCTTAATTTCAAACAGTCCTGCATTTCTTTAATTCTATGTTGTTTTGTTGTTGAAAACATTTTTAGATTGTATAAATACCATCATGGTAGATATATGTCTATACCAATTCAACTGCTTTAGGGAGATGGATATTTAATTGCTATTTAAAATGCAAGACGCTGAACTTATCACTTTATTAAAAATTCCAGTACTTCCAAGAATTTCATTTTACTTAAAAAAAATAACAAAAAACAGGATTGATTTCACTCAGAAATTCATGAAAAGCAGGAAAAATCTTGCTTTAACCAAGGACTTTTACTGCTGTGTTGTCATAGCATCATTACCTGGCTGTACTGGCCCATTTTGGGAAATTTTGGAGATAACCATTTAATGCAAATAAATTTCTATAAAGACATTGATGGAGAGGTTTTTTTCATGGGTGCCAATATTTTAGCTTTAGTTGAATACTCTGCAGTACAGACTAAGCTAAACAGCATCCTTGATTCACAGTATAATAGAAATATGTCAGAAAATAAGTCATATTGTACACTACTATATATCTACACTGGTTTGGAAATAGCACTAAGCACTAGTTAGTTTATGACACAAAGAACAGTAGATATATTAATAGGAGTAAATAGGTTCACACTCCTCTCCAGTCTTTTGAACAGAATTAGAGGTTTATCTCTTGTTTCCTGTTTAGGATTGCATTTCTGGTTCCTCTTAAAGTTTTCTCATTCTCTTTCTCACCCAGTATAGCAACTTGTGTCTTAGTGGTATTAATGCCTTGAGTGGTTTGAATTAATTTAAAAAAATGTTAGGGATTGACATTTCACAATGTTTTGAGAATGTATATATATGTCAACATCAGGCTTTATAAGTTTTGTAAAGATTTATAAGTACATCTTGAAAGCTTATATATATGTCAACAGCAGGCATTGTAAGTTTTATAGTGTGCGTATATATATATATATATATATATATATATATATATATATATATATATATATATATATATATATATATATATGTTGATGGAAGGCAATGTAAGCTTTGTAAATATGTATGTCATCAGCAGCTGAAGTGTTAATTTCATTTTTATCTCATCCTTTTCTCAATCGGTGAATATTTTTTTTCTCTCGATTCCACCAAATCATATAATCATGAATAAAAAAAACTTAAATTGATAAATTTGTTTTTGCAGATTGTTCATACTGAGGCAGAAATTTTAAAGATGAAAGACGACATTCTCATAAACAGATGTCAAGCTAAAAAAGAGATGGAATTTTACTACAACGAAATTGTCTGTACCGAAATTCTCATTTTAAAACTTAACACTCACACTCTACCAGAAAAAAATTAATTCCTGTATAATGTTTTTGATAATTCATAAAAACATGATCAACAACCTTTAATGATTATTGGCCACTTTGACTATAGGAAAGAGGGCTTGAAGAATTTAACACTCACAGGACATATTGCAGGCAGTAGTAGAAGAGGTAGTGTTAATGGTAATATTAATATTAGCTGTTTCCTTATAAGAAAACATCTGGTATTCATTGACTGAGCAGCCAGTGCTTCTGTCAGTTGAAATTTATAAAATCTTTCTTTTAAAACAATTTTTCAAGAAAATAGGTTTCTCAAGCCCAGTAGCTGTTATCACTTTTTTCAGTATCGATGTGGGCTTCCTCCCTTACATTCTACTTGAAGTAGTGTGGAATGTCAGCCTCTTGATTATGTTGTTGTTTTTTCTTTGTGTTATATGTCATTTTAGTTGTTGTTGCTGTTGAAAGACATCAAGTGATATGGTTGCTGTTATCTGGAACAGTTCTTTGTTTGTGATTCTGTAGCACCAGTTCACAGAGGGAAATAGTAAGTAATGTACCTGATGAGCCTGTGCAAATGAATGTCAGAACAGAGACTGGTAGACGCAATAAGGAGACAGACATTATTTAGAGCTACAAATGCTAGAAAGTTGTATAGAGCCATGATCGCCCATGTCTTGGAGGGACAGAGGAAAGCAACAAATAACCTACCCAATGACCTTGTGCAAATAGATAGCAGAACAAGTACTGGGACGGTTATAATGTGACTATCATATAGGAATAAAATGTCACTGCCGACACTTGAGTTTGAACATAGATCGCCAGTGAGCAAACACAGGTGATCCCATTATCGAATTAAGTAGACCACTTAACTATAGAGGAAGCACATAAGTAGGAAGTCACATGACAACTATTATTATATTCTTGTCTCTCCTCTATTACTATTTAGATCACACTTTCTATTCTATCCTCTGTTACTATACAGACTATTATATTCTTGTCTCTCCTCTATTACTATTTAGATCACACTTTCTATTCTATCCTCTGTTACTATACAGACCACTGTCCTCTACTCTATTCACTTTACTATTTCTCTATTCAGATAAGTATACAGGTTACTTGTCGAGCAAGTATTATCGAGCAAGTACTATTAGTATGAGTGTTATTCAAAGGCGTCTGACACCAATATTGTTCAGCAGTGTAATTTAATTGTATCTGTGATTACAAAGTCTCTACTACAACGAGCATTACAAAAGTGACAATGAGTATTCGTTGGCATCACAAAAGTGACAATGAGTGTTCATTGACATCACAGAAGTGACAAACATTACTTAGATCTACAAAGGATAGAGTTATGGATGGCCATCATCATGCAAGTCTTGGAAGGACATGGCGCATAAATGAAAATGGTTTCTCTAAATTGCTAAATATGGATTTACTTCAACATTGAAATTGTTTTTAGGATTTTGCTTAAAATTTAGGAAAAATCAGGGTAACCCTTTCAATGCATACACTCAGAGTATGTATATATATTGACATCTATATGCAAATTAATATTTTGACCATAAGACCGCAGTTAAATCAAGGGGGATTTCTTCTGGATAATATCACAATGGTAAGATGATCCCAGCATGCAGCATCATTAGAAGTGCCTGAGAAACATATGACAAGTTGACTCTAGCTTTATGAGTAAAATTGGGCAGACAAAACTATACAAGAGCCATCAATGGTTGTACTAACATGAAGTCCCAAGTCATGGTAATTGAGGATTTGAAAATATTGGCCTAGTTCAAGTACTGGTTATACCAGATCAGGCACACTCTTTGACAGCTGATCTCAAAAATGACCTATAATCTATGGTTAATAGAGGCAAAGAATGGCTTGTTACTTTTAACACCTCCAAAACGAAACTGCTCTCTATTAATCATCTGAGAGAACCCTTTCTGCCTCCCATCAGCATGGTTGATACTAATCTGCAAGAGCGTGACTTATTGCACCTTCTCAGGCTAACATTTTCTGCTGGCATGAAGTGGAAAGAGTATATTGAATGAACTGCAAGGTCTACTGCTAGGAAAGTTGGTTCATTTTGTTATGCTAGTAAATCTTTCTTGTTAGAATCTTTTGTACATATTTATAAGTCTACAATTCATCCATGCTTTGAATATTGCTGCTACATCTAGTCTGGTGCTCCTGCTGCATATTTAGAGATTCTTAATAAAATCCAAAGAAGCTGAAATTTTATTGGTCCTAACTTGGCATCTCAGCTTCATTCCTTTTCTTACTGCCATAATGTAGCTTCCCTGTGTCTTTTCTATAAATACTTTCATGGTAATTGTTCTGATGAAGTTTCCTCTTTGGTGTCAAGACTTTATGAATTTAAGTGTACTACAAGATTGGTAGCAATGTCTTATCATTTTACTAGATGAAACTGTAGGTTCTATGCTAATAGTTTCTTGTCTCATACTTCTCACTTGTGGAACTCTTTTCTGGCTTCTTCAAATCAACTTTGATCTTCAAAAATTTAAATGCACTGTCAATTGTTATCTCTTGTCTTCTTAATTACTGTTCTTTTGTTTTCTTTCTTTAATAGTATTTTTTTCTTTTCCTCATATTCTTTCTCACTCAGTAACCCCTTGCATCTTAGTGAGTTTATTGCCTTGCTTGGGATGAAATGAACAAAAAAATTCTTTAAGCCATGTGTCTTCTATTCCTTTTTGAGTGTCCCTCTGGCTAAGATGGGATATCTTGTGTTAGATTCTGGTGTTATTTCATCTCTGTGATCCCATTTCTTGCTAATTTCTGGTGAATATGAGTTTTTGATTATCTGTTCTATCTGAATTAAACACATGGCCATGAGGTAATTGTCATAACTTTTAAATAACCTTATATCCACCATCGTGAAAAGCATTCATTGGAATAATACTGTAGCATTTAAAATCTTTTGATATTGATTACCATAATGAGTTCATACCAGTCTAATTTCTGAGATAAGAAATCATCAGTATTATTCATTAGTTTATCTAAATTATTGTTCTTATCTTAGTTGTCTTATACATGCACTTTCAACTTTGTACCCTTTGGCCATCTTCAGGTATCCATTTGACTAATAAGGATTCTTGGTTTAGTTTTTACCTGTGTTATTTTATTGTAATAATTCTAATTAGTCAATGTATAATATATACAATTCCTTATCTCCATATATTAAAAATGTTTTTTTTTTAGTATTGCTGTTGAAGTTTTGTATGCAAAATTAATCTGATTCTCATTGGAAACCTGTTTTTATCTCTCTTCCTATATTTCAAAGGAAAAAATCAAGAAGCACAATGACATTTGGCAAGAAAAAGTCAAAACTGTGGCACCGTAAGTATTTTTCTTCCCATCTAGGGAATTAGCAAACACCAATTTACAGTTCAACATCAGGCACTGGTTATTATATGAAAATTTGGTTTTTACCATTTCATATAAAACAACACTGATGAACCTTCCTTTTTGGTACCTTGACTTCATGAATTTAAGCACCGTACTAGATTGGCAGCTAGGTCTCATCATTTTACAGTTGAAACTGCTAGACGTAACACTAAGTTCTATGTTAACAGTTTCTTCTCTCACACTTCTCACTTGTGAAACTCTCTCTGGCTTCTTGTTTTTATGTCAATTACAATCTTCAAAAATTTAAATTATCATCTTCTGTCTCCTTGAATCCTCTTCTTTTATTGTCCTCTTTCCTCAGTAATATTTTTCTCGTTATTTCACTCTGAGTAACTCCCTTGTGTCTTAGTGGCTTTATCACCTTGCTTGGGGTGAAATTATTATTTTCTTTTATTAATCTTTTCATCCCAAGCAAAGCAATACTACCACTAAGATGCAAGGGGTTACTGAGTGTTAGACTATGAAGAAAAAAATGCCATTAAGGAGAGAGGACAATAAAAGAACAAGAATTTAGAAGATAACAATGCATTTAAATTTTTGAAGATCAAAGTTGACTTGAAAGCAAGAAGCCAGAAGAGAGTTCCATAAGTGAGAAGTGCAAGAGAAAAAAACTGTTAGCATAGATATTACAGTTGTATCTAGCCAGCCATTTCAATTGTAAAATGGTGAGAATTGTAACGAATCTAGTACTATGCTTAAATCCATAAGGTCTAGGCACCATAGAGAAAACTTCATCCGAAGAATTACTATGAAAATATTAATATTAGGTTGGAGCAAAAATAATGTCGTTTTCTCACATAAAGTTGAACGTCAAAAAACGACATTATTTTTGCACCAACGTAATATTAGGTTGGTGCAAAAATAATGTCGTTTTCTCACATAGTAACATATGTGAGAAAACGACATTATTTTTGCACCAACCTAATAGAAAAGGCACATTGAAGCTACATTATGGCAGTGGGAAAGAGACTGAAGCTGAGATGCCAGGTCAGGACCAATGACATTGCAGATTCTTCAGTAGATTTTATCAAGAATCCATAAATATATAGCAGGAGCACCAAACCAGTTGTGGCAACTTTAACCAAAGCAAGGTCAAATGGTAGACTTATAAATATATAAGATAGATAAGTAAGAAAAATTGTCTAGCATGACACAGGGAACCAACATTCCTAGCAGCAGACATAGTAATTGATTCTTTCCACTTCATGTCAGCAGAAAACGTTAGCCTGAGAAGGAGAAACAATTCACTCTCCTGGAGGTTAGCATTGACCATGCTGATAGAAGGTAAAAAGAGTTCTATCAGAAGATTAAAAGAGTTCAATTTTGTTTTGGCAGCATTAAAATTAACAATTCATTCCTTGCCCCAGTTAGCAACAGCATGTAGATCATTTTTGAGATGAGCTGCCTATTTGACCATATTGAACTGTTCAGACTTACTATTAAGATAGGAATAAATGATTGTGACATCAGCATAGTTACTGAGTTGAAAACTGATGGCATCAGGATCAATGCAGGTCCAAGAAGAGAGTCTTAGGAGAAACCTGCATTAGCACAAAAGGATCTAGATAAGTAGCAGTTCAACATAACTTTCATTTCCATGATTCGATAAGAAAGACTGAATCAGTTCAAAAATTTGTGCAGATTTTTTTAAAAATCAACACAACTGACCAAATATTTATGCAAGACTTTTTTTTTACCATAAAGAACAAGTAAAAAGAAAGAAATTCTAGACCTAAACAAACATTTATAATATTCTTTTTAATTTTTGAATTATACAAAATAGTACAAATCAATTCCTAATCTTACATGAACAATTACATTATATCAGAATTTATCATACTACATTGCAATGAAGTTGATAATAATGAATGTTGGTAAGTATGAGCTAATACCAATGAAGTTGGTAATAATAAACATTGCTAGCAATGAGATAATACCAATGAAGTTGGTAATAATGAATGTTACTAATAATGAGCTAATACCTATGAAGTTGGTAATAACGAATGTTACTAATAATGAGCTAATACCTATGAAGTTGGTAATAAAGAATATTGGTAAAATTTTCAGGATATTCTTATATCCAAATGAGCATCACATCTTGTAAGTTCCAGTTTATAACATCTATTTTTACAAAAATCCTTATAAAAAATCTTAATAATAACTTAGTTTGTAGGTGTCAGCTTTTATTACACAAATGATGAACAGTTCTCTTCTCAATGAGGCTCCATGCTTTGAATGTCTCTTGGTTCTCATGTTCACCCAATACCACAAGTTGAACTCATATATACATTCCATTACTAAAGATGTTGGAAAAATAGTTAATTCTGTCACTCCAGGAATTATCTGACTCCTTCTGTCATACTCTTCACAAGAGTCAAATTGGAATATTGTGGCTATATCTGGGCTGGAGCTTCTCAATCATCACTTTTCCATCTTTCTGAGTGAGTCCATTGGCTGACTTCCACCCTTTGTTACAAATGCTGCAAAAAAGTCTTGCTGGGTCTCATATACGTAGATATGGTGTTTCTGTATCCATGTGTGCAGCTGAGGAGCCCTTATCTTGAGAAGCAGACATGGCTACATTCTTCACATGAGGGAGCCCCTTTGCACACCTCTTGGAAAGAGGGTTGATAACTTTCATACATCTACCAGCTCAGTTCAGCTTGGCGTAAACATCTCTGTTCTCAAATTCTTCACCAGAAAATTCCTCCATGCCTCCCTGTCCGATGCAAGATGTTCCCATGTGTTAGTAACTACATTGACCTTTTTAAGTATCTATCTATCTATCTATCTATCTATCTATCTATCTATCTATATATATATATATATATATATATATATATATATATTTATATATATATATATATATATATATATATATATATATACATTTAATTGGATTGCTGAGAGTTTGTGACCCTGGGTTTCATGCTCTCTGTGATTGTAGAGAGCGTGAAACCCAGGGTCACAAACTCACATCAATCCAATTAAATATGTTAGCTCTATCACTGATATTGAGCACTTTCCAATAAGTACCGCACATATATAATATATAAATAATATATATAAAAATTGCATATATATATATATATATATATATATATATATATGTATGAAGAAATATAGTCTTAAGGTGTGCTATATTTATGGGATAAAGTGCTCAATATCAGAGATAGAGCGTGTGTAAATATAAAAGTGAACATAGATTTCAACACTTAGAGGCGACAGTCTGTTTCATGCTATATGCAATCATCAGGCCACGTATGCTGTTATTTTTCTCGGCTATTTATACATATACGGGTCAGTGGTGCATTGTGGGTAGTCTATTTTGGCGGTTATTTTATCGGAAGTCGTTTATTTATTTATTTGGGTTAAATTATTTTGCTTGTTTTTATTTTTTGTTTCTTATTTATTTATTTATTTATTTACTTATTTTTTAATCAGTGTTTTTTTATTAACGTAGTAAAGATTTGCTTATATCACTTATTTAATAGTTTTGTTTTGGTTTGAGAATTTAATTAAAGC
The DNA here is from genome assembly GCA_963932145.1 of Acanthosepion lycidas. Lineage (NCBI taxonomy): Eukaryota > Metazoa > Mollusca > Cephalopoda > Sepiida > Sepiidae > Acanthosepion > Acanthosepion lycidas. The sequence continues at coordinate 62,015,837 of OZ010601.1, read as the reverse complement.
TATTTGATCGATTTTGGGGTTGGTTGTTGTAGTTCATTCTAACTATTATTTTGGCAGAAACAGTTTTTTAATTCATGTTTATTTGGGTTGATTATATTTATTTGTTTTTTCTAATGGTAACTTTATTGGGATTGGTTAGTTTATTTATTTACTTGGATTAATTTTTTTTATTTTACTGGTATATTTTCTCTTTTCGGTTTTTAAGTAACATAGTATATATTTATTTATTTTTTATTTTTATTTTATTTTATTTTTTATTTTGTTTTATTTTATTTTTATTTTTTATTATTTTTTTATCGTTATATAACAGTTATAGCTATTTTTCGTCTGATTTTTTGGTTTGATTTTGTAGTCTAACTAATATTTTGGTCATAATGGTTTGCTTTGTTTATTCTTTACTTTATTTATTTGGGTTCGTTGTTTTTTTTGTTTTCTTTTTGTTATTATTATTATTATTATTATTATTATTATTATTATTATTCTATTTCGTCTATTCTAGCAGGTGTGATTTGGTAATTTGGATTAATTAATTTTGCTTATTTTTATTGTTATTTGGTTTACTTGTTTATTTATTTGTTTTTATTTTATTTTTTCCGTTTTCAATTTTTTAAGTAATGTAGTAAAAATTTGTTTTCATGTCTGTATTTTGAGATGAGCTCGGATCTTTTATTTAATAATTTATTTTGGTCTGGGAAAGTAATGATAGCTATTTTTTCCTCCAAGCAAAGTTTGCAAGTTTTTGATTGGTTGTTGTAGGCTGGTGATCTTTTCCTTATTTTCCAAGATATTTTTGGTGTGATGTGCATTTTGTTTTTAATTTTCCAGATATACTTAGAAAGCATTGTACTGTTTGCATATTTACTATTTGTGAAAGATGTTTTGTGTGTATAATTTCTTTGTTTCCAGGGTCCTTCAGTTACTCCTATGTATACTTTTTCTTCATTATTTGTTGATTTTATCGTGGCTTGGTATATTACGTTGTTTTGACAAAACATTGTGATATACCAAGCCACGATAAACAGACTGTCGCCTCTAAGTGTTGACTTCTATGTTCACTTTTATATTTATATATATATATATATATATATATATATACACACACACACACATTTTATATATATATATATATATATATTAAACACACACACATGCATAATGATATTATACATGAATTATACAAAAATTATATATGTCATTATACATATATGCACACTACTTCAAACAAAAGGTTAGGAAGGAAACCTCCATAACAATAACTGGACTTGAGAGACCTATTTTCCTGAAAAATTGTTTTAAGAAAGAATTTAATAACTGGTTGTAGTACTGGCTGCTCAGTTATTGGATATCAAATGTTTCCTTATAAGGAAACAGCTAATATTACCATTACCATATTCCACTCACAAGAATAGAGGCAATCTGTGGTATGGTTTTCAGGCACTTACAAAAATTGCTGCATACTGGACTTGTCTCCCAGGCTCCTTATGAGAGATGTGTTCCCCATGTTAAGTGGATCACATTCTGACTATCAATTAAAAGTTTTTGAGACAATTCATGTTAAATCAAGACAACCACCTTTGTATAAACAAAAGGAATGCTTATTTACACTATATTAGGACTATTGTCTGCATCTTTGTTGTTGTTATCACGTTTCAGCCTTCATCAGGTGTATATTGATCTGGGTAACCTACAGGGAATTCTCAACAGAATCCTTTATTTAATCTAAATAAAATTTTGTCTCATACCATCAATTAAGTTAGTGTAATTATTTTTCTGAAGATTTTAGTAACATCTGTTTGTTAGTACTAATTTTGTTATGTAGATATTACATTGCATAAATTAATTTGCATAAAATAAAACCTGACATATTGTATATTTTATGCTAATATACATGGTTAAAGGATTTCTTTATAGAATCTGAAATGAAATTCACAAAATGTAGACAATATTAAATAAAAACAAGGACAATTTTTCATTTCATTTGTGATTCTAACTATAAAATATCATTATTCCTAGTATAAAAGTTGTAACGAAATGTGAATACTTTGAAGAAAGAAAGAAAAGGACAAAAGCAGTTTTTATATGGAATGTCAAGAAATCCTCTGAATAAATTGTGTGTCCAAAAAGGATTTTGTTCTTTGAACCAGGTGGACTTTATTTATTTGATAGGTTTTCATTACACTCTTCAGAGATTGATCAAGAAGATAAAATGGCTGTGCACCACAAAGTTAATATTTACATTATAAAATTAGTATTAACCAACAGATGTTATTAAAATTTTCAGAAAAATATTTACACTAACTTATTTGATGGTATGAGATTTTTTTATGTGACTCAAACGGTAATGGTAATATTAGCCATTTCCTTATAAGGAAACATTCTGAATTCACCGACAAAGCAGCCAGTGCTCTTTTCAGTTGAAATTTATAAAATCTTTCTCTTAAAACAGTTTCTGTGGAAAATAAGTTTCTCAAATCCAGCAGCTGTTATTGCTTTTTCTAGTACTGATGTGGGTTTCCTTTCTAACCTTTTACTTGAAGTAGTGTGGAACATTAACATCTTAATTCTGTCATTATACATATATGTGTCTGTGAATGTATGTATATATGTTTTAATATATATGTATCTACAGATTGGTTAGCTTTTCTTTCTTTTTTTTTTTTCAAATTGCCGTTTATAGTGATTATACCTTTTTCTTTCTTTCTTCTTTTCTGTTAATTTTACTCTCATTTTATTGAATATATCTGTTTTAATAGCAATAATAAAATTTTTTTCCCCCAATGGAGATTTTAAAGTTTTAAACTTGAAATCACAAAGCAAGAGACACCTTTTTTGCTTTGAAAGTATTATTTCTCTGTATTTTGTTTTTTGACGGGGGGTGGTTAATTTTCATAAATACCCAATGTTGTCTGTTTCTGATTCATATTGCTAACTATCTCTATTCATTACACACACCCCCCTTGTCCCCCAACTGAGTTTTGAAGAGTGAAGTTAATCAGTTAACGTCTTTTTTGTTCTGTTTTCTTTTGTTTGTCTTTTTGGCGCATAACTGATAAATGATAAAACTCAAAATCAGGTATTAATGATAGGTTTCTTAAAACAAAATCTGATATTAGTCATAGGTTTCTATGTAAAAAGTATCAATACTATTGTATGAATTTCTGGGATGAGGAGTTATCATTACTTCAGTCAGTTATGTGCCATATATGATACACACTTAGGTGATCATGTATCTTTCGATACATGACTGATGAGGCAGATTTTTTCCCGCAGTAGATTGCCATTTCTTTCTGCAGTAGACCAGTTGCCATCCAAGGTTATAGAACCCGGTCTGTCCAGCTATTTATTCATAGCTGAGAGGAGAAAGTCAATAATGTGCCATGCGTGATACACACTTAAGTGATCATGTATCTTCCAATACATGACTGAGGAGGCAGTTTTTTTTTTCCCACAGTAGGTTGCGATTTCTTTCTGTGGTAGATCAGTTGCAATCCAAAGCTATAGAACCTGGTCTGTCCTGCTATTTACCCATAGCTGGAAGGAGAAGAAGATTCATACTTTTCCCAAGGGTATTAGCACGTAAGTGAATGTAATAAATTCAACTGGAATTCGAACTCGGCTCTCCGATTTCTCAGTCTGAGCCACTATCCATTACTCCACCATTACACTATTTATATGTGGACTAATGACCGCATCTTAGTTGTTATCACAACATTTCAGTTGTTGTGCCCTCTGGCCTTCATCGTATATAATTCAGTAGTTATTCTGAAGAGTATGCTTGATTTTGATCATTTCTTGTTAGTATTGTCACAACATATGGTATTTGCCTGGTGTTATAGGCATAGGATGATCCCTTTCTTCACACTACTTAAACAGCAGCAGTAGCAGCAGCCACTGCTGAAACAAACGAGAAAAGCTTCAGTTTGTGAGTTAAGGATGACAAACAGAAACAGTAGCAGTCATCAGCAATCAGGTTAGGTTTATGGTTCCAAGTTCTCCACAGAGAATTGTCCTATGGTATAATAGCCTAGATTAAAGCATTCATTTATGAATTTTGTGATATAGTAATTATGAGGCTGGGCATTAGGTACTTGTACACAGTGGAAACAAGGCATGTAATAACCAAGCATTACTAAAAAAACAGGAATTGGATGAGATATCCCTAGTTATGGGTAGCGGAACAAGAACAGCCTACCTCTATAGATTAAATACAAGGTTCAGGTTGGAATTTTTTCATTTGGTTTTAAAAATGACATCCTCCAAATGGTGGCCTCTATTTACCATATACAGTTGTAAACAATTTCTAAAGTTTCCTGTCACCCAGAAGTTCAAGCACTTTGAGATCTTCCGGGTAGGTTTCTTTTAAGTGCTGAACCTGTGGCCCTGAAATTTTAAAACCCGGAGCAGGTATCGATCTTCTATTCAGAACAGCATCATTCCAATGTACCATGAAATGACCACAAAAAGTTCCTCTGTGTTGCAATTACAGATTCGCCAGTCTTAAAAAACATTTCAACATCAAATGCAGGGTTTGCACTGGTCCAAGCCATAATGGTAACTGATAGTATCTGAAAAAGAAATGGTAATACATTAGCTAGAGTAAAACCCCATTGTCACTTGCCTAAGTTTACTATACCACACAAGTGACTGTTTTAAATGTGGGAGTTTTTTTTTTTTGCTGCACCCAGTATAATATATATCTATATATATATATATATATAGATAGATAGATAGATAGATATTTATTTAATATGTTCATTTTTAAAGCTATAATAAAACTCTGTGTGCCCCATGAATTATCCAGATTCCCTAATTATTTTTTTTTGTGATTTGAATATCTCAAAGGCTGTTAATAGTACTCTGCATAGTTTTATTGTTTGATATGGAATATCAATGAAATTAGTGATGTTTTTTTTTTTTTAACCAATGCTTTCATATTTTTTGTTTTAAAACATGGTATTCCAGCTGCTGTTCCATCTTTTTTTATGCAACATTTTGTAAATTGTACACTACATGTGACATATTAATGATTATTAATCAAGATGTTATGGCATTAAAAAGGATGAAAAGAAATCCAGAACAAATGCTAAAATGTTAAAACACTGTCAAAATGTTTTTGAAAAGATATTAATTTTACTACATGGTTTATTTAAAATTTGTTGTGAACAAAATGTTTGACAGCAGAATGATAGCAAAACAATACAATACAAACAAACTTAAATGTCATTTTTTCCCCTTTATTTCTAGAGATTATAAAGAAGTCATGGGTCAACTGAAGACCAGTGAGAAGAAAATAAAGGGAATTAAAACAGTAAGTTTTTAATGCTATAAAAACCTTTATAAAATATGCATATACAAAAACTGTATGAAATATTGAAATATCTATGAAATTTGTAGTAGTGACTCCCAAGAGGATGCTTCCCCGATCACTACTGTCTTAAATTGTTCAAATTTAGGGTTAACTGTTATTTTCCCTGTCTTCTTTTATGTGCAGTGTCCCTTCAGGACATAGGCGATCATGGCGATCCACTTCTTCCTGTCCCTTGTAGCTCTCAATAAGTTTTTTCTTTTTGTTATTTCTCCTGTTCCGCCATCCACTGGTTTAAGCCCATTAAGTATGTCATTCATTGCTTTCCCTTGTCCCTCTTTCCCTCTATCCACCCTGTGAGTATTAGATTTTCCAAGTCCTCCTTTCTCATTACGTGTACCAGAAATTTCAGCTGCTTCTTCTTGATGTTAAGTATAAGTTTTCTCTTTGTTTGCATCCTCTCTAAAACCTCATCATTGCTCGCATGTTTGGTCCTTGGTATCTTTACCATCCTTCTGTAGAACTATAATTCTGTTGCCTTGAGTTCCTTCTTCATCTTTGAGGAGACTATCCAACATTTGCTGCTGTAAAGGAAGACAGATATCATGTAGCAGTTCAGTACTCTTCTTTGTTACCAACGGAATCTCTTCTGTCTCGTAATACACTGCATAGCTTTTGGAATGTGTCTTTAGCCATCCCAATATGTCTTTGGATCTCTACTGACCTGTAAATTGCATTTTGAGCTCATTTTTTTGTTGATGATCATGTATTCTGTAGTTTTATGCTTAGTCCCTTCTTCTTGCTCTCCTTTGCTACCTTTTGTAGGAGGTTTTGTAGTTTCCTTTCCATGTCTGCTATCAGCACAATGTCATCTGCGTATCATGTTGTTAACATTGTAGCTACCAATGATGAATCCTGGTAGGATTTCCTGTTCTTTCAGAATTGCCTTGCTGTATAGGTTGATAAGTCTGGTGAGAAGACACATCCTTGCCTTATGCACCTTTCTATTTTAGTATATCTGCTGAACTCAGAGAATTATAACACATTTAAATGGTAAACATGGACCCATCAGCAAGTGAAGTAGTGGCTATGTGCATTTTCTTTCAATCAATGGCAGGATGCATTTTCTTTTATTTCTTTCAATGGGGAACTGTTGATTGGAGCAAGGGCTGTATAGCGAATATAAATGTTAATTTTATCTGATCTGATTCCTCTATTCTGGGTCCATAGATCCCAGGTTAAAAAGCTTGGCTTATACTCTTTCAGTGCCAATGTGGGACTTTCACGTTATTATTAATATTATTGTAGAATAACAACGCTTACTGGTGTAAGAGTCCCAGCTAGCGTCCAGCTGGCAGACAAAAATAAAGCAGGTTGTAACTGAATACAAACCCCACAAATTGACTGGAATCAAGCTGGTATTTATACAGAAATACCTCCACTCATTTACCAGCAGCCAATTACAGCCCAAGCAATGAACTATCCCACTCGAGCACAATGAGATGCTCCATAGCACCATAAATAGCTCTCTTTCTCAAGGTGGAGGGGTCTTTTTCTCAGCTTGTTCCACAACTGAATGTTTATCTTGACAATGTGATTGTTCTACAATTATGTTGCTGCTGTTGCACATTGACATAATCAATAGAAATTCTGTTCTTGAAACATCATGTCTAAAAGATACCTCACACCCCAAGAACTTTTCCAGAGAATAATGGCAGAATAAAGCCTTCTGGAGGTCTACAATCTTAACCTCAATTCTAATTTTCCCTTGGCACTTTCAAGTTACTAGGTGGTATTCCAAGTGCACATATTATTACAGGAATTACTTCAACAGTCATGTTCCATAGCTATCTATCCAGATTCTGGTATTTTTCAAAATTTTCAGTTTCTTTTAGAGTCCACTCTTGTAATGTATGGAACAGCAAAATCAATAATTTGGCAATTGTTAATTTCTTTATCTATTTCAATAAGGTTGGGTCATTGTACTTCAATGACATAATCTTGTGACTAATGCTGCTGTTGTTGCAATAATAATAATATTAATAATGAATAATTTGATCCTTATGTACCCCTAGAAACCCATCTATGGTTCCCAGGTTAAGCAAGCCCTTGTATATATAATCATTTAATGTAATCCAACTCTGGAATTTTGAATTGTTCTTCTCCAAGGCTGGTTGCTAACCAAGGCTAAAGAGCCCAGCTTGTCCTGCTATTTAACCCATAGTTTGGAGGGGAAGAGTCATACCTTTTCCCATGTGTATGTAAGTGAATGTAACTAGAATTTGCACTTGACTTTCTGAGTTCTTATTTCTAAAAAAAATGGTTTTATTTTCTATTATAGTTGGAGAAGAAAGACATAAGATTAAATTAAGAAAATAATTGAAAAACTCTTTCAGATCCAGTAATTGTTATACTTAGATTGGAATAGCTGGTGGAGATGAATATATTTTATCATCACAATATAACATTATAATTACCTATTCTATAGTAACAATTTGATGAGACCTCTCTCCCTCCCTGTTCATCACTATAATCACCAAGATTATTAGGAAACTGATTGAGGTAACTAAACAGAAAGTGAATCTTGATACTTATGTTCTAATAAATAGACCATGTGATTGTGAAAGAAATGTATATATGGTAATTAACGTGGGTATCTAAATGATCACTCTTCTATTCTATCCTCTATTACTATACAAATCGCTATTCTCTATTATTATTATTGTATTTATTATTATTAGGTTGGTGCAAAAAGAATGACGTAATAATGTCGTTTTTTGACGTTAAAAAATACGTCAAAAAACGACATTATTACGTCATTATTTTTGCACCAACCTAATATTATGATTGTATCTGCGATTACAAAGTCTCTACTACAATGAGTATTACAAAAATGACAACAAGTATTCATTGACATTACAAATGATTCACTTTAATGGATATGTTATAAACTTTCTGTCATTTGTTTATTGCATATTTTGAGTGTGACCAAATGCAGGGCTGGTGCAAGTGTCTAGTACTCCCCAATACTGAATCTATATGGTGCCCACACTCTATGACATTTCAATATTCATAAGGTTGTATTCATATAAAATACAAACTTTATTGTAACCTAATTATGTACAATAATGGATCATGAGCAATATAGATGAACAATTGAACTAGAAAAAGTGTAAAAAAACTAAAACTAAAACTAAATACAAATGAGACAAATCCTAATAGATCCTTCCATCTTAAATCTACAATGTTTTGTGGCAATTTTTAACATCAACTTGATATTTTTCTTGTTAAAAAGTTGAATAATTTTGACACATTTAACATTATGCATAAAAAAACTAGTAAATTTTACAATATTTTTTCAAGACACAAATTTATGGATTTAGTAAAAAAAAAAAAAGAAAAAAAAGGACTCTAAATGATGTCCAAATCGGCAAAAAATTTTCATACTTTAATAGTTGTGATTGGTTTAATTTATAATATTTATAAATGTAGGTAGAAAAAAGTAAATGTTGATAAGATAGTGAGGGTCATAAAGCACTAACTTTAGGGGTTTGGGAGTAGTACACACTGACCCTGACCAAATGTATAAGTTTTTTTATTTCATTTGATTGCAGACTATGAAATCTGAGGGTCGCAGAATGTCATGTACAGCAAGACTGAAAGGAACTTACAAGATCAAAATCGAACAAGAAAAGAAAATGCGAAATGAATTATGTGATATAAAGTTTGTACAATTCTTTTTTTTCATTTTAGATTTATTCTTGTGGGTTAATTTGGGGTATTTGATAATTGATCAGATTAGGGGTTGTTTTCTGTTGTTGGAATAATGTAATTAAGTACAGCCACATTGCTTTGAGAAAAGACAGGCATTGGCAAGTAACTTTCACTGCTCTGAGAGTTACTAGAAAGGAGAGATAATAGGCATGTCCACATGATGATCTAATAGGTTAGAGAAACATCCTAACCCCAAATGGTTGGTTGTTTTTATTTGAGGTTGTTAGCTGCTTCTATTTGTGTACTGTTTATACTTCCTTTCCTTAGAAACTGTTACAACTTCAGTCAACTTTGCTAAATAAAAGGCATGATGTCCAGAATCCACTTCAAAATACTCCCTTTGAGCCCTCACGTACTCATCCCAGCATCCTATCCCCTGTTCAAAACAGGCACAAAAACTCTCTTTCAGGAGTGCCATCATCTACCTCTTTACATTCTCTTTAATCTTATTTATGTTTTGAAGTCTCCCTTTCATTGGTAATAGAATTAATCTGACAGATTTTATCACTTTCAATGTCATTTTTAGTGGATAGTCATATCTGAATAGATCTCCATTTATTTATTAAATGGTATATATATATATATATATATATATATATATATATTCATTATATTTATTTATTAAATGGCATATTTATTTATTTTCATCTACCTATTCTAAAAATAATGTTTAAAGTGATAAATCAAATTGTTGGGTTACAAAAGGTAATTATCTCCCTTTTGTTGAGATAGTCATGTGGATCACTGTTATAACTCGCTCCTAGTGGTTGTAATATTAAGTTTTGCTTGGGCTACTCACCATGACATCATTAGAAATTCTCCTCAACTGACTCCAATGGAATTTCTCTGACTCACTTTGAGTTCTTTATTTAAAGCATCTTGCCTAGTTCATTTTGTGTTACTGAGTCCACAACATCCCTACTTTTGAGATTTTCTTTTTCACTAGTAAATATTTTATTTTATTTCTTAGTATTCACCCCCTTGTCTTTCTAGAGAGTTTGCTATGTACCTTTTTCTGGTAATGATACTTGTATGTTCAATGAATTCTTGAGGTGTTGGTACATCAAAAATATTATACAGTATTTGCGTAGGTTCTTCCTTTCTTGTGGGCCTTTCTTCAACAAAGCTTTTCTTTAACTGATTCCAATGTCTTTTGTGTTCCCATTGTTTTCCTTTCACCATATATATCATTTTTCCAATTTGTGAGGTTATTATGATGACTTCCTAAATTTCTTTTCCATTTTCATATACTCTGAAAAACACTTTTTTGTCAATTTTGTGTCCTTTTTGTTATCCATTCTTATTCTTTTTGACCTCGTAACAACTTCTTAAGCACCAATTTAATTTTTCTTGCGAACATCAATTTTACTGGTGACATACCTTCTAGTGTATTGGGGGTCTGTATTATCTGGTGTACTCTCGAGAATTTTTGTAGTGCTTCTTCACTCACTTTTTCATTACTTGCTTTTTTAAAAGCTCTTATAAAAGTACCCACAAACCGTTCAGCTTGTCCATTTGACCTTGTGTGATATGGAAGGGTAGTAATATGTTCAATCGAGAATATTTAACAAAATTCTTTAAATCCATAAATAGTGAATTGTGTACCGTTATTCAAGACTGTGGTATCTGGAATACCATATCTTGCAAACACTTCATATAAAAATTCACTGTAATCGTGGAAGTTGTTTTTTTTTTTTTTGCACTTACAAATTTCAGGACAGCTATCCACTACCACAAATTAATGTGATCCATTTATTTGACCTACAAAATATCTGTGCAGTCTTGGAGTATCTGTCTTTGGACAAGTTTATAATTTCATGGTAGGTGATTTTGCTGCCAGAGCCCAACTTCTGCAGGCTTTTACTAATTTTTCAATGTCTTGATCCATTTTGGGTCAGTATACAGTCGAAAGTCTTGTCACCCCCTACAAAAATGTCACGATAACAATAGAAGAAAAAGTAATACAAAAAGCACATGTACTGAATTCAGTTTATTCACTTTGATTGATGCTGCCACACATTGAGAATGTCTGTATGAACACCATCATTTTTGTAGCACAAAAAATTATATTATGTATGGGTGACAAGACTTTTGGGCCACCGTGTAAATAGCTTCTCATAAGAGATTTCATCCTTGAAATTCCCAAAAGTCCACTATGAAAAACATTTAATATCTATTTTTGTAATATTACTACTCTTCATGCAAACATCAGTACTCTGTCACATAGTAAGCATTCAAGACTGGATTGCATTCTAAAAATTGTCTTTCCTTCTTACTTTCTTTTAGTCATTTTTTTATTTTCTGCTTTTGTTCTGCTCTTACTTTTATTTCTTCCAGGGTAACTGGTAGTTTATGTACAATATTGCATAATATATTTTTAATTTCTATTTCACTTTTTAATGTAGCAATAACAGTGTCTTCAAATGGCTCAGTATTTTTTGGTATCAATTTTGATAAACAATCAGCATGTCCTAATTTTTGGGTTGGTTGGCATTCCATCTTAAAATCTTAATTTAATAAGATGGTAATCCAGCATTGTAATCTATTCACTGCATCTGTAAGAGTTCCTTTTTTCAAACTATAAATTGATAATAGAGGATGGTGGTCCGTCTGTAAACAAAAACTCCTTCCTTGTATAAATTTATGAAAGTTTTTCACTGTAAATATTATTGCTAATGCCTCTTTTTCAATTTAGCTGCAGTTTTGCTTGCCAGTAGTAATGAATCATGTGCAATGGCTTTCATGTTAACATCATATTTATGTAGAATTACCGTTCATATACCATAGTCGGAAACTAATATGATTTTTGCTTTGGGATCATAATGTTTGACATTAGTATTTTCTTGATTTCTTCAAACACCTTCTGACACTTATCAGTTCTGTTCCATTTTATGCTTTTTTTAAAGCAATTTGTTCAGTGGAACTCTCAAATTCTGCCTATTAGTATATAAATTTGATAATACTTTACTCGTCTTAGAAATGCTTCTAACCTAGTAATGTTTGTTGGAGGAGACATATTCTTAATTATACTGGCCCTCAATGGATGATGATTATTTTTGTCAATGATTTTGTCCTAAGTACTTGAACTTGATTTTAGGGAAAAACAATTCGCACTCTTCCTCATTGAGTTTGAACCCATATTCTCATATTTTTCCAAAAACTCTTTTTGTATGCCTGATATGATGTTCCTTAGATACACTTTTAATTAATATATCATCCAGATAAGCAACTGCAAGATCACAATCTGCAAGCATAGTATACATAACTTTTAGAAATATAGCTGGAGACACTTTTATCCCCAAAGGAAATTGGTTGAATTTATACAATCCCTTGTGGAACATTTATAGTTATTCATTCTGAACATTCTTCTTTAACCTGTATTTGCAAATATGTTTCAGAAAGATCCAACTTTAAAAAAAATTTTCCACCATGTAAATTCAGAAAATTTCTTCCTGACATGGTAATAGGTAGTTATAGGATTCTAAACATTAGTTTAACCCTGTGGAAAAATTGGCACAAACACAAATTTTATTATTTTTTTCTTTACATAAACTGCTAGTGCTTCCCATTTTGAGTAGTCAATCTTTTCAGTTACCCCTATTTTTTCAAGTCTGTCTAATCCTTCATTGATTTGAACTAATGCTGTGAACAGTACACCACATTTTGGTTTAAACACAGCTGTCAGCCCTTTTTTTCATTTGAAATTTTGCTTTGACTTTGGATCACCAACCCAACTCACAGAACATTTTTTCTGTTCTTCTTTAAATTTTAACATTGTTTTTTAAACAGGTAGTTTGTCCACTTACATTTTTGCAATAAATATTTATCAGTAAATCCCACAACTCAAATAATTCCATCCAGTCAGTACTGAATAAGTTTGTAGTATTTTTTAGCACATATGCCTTAGCTTTTACACACTTGTTACAAAATGAAACACTACAAATGATTTGACCAATAAAAAAAATAATTTCTTACCCAAGACACTACATGTGATTTTCAAAGTTCTTTTTAATGTAGGTTTTCCATTTGCTTTTCATGTGGTTTTGTTAGTTATTGTGATATAACTATAATTTTTACATCCACATTATTAAATTTTACATACACAAATTTTCTTTCATTTTTCTGTAATTATTTTTTCTGTCACAAGGTTGTGTAGCAAATTTTTCCTGTGAGAACTTTTTCTTGATTTAGTTTTACAGTGTGACTGTTTATGTCCTATTTTTACACACTTTTAGCATTTTGAATTCTTAAAAAAACAGTTGTCTCAGATGTAACCTTCATGAAACATGGATTAATTTTTCTTTTACCAATTTTTTACCTACTTTTTCCTACTCTGTATGAGTTTTGATCCTTTGTTGCCACTGTTATAACTCACTCCTAGTAGTTATAATATTATGTCCCACTTAGGCTACTCACCGTGGTGTCATTAGAAATTCTCCTTGACTCACTCCAACAGACTTCCTCTGAGTTCTTTATTTAAGGTGTCTTGCCTTGTTTATTTTGTATTATTGAGGGTGTCTTATTTACTCTACAACAATCACATGACGGCTGCTTAGTAACATCATTTCATACAGTGACAAAAGTAGCAATCTATTTCAGTCAGTGTACAGTAACCAAACCGAGCAATTGCTCTTTTAGCACAGGTCTTTTGGCTCAGGTTGAGGCTAAACCTGTCTCCTCTGGCACATGCTGTAGCTTACAAGTCTGTAGTGCCATTTCCCTTTGGGAATACATTTTCTCCAGATATAGAAAGAAACTCCAACTCACAGTTCTTAATTTTGGGAAAATCCAAGACTTGCCATTTCATGTTCTTTTTGATTCAAGTAAAACCTGGACTAAAGACTAGCTTTTTGACTCCAATGAAAAACCTAGACACATTTCTATCGTTTTGATACAAGTGTAAAACTAAGAATGATACCTACCTTTTTGACTCAGGAGTATTTTTGCCTGGACTGATGCTTAACTTTTTGACTCAGACTATTACTAGTGTAAAACCTGGCTTTTTGCATACCTTTTTGACATGAATGTAAAACCTGGACACAACATTTGTGCCTCCAGTAAGAAGCGTATACCTATGTCTACCCTTTAGACTCTAGTGTGAAATCATATCTCCATTTTTAACTTGTGTAAAACCTGGACTGATGTCTACCTTTTTGACATCAGTGTAAAACCTAAACCATTTTTTTTATTTTTATTTTTTTTAACAGTAAGCTTCAACCTGTACAAGGCTCGAGGTTCACTCAAAGTAGAGGGTTACATTAAGGGGTATTTTATATGTATAAGAGGGGAAGATAATGGTTAGCTCTAGACTTGAACAGGTTAAGATTGTATTGATTGTAGAAATATCCTCTTGGGAGCCTGTTCCTCAGAGCAGTGAAGAAGCTATTCGAATGGAACTTGTCACTGATGACATACAGAGAGAATGTGGGTGGTTTGTTGTTAGGTTGGTGCAAAAATAATGTCGTTTTCTCACATATGTTACTATGTGAGAAAACGACATTATTTTTGCACCAACCTAATACAATGTAAGTGTCTGGTCCTATCTGTGAAGGTTAGACCTGGTGGAACCACGGAATGTAGTTTTCTGAGCACTTTCCATGTAAGTAATGATAGAGCAGTAAGAGGATCACCACATCCCTCAACCAATGTGTCATCTTTACAAGCATTTTTAGGTTTCCAAAATTATTATAATGTTCTTATTTTTAGCATGCATTTTTTGAGAGTACCATTAAATAATTTACTAAAAAAAGACTCCCAGTGAAAATGGACAGACAAATGCCAAAAAGCCTTCTAAAAAATTAAATAGATTCTAACATTGGACTTGTTTCTCTTGCATTTTGATTCAAAATTAGAAATAATCATGGTAAGTGACACTAGTAACTACCATAGTTTTGCATAAACACAAAGATGGTTCTGTAAAAGCTGAGAAGAATTATAGCCAGACAGAAAAAAAGGCATTGGGAATAATTTTTCCTGTGAAAAAAATTTCACAAATTCATCTATGGTAGAATGTTCGCCCTACAAATGGACCATCATCCATTGTTATTTACTTTCAAATAGAAAAAGGGTATCAAGACATATACAATAAATAGGAGACAATTGTGTTGAATTACAATTGTAAAATGGAATTCCTGTCATCAAAAAAACTAAGTCATGCGGTTGGTTTGTCAAGACTCATACGTAAATTACATGAACATTTAAATGATATGGTAATTGCAGCACTAAGAGCTGAGAATGAAATTAATAATGTTCTCTGTATTACGATATGTAATCTACCAGTGATACTGGGTGAAATTAAAATAAAACTCAAGAGTTAAGATAATTGAAAAAAAAAAAGTTAAAAAAAAAATAGTGCCATAGAAAAAACCATCCTTTTGACACTATGCTTTATTGTGGGCACAAAAATCCATGACCAGACAAGTGTTTTGAGGAAATGATTATGTTTGACAAATGTTGGCTGCACTTTCAACTAGAATCTATCCTTACAAATACATCTACTTTAATTTATTTATTAGATTGTTTATTTGCACTATTTATTTATCATATTATTTATTGGAATGGCTGTCAAAACATCAGCTAATTGTCAATTGATTCAGACTTTATAAAATGGTAAGTAAGGATTTTCTCAGATGGTTCACATATTTTAATCATTTAGTAAATGTTTATAAATTTATGAATAAAAAATTGTTTTCGCATTTATTTCTTTATAAATTGGTAAATGATAAATATTGCATTAGTTTTAATTGTATTAGTTTTTAAAATGTTGTAAATATAAAATTATTCTTGTAAATAAACAAGCTAATAAATAAAAAGTATTTAATATTTTTGTTGTAAATTCTCAATATAAAATTGTATAAATTCACTTTTATCATGTGTTTAGGTTTTATTCCAATTTTAATTACCACTTTTTAAAACAATAAACATTGCTGAAGAGTAAAGGTAGTTAAAAAATAAAAAATGGTGTCATGGGAAAAAATGTCCTTTTGGCATTCCATTTTTTTGTGGGTATGAAGGCCCATGTTTGCCATAAATGTTTTATGATTTTTTTTTAATTAAATGTAATTGATTTTTAAGTGAAATTATCATTTTTTTTTTCTCTCTCTTTTTAGGAACAAAAATGTCCAAAAGTTGGCAAATCTAAAAGTGGAAGTTGAAAACGACTTGGCCGAAATAACCCGAAGTTGCAATGAGGTGATTTAAATCTTGTCATCGTCTGGAGATATTCTTTTAATTGTAGTATCAAATAAAAATGTCTAATGTGCTTTATAAAGTGAAGTGGACTGTGAATGATTTTAACATCTTTTAATAACTCATCAAAAGGCATGGTGGAGTAATGGTTAACAGCTCGAATTGAGGAATTAATCTTCTCCCAGCTATGGGTAAAATAGCAGGACAGATTGGGTTTTATAACCTTGGGTGGCAACCAGTCTACTAGAAGGAAAGTTTGAATTCAAACCACCTTGTAGGTCCTGCCTCTTTAGGCAAAGGCGAGAAGAAGGTAACTTTACAAACAAATCCAACTTTTAGAGGATGGATGGGTTAATCTCAAATCCCTGGTGCAAATGGAACAGGCATTGCTCTATTCTACCTTGAATATCACCATGAACCACAATTGTGAGATGGAAGGGAGTGGTGACCATGGTGGCACAAAATGTGCTAACTGAATAAAATGAAAGTATGACAATGGCTCATCAACAGCATTTGTTGTTGATTAAGAGTTTTTATGCAAAAATCTTATCCCTTAATCCACTGTACAATAGAAGTAGTTTCAGGTGTAAAATGAGAAAAATAAACTGTTTTTTATTGGAACAGACATTAAATTTAAATTTGTGTTAAAAGTCTTTCTTTCATTTTAGTTATCATTAACTGAACAACTTCAGGTTTGATTAGAATTTGACATGAATCCCTTCAGGACAAGAGAGAATCATGATTCTCCACAGCTTCCTGATTTTTATTGCTGTCAGCAATATTCCTTCTTTTTTGTTGTACTTGTTCCTCCATTCATTTGCATGAAATTGTCAAAACAGTTTCTTGCTGCTTTACTTTGTTTCCCTTGTGTTATGGTCCAAGTCCTTGTACGACGGTGATAGTCCAAGGTAGAACCAATAAAGAAGAACACGGATATGGAATAACACAGATATATTGCAAACAGGAATATATACAGAGAAGTAGAAAGTGTTAGTATGAACAATGAAGTTTAGTAGGGAGAACAATGTAGTCTTGACCAGTATCACTATTCCAATGTCTTGTAGTAATTGTCTGAACACAACTCTGTTTCGGACTGCCTCTGACTCGACTGACTGATTCCTGACGGACTTCTGACAGACCTCACTCCAGACTTCAGACTGAACTCCCTGCTTCCTCTTGAGCTGCAGTATTTATTATGTATGGAATAGTCCATTATGTTATTATGGGTAAGGTCCCATAACACCTTGTTTTTGATGCATCTCGTCAGTGTTAAATTCACCAAGCTTTCTTTCCTCATTTATGCATTGCCAAAATTTTAGTTGTCTGTTTCTGATTTTCAGGATATGTGGATGGGAGGCTTGGTGTGAGAAATTGAAGAGCCGAGTTCAATTTCCACTTGAATTTGTTACATTTATAGTGGTGTTAGGTTTAAGGGTTAAAATGAAAAGTTATATACCCACACCAAGAAGATTAATGAGCAATGATAATGATGAGGAAACACAAGGATTATTTTAATAAAACAAGATAAGGAATTTATTCATGAATTTATATGTATGAAGTAGTGTCAGTAGCTCATTTCAGGAAAATAAATTAGAATTCTTAAAGTTCATAGTTTTAACATATTATCATGAAGAGGAAATATTCATATAACAAGTGATCTGACACAAAATAATATTCAAAAAATGTTTACGACAATGGTGAGAGAGTTTGTTGCTCACCGGAGGGATATATGGTTTGCATACTTTCAAAAGTAGATAGTTTGAAATGCTTAGCTTTCTTGAATTGTTGAGAGAAAGTTCCTGTAATTGCCAAGTGCTATTTAGAGGCAGATGATATAATTGGTGAGTAATTTTACATTGGCGAGTACTTCAATGCTGGTCCTGATGAACAGAAACAAAACCATTCCTATGACTTCAGGCACTTTTCTCTGATTAATTTAATTTTTTTTTCCTTATTTTATATAAAAAAAGGAATTCTGTATAGGTTTGTTACTTTATTTTCATTTTCTCAGCTGACCAGCAAATTGGTCCCAAAACAATTTCACAGAGGCTCACAAATTTGTTTCCTTCTTCTTCTTCAGTCCAGTCCTCCAAATTTCAAGTGAGTGGTTGAAAGGATTAGATTAAATGATCTGACACAAAATAATATTAAAAAACATTTAAGACAAAGGTAAGGAGAGTTTGTTGCTCACTGAAATGATATATGGTTTGTGTATATTCAAAAGTAGACAGGGCACCTTGTTGTGGTGTAATGGTTAACAAGCTTATCTCGCTAGAACAATTATGACTAAGTAGTGAGTTCAATCCTCACTGGATGCTCCATCCTTTTGGCCTTGTGCCAGATATAAGCTATGCATAGAAAATCACCATTCAAAAGTAGACAAAGAAATGTAGTTTGAAATATTTAGCTTTCATGGAATGTTGAGAGAAAATTCTTTTAAGTGCTGTGTACTGGTGAGACGTCGATAATATAATAGGTGAGTAATTTTACACAGGCAAGTATTTCGACATTGCTTGTGAGTAACTGAAATGAAACCTTTCATATAACTTCAAGCACTCTTCTCTGTATTTTTCTCCTCATTTTATATAAAAAAGGATTTCGTGTAGGCTCGCTACTTTCTTTCCTTCTTCTTGGCTCACTGAACAGTTTTTGTGAAAGCAAGATTTTCATTGGTCCAAAAGCAATTTTACATAAGCTTGCAAATTTCTTTCTTTCTTCCTCAGCTCAATGTTTAATTTCTGTGAAAGGCAAAAATCTCACATATGCTTGCCAATTTCTTTCCTGTTTTCTCAGTCCTCTGAATTTGAAGGGAGTGGGTGAAGGAAGTTATTATTATTTTGCATTCACATTCACTTACACGCAAATACGCTTTTGGGATGAGAAATATTTCAGCTTTAAATAATCCACAAAGAGTTGATAAGCTGTAAAAAGACAAGTCAGTCAATCAATTCTGATTGTCATCAGAAGTTCTTTTGTATTTCCTACTTTCTTTAAAACTTCTTGTTTCATTGCATTCACTTCTCATGGCATTCTTAAGATTCATTTGTAGAACAATATCTCGGTTGCCTCAAATCTTTTCTTCATTTTTAATGCAATGAATATTTGTGTTTGTATGTGTAATCTAGAGCATGGTTGGTTAACAAGAATTTGATAGTTAATAAACTCACCAAAAGAAAAATGTTGTAATAATATATATATATATATATATATATATATATATATATATATATATATATATATATACACACACACACACAACTTGACTCCAGTTATTTTCTCACAGATGTGATGTGGCTACCCTCTGTCTTTTCTACAAATATTTTCATGGCAACTGCTCTGACCAGCTATTCTCACTAGTGCCCTGACTGCATGAATTTAAGCATGCTACTAGGTTGGTATCTTGGTCCCACCCTTTTACCATCGAAACAGTTAAATTTAACTGCCTCTTCTACTCCAACAGCTTCTTCTCTCACACTTCCCAACAGTGGAACTCAGGAACTCCCTTCCTCTTACTTGCTTCTCTAATAATTATAATCTTCAAAAATTTAAATGTAATGTTAGTTGATATCTTCTGATGCCTTCATCTTGATCCTCATTCTTCTTTTTATCCTTTCCTCAATCCCCCAGTCTTTTCTTTTACTTTCACTCTCTGCAACCCCTTCTGTGCTAGTGGCACTCCTGCCTTGCTTGGAGTGAAATACTTAATGTGTGTGTGTGTATATATATATATATATATATATATATATATATATATATATATATATAAATTAGTCTATGTCATACTGAAAGAACAGTATAAACAAAAAGTTATAAAGCAGAGGTAGCTTTCACTGACTTGCCAACAGTGGTGTCAATTTATCCTGATGTCTTTAGACCAGATTATATTTCTTCATTTATGAGGATGACTGTTTATCTTTTGCTATTCTAGTGCACCTTCAGATTTCAGTGTCAGATCTTTTGTCATCTGTTATAACATTTTCTAGATATTTGAAATTCTGTAGATGCTTCATTTTAATATAATAAATAAAATATCATCACTGGGTTCACTCTACTTTCATGCCACATCTGGGCTATGAAAATCATTATAAATGAAATCATTATAAATAAAATCATTATGACCTTCATGGTTTTAATTTCACTTGCTTTATTTTTCTATTTCAGATAGAAATGAAAATTCTTTTTGAAAATTCTCGAGAAAAAGAATTAGAAGAATCTGAAAAGGAAGCCAGAAAAGGTAATACACTCATACATTCATTGAGTACTCTTTAAAAAAGCTAACCATTCAATCAAATCATCGTTCCTACTGAAATACATTAAATTATTTAAACATGAAATTTAATATTTCTTCAGTAACTCATTAATTTAAAGTTAAACTCATTCTCTTTTTCCCAACAATTTAAGGAATTTGTATGGAACAGATTTCTGATATATTGCAGAATAAAAAGAATTGCAGCACAAGAAAATTTAAATTTTGACCTTCATCTTTTCTAACCAATCACAAAAGAAATATAACTATCCAATCAACAGACAGCATATAAAACATTAACATACATTCTCAAATCCAGTTTGAATCAAGAAATGATGAATTTTTATCAATATGGAATAAATGTATTGTTTTGATTGAAAGTTTTTTTCTTTAAATAAATTTCTAATTTGATGATATAAGCAACATAGTTTGGTGATGATGATGTGTGTGTGCGTGCACCTAACTCTCCATTTGAATGACAATTCCAACATTTTTAGGCATTTAAAACAACATACCTGGCCACATACACAATTCCAGAAAATCCTTGTTGAAAATACAACTATACTTAACCATGAAAACAATAAACAAAAACTAAAAATTCTTGAAGCTATTTACATAAAACAGTTGAAACCTAACCTGAACAAAATAAACTATGAAAACTCCACAAATATACTTAAATACTTATAGTTGATAAAAGAAACCAACAGCCTTCCATACTTAACACTTTTCTTCATTTTCGCTCTCACGTGGTCATGTGTGATGTCAAGAACCACAATGCGATATTTGCTTCCTGCATTTCATATGCACAAATTTATTGTTGAATAGCAATCTTCCATGCAAACAAAACAAACTAGCATTGTTGCAATGTCTGCATAACCAATCTAAAACAAAAATTACCATTTTTTTTATTTAATTTATTGTAATGTACCTGTAATCTCTGATGATGGCTTATGTAAGCCGAAAGCTTAGACAGGATTAACAATAAAAACATGTATCAACATGGCGATTTTCTTTCATGCTTCAGTGATAACGCTAAAAAGCTTATTTGACAATATGAAAGGAATTTACTTAAAATAAATAGACAAAACTTGTCTATATTATTTAACAAAACATGCATTAATGAAAACATGCTGCCTAAGTACACACAATATATATATTTGTATTTACTTCTGTAACGATCTACATTCATCTGATTGTTTGTTTTGCTTTTATCATATTGCTTATTTGAATATTGTGGGGAGGGAATAGCCAAAGAGAAAGTGCATAAATGAAAAGAAAGTAAGTGTGAGAGAAAAGGAAAGAGAAGAACACTGAAGAAATGGGTGCATGAATATTGAATTCCTCATTTGAATAAAGGGTATCATAGGAAGAGAATTAAGGATTTGTTTTCAAGTCATTTTCAGAGTAAAAAGGAATAATTGAGAGCAACTTAGCTGGAAGTTGAAAAAAAACTTAAAAAATTGGACAGACACATCAGTATTGTTTAATAAAAACTTATCGGTATTGTTTAATTAATATATATATATCTATATCTATATCTATATCTATATATATATATATATATATATATATATATATATACACACACACACACACACACAATCATTGACCATGCAACCAGACAGAAGTTCTTGTTGTCTGACAACTGCATTATGAGAACCACAGAATAGCAATTTATTTGAACTGAGACTGATTTGTGCAGTGTCATTGGATAGGGTTACTGTTCTGTCTGTTTGCTATAGGCATTGAGCACTTTTGGTTATTGCATAGGTAGGTGTCTGTTTTTTCTTTTCAGCTTATGTTTTCTTTTCCCATTCTTGGTGTTTTTATTTTTATTTACCTTTGTTTTCATTTGTCAGGCTTTGTTTGCTATAGTTGTATTTGCAAGTTTTACCAATACTCTGGTTTGTTTTCTATAATGTTAAGAAAAAATTTCCATAAATGTTCTTGACTCTAATTAATATAGAAAATCTAACATTAAAACTATTTGTTCCCTATGATTTTTCCCCTATAAAGCTTATATATTGATAAAGAAAAATTAAAAAAAAATTTAAACATAGTTTTTGAGTTTTTGATCTTTGAGCCAGCAAGGCTCAACATGTCATAAAATCAATCAACTTAACCAACATAAGTAAATAAATATGTCTACAAGTAAAGAAAGCATTCATTTTACACAACAAATACTTATTTTTTCAATATCTTCCCTGTTATATTTTGCATATCTCTCTGCATAGTAATAGTCAGAGTACAGTTCTCCATGTCCTGTATAGCAACCAGGTTTGCTAGATATAGCCCCACAATGTTCGTTAGTTGTTCTCTATTTATACTGATCTAGTTAATTTGCATATGATACTACAATCTCCTTCTTTGTCAATGCACTAAATTCAATGATAAATATTACTCATGTAGACTAAACATTATACAGTGAAATATTTCAGATCCAAATTTGGCTAAGAACTATGTCAAGCTATGAACTTATCGATTCATCCTTCTATGTTTATACTTTTCATTTCAGTTTTGCTTTTCTTTATGGAAATTGAAGAAAATGCCAAAAAAGTTTGGAAAGCTTCGAAAGAAAGGTAAGTTAGTTGACTAAGAACTGCTGTTAGTTTCAATCTGTACAGGAATGACTGCTAGCAACATCCCCCTTACCAAATTTATAGACAATTCATACAGATGCATGCTGGGATTTCTTCCTGACCAATAAATTGGAACAATTCTGAGTTGTTTTTGTTCTTTCTTGTGTTGAAGTCAGAATGCTCGACTATATCAATTTTGCTTATGAACACAGTTCTTTGCAAATTCTTTTTGTCTTTATTACTGTTTCTTTGTCTAGTTTTGACTTGCATATATAGTGTTTGCTTTGTATTATTTTGCCTTGTTCTTTTCCTTCTTTTTCTTATTGTTTATTGAAAACTTTGTCAATTCAATTTGTTGACCATTTTTGCTAGTTACTCTGCGATTAAAAGATTAATGATCAAATTTATAATGCTTTTCTTGACTTTGGAAATCTCTTTAAAAAACCAGTTATCTTTAAAATGACAAAGTTGTTGTTGGTTAAATAAGTTGCAGCAGTTATATTCCATTATTTACATGATTAACATTTGGACTATTGTCCTCATCTTTGTTGTTGTTATCACACTGTTTCAACTATCGTGCCTTCTGGCCTTAATCAGGTATGTATCAATCTGGGTAATCTACTGGGAATTCTTAACTGAACCTTTTATTTTATCTACAGTGGTAGATTGTTCTTGTACTACTGACCATATCTAGAGATATCCTATCTTATTTAGTACCACTCAGCTATTGTTCACCCTGTTTTCACTGAGTCTGCATTTGCACTACCTGACCTAGGGATTGAACCCACAATTACTATGTCATCAAATTTACAAACTAATGCTTTAATCCAATAGGCTATTGTCTATATTTCTAGACATGGCAACAGAATGAGAAAAATCTACCCATTTAGATTAAGTTGTATGAAAATTCTCGGAAGGTTACCTGGATTGACAAGTACTTGATGAAGATAGGAGGGCACAACACCTGAAATGGGTCTTACATATAATACAGAGATTCTTCTGTGTTCCTGGAGAATCCATACTTAGGATTCCAGATTTGAGTGGACCAGATATATCTACTATATCGCTAGTGAGGGCATATTCCACAAACAGGAAACAGAGTGTCCTGGATTTTTCCCAGATTGAAGACTGCAAACTGGACATATTTTCTATATCTGGTGAAGATATATTTCCATAGGAAAATGGTGCCATAAGCACAATATGTGTCTGAGGGAGAGATTTAACCTTAGTCCAGCCCAAAGGGTCTGGGCTAAAAAAACAACTGTTCCATTTGACTCCTGAAAGCTGACTAATTGACTGCTATTTTTGTCACTGTATGAAGTGATGTCACTAAGCAGCCATCATGTGACCCATGTGAGTTCATCTTCATCAAAGAGAGATAATCACCTTTTGTGTCTCTACAACCTTATTCATCAATATAAACTTGTAGAAGCAAATTGTTTTGTCTTTCTTTTTATCAATGGTCTTTCATGTTTTTTCCTATTGCAGGCTGGATTTGCTTCAAAGTCAGTTGTCTCAGCATGAAGCTGAATTGTTTCGATATATAAATGAGCGAGCTGAGAGGCAGGATACAGTTGGAATGTTAGATGACGTGTTCCTGTAAGTCTGTCTTTGGAATGAATAGTCTTTTTTTTTCATTAAGAAACAGACCAGTAAACAAATAAGATAATATGTTCAAACTTATCTTGCTGACTCAGAGTTTCACAGAAATGTTATCTACTCCTCACAAGATTATATATTAAAATTGAATTTTTTTACCTTTTTTCTTTTATATATTTTTTACCAATATAATATATTTCTTAAAAAAGGTTACTTAATTTCCTCTAAAAATATATTAATTATTATACTAATTATTTTATTGTTGTTCCTTAAAAAAATAAATTGCAGGACAAATTGTGCTTGTGCGTAATTTTATATAATTGAAGTTTTCTTTTATGTATAGAAATATGTGGACTGTAAAAAATATTCACTGGGGTGCATATCCTTGAGGACATCAGTGCATGCATTTTTGGGACTCTCAGTTTTCAGTTTTTTTACCAGGGCTCATTTTGTTGTTTTTGTTTTTTCTCACATTCCGTATTACTGGTTCTCATATTGTATTCATTTCTATGCTTGGCCAGCTTAGGAGATTTTTGTGGTCTAGTATATGCACTGATTCTTTAAGTTTTCATATTTTCCACTGATGCTATTTGTCTATTATTTCATCCTCATCTCAACCTCCCTATATATGGCCAGCTATGCCTGATTTTCTATTTCCCTTTGTGTTACAGCTTTACAGTGTTCCAAGCAGTCTTATCTTAAGAGGATGGCCTGTTTCTCTTTTATATTTCTTACCACAGCTGCATGGGACGGTGTACACACAGTTCTTAATCATGTTCATCTCTGTGAAAGAGGTGTCTGTGAAGTGTTGAACAACTTTTTAATGTCACCTGATGTTATATGGACCACAGATTTGTATTTTTTCTGATAATCCCTTCATATAGGGTAGGCAGACTGAGGCTGTTTTCTGAGTGTTATACTCTTGCACCCTTATATCCCAGTTTGTTGGAGCTGCTGTCATGTACCCAGGGTAATTGTTATGTTGTAGGGTACTACTTATACTGACCATTTCTTGGTCATATATCTCTGGGTCACTGCTTATGACTTTTACTTGATATTGTAAGCAGTGGACGATCCCACTGTATGGATGGTGGGAATTGAAGTTGAGGTATTGTCCAGTGAATGTTGGCTTGTGGTATACAGATATCTTGAACCTATGCTCTGTTCGAGATATTTGTACATCCAGGAATGCTAGTTTGTTGTCTCCATTGTGAACTGTATTGATGATCTTATTGAGTTCACATGGTCCAGTAGTTGTTGGACCTCTTCATGATGTGGCCAGAGTATGAAAATGTCATCTACATCTCAATCAATGAGTTGGCTTCAATGATGTGGATTCTAATGCCATTTCTTTGAAGTATTCCATGTATATGTTAGCCATTGCTGGTGATAATGGTGAGCCCATTACTAAGCCTTCAACCTGCTGATATATGTCTGATCCCATTTTGATGTGTTGTTTATGTACATAAAGTCAGCATCTCCATCAGGTTATCTATTGGCATACTGGTACATTCTTCTAGGAATAAGTGCAAGGCTAGTCTACTGATATTGTTACTGAGGTTTATAAGTCCCAAAAATTCATATACATATCCCAGTGGATAAAAGAGTTGGTTGAATTCAGTGACTTGATCCAAAGTGTTATGAGTTCAATACCTAGCTACAGCAGAGGTGAACAAAAACTTTAATCACCTGAAAAAGGCTGGAGCATACAACAGCTGAAACATTGTGAATATGGCAATGAAGTGAGGACAACAGTCTGAACACTGTAAATAGTGTAAATAATTACAATACCTCATCTCAGAAATATATATATATATATATATACATACAAACACACACACACACACACACACACACACACACAGAGGGTGAATGGAAATATTGTCATCCAAATTAAGTGAAAATTAAAACATTTTAACAGATATGAAAATTACAAAAAATTACACAAAAATTATCAAAATTACACAAAAATATCTTGAAATACTAAAGAGTAAATTTATTCAATAAAAACACCATTGGCTTCAACCACAACTGTGGAATCTCCTTCAACTTTTCTGGGCAGTCTCCTTGTTGGTGAATGCTGCCATAATCCTTGCTTTCAGTTCATCTTTGGTGTTACATACAGTTTTGTTGGTCTCTCAATCAACTGCACCCGATACATAATAAAGTCAGTTGCAGTCTGGGGAGTTATGTTGCCAGATGTAAGGGGTGATGTTGTCGCAGAAATTGTCTGACAGACATGATTGGGTTCTTCTGCTTGTGTGACATGGTGCAGATTCCTGTTCTTCGACATAGGGTATTCCAGCAGCCACCCCATTGAACCAGGGTAGCACTACCCCCTCATTTGCTGTCCGTGTTGAGTCTGAGGTCCTCACCAAAATATTAGAAATTTCTTTTATTATCAGAATGATCATAGTAATTATTCCAAGCTGCCATATCTTCATAATCACCATTAAATTAATCTGTTTCCGAACCGTTTGCACTCTCCTCAGATTGACACCCAAACACTGAAATATTTGTATTGGAGCTTTTGGTATGAATGCCAAGCGTGCTGTTTCCAAATTTCTGGCAGATTGAATTGCATCATGGTGCTCTTTTTTGCCCAACTGACCCTACTATCATGTGCAATTAACAAAATCAAAAATAAACAATGCACATGCATGAATTTAAAAATATAAATGGTGACAATTTGCCCATTGCTTTCTGTATATGTAAAAAAAAGGTGTCAGTTTAAACAGAAGACATGGTGCTGTTTCTGTCATTCAGACAATTTTTATTTTCTTTTTGAGTGTAAAATCAAAAGCAAGATTTTTGACATTGGATATTATTTTAATTTTTTTTTTTTTTTTTAATTTTAATTTTTTTTCTTTCCAGTGTCAAACTTGAACAAATGAAGGCACACATTGATACTCTGATTGACACTTTAAATTTGAAAAAGAAAGCCCGGTAAGTTATTTTTTGCTAAATATTCACTAAATACATGGCCCAAGAGCAACTCAAAGTAGAGGCTTACTAAATGTGGTTTTTCTATGGACGTAGGAGGGGGAATCATGTGCAAATTATGGGGTTATGTAGGATAGGTAACGGTTGACCCTAGACTTGAAGAAGATTGTAGAGGTCAAGGAAATATCCAGGGGTTTTCAACCAGGAAGCAAACCCCCCCAGGGGAGAATTTCAGGGTTGAGGAATCTTTTACTATTTTTTGTTTTTTATTTACAGAATTTTATTTCTCAAATTACTGGTTTTCTATTGAACTTTTTCCTCATTAAAGTAAGCTTCAATTTATTCATTTAATAAAAATAGTTATGAATTAAAACATATTACTGTAAAACATTTTCTATTGCCCTTAAATGAATCTTCAACCCTTGCATCTTGAACTGCTCTATCAAACCAGTTTTCCACTTCCTCTCTTCTGCTTCTCTACCATGCAAATGGTTTTTTTCTTCTTTTTATTGGGCCTGACACATCCATGTTTTCTGTTATTTTTGGCGGGACGTGTTGTCATCGGTTGATTTCTTTTTTTCATGATGTTCACTAACCCACATAAACTATGTCCGGATTCTGTCAGTTACCAAGGATAGGAACAATAGAAAGAAGGAAAAGAAGTAATGTGTAATAGAGAAGAGAGAGAGGGAGAGTTTGTCACTCTCTTAGTGAAAAGAAAAGTGTATATTTCCATATGGTGTTACTACTACCTAATCCTATTACATACTAATATGGAAAAGGATGATGGTTTTCAATAATATATGCATATTATTTGGAATGCACTTTTTGAGTGGGACAATCTTGGAAAGTGGGGGAGCTGACTTATGATGAAAATGGTACATTGGGCAAAAAAGGTTGAGAACCACTGCTATAAATGTTACCTTGGTTTGAATATTGACAAATAATAATATGGTAAAGAATAAAGCATTCCGGACCATACAATACTTTCACGTAAAGTTTAATGAGTTAGTTTATCAATCAGAAAATTGCTTGAAAGTGTAGTTTGAGATTGAATTGAAGAACTCTCACAAATTAATACCAACAGATACAAAATATGCCTGACTACAGAGTGCTATATTAGAGAGTTTGGGCACCTTGACGTGGTGTAAAGGTTATCAAGCTTGTCTCACTAGAACAATTACAACGGAGTAGTGAGTTTGATTCTCACTGGGTGCCCCATACTTTCGGCCTTGTGCCACATCTAAGCTATGCTTAGAAAATCACAATTAGGCACCTCCAGGCAGTGTAATAGTTAGCAAGCTTGTCTCACTAGAACAATTGTGACTGAGTAGTGAGTTCAATCCTCACTGGGTGTCCCATACTTTTCAGCTTTGTGACACATCTAAGCTACACCTGGAAAATCAGTATATTAGAGAGTTATGACTTTATGTATTAAATAATTTTGAGATTACTTTCAGGTTAGAATTTGACTAAAATGTGTTCCATTTGTGGTTTACTCTTGTTGCTGTTGTTAATTTGGCTAGAGTTGAAATTGAAGAACTGGAAGAAAACACCCTAAGAAGACTTGAAGAAGTAAGGGTCGAAAGAGACAATTTTGAAGCTGCAACCAAAAAATTAATTATTGACCTGGAAGTGGAATATACAGAAAAATTAAATATGGTATACCTGACTTATTTTTTTTTTTCTTTTGCTTCCTCAATATTTTTTTCTTTTTTACAATAATGTTCACTTTGTACAAGGCTCAAAAGCCAGTCAAGGTAGAGGTTTGCAGAATAAAAGGCACAATTTATGCGGGTATGTGGGGGCAGATAACAGTTAATCTTAGATTTGAACAGGTTAAGATTGTAGTGATCAGAGAAGCATCTTCTTTTTTGAAACACTCAGTACATATAAGTGGACACTGAGGTCAACACTAAGTGGCAACAATCAGTTTCATTGAAGGCAGTCTTCAGGTCATGTGTATTGTATTTTATGTTACTTAAAAATTGAAAGCCAAAAGCAAATACAGTGTAACCCGGATATAAGAGACCCTGATATAAGAGAAACTCGGATATAAGAGAGATTTTCTCTGGTCCCAAATTAGAGCCATACTTACCTAAATGAAATAGACCAAACTCGGATATAAGAGACTTCTTCTCCGGTCCTGACAACTCTCTTATATTGGGGTTACACTGTACCTCAATACTGCCATGACAAATGCACTTATATGCACTAACTACTTATCCACTTATATGTACTGGGTGTTTAAAAAAATTGATATCATTTGAGATGTATAGCTGGCCACTTGTATTCGAGGATACCCTTCTACTAGGGTGACTAGCCAATCCCTATTGCAGACGCTTGCTCAGGCGCATTTGTATTTATTCAACACCCAGAGAGCCCACCTATGGTTTATACTGCAACTATGCTGAGCAGACCTTAGTTACAGTTTCTGGGAAACAGCGTGTTATCTAGCATGATCAAAAATTTGAACAAGGCCAGCACACTTGGGCCCTCACCCATGATGACTTGTGACTTTGTGCTAGCACAGCTAACAGCAGTACCCAAGGATTGCATCTACCAAATTTCACTCACATGGCTTGGGTCAACCTGTGGTAGGGTTTTCAGGCACTTTCCAAAGGTACCGCATGTTGGGATCGACCCCTCCTGTTCGATAACATCATGAAGTCTTCTTGACAAATCGACTATGGTGAGATTCAAACCCAGATCTCATGGTCAGAATGCAAACGTTCTAACCACTTGGCCACGTGCCCCATATTTGAGACGTAAATATCTGTGTAAGTACATATTTTAGGCAAATGAAACTAAACAGGCCTATTGTTAAGCAAAATAAGATTTATTCATTAAAATTTGAATGGGAAATTCAAACGTATATGGATTTCATGAATGATTTCACAAGTTTTAATAAATTTACAATATGTGCACCACTCGACCATCTTTCCTGATCCTGGTGTCATCCAAATACTTTTTCCCTGCACAGACAGCCTTCCACTTTGAACATTTTTTGCCATGTCCAAATTTGAATTGCAGTTGGTGCATATTTAGTTACTGTATTTGACAGCATATCAGGTACACTTTTTTTCTAAAAATATTTTTTAAAATTCCCTTGCATCTTATATGCTGTATGTAGTTTTACTAATTTTACTAATTACTAATTTTTTCTTGATTTGCCCTGCTGAAATTGGGGTGTGACTTATATACCCATGCATTTTATATGCCGTCAAATACGGTAAATCTCTCACAAATGCATGCTGCACCGTTTTGTTTGACTGTGTTTGAGCAAATTCTAACACACAAAATAGCTTTTCTCTTCCATGTATGTATTTCTATACCTCAGAAAAAAAACAGAAAACATGAAACATGTGCTTTTGAGTTGTTTCTACACATGCTGTTAAAATTTGAGATCATTTGAACAAGAATTACTCAAGATATTAGATTTCAAAATGATATCAATTATTTTGAAATATCCTGTAGATATAAACATATCAGTGTCTAGCCCATGCAGGGCTGGCACATACTAACACAACACAACGATGGGAAGATATTTCATTTCTGAATGCGGGGATGTTCCTTGAGAACCTATTGGGACTTAAGCTTACCCAAAACCTCAAGTGGAACTCATTCATATGATTCATCACTAAAGATGCTGGAGAAATGATCAAATCCATATACTGCTATCCTTTACCTTTACAAGAGCCAGGTCATGATGTAAATGAAGTTTTGCTGCCATATATGGACAGGAGCTGCCTAGTTTTCATTTCCCAGTTTCAGTAGTTTAAAAGCATCTATGTGACCTTGTAGATGGTGAATTATTTTCCACCCTACAACCACTTTCCCACAGATGAAATTTCACAAGCCTCTTGTTTGTCTATTGCTACTTCTATGGAAAGTGTTCAGATGAACTACATTCTTTAGTTCCACCAGTTCTAACCTTCACAGCCTAGACCTGCAATGCCACCCACGTTGCGGCAAACCACCCACATTCCCTTTGTATTCCATTGAGATGAGACGTAAGTTCCACTCGGGCAGCTTCTCACAAACAACTACTCCCAAGAGAATACTTCCCCAATCGAATCAGATGTTCAAATCTAGGGTTAAACATTATCTCTCACCACATATCTGCATAAACTGATCCTCTTACTTCTTACTCTGTAATCATCTATCTTGACTGGCATTTGGGACTTGTACAGGGTGAAAAGTATTGTCTAAAAAATAGAACATATACTACACTCTGATACTGGACTGATAACTAGAAAGCAACTCTCTGAACCCAGTTAGATCATACAGATACTCTGACACAAGGCAGAAGTTAAAAAAAAAAAAAAAAAAAAAAAAAAAAGGGTGAGAAATTTGAACAAACATGCCTGTGTCGGAGTTAACTTCTTCTTTAGTTCGTTAACCCTTTCACCAGGGGTTGCTCTTTGCGGCTATAAATAGTTGCTGACCCTTCACCTCTAGCTCTTTTTCCCTCGGGCCTTTGGGCCAACACCTGGAGGTAAATCTCTCTTTTTCCTCAGGCTTTCAGCCTTACCACCTCAAAAATGTAAGCGCTAACAGGGATAGTGTTTCCCAAATGCTGGGAACACGCTAAGCACAATACACACGCATATACAGACTACTCACACACGCACTTTGTCTTTTGTAACTGTTTCCATGTGACTTGTTATTAATATATATTTGTATACACATATTATCGGTCTTGTGTTTGTTTTTCTTTGCCTTCTTCTTTGGACTTAATTAGTCCAACCTTTTCATGTAGTTGGACCGGCTAGCAGGAAAAATCTAAACCCACATGTGTTCTTCTACATCTACTCAACATTACAGCCACGGTCCTCTACACCTGCAATATGATGCAGTGTCAATAGGACAGTTTTTCTCATGACACCGCTTTTTTAACTACCTTCATTCTTTGACAATGTTTATTGTTTTAAAAAGTGATGATTAAAATTAGAATAAAACTGAAACATACAATGAAAGAGAATTCATGCATTTATTTTTTATTTTTTAGGTCTTGAGAATTTACAGCAAAAATATTAAACACTATTTATTTATTAGATTCTTTATCTACAAGAATAATTTTATATTTACAGCATTCCAAAAACTAATACAATTATAATTAATGCAATGCCATATTTATCATTTACCAATTTATAAAGAGATAAATGTGAAAACAATTTTTTATTCATAAATTTATAAACATTTACTAAATTATTAAAATATATGAACCAAATATAAGGAAATTCTATTATTTACCATTTTATAATGTCTGAATCAATTGGCTGATGTTTTGGCAACCATTCCAATAAATAATATAAATAGTGTAAATAATCTAATAGTTTGGTAATAAAGTAAAAACATCTCATCTCCTTTCTCACTTATAACCATCCATTACCATAAAATAAAATGTTCTCAGTGCTAAAGCTGAATTAGTCAAACAAAGTTTCCACTTAGATCTGTTATTATATTACAATAGTGTTTATCATTTTTGTTGTAAATTTTCAAGAACAGAGAAAATGTATAAATTCATTTTTATGTTTATGTTTTATTATACTTCTAATCATTTCTTTTTAAAACAGTAAACGTTGGCATAGAGTGAAAATAGTTAAAAAAAAATGTGGCATCATGGGAAAAAAAAATGCGCTTTTGAGACTCCGTCTTATTGTAGGTTCATTTATCTATGTTTGCCAAAATAAAGAAAATGATCCAAACATTTCAATCAAAAATTTACCTTAAACTTCTATGCTCACCTGGAGTTTTCACAGTCATAAAGGATGATCTAAGAAAGGTTCACTGAGTTGGTTCCATTCAAGTTGAAAAAGAACAAATATCATTTGCAAAATTGTTGAAACCTATGAAATGTATTCATTTTTCTCTTGCATATTGTATTGTGTTCACATACACCATATGGATAAATAAATCATATGATGGCTGTAACTCAGTTTCAAACAATGATCCATCCTCAATGTGGGTAGTGTGGATGTAGCTTTTTAGTTCTACTAAGCTATTACCTTCTCTTGCACAGATGTGGCAATGTTGCATGTCTTTTGCAATAGTTCTTACATTAATATTTTCATGAAGCTTCAAATATCATTTTCGTCCACTGACCGAGGAACATTCTGTTGTTGGGGTTCTGGTAATGTGTTAGCCTTGTCTGAATGTTATTTTTTTATATATGTATTTTTTAGGGTTAAAATGGCATCACGCCACCACAACAGGATTACAAGACTACAAACAAAATCATATATGAAATACAACAAGATAAACAGAGGAATAAATTGCTTTAGTATACATTTCAGAGAAATGATTGTGTATTTTAAAGAAAATATATGTGTACAGAAATAAAGAAATTTTGCTTATCTGTTGGTGGCAAAATTTTTTTCCCAAGAATGTCCAGAATGTCTCTCTTCTTTGGTGGTTGAAAAACAAAGTGGGAGAAAGTTTTGATTTTTTGTTTCTTTTGCTGGTAAATGTTAACTTTTTTCTTTATAGTCTAACTTTATCTTTCTTTATTGTTAATTACCATTCTTATCTGTATTTTCAAGTATTTTTATGGCTTGACTTTTAATTTTTCTTTTATTATTAATTATATTTTGGTTTCAGACTACTACATTGTCTAGTAATAGGGGTGTAATGACAAAAGTACACAGGTGTAGGTTTTAAGAAAGCTTTATTCTACTGAGAATACAAAGTTCACATATAGTGTCCTTTTATAGTCCCAGTAAACAGAAATAGCTCGCTCATAGAGGAGAGTAACAAAACAAGGGGAGACCACTCTTGATTATTCATAACAAAAGGTTGGGGGTTATTTAGTAATTTATTTATTGCTATCACTACAATTCTTTTTTTTTATAGTCTCTGCAAGTAGAAATGCTACTTAGCATATAGTGAATGACTTCTGAGTGTGGTGTCTGTGATTAATTTTGAGGCCTTCCCTTAGGTCAAATTCCATAGCAACATTTTCCAGGAAATTGACATCAACACCTTTATAAACATCTCTCTTATGTTTTCAATGTGAACATGAGAGAAAAATATGGGAGGTTATTTCCCCTTATATATGCAGTCATATGACACTACAACACAAGAGTATCAAAGCAGAGCCAAATTCAAAAACATGCTTTTGTAACGTTCTTTTTCAGATTGCATAGTGGTGACCATACGTGTTAAAGGTAGTATTTAATTTTAGTAACTTGCTTTCTCCCTGCTTTTATAATGCATCACATGCACACGTACACTAAAAGTTACACTGCATTATTTCACAATTTAGAAACATTTTGTTTTTTAAATGTGATTTTTTTTTTCCAGGTAAAAATACTACAAGGAGAAATCAAGCAGACAGTAGATGAAATTAAACGAAAAGTTGGAGATGTGAGACTAATGCAGGACAACCATGAAGACGAATGTATTAAGAAAAATGCTCTGATCAAAGAAAATGAAGTATGTGCAATTTGATATTAGTAACATCTGATAAGAATGTGAAGCTAAATTTTCCATATATAAAATAATTGTTTATTCACTTTTGTTAAATTGTTCTCAGCCGATTCAATATTCTGCAGTTTCTGAAGTAATATGTTATGTAGAGAGAGATTTTCTACTAAATATTGCAATGGTAAAGCTTTATGTAACACCTTTCACTGTCACCTACACCCAGTGGTGTAACTACATTTAGTGCTTCAGTCCTCAGGTTCTTAGAACAACATTTTTAACCATGGGGCTAACTCTGTGCTGGTCCAAGCTGGTTGTTGGTTGCTGGCCACTTTGATCCACACCAACTCTACCCATGCTGTGTTCTTGATCTCAGAGCAGTGGGAAATCAAATGTTGTAGTCTTGCAGCACTGCTTCAAGCTGTGGTGGGTGCTATATGAAGGAATAAAAGATGAAAAATAAAACGAGAGATCTGTGGGATTAATCTTCAATTGGTTTATATAGCTCTTGGTTCAATAAAATAATCCTTCCTACATCAATCTCTATAGTGACACTAGGTCTTGACTAAACTTCTGGAGGACTGGGTTTAAAGTCTTGGATTCAGGAATCTGGTTAGTAGCTGGCATGGATTTCAGAGGCACTCGACTTTGGGGAGCTTGGAGACTTTAGGCTGAGATCCTGCATTATCTGCTTATATGCACTTTGGCCCCAAACTGGCATAGGGCCAAAGAGTTCAGTGATTTCCCCAATTTTTGTTAATTCCAATAAAGATTTTCTTTGTTCCTTATTTCTGCTTCCTTAATCAACTCTCCAAATTTGGAGAATTATCCACCTTCCTTGGGAATAGTCACAGGGATTGCTCTTCTCTTAACTCCAACCTGCTTCATTTAATATCTTGTATTGCTACTTCCTTCTTGGTATTCTAACTCTGCCCACTTCTCTATGGGCAGCACAACTGTCCTTGTGACAAATATAATTTTTAAAGTGTGTAGGAGAAAGGGCATAGTTTATTCTCCTTGTAATTTAAATTTTCTGACTCCCTTTCTGGGTTAGTTTGTCCAGAAAAAGCACAAGCCAGATCACTTTCATGACTGATATTCATAACTTCAACCTTAGTTCAGTGATAGGAAATAGTGAAGGTTCTTCTATTTTTGCCGAGTTTAATGCACAGAATTGATGAGCACTGTCCACATTTGAACATTGCTCTTTGATGCTGACACAAAAAAATCTTGCCTGAGTATCACGTCAGAACATAAATCCTTCAAAACACCTAAATGATTGGAAACATACAACTGATCATTAAGGCAAAGGGTTAGATTTACAACTACGTAGCTCCTTGAATTAGTGTTTAAAGTTTTCTGGGTTATGGTAATACTTTCAAATTTAGTTCCTGCATGATCCTTTCACTGCAATAACAGTCAGTTCTACAAGAATCAAGTGGAGTGCTTAGTTTTTTTTTTATCATTAACTATTACATGCATCTCAATGGGGTAGAGTTCCTGTGGTACATTTGTAAACACGGTCAGTATATGAGGACAAGCCACTGTTGCTAATGAATTTTGACAAAGGTTTGGACTGACATGCATGAGCATAATGTTCTTTGATCATTTTTTACAAGTAGTTACATGAGCAGGACAGCGGTCCTGCAAATGATAGGAAATCCACAGAAAAAGCATTTATGTTTTACTTGATAGGTTGTGGCTACTGCTGATTCGTTAAGTTTCACCAGGGGTTTATAACAATTCTCACATATATTTGTGGGTTCCAGGTCAACTATTGCTGCCATTTGAGGTTCTGAGGTAGTGTACAAGTTGTTATTCCATTTGGCTGAGTTCAATGCAGAAGCTTGATTATAAGCTGTTTGTAGGTCCAGAGTCTTATTTTCCAGGAGACGCTTCCACATGGGATGCAAACATGTGCGTGTAATGAAGGTGTCTTGCATAGTTTCATTGCCACATTCTTCAGCAGCATGGTCTCTGAAGTTGCAGTTTTTCCAACTCCCTGAAAAACTTATCCTGTGATTCTCCTGGCTTCGTCTCATAACCAACAGGTGCCTTGCAAAATCCTCATTAAGTGTTTTAACAAATAACTGATGATCTTTCTATATATTTGAACATGCTGGAAGGCATGCAGCTCAAGAGGGCTCTATACTTGTTAGGAATTCTTTCTTTGTAATCGTTGAAATAGTTCAACAGGATGGTTTGCCAATGGCGATAATCTGTGGCAGCTGTTAGGGAACAGGAGTCAATATACAAGTACTTTGGCTTCCATGCCATTTTCATGTTTGTTTTTGTATTTGTTTAGCTAAATAAATTGTGATAAATAAAACAAAACTTGGAACAGAAGTAAAAGTACAAAGCTTTATTTAGCTAAACAAGCCTACAAAATAAAAGGAAAGTAAATTACAGATTATATAGCACATGCTTGAACAACATGAGCATAGGATACCACAACGGGGTTATCAAGAGAAGCCATCAAGAAGGCCTTGACAATAGAGCTGTGGAGAATCATGGAAGAATCTGTCAAGGAATGCATGGAGGCATGGTGGAGAATGATGGGAGTAGGATATTTTTAAAGGGGAAAACTAGTAGTTCATAGTTTGCATTAAACATAAAATTTTGTAATTTCAATTTTGTTTCTTTTCTGACATACCTCATAGATCCACAGCCTCATAAAGTCTTCTTCATATACTGCCTCTCCACACACTGCTTGTGCAATTCCTTGCTGATAGACTAGATCCATAACCTCAGGAGGTTTTCTTCACACATTGTCTCTCCAGTACCCTGCTGATAGGCTACATCCATATCTTCATTTTTACCAAGCATGGCATCTGATCAGGTGATATGACAACAATCTTCTATATTTTGTGTCTCAGATGAGGTACAGTGACCAACTCTTATTGGTCAATGACTATAAATTCCTGTGGAAAGCAGTATATGTCATGCAGTGTTTTAACTGATGGGTTGAGTGTCCCCTGTACTAAATTGAAATATGATTTGAAGCAATGTTCCTCCTTTTTTTTTCATGTGTTTATGACCTCAGTCAGTTATTCAACACTTGGGTACCTGTAGTTTTCAGGTGTGGCTAATGTCTGTCCCAAATTAACATACCAGCTCAAAACTATTGCCATTGAAAGGGAGATTTTTGAAATTGTAAACAGGATTTAGGAATTTGAACTGCACATGCCGATTTCACTTCCCACACCTATAAGCACCATGCTACTATGTATCTGTACTACAGAGACTAGCTGGGATCTGTTGAGTACAACGTAGACTTATGCGACAACTACCGACCTCCCAATAGTAGCACTCAATACTGGATTGACTTGCAATGACCTTGTGCATAACTTTTACCTTTATTCTTATTGTATTGGTTTTTTACAATAAACCTTTACTTATTTTATCCACCTTGTTTTTCAAGTATATATTCCTATTAGCACAGAATATAACAAAAAGCAAGATGAGTCTCCTGGGTATTATTTGTTTCAGATGAAGTTATGCACAAACTTGTATTTTAAACAACTTGTTTCTTTGAAAAATAGATCATATCAATTTTGCTGTTTCCAGGAAAAAGCTGATGAACAAGAGAGAATCTTGAGTGAAATCAGCACCAAATTTGAATCTTTGTCAAATCCATTTAAAGAGTTGGCATTTCAATACCAAGAATATCTTCAGAAATATTCATCCATTTACAGAAGACATTCTCGTAAGTTGAGATTTTTATTTCAAGATTGAAATTTGTGTTGTGCTTTTCCCCCAAATTAATAACTTTTTAATTTATTACTTAAATTACTTTTGTAGCATACCTATGGACGATAATGGGTATGTCCCCATTCACATAAATACAGTAGTAAATACTGTATGTTGGTCTGCAGTTGGAGATTCATTGTGGAATTCACTTGACTCAGTTCTGGGAGTTGATTACTTTTTCTACATGCCACTGGCAAATCTTATATGTGTTGTTCATGTTCTAGTTATTATCATTCATTACCAACCTTCGTGCAATTATTCTATTCAGTAATCTTCCCTATGTTACAAAAATTACAAAATTAATTACTTTTATATTTATTAAAAAAATACAATTTTTATTTGAAGAGTAAAATTATTCTGTATTGTGCTTTACCACTAAATTAATAACATTTACTTTTATATTTACAAAAAAATGCAATTTTTATTTGATGATTGATTTAGTCTGTGTTTTGCTTTTTCAAAATTAATATCATTTAATTTGATACTTACAAAAAAATGCGAGTTTTAGTGTAAAAATGCAATGAAAAGAAATGCGCCTTTTATAAAGCAATATAAATGAAAAAAAATTGGAGACTTAGTTCCTTCCATTCTTCACTATTGATGTGGAATGAAGAACTGGATTTAATAGTCATACATTTTTACAATTGCTTTCACACTTACATTGTAATTGTGACATTATGATTGGGGCACCGACATCAAATGTAAGATGTAAGAGTGTAAGATTTTATCTTGATAGGGTCTTTACAAAAAAATGTAAATAAATTAAAGATTTTGAGGTCAAGTAACAACAAACCAGACATTGATGATTTCCAGCTGGTGGTGTATATTAACTTTTGTATCCTTAAAGAGGTTACAAATAAACAAAGGTGGTACTCGAGTGAAGAAAGAGCAACACGTGTGTAGATGAAAGAAGAGAGGTTTATTGTAAAAGAGAATACACTACTGAAAGACAGGGAATCGGGTAGCAGGCTAGTAATTCCCAAAGCAAGGATATTTGCCAACCACTCCATGTGGTCAGATGTGACACAAGGCCAAATTTAACATGGGGTATACGAGCCTGTAGGCTCGGGCAAAAAGTCCCTGCAGACCCCATAAAAAACGGGGTCAGGTAGCTGTCTACCACCCCAGACAAGAGTCTGCCCTTTGGCATAGCCTCGTCTGGGTTCCTCTCTGCCTTCAGGCAGAGAGTTTGACTAGCTTAGCTGAAGATGAATCACCAACTAATTGCCACAGCAAGCCACCAAGGATAAGCTGTGCTCACTATATATAGCTACTGATATAGTCAGTCCACATAGGCAATAGGGAGTGTGGGACATTCCATTACAACACCTCCCCATAGCTAATTTTTGCATGTAATTTTGCTCAATACCTCTTCTTTTTGGAGTCAGGACATAACTGTTTGATTTTTTTTCCTGTTCTTAGTACTTTTCCATCTCACCATTAACAGACATGGTAGAGACTACAGTATCCTGTACTTGTCCGCTTTTGGCAGAGGGCAGACTGTTCCTTGTGTTATAGACAAGCGTATGGTTGCAAGAAAGAAATATGACAACAGCAGAAATAGATTTACATTATTTATTTCAACAGGAATGTGTGGTTTTGGGACAGCTACCTTGTAGTATAGTTCATAATCCGGCTCCCGGTCTGGGTTGATCTCTCATAGTAGTTCAAACTGGTTAGCGTGGCGCTCCTCCTGCTGACTGCTACTGACTGACTATGACAGGTCTCTTCCTTGGCCTCCTGTTGACTGCTGTTGTACTTCCCCGTGTGACCCATTTTTTGGTGTTTTTTATGGCTTAACAGGCTCAAAAAACGACGTAAGTATAATTAGGAGGGAGGAATTTTTATTGGTCAAAAAATAGAAATACTTTAAAATATTGTTTTATTTTTCGACCGGAACTTGTGGGTTGGGCTTATGCATTGATGACGATAATGGTCATTTTGTGATGGGGCCTTGTCCCGTTCACATCCGGCTCTCGCTCTTAAGTATGTTAGTTTATTTGCCTGCAAATCAGCCGAGATATGTCTTATTTTATTTTATAACACTTGGTTAGTTCCAATACTGCCCATTTGTAATGTCATTGGTGATGTCAAGATGAGCAGAGAGGTGGTAGGAGTAAGATTCAAAAGGAAAAGCTGGTCTGTTAGTCCAACATGACATAAGTTGTCCCAAATGTCACCTACCTATCCAGACAGCAAACAAAATCTGGAATAAAACACCAAATAAAATATCTATGAAAACATTTAAATAATGGCAAAATTTAAAAAAAAAAGCACATGATGCAATGAAAATACTTCATTTCAAAACTTAAGAAAATAAGTTTTAAATATTAAATTTAAAGGAAAGCTGAAAAGTTTGCAAGTCAGCCAAGAAGCCCTTCCTCCAAAAAGTTTGATACTTGATTATTTGATCAAATTTTGGGAAGTGGGTTGGCCTGAGAACTTTTCAGTACACCTAGATATATATTTGCTTACTCCTAGATATATATATATTCTTTTTAGCTTTTTCATAAAAATGAAGTGAAATTAATACAATGTTTACTGACTTTGAAAATGGAATTGGTAGAGTTCAAATTCCACAATCCACTCTTTGAGACTTTCATGTTGACAATCTCTGCAGAAAATAGTAAATAATATAAAATGTTTGTTCTTTTTAAGTAAAATAAAAGAGAATCATTTAGTTTTAGCTTTACTGCCTATTTTACTTATATTCAGGCTAATATCCTGATCTTGTTATTATTACAGCATTTTGACCATTGAGCCCTCTGACCGTCTTCAGGTGTCTGTTGATTGAGGCAATTTTCAGGGAATTTTGAACTGAACTCTTTATTTAATGGATGTGGTTAGATTGTTCGCTTTCCTCTGTCCAGGATATTTTGTCTTGTTTTTTTTAGTACAACTCTATTATTGCTTGCTCTTTTTCCACTGAGTCTAAATCTGTACAACTTGCCACAGGGATTGAACTCACAATTATTATGCCATCAAATTCATGAACCAATGCTTTAATTCACGAGGGACAATCCTGAAACCTAGAACTTGAAGGCTTAAACCTAATGTAACATTCCTTAAAGGTTACCGAGACACTTGAAGAAGGTTGTACGGTACAATGGTCAAAATGTCATGGTAATAACAACAAAGATGAAGACATTAATTTGAATATAAACAATGTAATTAATGATAACTATTCATCCCAGAAATTCAGACAGAAATTAGCTTAGTGGTTTAAGCATTGTTTCCTGAATTTGGGGGCATAGTAATTGTGAGTTCAATCGATGGCTCACACAGTGTTGACTTGTATCCAGTGGAAACAGTGTAAGCAATAACTGAGCAGTACTAAATAAGAACTAGATGAAATCTGCCCAGAATCTATCTTACATATTTATAAGTCTACCTTCTGTCCATGCTTTGAATATTGCTGCCATATATGGACTCATTCTCCTCCTATATATTTACAGATTCTTGATAAAATTCAATGAAGAATCACAATTTCATTGGTCCTGACTTACCATCCTGTCTTTAGTCACTTTCTCACTACTATAAGGTACCATCCCTGTGTTTCTTCTATAAATAATTTCATTGTAATTGTTCTGATGAATTTTCCTCTCTGGTACTTAGTCTCTATGAATTTAAGCTCAGTACTAGATTGATGACCAGGTGTGATTATTCTATTCAGTAACCTTCTCTAAGTTACAAAGGATAGAAAATTGTGAAGAGCCATGATCATCAATGCCCTGAAGAAACTTGGCCTAAAGAAACAAGAAAACTGACCTTGAGCAAATGGTGGTGAGACAAGGTTTAAAAGAGATAACAAAAAGACAAGATTTATTAAGAGCTACAAAGGACAGGAAATTGTGGAGAGCCATGATTGCCAATGTCCTGAAGGGACACGGCCCATAGAAACAGAAAAAAGCGAACTTAAGTAAATGAATGGGGAAGCAAGGTTTAGAAGAAATAACAAAAAGACAAAATTTATTAACAGCTACATAGGACAGGAAATTGTGGAGAGCTATGATTGCCAGTGTTCTGAAGGGAGACAGCACATAGAAGATGATGATTTGGGCTGGTGCTACCCAGTCTTCACAAACATTTACACAGTCTTGTGGGTGATGAGTTATTCTCCACCTTGCAACCATTATCCCACAGATGAAACATTGCCAGCTATATCACTATTACGATGATATTTGTTTGGCCGACTTACATTCTTTAGTACCACCAGCTTGGACCTTCATATCCAAGACCTGCCATGGTGTGTTCACAGTGCAAACCATTCTTATTCCTTTTGTGTTTCTTTGATAAAAAGCAAGTTTCACTAAACTAGAACTTACTTCCTGAGAGAATGCTTCCCTGATAACTACAATCTTGGTCTCTTTAAGTCCAGGATCAACCAGTATCTATCCTTCATATCTTCATAGTACTCTCATACTCCTCCTCCCTTAAATCTCACTTAGTAAACCCTCTACCTTGAGTGGCTCTTGGGTCTTGGATTGGGTGAACTAACAGTCAAAAAAAAATGCCTTTCTCCAGGGTATTAATGCAAAAGTGAACACTAAGCCAGAATTTGAACTTGGCATGCCAATTCCACTTTCAACATTGATAATCTTTATGCCACCCACAAGACCTCACCCTCAACTAAATACAGTGTAACCCGGATATAAGAGAGTTGTCGGGACCAGAGAAGAAGTCTCTTATATCCGGGTTTGGTCTATTTTGTTTAGGTAAGTATGGCTCTAATTTGGGACCAGAGAAAATCTCTCTTATATCCGGGTTACACTGTACTATAAAATATCATTTTTCCTATAAAATACTATTCAATTCTGTACAGAAAACTGGTATTGAACAAAGGAAAATTTCATATTTTCTATTCAGGACTTTTCAAAGAGTTACTTTTTGACTCTTGATAAAAGCTCCTGTTACGTAGGGAGTAATTTATTAGCTCCTGTTATGTAGGGAGTAATTTATATCCCTAAGTATGAGCATAAAAATATAAACAAAAAGAACACTTTTACTTAGAATCAGAAAAAGGCAATTAAAATTTCTAGGGT
This sequence comes from Acanthosepion lycidas, assembly GCA_963932145.1. NCBI lineage: Eukaryota > Metazoa > Mollusca > Cephalopoda > Sepiida > Sepiidae > Acanthosepion > Acanthosepion lycidas. The sequence goes on along the minus strand of OZ010601.1, from coordinate 61,971,986 downwards.
ACATAACAAGGAAAGAAAGCTTGGAAAATTTGACACTCACAGGACATATTGAAGGCAAGAAGGACAGAGGAAAGCAGCACATAACCTAACAAGCTTGTGCAAATGGCTGGCATAACAGGGATTAAGAGAGATAGCAAAAAGACAAACTTTACTAACAGCTACAAAGGACAAGAAGTGGTAGAGAGCCATGATCATCCAGAAGAACTAGGAACAGATTCCATTTCATATAGCTATACAGTAGGACCTTTAGAGAAGATCCAGGATTGTAAAACCCTAAATATAATAATCTATTTGAATAAAATTATTATAAATAATAGTTTCTTACTTCCCCCTTCCTTACAATCTCACACAGTAACACCCTAGCTTGAGTGACTCTTTGATCTTGCATTGGCTAAACTGTCATAAAAAAAATGCATTCACATTCCAGAAGCAAATCATAGTAGATGACCTTTCAATCCCTTTATATACATAGCATTGCCTTCATTAGATAAAGACGAGCTTTTGTATAGTTCTTCTTTATATGTCATGACTTGATCATGGCTCTTGACAACTTCCTATCCTTTGTAATTCAAAGTAGGTTATTCATTGTTTCTACTGCTCTTGCTTTCAATAATAATAACACCAGTTCTCATATGAACACCAAAATTAAGCAATGTCAAGCCTGATCAGAACCTAGCTGGGTGACTGTTTTGGAATACCAGGTATTGTAAGCATAGATGTGCAGGTCGTGTAATGGATAACAGCTTGGAATTGGAAATCAGAGAGATGAGTTTTAATCCCAATTGGATTTATTATATTCACTTATGCATAAATAGCCTTAAGAAAGGTATAAATCCATCTCTTTTCCCACAACTATGCATTAATTAAGGGCTTGTATCAGTAAATCATTATTATCTCCAAAAAATTCTTCAAATCTAAAAATATTTTCTGCCTTTAAATAAATTTCAAAAGGTTGATAAGCTATAAAAAATAAATCAGTCAATGTTGCTTATGTATTCAAGCCCTCTTTCCTCATTGTGACCCATAAATTTCATCTTGTTCTGACTAATTTAGGAATTTTTCCCCAGTTGCCTGTGTTGCCTGTGTGTGTGAAAGTGGAATGAAAAAGACCCAAGGTTCTAAATAACTGTTTAACTGCTTTTATTTGTGGTTGAAAGAGAGTACCAAAATAGTAATATTTTGTGGGGAAAAAAAATTGGATTTCCCAATTAACAAAGTTCTTGAGTAGATGTTTTGTAGAGAGAGATTCCTCTGCTTCTCTCCACAAGGAACGAGAAATCTTAGTGTGAAACTACCAGGACAAATCTTCTGCAGCAAGGGTTATGAGTAGTCCTTCGGATAGGTTTCTTGAAGGAAGATTCCTTTGCTTTTTGAGGAATGAGAAATCTGAAGTCAAGCTGCCAGGACAGGTCACATGTCTTCTGCAGCAAGGATTGAGAGTGGCTCTTTGAGCCGGGCCTTGAAGGTTGTGTCCGCTGAAAAAGAAGAGTGGAAAAAGAGGCCGAATAGTGTTTTTATGATTTATGGGACTTCCGGTTGTACCCTACTGATTACTTCTGGTGCTTCTACTGCTGAATTGAGCAAAGTAAGGAAGCCCCTACATGCCATAATAGCCAACAAGTGAGAAAGTTATTATAACACGTGTCCTTTTAATTTCTGATTTTCCTTAAAACTTTCTCAATGCCTTTATGCACCATCAATGATATTCTCAGCAACCTAAAAAGTAAACACTCCTAATGCCATCTAATGATAAAAACTAAACAAACTTGCCTTTACAATCAGTGCCAATCTTGACTATAATGTTAAGTGAATGCATGCAAGAAAAACTCACATAAATGCCACAGCAAACAGCCACAAATGAGCTGCTTTAACAGTTGCCAGCATCGACAAGCTATCAATTGATTTATGTGAAAGAATTTGATTAATAATGTCTGTTTTTTGTTTGTTTGTAGAACAGAGGTACACATTGAATGAATTGAATAAATCCAAATCAAAAGCAGAAGTAGAGCTAAGGATACTTCACAAGCAAAAGGTGAGTAAAAAAACATTGGGATGCTGGTCTGGTGAAACACACACTATACAGCCATGGAAAATGCATGTCTCCCCCTCCCCCAGCTAAGAGTTAAATGGCAGAGCAGTCTGGACTCTACAGTCATTGAAGGCAACCAGTCTATGAAATGGACAACTCTGAATTCAAAACCATATGAAGCCTTGGTGAAGCACATACTATACAGCCATGGAAAAGGTATGAATCCATCTCTTCTTCCCCCAGCTATGTGTTAAATAAGAGGGAAGACTGGGCTTTACGACCATTGTTGGCAACCAGTCTAGGAAAAAGAAAACTCTGAATTCAAAACCATGTGTAGCCCTAGTGAAGCATATTCTATACAGCCATGGTAAAGTTATGAATCCATCTCTTCTCCCCCCAGCTATATGTTAAATAAGAAGGAGGACTGGGCTTTACAACCATTGTTGGCAACCACTCTAGGAAAAAGACAACTCTGAATTCAAAACCATGTGTAGCCCTAGTGAAGCATATTCTATACCACCATGGAAAAGGTATGAATCCATCTCTTCTTCCCCAGCTATATGTTAAATAAGAGGGACGACTGGGCTTTACAACCATTGTTGGCAACCACTCTAGGAAAAAGACAACTCTAAATTCAAAGCCATGTGTAGCCCTGGTGAAGCATATTTGATACAGCCATGGAAAAGGTATGAATCCATCTCTTCTTCCCCCAGCTATATGTTAAATAAGAGGGACGACTGGGCTTTACAACCATTGTCCTCACCCAGTCTAGGAAATAGACAACTCTAAATTCAAAACCATGTGTAGCCCTAGTGAAGCATATTCTTTACACAGCCATGGAACAGATTATGGAGTCCACAATTAACTGTGGTGCAGAGTTGTGAATGATTAATTTGTATTTTACAGCTTATCAACACTTTGTGGGTTATTTAAAAATGAAACCTATTTTGGATTGTAGGAGGTTGCTTAAAGTACCCTATTTTCTCAAGTGGTCACTCATTTAAGTACTGACTGGGTTTGATGATCCTTAAGGGGTTGAACAAGTACTGGTGTTTTCAGCATGATTTGATCATTGTCTGTTAACTCTATCATATCAACTGTAGCTGACAGGATAGATAGACAGGCAGGCAGGCAAATGACATTTGGACATATCAGCTTAATCTGACACAAGGCCAGAAGCGATGAGCATTGATTCAGGATTAAATTCACCACTGTAAAAGAGAATCAGATTATTTTTGTCTGAATTTCTGGAATGAGGAGTTATCCTTATTTACACTGCATTGAAACCTTGATTCACAAATGCTTCTCATCAAGAACAAATTGCTTCATGAACAAATGTTCCAAATAAAAAAGAAAAAAGTTTTGGATAACAAACATGAAAGTCAGTGACAATGTGGGGTGTCAAGCTGGGAGTATCAGCAGGAGAGCATCAGTTGGGGTGCAGCTTTTGCTCAATACCTAAAAGAAAATAATGTGATGGAAAGGACCAGAGAAAGGGAGATTTTAAAAAAAAGTCAGATAAAAAAGAAAGAGAGAAGGTGGAGTACAATGAAGATAACAAGATAGAAGGCCAGAAAATGTGGGAAGGAGACATTGGTAACTATTTGCACACATGACCTGAAAACATTGGTTGAGATTCTTGATGAAATTTAAATTGTTTGCCTTGAAATCATTTCAAAAGTTTGAAGAACAAATTGATTCATGAACAAATTTTCCAAACAAAAAACATCTTGGATAATAAACATGAAAGTCAGCGAAAATGTGGGGTGACAAGCTGTGAGTATTGGCAGGAGAGCATCAGTTGGGGTGCAGCTTTTGCTCAATACACATCCCTATTCAAATTCACTGTGCCTTCTCTTAAATTTTATTGTGTTTTGTGCATTTTTTCTTAAATATATTATTAAAAACATAGACAAAAACAAATCTCATTGGACAAATTTTAGTAAGACAAATCCCAGTGAGTTCCAAGCAGAGTTGAGTGGTGCTAAGAGACAAAAAAGAGCAAGAGAAGAAACTCCAGAAAGACTGATGTTTTTTATGGAAGACAATTCTCTTTCCAAACAATAACATCTCTCCACTTCCCTTTTCTCAGCACCCTCCACTTATGCCATCAACTCTTCTCCAGTAAAATTAAATTAAGTTTTCGTCTATATTTTATCAGTTAAGTTTATTTTTTTGTATTAGATTTAATGATTTTCATTGGTTTTGTGTATGAACTTGTGCACAAAGTGCTTCTGTATAGGTTTAAATGAGCAAGCATCTGGGATCCAGGAATGGATTAATCCATTTTGAATGATTCATATGGGGAAAAATGTTTTTGGTTTATGAATATTTCGGATCATGTGTGGCCTTCAGAAACAAATTAAATATGCGAAACGAGGTTCCACTGTATTTCTATTTGGGCTATTGTCCATTTCCACTAAGTGCAAGTACATATAGCTCAGCCCAGGGATTGAATTCACAACTACTATGTCACCAAACTGTCTCCTACTTGCATTAAGTGGAAACTAACAAGCAATAACTGAACAGTACTAAATAAAAATAAGAACTAGACAAGATATCCCTAAACATGACTGGTGGAACAAGAACAGTCTACTCCCATAGATTAAATAAAGGATTCAGTCTGGAATTCTCTATAGTTTACTCAGGTTGATATACACCTGAAGAAGTCTGGAGGGCACAATGGCTGAAATGTTGTGATAAAAACAACAAAGATGAGGGCAATCATCTTAATATAAATAGTGTAAATATAAGAACCAGAGCAACATGAAAAATGACCTTAATTAGAGTGTGTCTGGTGTAGGTAAGAGTTGTGTTCTCTTGGCTTTTTGGAGAAGTCAGGCTTTCAACATAGATGGATGTCAGTCAGTATGCTAATTTGCATGAGAATGATGATGTTTGCTTGTCAATAAATCACAGCCAATTTGTGTCTGTTTGTTTGTGTTTTATGGCATATCAGCCACTGTGGGTTATTTAATGCCAAATCCAGTTTATATGAATTTTAAATGCCTATTTTGTATGGAATAAAAAATGTATAGCTGGCAACATTACTTATTTACAAAAAAAAACTTAGAGCTGGCAACATTATTGTTTCAAAAACTTAGAGCTGGCAACATTATTTTTCTGAAAACATTATCTGAGACCTCGCTGTTGGATGCAGTTTATCGCCATACCCAGGATGCGGATGTAGTTTACCGTCATACCCAGGATGTATCTGTGTCTGTAACTACAGCTACATAAGACCAACAGGGTTTTTGTTGAGTTGTGTCCATACCTCGTTGAATTGCAGTGGTAAGTCAATATATTATAATGACAATAAAGTATACAGGAAAGAATGAAATAAGAAGTTTACAATGTAACAAGTTTATTCACCAACTGATAATACAGCAAAAAATAAAGGAAGTATTAAATTATCTCTTTTTGAGAGAGTTCCTTAGAAAGGGAGATAAACATATCCACAGTTTACTCTAACAGTTTTTAGTGTTGATGGGTGTCAGGTAGTGGAACCATTGGGAGAGTGCTACTTGGATTTGTGACACTGATTTTAGACAATACGAGCAATAACTAAAACCTCAAAGGATACCAGCAATAATTTTAGCCTGGGGACCAAAGATCCATCACCTCCAGGCAACACCCTACATTAAGAGGTGTAATAATGGAGGTAAATTCGAATGTCTCTAGCAAGACCAAAAATTCCAGGTATTATTATTATAAGTTTAGCACCTATCATTTTATGGACAGCAAGATAATCAAATTTCAAATCTAAATTGTCTGTTTAAAATACATTTATCTGAAAATATATTCAACCAGAGATGAAAATTTAAGAGCATGTAGAGTATAATTTTTTTCAAATTGAAGTAATTCCTAGAAAAACAGGCTTCTTTTTCTTCTATGTACCATTGAGGACGTTGGCAATCATGACTCTCCACAATTTCACTATTTTAATACCAAAATATTTATATTTAAATTAAATTGCTTAAATATTTTTTTTCTAAGCACTGAATTAATAAACTTTCATTTTTTATTGAATTTTTTTTTTTGTTTTAATTTATAAATGTAACTATTCTAGGACAGAGGTAGTACTATTTTAGTATCAGTGTCCCAAAATAGCTGTAAAATATGCAAACACATTTCATACACTAAATGTACAACTATTATAGGACAGATTGTTATTTTAGTATCCCTGTCACAAAATAGTTGTTACATTTCCATTCAAATACATATACTAAATGTACAAATATTATGCGACACGGGCTGTACAGGGTGCAATGGTTAAATTGTTACCTAAATTACGCAAAAATGAAAATATCACTGGCATTTCGTTTTAAGATATATATTTACCAAAATTACACAGAAATATCTTGAAATACTAAAGAGTAAATTTCTTCAATAAATCATCACTGGTCTCACCTACGGCATCTAGATGACTTTGGAATCTGCTGCATCTCTTCTGGATAGTCTATTTAATTAGGTTGGTGGATGTTGCCATAGTCCTTGTCTCCAGTTCATCTTTGGTATTAGAAGGCGTTTTTTTGGTCTCTTGCTCAACTATGCCTCACATAAAATTCAAGGGGTTGCAGTCTGGAGAGTTAGGTGGCCAAGTGTAAGGGGTGATGTGGTCACAGAAGTCTGACAGCTATGACTAGCTTCTCTTACTTCTGTGGCATGGTGCAGAGTCCTGTTGGCAGGCCTAGAGCTTTCCAACAGCCACCCTCTTGACCCAGAGCAGCACTACCTCTTCAAGGCATTTTTATGTAGTCCTCTGTGTTGAGTCAGATGGCTTGTGGGAAGATGAATGGTGGCATAATGTCGCCATTACTAGTGATCACACCAAACACCTTCATAATCACTATTAGATTAATCTAACTCTTTCTGAATCTTCTGCACTGTCCTCAGATTGACACCTAAACACTCTGAAATATTCATATTGGAGTTTCTGGCATGAATGCTAAGCAGTACAGCATGCCATTTCCAAATTTCTGGTGGAGTAAGTTGTCATAGTGCTCTTTTTCTCACAGATAGTGCCTAACTGACCCGACTATACTCTGCAGTTGATAAAATCAAAAACAAACAACAGGCATGTGCAAAATTAAAAATCTAAAATGGCGACAATTTGCTCATTACACTCTGTATATAAATTTTTCAACAAAATATGTTTGAATTAAAAAGAACTATAGAAAAGATTATTTTTATCCTTTGTTGTTTTTGTATTTTTTTACAAAAAATAACTTTAGCTTCATTTCAATCACAGTCTGTCTATTATCAATTTGATGATTCAGTTTCATCAAAGATTAATTTTCAGAAAGCTGATGTAATACCAATGATAATAACAGCCTTAGAATGTTCTGTCTCATGTGCTGTTCTGTGTTTGATCATTTTTAACAGGAAAAACTGGAAAGAGACGTTGAGAAATTAAATGTCAAATACAACATTTCATTGAGAAGGCATCTACAAGAGGCAGAGGAAATTGAAGGAGAAATCTACAAGCAAGTGTGTCGCTTAAAATTTTTGAAACTGGAAAATCATATTTTCAAAGAAGTAAGTTAAACAAAAATTGGTACTTGTAATGCCATTTGTTTTAAAAGTATAACAATCTTGAAATAAATGAGTTCAACACATACAAAGGAAGAAACACTTTCTGGTTTCTGGTCATTGGATCTGATAAGGTAATTTAATTTATGGTCTCTCTTATCCTCAGAGATAATGCATTTTCCTTACACAGTCTTCTTTCGTTCTGACCTGAAGAAGCTGGAATAAATAGTTTGGCAAAATGCTGTTTATAGCTTTCCCACTTTGTTTCATCATCTCCACAGAACTGGGGGTAATTTCTGTCTGACCTGGGACAATAGCTTAATGTATTAAAGCATCAGATTGACATACACCTGATGAAGGCGAAAATGTTGTAATAACAAAGATGAACAATAGTCCACATGGAAATAGAACTTGGTGTAACCCAGAAAAGCAGAGAAAAAAGCATTCTTTAACAAATTTCTGAACTTCTACTGTGAGTGAGAAGGTGACTGACAATATGTTTCTTTGGACACTGAATTAGATTACTTGTTTGTTAGATGAGTCATCAGTTTGCATTATCTATGTAGGGATACGTAAATGACTGCCTAATTAGCATAGCTAAGGCATAGACTATATAAATGCCCAAGCAGTAAGGTTAGAGCAGCTCTTGGTATACAAGATAAATGACTACTGCTGAACTGATAAAATATGAAGGAAATCCCACTTTATAACATTTTAATTTGTTAAACTGGGATATTTTCTTTTGTTGAAGGAACATATATATTTGTGTTGGCAATATCTAATTTTTGTACCCACAAAAAATGGTGTGTGGTGTGAAGATGGAAATAAGCACCAACACAGTCAATCATCAAATGACAAAAAAATAGTTTCTGAGTCAGAGGATCTGCGCATCCTTCTGGTTAATAAATTAATCCTTTGAGAATTAATATTTAGTATTTTTCAACCAATGGGCCGTTTTCCTGCCAACAATAAAAAACATGCTTTGTGATCCCTTTGAAGAGTATATAAGCAAAGTCACCAGACCAGACAAACCAGTAAGAAACAGCAACATATGACAACAGATTGACGATACAGCTTGGTTTAAAAGAGACTCATTCACCCATCTTCCTCATCAAACTATGTCTCTTGTTCAACAGTGGTCCATACATAATAATCAAGGGGGTTGCAGTCTGGGAAGTTAGGAGGCCAGATGTAATGGGTGATGTGGTTGCAGAAATTGTCTGACAGCCATGACTGGGTTCTTCTGCTTGTGTGGCATGGTGCAGAGTCCTGTTGCCAGATATATGGTCTTCTAGCAGCCACACTCTTGATTCAGGGTATAACTACCTCCTCAAGTCACTTATAGGCCTCTGTGTTGAGTCTGAGGCCCTCTTGGAAGGTGAATGGATGCATAATGTCGCCATCACTTGTGATCACTCCAAACATCTTCATAATCACCATTAAACTCATCCAACTCTTTCTGAATCCTCTGCACTGTCCTCAGATTGACACCCAAGCACTCTGACATGTTTGTATTGGAGCTTTTTACTATACTGTGCAGTTGATAAAACAAAGTTAATTGAGCTTTACTTTTGAAGTAAGTGAAGTTTTTCATGGCTGAGTGTTCTAAAGCACACCTGGTTTGAAGATGGTTTCACCAATAAAAAAAAAAGGGACACAATTTTGATTCCTGACAAAAGGCATATTTTATTTATCAAGATTTTCACTTGCCTATTCCAGTAGATGGCATTTATGTTGTTTTAAAAAAAACCAAAAAAACTAAAGCACATATATCCACTAAATATAATATTTATACTAACAATAAATCTTTTCATATGTAAAGTTTTGTGGTGGTGGTAGTGGTGGTGGTGAAGGGGCTGACACCTCATTTTGACTCTGTGTTGTAGAATTTCATTGAAGCATTAAACCCTTTGTTATTCTTAACCAAGTTGTAATGTTAAGTTCAATTATTTTGTTTTCTTTCTAAAGAAGGAAAGCAAAAGAAATTGTTTTTTAACAAAGCTAAAAATGGTAGCAAATCTCCTTGTCATAAAATTCTAATAAGTTTTGTTCTTAATCCATTTGTGATAGCTTCAATTAACAGATAAAATATTAAGTTATTATATAAACAGGAAAATCATTTCATCTTGAACTAACATGATACATACATACACACACATACACAGACACAATATATAAAGTATAAGACAGGATACAGAATCCAGACATTTGTTTTAATTCTTTATCCTATCTTATACACACATTGTTGACATGGAGAACAAGGACAGACTTTAAAACGTGAATTTATTGCTTTTGACCCATTCTGAAAATATGATGAGGATTTACTTTAAATTTAATGTAGAAAAGCTGGGAGAATATATAAATAAATTTTAGCAAGAACAAGAAAATTGTAAAGAAAAGATATAGAATAAATATTAACAGTTTTTTTTTTACAAAAGTCACACAATTTCATTCTTTTCTTTGATCATGAGATGATACCAGCTTAGTGGAAAAAGTACTAATGATTTATTATTTAAGCATACACACAATTTCTTTCCTTTGTTTTTTATCTGATGATGCCTAGTAAGGGCGACATGTGTAATCTTGTTTCAATGAAACAGTTTTTTATTTTCATATCTCTCTATCTCTCTCTCTATATATATATAGTTAGATAGATATAAAAAGCAAAAAAAATAAAAAGTTAAAAAACATATCTTCTTGACTTCAAGTTTCACAGATGTTATCCACTTTTTATTATTATTGAACTATCTACCGACTGATGGGTGAATAATATCTATGAAACTTGAAGTTAGGAAGATAAGTTCCTGAAATTTTATTTTATTTGTTTACTATTAATTGCTTCATTTTCTTAATACTGAACACTTTACTTACAAAATTGCTTGTCTTCAGAAATACATTTTCTTTTGATGAAACACAATCTTCATTATCATACACACACACTCACATATATATATATACATATTAGGTTGGTGCAAAAATAATGTCGTTTTTTGACGATTTTTTTGAATATCGTTCACTCATTTATCCAACTTTTTTGACTTCCCTATTTGCTTTAAATGGTGAACGACTGTTGAGTGGTCGACCTCGAGTTCAACAACAACTTCTCGTGTGGTTTTGCGAGGATCGGCTTCAATTAAGGCTTTCAAATGTTTGTTATCAACTGCAGTCAGCCGGCCGTGATCGTCTTCATCTTCGAGGCTCTTGTCACCATTGCAAAATTTCTTGAACCACCGTTGTGCCACACGTTCGTTAGTGATCCTGGGCCAAACGCATCATTGATATCACAAGCTGTCTCAGCAGCTTTTCGGCCTAGTTTGAACTGGAACAAGAAAATCGTGCGGATTTGAATTTTGTCCATGCTGTCGAAAAGCCTGCAAAAAAATGAATGAAGAGATTGAGAACGGTAATGAATAACACGATTCGATAGAGCAAAATACACGCTTCAAAATGATATATAACATGGCTATATATATATATATATATATATCAATGAATTAATTCAGAAATCATATATAAAAGTAACATATGTGAGAAAACGACATTATTTTTGCACCAACCTAATATATATGTATGAATGCGTGTGTTTTCTATATTCAGGAGGAAAAAGTGTTCACTATTGAAGATGAAGTAGTTGTAGATATAAACAGTGTGAACATAGGAATCAACACTTTATGGTGACTGTATTATGCTTCAAGCAATCTTTTGCTGGTTCTATATATAGGTCACTGGTGTATTAAGGAAAGTGGTTGAAATAAGAAATGGCCTTTCCCATTTCTTTTGTTTAGAGTAAATGCCTTAAGTCATTTACGCTCATGACCTTTAGCTTATTCATTATTTTAAATTTATTTATATATATTTTTTTTTTATTTTGGTTTATTAAAGTAAAGATTTAGTTTAAAGGATTTTATTTAGTCTTTTTGTTTGATGGTGCAATTGTAAATAGCATAGTAGGAATTTGTTTTTGCAACTACATTTTGAAATGCTCTGTTAATGTTTTTTTTGTTTATTTTTTTTTATTGTACACATATGAATTTAGTATAAATTTAGTCACTCCTTTCAATGATCCTTCCCACTCTACTGGCAGCCTCAGCAGCAATCTCCTTTTAGATATGAGTGACTCTCCTCACCATCTACAAAATTGGAAAAAAAAAAGATGTATCAATAATATAGAAGATGTATCTTCCTCACCGTGTGTTTATAAACCAAGATGAAGGCAGTCCAAATGTTTGATTTATTTGTTGTCTTTCAGGGAATTGAAAACTATAAGCTGAATATCGAAGAAACTGTTAAGTACAACAAAAATGAAAAGGAATTGCAAATATCACTGAAAGAACTGCTCCTTCAATTGAAAAGTAAGAACAAAATTTCAATTTCTTTTTGAATCTATAGAATGATAACTCATCATTATTTACATTTGGACTATTGTCCACATCTTTGTTGTTGTTATCACAGCATTTTGGCTGTTGTGCCCTCCAAGCTTCATTTGGTGTATCTCAATCTGGATAACTGTTATGGTAATTTACCCGCGCAGGCATGGACTCTCCCAGCTATAAATAAAAGCAGGTACTGCCTTTTGGAGAGGGAAGTTTCCAGCAGTCAGCTCTGATAGTCGGGCCGAACATTCTTGCTGTAACACTCTCGTTTGTATTACTGTTTCCATTAATATATTTGTTTAACTCAATTTCTCTCTTGTGTCTTTATTTCTGGCCCTAACAGTAACCTACAAGGAATTCTAAATTGAACTCTTTATTTAATCTTTATTTGTCTACCCCTGTAGATTAAATAAAGGGTTCAGTTCTAAGTTCCCTGTAGGTTACCCAGATTGATACACACTTGATAAAGGCCAAAGAGCAAATGTTGTGATAAAAACAACAAAAATGAAGATGATCGCCTGAATGTCAATAGTTTTAAAAAAATTTCAATGTATATTTAAAAGTTGCTGATTTGAAGTAATGCTTTGGACATTAAATAATTGAGGGAGACTTGTTTTTGAAGCAGTCAAATCAACAAGAAACAAAATTTAATTTGGTTGTTCAAAAAATCAAGTATTTTTACAGATGAAATAATGGGATACTATGGACACCTGCAATTAAATTGAAGAGGTGGTTTTTATCTTGATCTTAAGTTTTTCTGTTTGATACAGCAGCAGATGGTTCCTTTTTGGTTCAGTCTTCTAAGTGGCACCCACTTTAATGGAAGGATAACACAAATGTATAGGGGTAGATGAGGGATTTTCAGAGATCAAGTGGCAACAAAACCAGAAATAGAGTATATCTGGGTGCATTTCTATATTAACAGTCATACTCGGGTTCAGAGTTCTAGTCTGCCATAAAGGATGTATCTATTGAGTGGTTCTGAAGCCTTCATTTCATTGGTAGGAGTAAGAGTTGATATAGCAGAAGTTGCCTCAAGCATCAACTACCTACCTACCCATCCAGATGAGCAGGCAAAGCCCTGAATAAAAAATTACATCTATTAAGAGTTGACATTTCTTTCATTGTGTTACCTTGCAAGCATGTAGCATTGTTATAGTGGAACACACCTATTCTATAGTTAATAGACTCTCCCACCTATAATAAGTAGGAGTAGTAAGAGTAACGAGGGGGGTCGCTCAGTGAGTTGGTCAGTCGATGTCGGATGACCGTTAGTCGGATATTAAAGTATCAGTGACCACCACTAGATTACTGCGTCATTACCTATTATATCAAGTTCCTAATGTTTTGTACGTCGAACCTATTTTAGGACCGACTTAGTACAAATACAAGCCTCCACTGTGAAAACACTACATAACAAGCATGCCCTTCCCTAGCTTTCAGTGCACACTGACAAAATCAAGGATCAGAAAGCAGTATGGCATGATCATTGGTCAGTTGGCAGAGACTTTGGGTAAGGATTGCATGTTTACAATAATAACCCCTTCAAATATAAAAGACATTTAAATTTATGTATCAAAATATTTCACTGCTAAGAAAACATTCCAGGAATTTGAATAAATTTAAATTTGAAGCTGTTATATACAAAGAATTGAAATGTTGAGATAGATCCACCCACTTCATGATGAGATTTTATCTTCTCTTGGCTTTAAGACTGTAGGTTTGCATTGTTTCTGCTCATCAAATATCGCATAAATCTTTAATATTCACTAAAAATAGGGTACTTCCACTGACTGCTTGCCAAGATCTTATGCAATTCAGGCTCTGGTTTAGAAAGACCTGTTTAACAAGTATAGTATTGGAGGAATCGACACTTACCTCATACAGTCTCAGTTGTGGTGGACTGGTCATATCTTGAGAATGTCTGTTGACAGGAAACCCAAGATCCTAATGTACAGCTAGTTAGATCAAGGCTACAGGAATATAGGACGCCTATGGCTTAGATACAAAGACAAGCTGAAGAGCAACTTGTCAGCTGTCAATATACCTCATAACACCCTTGTGTACTTAGGCTTAGAGTGGGTAGAGTGGAGATCAACATGTTTTAGTAGACTCAGCAGTTTTCAATCTGCTAGTCTAAATTGTCTTTGAGAAGCAAGAACAAGATCTAAAAGGTTAGCCAATCTAACAGTGACCTCATCCCACTATCTTCAGTCTTGTTCCATATGTGGCCTCCTTTGCAAATCACTTGCAGGTCTTAAATGCCACTTAAGATTATCGCACAAAATTCATAACTGAATCAATTGGTTAAGTTGTCAGATCCTCATATGTTGAAACCGACAGGAGAGTCCATTATATATATATATATATATATATATATATATATATATATATATATATATATATATATTTAACTTCAGAATCCTAAATTTTATCAACAAGGAATAAAATAATTATTATAGATAAATAAAATAATTAGGATCATATCATTGTTAATAATGATGATTTTTTATGACACATTGGGTTTCATTTGAACAAAGTTTGAGTCTTTTTTTAAAAATGCAATGTTACTTTCAGGAGGAGATTCATAATTATGGTTTATAGCCACATGCCATTGAAACATTGGTTCCTGTACAGTAACCGGTTAAGCAACATTGAAACTGGTCATTACTTAGATGTGTGGCCGCTTGGGAATACCAGGTGGTGTAAGCTTGGATGTGCAGGTGGTGTAATGGATAGTGGCTCAGAATTGTTAATTGGAAAACTGAGTTCCAATTCCAGTTCAGTTTGTTATATTCACTTATGCAAAAATGCCCTTGGGAAAGGCATGAATCCACCTCTTCTCCCCACAAGCTATGGGTTAATTAGTAAGACTTGTATCACTAAAACCATTATGTCGAAAAAAATAAATGTATACAAAATATTTAGTTTTCAGAATTAAATAACTTATAGAGGTTAATATTTAGGCCACCAAACGAGGTGGTGATTAGAAAGTTGATTCTTATTTTAACAGAATCTACAATGTACTTACGAAAAAAGATTTGGATTAGAAGTAAATAGAATTGAAAACTGTATTTATTAAGCACAAGGAAATTTAAAAGAATCCTTTCTGTATTTTTTTTTCTTTTAGGGGAATTCTTGGAAAAACAGAAGAAAATAGATGAAGTAGGAGAGGTAAGGAAGAAAAAGAAGTTAAAATTTTTTTTTTTTTTTAATTTTAATCTTTTTTTTAATTTTTTTTCTAAATATATACAAAACAGTCTGTCTGTGGATGACTCTATATATATATATATATATACAAAATCCAAAAGTTTATATTATTATTGTAGTTGTTCCTACTACTACAATATAAGAAAATGCAACTAAAACCTTTCCAAAGAACCGTCCTGGGTATGACGATAAACTACATCCGCGTCCAGGGTAAGACAATAAACTACGTCCAACAGCACGGCCTCTGATCAGGAGGCTTTGAGGAGCATGGAACCACCTCTTAATTGCTAGTGTTCCCAGGTCCACCCTGACCTGGGGTGGTAGCACCTGTTAGGGTCCCAGCTATGGGCAAATAATTGACTCCGAAACTGAGGTAAAAAGCATTTTGAAAGTGCAAAAATACGTTTTAATACCAGAAGTACTTTGTAAAAATATTATTACCAGAAGTAAATTTTTGAAGAAAATAAACTATTACCAGCAATATGTTTTTGAAAATAATATTACCAGCTATATAATTTTGAGGAAAAAAATATTTCCAGAAATAGATTTTTGACAAAACAAAAATGTTACCAGGAAAAAAAAAATTGTCGGCATTAAATGACCCATTGAGGTTGATATGCCGTAGAACAAACCAAACCAAATCAAACCAAAGAAAACAATATTTTATTGCATTTTATATTTCTTTCATTCAGACTGTATTTTCTTCATCTCTGGTTGTTATGAATAAATTTCAAATGCTTTGATTATTATATAGACTTGCATTTAAATATTTGCTGACTGACTTAAATATTTCATCATATATCTTTCATAAATATCTGTTTGAATTTCTGGTATGAAGAGTTATTATTTACACCATCTACATGCGGACTATTGTGTAACAACAACAACAAAGACGAGTACAATAGTCTGCATGTAAGTAGTTTAAATGATCTCTTATAAAATACACTTTTCCTGAATAAATACATTTATAATTAAATAAGATTATACTGAAATTCAATAATTGTGTAATTCTTGGTAAATGCATAAAATTTTCTTGTCAAAAGTGCAAATATAGTTACAGGAAATCTCTACTGTGCAAAAAAAAAAAAAAAAGTTTTGGAAAAATAGTTCATCAGGAAATTTAATTTAAATTATTTTGAATTGGGCTTTAATTACCTTATGAATTTAATTTGGGTGCACTATTCAATTTTATTCATTTGTTTTTTTAATTAAAAAATTGAGAATCAAGAGTTTCTTGTGAATTTTTTGTTTTTTTTTCTAATTTTTTCGTCATTTAATTTTTATGTTAGTCATCTTACTTTTTCCTCCTCTTTCTCATCTCATACATTCTTTTATCTTTTTTTCTTAAATATTTCCTTGTTTCTTTATTTTAGTGTGGCATGGGATTTCAGGGTTAAAATGAACAATTGATTTACCCATGCTAAGAAGGTTAATGGAGGCAGATAACAACAGTAACATGCTTGATGTTGTGTCAGTAGCTTGTTTCAGGAAAATAAATTCAGAAATTTTTAAAGTCCATAATTTCAATGAATTGTCACGAAGCAGAAATGTTCATACAACAGATTAAATGATCTGAGACAAAATAATATTCAAAAGTGTTTAAAACAAAGGTAAAAGAGTTTGTTGTTCATAGAAGTGTTATATGGTTGTATACATTCAAAAGTAGACAAAGAGAGATTGTTTGAAATACTTAACTTTCTTGGATTGTTGAAATAAAGTTCTTTGAAGTGCCAAGTGCTTGGTTAAGGCTGATAATATTATTAGTAATTTGACACTGACGAAAATCTGAACACTGGACGTGTGAACAGAAATGAAACTTTTCACATCAAATTCTTCTCTTGTTGATTTAATTTTTTTTTTTTCCTTATTTCATACCAAAAAGGATTTCACATAGGCTCGTTATTTTCTTTCTAGGCTCAATGGCTATTTCCTGTGAAAACACTTTCATTGGTTCAAAGAAAATTTTGCATAGGCTTGTGAATTTGTTTTTGTCTTTTTCTCATCTCACCAGCGAATCTCTGTGGAGTCAAAGTTTTCACTGGTCCAAAGAAAATTTCACACAAGTTTGCAAATTTAACTCTGGCTTTTTCCTTGGCTCACCTGAATTGCAGTGGGTAAAGGAAGTTATTATTATTATTATTATTATTATTTTGTACTCACCACAATTTTTCTTTCATTCATATTTCTATCTTCATTTTTTTTTAATTTAGCTATTTGTTTCTTGATTTGCATTTTACAACATTAGTAAATATGTATTTAGTATTTACTAGTAAGTTTACAGCCATATCACGTTGAAACACTGGTTCTTGTCTGATCACCAAATTTAAACAATGTTGAAATTGACAAGTTTTCCCATTGCACTTAAGCAGGCATTAAACAAATGAGAGCATTATTGTCTTCTTGATCTTCTCTTTCTTTTACTGAAACCAACCAGCATCTCTGATATGTCTTTTCTGGTGATCAAAATGGAATAGTCCATTATTGAAGAGATATTGGAAGGGTGTAACATATGTGCTAACTAGCTAAGGAATAAGCAGAATTATAATATAATGCTCTCTTATTATGATCTATGATTTATTTTGCAGTTGGCTTTGCAGAGAGACACTCCATTCATTGACCAATATAGTGATGTGTTAGATGTGATCAATTTTAATATCTCAATGATCACTACAGCTTTAGTGCGAATCGTCAAAGAAATTGATATGCTAAATTCCAAATGGGGAAACCTTGAAAAGATGAGACCCTTTTAAAGTAAGTTCATTCTTTCTGTTCACTCATCAAATTGTAATTCTATGCCAATGTTTTTTTATTTTTATTTTTATTTCATTTGTTCAATCAAACTCCATTTGAGCAAGTAGAGATATAAAAGTCAGTTGGAAGATGATCTTGGTTTTGGAAATAACATATTTTCATCTGCTATAGTTTTTGTTTTCAAAAGTAGTGAAAAAAGTGGTGGGGGGGTCTCATTTTTTTTCCCAAATAAAATCAATGATTAAAGGGATGTGTGGGTGGTGTAATGAATAGTGGCCCTGAAAAAGAAATTGTTAGATTCACTTTCACATAAATACCTTTGGGAATGGAATAAATAGTAGAGCAAATATGGCTCTTCACCCTTGGTTGATAACCAGTCTAGGTGAATGACAATTCAAAACTGTATCTAGCCCTGAGATTGAAAGTATATTTATAAGACCAGTGCATCACAATCTATATTATAATGATTTGATTTCTTTATTTATTACTGTAGCATATAAAAATCAATAAAGCAATTTCCAATCTAATTTTAAAAATAATCTATTCAAGGGAGATAACTAAATCTCTGTAACATTGGGGAAGGATTGCAAATGAGAGAACTCATTTAGAGTATGCTTCCAAGCCTGTCTACCTTGGGGTCACTCTGGACTGGTCCCTTACATACAAGGGCTATACTGCAATGACTAAAGCGAAGGTTTGATCAAGAAATAACATCCTAAAGAAGCTGGCTAACAATAAATGGGGTGATGATGCTGGTACAACCCACACCACAGCTCTATCACTTTCCTACTCCACAGCAGAATATGCCTCACCAGTATGGAGCAGATCATCACATGCAAAGAAAATCAACCCTGCCTTAAACACCTCTTGAAGATCAATCACTGGGTGTCTCAAGCCAACCAAAGTAGATGACCTCTACATGCTTAGTAGCATTGCCTCCCCTTACATCAGAAAGACAGTACACTCCCAACTTGAGAAGTTGAAGCAGGAATTCCTCATCATCTACTTCATTGCTGTGAACCAATGACAAAGAGGCTCAAGTCAAGACACATCTTTCTAGGGTCAAACCACTGAACAAGAGTTCCTAGTCAAATTCTGTCCTTGTGGTGCAGCCATCTTAACAATGTGCAACACAGGCTCTCTTTCAGCGCTACAATTCCCTTTACCTGGCTCCAGTGATGTCTGGCTCTTCTGGTCCTACCTGAATGACCTCTGAATAGCTGTTGGTCACTATAGAGCCAACCTTTAGAAGTGGGGGATATGCCACTGATGATGATCCCACCTCCCAATGTGGGAAATTACAAACTATGAAGCATGTTCTAGTTTACCCCAATCTCGAAGATTCATGCACACTTAATGACCTTGAAACCTTAACACTCCATACTGTTAATAGGGCAGGTTGATCTTTTACTCTTTTTAGAAAATCAAAATTGCACTCAGTGCAAAAGCTGGGGTTTGATGTGATAAGTACTGACACCAAAAGTTAGCTTTTATCAATCTTTGAGCATTTAGGTTTAAGGTTCATCTGAAAAAAATTACAGAAATACCTCAATTCTGCTGGTTTTTGCTTATAAACTCACTTCCAAATTTTACTATTTCAAAAATAAATCCAAATAAAGTTGATATCTTTTGTATTAGATACATTGAATGGAAAATATATTCATATCAGTATTCTAATTATGAATCATCACAAGCAAAACATGCACTTTTTTTTATTATATTTGATAAGTGAAAACTAAAAATTGTAAAAGATTACAATAAGAGCTAATCTATGAATAGGACCTTACACCATTTGTTTGGCTATAATTAATAAAAACAGGAAATAAAAGTGTATATAACACCAAAATATTTCTAGGCACAAATTATAAGACATTTTTTAAAATTTAAATTGAAAAATCACACTAAAACTACTTCATGGTATAACATATTATATTATAATATAGTTAAATTGTTCAGTATAATTTTTTCTTTGAAGTAAATGAAGGTCTTATTCAATGGCACAATGATCTAGTAATAATGTGCTTGTACCTTGCTTCTTGACCATATTCAAGCTTCAGTAGTTAATTTAACCAATCTTTCCACACCTTGCCATTGTGGAGGTAAATTTGGCAACTTCAGTGTTGTTCCATTCTTTAGAATCTCTTGCAGTTCATTATTTGAGAAATATTCCACAAGTGCAGCTTCACAAACTCCATTTTACAAGAGGTTAATCAAATTTTTGTCACGTCAGAGTCGAGTCTTTGTAATTCTTTTTGATCTCTTCTCTGGTGTCTCACTACTTCTGAAACAAAAAAAATATTTTTGTGCTGTAAATTTTTTAATGCAACATTCTGTATTTCAGTTGACTGTTGATTTATTCTCTGGATCATGTTGAAGATATACAGTTTGTTCGTTATGGAATTCATTATCCCTTATGATTTCAAACCAACTAACTGTATATATTTCAATTATAAATTTTATAAGGTTGTACAATTGATCATAGAGTTCTGGTAGATAGGCACTATTGGTCCATAAACACATTAACCTGATGGTTAAAGTTAGCTATCTTGCTTGATTTAGAGACTCAATCTTCCAGGCAACAAATCTAGGGTTCATTTTCTCTCAAAAAATTCCTTCTGCATATTCTAAGAACAGTCTTTGGTAACCACTTTAATCTTCCATTTACTCCTGCAGTTAAGATAGAAGTTATTTAGAGAGATATTTGATAGTGTTAAATTCTACCTGGAGAAAATCCTGGTAATCATTTCTGCAAAGATTCCTTAGAGGAACAGCAAAAGTAGTAGGACTTCTTGAGCTTCCATCAATCTGCTTAAGAACAGCTCTAAATGGATGATCATTTTGATGGTCTCCAACTTTCTTTTAAGTTTTTTTTTTCTCCAGAGCTCTAACAACCCCTATCTCACAACCATTGTCTTTACTGGTATTGACCACAATTGATAGAATTTATGCTGCTGAATTCTTCTGAAACAGCAGTGACTTCCTCTGCTAAAACAACACCAGTTGCACCAATGTAAAAGATAATTCTGTAGGTGAGATATCTACTTTCTGTGTCTAACTCTGGGGAAAGTCAATTGGCACTCTGCTCCTTTGATTTTCTTCTTTTTTTTTTTTCAACATTTTCCTTTGTAATTTTTTTGTATTAACACCAATGCAGGTGATATTTTGATGGGTGGTTACTTTTACTCTAGCCTTTTTCCTGTCAATGATAATGTCCTTAAAGCTTGAATGGAGAAATCCCATATCTTGTAGGTCTAATAAAAAGGTATTAGCAAGCCATGCCCCCAGGTAAAGCTCTGTGTGCAACACTAGATGGGTGTGGTGTAGCAACTCAATAATAATAATAAGCAATAACAATAATAAAAATAAATAATATTAAATAAATAATAAAAATAAATAAATAATAATAAACTGCTAATTTCAGTTGTTCCTCTGAGTTGCCTTCACTCTATCCAGCCATAGTGGCATACCAAAGATTATACATCAAGCAGAAGCTTTTAAGCAAGTAAATCTAAAATGTGGAGGAAATAAACAACAAAACTAATCTCTGGACACATATTAAGTTTTTAATCTCATTTTTAATGGATTTTAAATTTATTCCAAAATGAAAATACATTTTTATATGCTCTTCTTTTGTGTTGTCTAGCTCTTTGAAGTGATCTATCACATGTTAGAAGATCTCTGCCTACAGCAGGTTATGCACTGTGTGCTGTGTCTCGTCAGGATGTTGTGGAATAATTGACAGTTCAGGTGGGAGGAGTAAGGTACTTACCTGGGTTGTTGTTCTGGACATTAAAAGTTGTTACAACAATAATGTCGTTTTCTCACATAGTAACATATGTGAGAAAACGACATTATTTTTGTACCAACCTAATACTTACAAGGTCTCATGACTTGCTATTGCGTGATCACTGGAAATGTTTTTTCCTCATATTTTACTTTTATTATATGACACAAGTTATCTGACAGAGAAGCTACATTGTGGAAGTGGATATTTTTTCTGCAACTTAAGATAAGTACCTCTGCTCATTTCCCTGGCCTGCACCATAATGGTTTTTTTTTTGTTTTGGCTTGAGAAAATCTCAGCCCAAGACAAAAAGAAATCATGGGCAATCATGGCTCTTCACAACTTCCAATCCTTTGTAGCTCTTAGCAATGTTTGTCTTTTTATTATCCCTCCTCGTTTCTGTTCTGCCAACCATTTACACAAGCTTGTTAGGTAGGTTATGTGCTGTTTCTCTATTCATATCTACTCATTTTCAAAGTGAACTCATATTTTTTTTGTCTTACAGAAAATTCCGTCAGGCCTATCCTTCCTAAAGGTTTTCGACTTTTGATGAAACCAGAAACAGACAGCTTGAAGTTTTACAATTCTATAATATACAAAATAAATGAATATATTCAAATCAACAAAAGACTTTCTGGAATTCTCTATTAATCTGATTAACTGAATTATTTACTTAAAATTGTTTTACTTTAGAATGAAGAAAAAAAAATATCTTGTAACATTAGTTTTTTTTTTTTTGTTCATTTAACGATAAGATTAAAGTAAAAGAACTCAATGTTCTTAAATAGCCTCATCAGATGAAGACTCATATGGATGTCATGCATGACATCTAACTAGTATAGATATTTCTGAATTATCATCTATATACAACCATTTTCTCAGATCAGTGATTGAAAATGGCTTCAAACAAATTAACCCTGTAGGTCTTAAAGAAGACAACTCTTCATCAGATCTCACAGACTGGAGCTACAGGATCACAAATAAAATAATTTACCCAATAATAATAATCCTATTACTTGAAGAACAGCAGAAATGACTAAAATTCTTTGAGTTACATGTGCTATTCCTTTTTAGTTGTTGCCATTGTTGAAAATCCTCAAGTGATGTGGCTTCTGTTATTTTGTACAGTTCTTTGAAAATTCATTATAAATTGATCTTATGTAAGCCAAAACAACATATGATCATATCACATGATTTCTTTAAATAAAAAATTAAAAAAAAACAAAACAATTTTTTTTAAATTAGTAATCTGGAGTGCTTTTTTCACATGTTACTATCAATTAAGCACTTCAGATTATGATATTTAAAAAAATCACATGTTATAAGCATATTTTATTTGTTTTGACTTCCATAGGGTTATCACTTTACAATAAATTTAGAAGGAAAACAGAACACCAGTATTAAATTTAATAAAATTAAAAAGAAAAATTGTTTGATATTCATTAGCCTATAGTAATTTAAAAAAAAAAAAAAAAAAATCGTTTTTTTTTCTTACAAGTTTTTTTTAAATTATTTCTAATTGCATTGTCTATTGTTCAAATTCCACCACATAGACTATTGTGTCCTATTTTATCCAGGATAGTGCATTGTTAATCTACTTATAAGCAATAACATTAATTTCTCTCATATTTTTTTCTTACATTTCATAACAAGTAGGCATTTGAATCAAAGCAAATACCAATTTTCTAACCATTTTTATTGTTTTATTGGGATCGTTTATTGCACACCTGGTCCAGATAAATCCCAAAACCTTCCAGCTGTTTGAAAAGCTGTTCAGCAACGCTGTTCACCTGGTTGCTGTTATGATTAAGGATATTCAGGACCCCACTCAATTGGTGCATCATTTCTGTATCTCGACAGTTGAGTGTCTGAAAAATAAATACATCTCACCTTTAAATCAATATGTAATATAAAAAAACAAAAGGTAAGAATTCCATGATATACTATAAACTATTTAGAAATATAGGGTTCTGTCCAGAAAGTATCCAGAATAGGAACTAAACCCTATTTTCTCCTGAGCATGTGCTGAAAGAAACATATGTTGCAACTTCAAACAAATCATCTCCAATAACAATAAAGATAGTCAGTGAATCTTTTCTACTACAATTTTTTTGTGGACCAATTATTTAAGTCTTTCCTAAACTTTTGTTGTGTACCAACTACCCAAAGACTTTAACTCAACTATAGACTATTTTTAATACTTTTTAATTCTTCACACTATTTACATTATTCGGACTATGTCGCCATATTTATCACAATGCTTTGGCTGTTGTATACTCCGGCCTTCTTCAGGTGGTTGGAATGTCAAACTGAACCCTTTATTTTGCTCACTGGGATAGACTATTCTAGTTCCACGTGCCATGTTTAATGGATGTCAGTTATCTCCAATTAATTTCCCACTGAAAGTTCTCCACTGCATTAACCAGGTATTGAACTCACACTCTTTGGGTCCTGTCACTGGATCTAACTGATGCCTTTATTCACTGTGCCATGTGTCCTTGAGGACATCTGTGTATGAATTTCTGGGTATTATAAACCTAATGTCATCAGCAACCTTTTTTACCAGTGTTCATATTGCAATTTTTGCTTTTATCATTCCATGTTTTTACCAGAGCTCATATTGCAATTTTTGTTGTTATCCCTTTTCTCTGGCACTCCTTATTACTGGTTCCCATATTGTATTCATTTCTATGCTTGATTGGTTCAGGAGATTTTTGTCGCCTAGCATATGTGCTGATTCCTTAAATTTACAAATTTTCCAAAAACACCATTGGAGTCTTTCTGTTGCCATTTTCTTTGATCCTTTTGCAGTGGAAAATGGATATATCTTCCCAAAATTTGATTACCATTAACTGTGGAAAGCAGATTTACCCAATGGCATTGAAAAATCCTCTCCTTATGCTGTGAAAAGTGGATATTTCTTTTAATTTTTGATGGAACATCATTACGGGAATGGCTATCAAATCTAATTACGCAGTAAAAGGATTAAGACTTCCATGTTGTTTACTCACTCTGTCTATGAAATTTTAAGTATCCACGTTTCTGCTCCCTACAGTTTTCTCCTCATCTATGGGGAGATTGTCCAGCATTCGCTCCCATATAAGAAGATGGATAGCACATAGCAATCCAGTAACCTTATCTTTGTTTCCATTTCTCAGCACCTTGTTTAGCTTTTGGAATGCATCTTTGGCTTGTCTGATGCATGTTTGGATGTTGGTATCACATTTTCCATCCTTTGTTAAAACACTTACCAGATATTTAACTTCTGTACTTGCTTCATGTTGATATCTCCATCTTATTACTCGCATCTTGGTTTTTTTTCTTTTGCTGATGCCCATACTTTCTGTCTTTTAGCAACTGGTGTTCCTTTTTTCTTGCTTTCATCTACTTTTTTTTTTTAATCATTTCACTGCCAAGGAAGACATTAAAGCCACTAAGATGCAAAGGTCTCTGTCTAGGAGGTCCTGTGGTTTTCTTTCTGAGTCTGCCATCAACACAGTACCATCTGCATATCTTAAATTAAGTTTATGACTACTGTGCTGTTTCTTATTTTACTTTCCACACACACATACACACAATAAAAATTAATTCACACCACGTGTATCCAAAAAAATACAACTGCGCGGGAACTCTCTCCTTACCATACCCTGTGGGGTCAAAAACAAGGACGGCGCACCCAAAAGTGTGGACGTAGTGGAAAGCACACCACGTGATCAAAAATATGATTTATTGACCAATCAGGGCTCGACATAAGAAACCCATTTCTTAATCTCCCCGGAGCCTCATCATTCGGATATAAGGAAGATAGAAACTCTCATCAGACCAGAGGGAGTACAGCGGCAAGCTGACATCACGGCTTTACGGACAATTCCATTGTGTACCAAAAAATAATTCTTATATGTTTTATTTTACTTTATTTGTAGTGTATTTTCTTTTTATTATTTGTTTGAGGGATTTCTTTACACCCTCTACACTACCAATAATAAATGCTGATAGGGTCTCCAGTTCCTTTAGATTGTGTCACTGTTGAAGTTGAATAAATTGGGGAAGAAGACACATCTTTGTCTCACGTTCCTTTCTATTTTTGTGTAGCTACTCTATTCATCACCTCTTAATCCAGTCACTGCAGCAGAAATTTGCATCATTTGCATTTGAGTTACAGAACTGCAATGGAGGAAGCTCCTGTCATCTGCAGTCAATGGATTCATTTCTAAAAACTTTTACAGTTTCTTCTTGACTCAGTAGTAGTTATTACATTTTATAATATTATTTTAGTTTGGTGCACATGTGTACACACTATAATAATTGTCCTATTTAACCCTGCATCAGTCCCCTTGGATTTCTGAAAATGGACAGTCTCCTGAAGTGTTTACAGACCCCAATACAAAATTTTATGATGTTACAGTTATGTAAAAAAAATTGTACTACTGAAAAAAAAATAGCATAACAGGCAATCTCTGTTACAATATTCATTAAATCAAAACTTTAAATGAAGATATAATTATTCATGGTAATGAAAATTATAATAAATTTGTTGCATAAACACATGTAAATTGTACGTGAAATGCACAAATACAATAATTAATACATTAGCTAAACTCATAATTACAGGACTGAATGAGTTTTATATATATATTCAACTCTCCTGCTATGGGTAAAGAATCCTCTTCTTTTCCCTCCAGCTATGGGTAAATAGCAGGACAGATTCCTGCTTGACCCTCATTTGTCGAATATGACGGGAGGGTCCACCATATACATATATATATATATATATATATATATATATATATATATATAGGATTACCCCACTTTGCTCTGCCAAAAGCAATCATTAAGGGGTGCTTTTTAAGTCTATAAAAAAGCAAGCATATTCTCTCTCTTTATAACTCTTGCTTTCAGATGTAGTTGCATATGGGTAAAGTGTCTCCCACTGGGAATGTTCATTTTCATGCCCCTCTGTTAACTGAACTCTCATACACATGTCTATCACATTTATTTCAAATACACACACAAACAAATACATTCTTATCGCTAGTTTCAATGTCCTTTCCTTTTATTTCAGTTGCGTTACACAGGCAATTATTTTTGTTAATACATACATATAATTGCTGTTTGTTTTAAATAATTATTTTTACCCAGGCTCACACGAGTCCACCAATATTGTTTGTGGGACAAATGTTCCAGAAGCCCATAAGTATTTACTATCAAATGTTCACACACTCATAGCAATAGTGGTGACTTATTTTTACCCAAACATCATATATATATATATATATATATATATATATATATATATATATATATACATACACACATGTGTGTGTGTATATAAATAAATAAATAAAATCCATAAATAAAAATCATGAAAACTGAAATTCATTAGTCAAATGAGGTGACAGGACACCCCAAAGAAGGCAAAGTGCAGTCTGTCTCCCACAACAATTGAGCTACAAATGCACCACACCACATAATACACCCACTGACTAAGTCAGGAGAGTGTGGAAGGAAGCAAAAGAAACAAGTTGCCAACTAGGAATTATGAGTACTTAATAAATTTTTGGGGTAACAAAAACCCACATGTCACTAATGAAGTGTAAAGCAATGTATATCTCTTGTTTGGACTTTTTAATTTATATTTTTGTATGGCAACATGAACAATGTTCCCATAAGAAAATATAAAATAGAATAATCCTCATTCCTCAGCTAAATATATTTATATAACAAGAACTGTAACAATTCAAGGGGAATAACTTTTGTTCACCCAGCTACATATATTTATAAAACAATGGTGTTATGATAAAACAAAACAAAACATGACTACAAGCTCACCTCTTCTTTCAGAGTGGTTTCTTTAAAACTGTTTGTAAGTTTTCCTGAAACCAAAAGAAAGTTACAAAATATAAGTCAACAAACTAAAAGTAATCAATATAGAAAAGATATAAACATTTAAAAAAAAAATAATTTCACTTCAAGCAAGGTAATAAAGCCACTAAGACACAAGGTGTTACTGAGTGTTAAAGAAAAACATTATGAAGGAGCAAGAAAAATAAAAAAAGAGGAATCAAGAAGACAGTAGAAAATAACTGGCATTGATTGTGCTCTAACCGGTAGATTAAATAAACACTGTTTAAAAAAATGAAACATCTACTCAAATATGGGTACCCCCTAATTATTTAGAAAATACTTTGTTTCAGATATGGCTTTCAAAAAAAATCTGTACAAGTGAATGTGTATTAAGGCAAATAGAACCTTGCTCGACTGTGGAGCACTCCATAGTCAGATCAGATGCTGGTTTCTCCTGCAAAGTGGAGGGATGCATGTTTGAATTCTGCTAGAGGGCATTTTTTTTTTCATACAAAATAATAATAATAATAAAATAGAATGTGACATTGTTTAAATGAAAGCTTTCAAAAAACTGTTTTGTAACAGTCTTTACAGAACTTTAATCGATCCTGACCAGGCATCTCGACTTCAGTCACTTTCTCAACAACATGACCTAGCTCCCCTCTGTGTTTTCTCCAAATGTTTTCATGGTAACTGTTCTGATGAGCCTTGACACATGGCCATTGATGCCATCAAGGGAGCAACCCACCCTGACCATTGACCTTCCGCACAGCAATGTCATGTCATCAGTGCACTGGCTTCATACATAGCTATATAGCCCAGTCTACCTCATTGTACTAGATGTCCTTGACATTATACGTAGGTTCATCTACTTTTGGATAAGTTCCGTTTTTAGTCCTGCTGGGTGAATAGCCACCCTCCTCACCAGAGGGAACCAGTTTAGCTGCTGATGATCTCATAATGCAGCAGATAGTACTGGGTTACATGGTAACAGCAGCAGAAATAGCATTTAAAAACAAATGTAATTCCATGTCTTTATTACAATACATGCAGCTTCTTCCTTTCATTGTCGCATTTTCTGGGCAGTAATAATGACTCATTAAATATCAATGACCAAAACAAAACAGTATCAATATGACTAACAATAGGAGAGAGTTTTAAGTTGGTCTTCAGTTTGCACATTAACCACTATTATCCACACTAAATGCCTCATATTTGTAGCCTTGTGCCATACTAAGCAAACACCTCAGCCACTGACACTTAGTGCAATATAAAAGTATCACTTAGAGCAGATCTGCACAAAATAAAACATGCAGGCCACATGTGATCCATGAGACTACCTATTGTGGCCTGAGAGGGTTTTAAAATAGTCATTTTTTTTTGTGTTCATCAAAATAAATTCAGTGAGTGATCACATACAAAAAATTCAGTTTTGTGGAAACCTGACTTTATCCAACCTATATTTCACTTTGTATCAAATTAATCCTTTTAACTCTTTGAAGAAAAAAAAAGAATCTTCTTGCCATCTTTTTCTCTGTATATGTGTGTAATAATAATAATAATATATATAATTAAATTAAAAAAGAGACAACCGTAAGGTACCATGACTGAAGATAGGGAATTACTGTTCCTGTTTTTAATTTAATTAATTAATATTTGCTCTGTTGTTACATTAAGCTCTCTGGATTACATCCTCTTTGGAATTATCCAAACGGATTACCAAACCCTTCATTACCCAACTATATATATTTTTTGAACAATAAAAAATATTAAAAAATGAAAATCTTCACACGCACTGGGTTGTAGATTAATATTCTTTCATTTTTATTATCATTATTTCATTTAGATTCCTCGACTAGTTTTGGCCAAAATGGCCATCATCAGGAGAAGAAATATTTCTGCTTGCTGGTAGCAGTGAACTACAGATTACTTGATAATTGGTAGGGTTAATTCTAAGGAGGATATAAATCCAAAGAGAGCTCAATGTAAGTACAGAGCAAATATAATAATGAAAGTGGAGTCCTTAGAAATCCATAGGTAATAGTTTATTTCATGGGATCAGGGGCCCCATCTCTTTATACCAAAATATTTCTATTTCACTCATACTCACTAATTTATTATAAAAATGTACTCTTGTTAACCGCAGTTAATTTTCTGCAATCAATGTGGCCCTTTACATTTCTGAATTGTGTGAGCCTCAGTGTCAAGGTATATTTTCTCAGGACAATTATTTTAAGATTTGTTGGATACAGACAACATAAAACTGAGATAGAAGATGGTAAGAAATTAATTTTTATCTTTTCTGCCCCTAACATCATCATGTGATGAACACCTCTGTTAGGAATTCTATCTCACCTCAGAATTTATTCAGTTTAAATTTTTATCTGAGAAAAAGTGAAATATTCATCAGATTTTTAAATTGAGGGAAATTCTTAAATCATTATTATATTTTCATAATTCTGGAAAACACCTGTGTGCACATGAGCCATTTTGATCCATTAGCCTCCAACAAACCCTGCTTTTTATAGAGCCTAACAATTATTAATATCATGAATTTTTTTTTTTTGAGCAAAAGTTTTATATTGGGAAAAGTGGTTTGTGACATTTTAAAAATCTGTATAAAAAAGGGATTTAAAAAAAAAATCAACTGACGTCTTGTTTCCACCAATTCTTCTATTATGCTCTGATGTAATTTCTTGCCTTCTTCAATACACTGATCAGTGTCAACGATTCCCTTTTCCAGTCCATCAATGCCCTGAAATTAAGGAAAAAACAAAAAGGTTCTGTAATTTGAACACAATACAAGCAGTTAACTCTTCTTGCTTAAAGAGCTTTAATATTTAGTTTGGTTAGTTATTTTTTTAGTGGCATATGAACTGTGTTGTAATGTTGTCTTTCTTCAAAATAGCCAAGAATTAGGAAGTCTGTAGTTAGAAAGAATATATAAGGAACAGAAGACTAGGTAGAGTAAACAAAGAAGAGGTTTATTAAATACTAATACAAAGAATAGAAAAAGTTAAGTAACTCCCCAAATCCTATTCTAATGTGGCTACTTGCCATATTTGTAAGTGGGAGCAGTCCATTGTCACAGTAGTAGGGAAGAGAAAGAAGTACACTGAGTCCTACTCTACAACAAACCTGATGGGCTATTTAATGCCAAACTCTGAATGAAAATTAAAATTTTATAATCAATTTAAGAGGATGACATTATTTCCTGATTAAATTATAATTACTTAGCTCCATTTTTTTTAAACCAAGTAATCCTACAAAATCAAACAAGGCATGAAAACATTTTTCTCCTTACAAGAAATAAGATTAATCATAGCAAATTTATTCTTTTCAAGTTGTTTTGACAATGTATACTATGTCTTCATTTTTACCATTAAAACATATTGCTGGTCATTTTTTAAATAAAAATGTATTTCTATATTTTCCTAGTCTTTTAATTTTTGTTTGCTGTTTTACTATTAAGCTCATAGCAGGGCCCCTAACAGGTGCTATGACCCTGGATGGTAGCACCTGTTAGCAATTAATGGGTGGTTCCATGTTCCTCAAGACTTCTAATCTCCTGATCCGAGGTCTATTTAGTAGAAAAAAAAAGTAAAGCTTATATCTGGAATAATATTCCTGACCTTAGTATAACAAATAATTATAAATTAACTCTATTTTGGCAATAATATTTACTTTAATTCCTGGCTACTGAGAACCGCCATTCTTCCTGTTTTTAAATAGACAACATATCGACTGACTGCTGAAATTTACAAAAAAATCAGTCGTTAAATCAAAAATTAATCTCAAAAGTTACTCTTTTTTATTTTCATTCATTAACATCCCAAAGAGCTTTACCAAATAAGAGAAACCACATCATTTGAAAAAATGGATAGCACATGTAACTTGAAGAGAAAATAAAGGCATAATCAAGATGTTGATTTTCCACAGTACCTTAAATAAATGTCTGTCTATATTTTAAATATCACCTGAAGAAGGCTGGGGCAAACAATGGCCGAAATGTTGTGAATAAGGCAATAAAAATGAGGACAACAGTTCGAACAATGTAAATACTTAAATAAAAGTTTAGGAAAGAAACTATCATCAATACTAGAGAGATAAAATTTAATGGGCTTCAGGAGTTTATTTTCCGCAAAAACTTTTTAAAAAAGATATGATAAATTTCAACACTAACTCTAGATAGAATGACAATCAAGGCTGAAGAACTGTTTGCACAAAACTATCAATAGCTTCTGAAAATTGCCTA
This sequence comes from Acanthosepion lycidas, assembly GCA_963932145.1. Lineage (NCBI taxonomy): Eukaryota > Metazoa > Mollusca > Cephalopoda > Sepiida > Sepiidae > Acanthosepion > Acanthosepion lycidas. The sequence continues at coordinate 61,940,208 of OZ010601.1, read as the reverse complement.
CCCAATTTCACTCACAAAGATTGGGTCAATATATGGCATAGTTTTCAGGCACTTGTTGTTGACACTGCTTCTAGCTCAAGTAAAGCAGTGACAACCAAAATTTTGTAAATGACAGGTTGTTATCATTTGTAGAAGTAAAAATGAAATAGAAAAATTTCCACATGGAGATAGTTATATAAAAATACATGAAAATAAGAAATGATTAACAAAAGAGAGAAAATATACTAATGTGTACACAGCTGAAAAGGAAAGGAAGAACATTAAAATTTAGTTATTGTGGGTGTGTGTGTTTGTGTCTAAAAGTTCAGTCAGTCACCTGGGAGAAAGATATTATCTCTAGAGCGATATTCATTTATGCATAGCACTTTTCTTGGGCAAGTAAACCTGATGGAGCCCATCCATCTCTGGTACAAACCACAGTGTCCTCCATCTTGAAAGCTTGCCTTAGTCACAGACATGTGGCAGTTGATCTAATTAAGGGAACTGTCTACCCAGGCTGCTGACTTCAGTCATGGAAGCACACCACCCAGGCTGCTGCCATATCATCACTGCATTGGTTGCATACATAGCTATGCTGCTCAGTGCAGGTATATTTACCCAGCCTCCTCACCAAGGCTGGATGTGACACAAGGTCAATTTAACGTGGAGAGCATATGGGCCAAGGATAAAAATTGATTTTTGTCTTCTTATAGTGTTAATGGCCACCCATTGTGTTAGGTGGTCATTGACATTACAAGAAGGTTCATCAACCCTTTGACAGATTTTGTTTTTAATCTTGCTGGGTATTTAGCTACCCTCTTCACTAGAAAACCCTGGTGGGGGAACTGGTTTAGTCACTGATGACCTGACCATCTGGTAAGTAGTACTGCGTTACAGGGTACCAGTGGCACTTGTAGAGTAACCTGACATGATCTAAATGAAAGCAGACATAAAACAAATTACATTTTTTAGTGTGTGATTCTCTTCAATGATTGACTTGAGTTTACAGCTTTGAACATAAATGTCTTCTTCCAGTAATTTAGATTCTTCAGAATTGGAATTCAATATTGACAAATATTCGTTTTGGGTGTTTTTGATCTGCTGCTGTTCTTTCTCCTGAAAAAAAAAAAAAAAAAAAATTCAAAGAGTTAGTCTGGTTTACCAGTCTAGCAAGAGAGCTTGGAAGAAAGGTTTATTCATCCATTTGTATTTGTTTGTTTGTTTGGGTTTTATGGCATATCAACCACTGTGGGTTATTTAATGCCAAATCCAGTTTATATGAATTTTAAATGCCTATTTTGTATGGAATAAAAAATGTATAGCTGGCAACATTATTGTTTAAAAAAAAACGTATAGCTGGCAACATTACTTTTTTTTTTACAAAAAAACGTATAGCTGGCAACATTACTTTTTTTTACAAAAAAACTTAGAGCTGGCAACATTATTGTTTCAAAAACTTAGAGCTGGCAACATTATTTTTCTGAGACCTCGCTGTTGGATGCAGTTTATCGCCATACCCAGGACGTGGATGTAGTTTACCGTCATACCCAGGACGCGGATGTAGTTTACCGTCATACCCAGGACGTTCCATTTGTATTTCTTCTTATGAACATTACTATATCTGCGATATAATAAGACCATCATTCACAGACAGAACAGAATAGTTGAAAGGAAAAGGAATCACAAACATGCTTTGTTCTCAGAGAAAGTTATATGCTACTAAGACATGCACAAAACTATATATACATATATATACACAAGTCCTACAGGGAGAAAAATATATCACATATATCTACATGGCAGAGCAGAGTGTAGAGAGAAACGAAAAAGAAGGGTCTCACATATAATATGGAAATTCTTCAAAATTTCTGGAGAAGCCATATTTAGGACTCCAGACTCAAACGGGCTGGATTCATCTACTATGTTTCAGGTGAGGACATATTCCACGAAGGGAAAAATGGGGAGTCTTGGATTTTCCCAAATTGAGGACTCTAAGTTTCTTTCTATATCTGGGAAAAATATCTTCCCAATGGGAAACTTCACCATGGACTTGTAAACTGTAGCATTTGCTGGAGGAGGCAGATTTAACCTGGGCCTGTTGTCACTGTATGAAGTGACATCACTAAGCGGCCATCATGTGACCCATGTGACTTATCTCCACCAAAGGGAGATAATCACCTTCTGTATCCCTACACCAGGTTATTGTTTGTCAAATGATAAAAGAAGGATGTTACGTGAGTTAATCAAGATCTCTTTCTACTTCACAAATACATTTCATCAGACATGTCAACTGGATGTGAGTGCTAAGAAAGCAAAACACAAAATAAAAAAGTTTGCTTATGTACAGGGGCTCTGAGCATCGCATCTGGTCAGCAAAATAAATCCCCTCAAAAATCCAAAAATGTAATAGCCAATCAAAACATTCCTAAAAAAAAAAATAAAAAAAATAAAAATAAAAATATAAAAGGATGTCCCTAGGGACCTGCACCTGTTGAACCAAAGACGTAAAGTTTGACTTCAACACTTCAGCCTTGTCACACAACTGCCAATCAAACACTTCACCAGTGTTGATTTCAATTCTGAAGAACACTACACTAATCCACTCCAGACCTACCTCTTAATCCCAACTGTAACCTCAGCCAGCCAACCCAAGAAATCAGTCAACTCCTGGCCCTACCAACAACACTCTTACACTTAATTGTTCTCCTTACCAACAGCGACTAAGGAACCACATATGAACAATTTTTGCCATCTTTCACACATCTATGTACATATTCTGAATTTTGACTAATAGATGTTGCTGAAATTTTAATATTTGTTTATTCCTTTCCTTTGCAACCAAATGCTCATTATAACAAGGATTATGAAATCAACCACTGAAGACACAAGGTAATAGCTTCAGACAAGAGTTGAACTCCTCTTCTCTATAAAACTTGCCATTTAATGTTGTCCTTTGATCACTAAATCCTTTTCTATGAAAATTCTTTTTCCTTAATCTTATTGCTTTAACTGTACACCACTTTCTAGATTACTTGGTATTTGTATTAATAATAGCATTCCAAACATGTGGTTCTGGAATAAAGGATTATCATTATTTGCATTCAGGTAATTGCTCTCATCTTTGTTATTATCATGTTGTTTCAGCTGTTGTGATAGCAACAAAAATGAAGACAATAATATTTTGAGTGTAAATAATGTATTTTTTGAGTTAGATAATATTGGAAAGAGGAGATTTTATATGAAATGAGCTTAATTAATAAGCTTCATTAAATCATACTTAATATAATAATAAATAATTAATAAGCTTAATTTCAATGGGAAGAAATGGAACAGATTGAAACTGTTGGAGTATTGGTCTTTCTACAAACAATTCAACAAGGGCCCATTTGTATTAGAAGAATATCTTGGAAGGACAGCAATGTCATATTAGAAACATGGTGAAAAGAGTGCATGGGCAAAAAGAATGGTTGAAAATGGTTGTCTAATATTTTGAGATTAAGTATTTTCATTATTCTACACATTTTTTTTTTTTAATATCTTTATATTTTGTTGGTGCTTAATGTTTTTAATTGATCAATTCTATTTTTTATTGAGAGTGGTGTTTTTATATTGCTTTAAAAAAGATGAATAATTTACATAATTACTTTTTTATAAGGTCATTCTTTGACTAGATGTCATTCTCTTAAATTGCTTGAGGTTTTCTCTTCATTTTATTTTTATTGCTTTTTATTAGTTTTTTTTACTGCTATATTATTTGGCAAGAAGTCCTTCTCTTAGATCGAAGTTCGTTCTTCATTTTATTTTTTATTACTGAGATATTCTTTGGCAAGAAGTGATTATTTTAAATTGTTTGAAGTTCTTTCTTCATTTTATTTTTTATTACTTTTTATCACAATATTCTTAGCCAATTTATTCTTTTTTAGCTGTTAAATTGTATTTCAGATTCTGAGATGATATGCATTCATTATTACAAATATTATATCAAGACTTTCTCATTTTTTTGTTACCTTTATGTCAAGGCTTTCAACTGATTTATTCTGTCTTTGGCTGTTAAATTAACAGTCATTCTCTTAATTTGAGGTTCTTAGATTAAATCTATTCATTATTACATATTTTTCTTTTTTTATTAATCTGACTAATTTTCTTAATTTCTTTTGTTGCTTTTTATCACAATGATTTTAGGCAATTTAGTTTATGGCCTCTGGACTAGGGATATTCATGCAGTGTAACTTGGGATATTAAGCTAGTGAAATGATTTCAAATTCTGGTCTAGCCAACAGTGTTTGTTTTCACACTAATATTCACAGAAAAGGTATGAATCTATTTCTTCTCCCCATAGCTATGTGTTAAATAGCAAGGTAGACTAAATTCTCTAGCCTTGAATAGCAACCAATCTAAGAGAAGGAAAACACTGAATTCCATATTGAAGAGAAGGCAACAGGAAACCCTCACTCCACTATCATTCCCAAGAAGGCACACTAATTTACAGATAATGAAGAAAAGGAATCTGTGGAGAGCCGTAGTTGCCTACCTCCTGAAAAGACACAGCATTCTAAAGAATGCTAGAAATAATAATCTGATTGTTAGAAAATAAAATGAAAAATCTTTTGGCAAGGAAATCACATGCTGTTGTGTAGAAAGATCTTTCTATATTTCTGAGATGGAGTATTATGTACACTATTTACATTATTCGGACTATTGTCCTCATTTTTCTTGCCATATTTATCACAATGTTTCAACTGTTGTATGCTCAGGCCTTCTTCAGGTGGTTGGAATGTCGAACTGAACCCTTTATTTTGCTTGCTGGGGTAGACTGTTCTAGTTCCATGTGTCATGTCTAATGGATGTCAGTTATCAGTTATCTCCTGTTCATTCCCTTCTCCAAGTTCTCCACTACCATAACCAGGTATTGAACTCGCAACTCTTTGGGCCCTGTCACTGGATCTAACCATTGTCTTTATCCACTGTGCCATGTGTTAAGGTTAAGGCAGTAGAGAACTTGTAGAGGTGAATTAACAGATAACTGACATCCATTAGACATGGCATGTGGAACTAGAACAGGTTACCCCAGCGAGCGAAATAAAGGGTTCAGTTTGACATTCCAATCACCTGAAGAAAATCGGAGTATATAACAGCCGAAACATTGTGATAAATATGGCAACAAAGATGAGGACAATAGTTTGAATAATGTAAATAATGTAAAAAGATGACTGTCCTTCTCTACACTAATTGTTTAACATGGCCTCATCCATCGGCTACAAGTAAAACACCTGCTCAAAGTGGGTTGCAAAGTGATATAATGGAATATGCATACACCTGAGTTCCTCCTCACTGGAATATGATTGGCTGGTGTCCGTCATAAATACAGATGAATGTGTAGGTATGACAGAGTTTAAGTCTATGACAACGCCCATTGGACTACACCTATTACTTGCGACTATGACGAGTACCAGTCGATTACTGCTACCGTGTACTACTTGGTTACAGTAACCAAAATCCACTTAGCTACTTCGATCAAATATATCCCTTTCCAGGACATATCACAAAGTGTTTGAGTCATGCGCATTGCCGCACTGAACTACGGTATTCTCTATAACTGTATTATTAATCCATGTCTCTCATGTGATTAAACTTGTTCTTCACTCAACCTTTTGTTTCAGTGTTTCTTTACAGTATCATGAAGCAGAACTACAAGCATTATATTTAACACATTCAATTATTGGTAAAATTAAAATCTAATGTTAACACAATATTGGCTGACAAGATTCATAAATTTTTAAAAAAGTCATAAAATGTTCTTACTTGCATCATCTTCATCTCATCCAGATTCTTTTGGGTTTGATGCAAATTTTTTTTTAAGTTTATCTCATTACGACGCTGAGCTGTGGATATATGAAAGAAAGAAAAGAATATTTTCCAATACAAATACCGATTTATCAAAATAACATTTGAAAAAAGACAAAATATTAAGTTGATGCAAAAGTTTTCAGCATCAACTATTGTACAATGTTAGGGATGTCTTTAATGTGAATCTGAAGTTGACTCAACTTTTTGTTATTTACAAATTTATACACTTTGAGAGTTAAATGCATATCAGCCACTATTTACTCCTCACATTTAATTTTAGGCAAAAGTTCATCAAAAGTCAGGCAATGAAACATCACAACTTTTGTCAAGGACACCGTAGGGGCAAGCATGTATTGACAATTGTCTGAAGTTTTAAAAAAGGCAAAAAAACTCTGGAAAATTTCTACGGAAGAACTTTTGAAGAAAGATGCGTCACAAATATCTCATGAACTTTAAAAAAAAATTAGTTTCAATATTTTTTTTATCATTTCACCCCAAGAAAGGCAATAAAGTCATTAAGATACAAGGAATTACTGAGTGTGAAAGAATATGAGAAAAAGAAAAACATTAAGGAAAGAGAACAATAAAAGAACAGGAATCAAGAAGACAAAAATAATTTTTTGAAGATCAAAGTTGACTTGGACGAAAGTTCCACAAGTGAGAAATGCAAGAGAAGAAATTGTTAGTATATAACTTATGGTTACATCTGGCAATTTTGTAAAATGATGAGACCTAGCTACCAATCTAGTACTGTGCTTAAATTCATAAAGTTGAAGTATCAAAGAAGAAAGCTCATCAGAACAATTACCATGAAAATATTTATAGAGAAGGCACATGGAAGCTATGTTAAGGCAGTGAGAAAATGTCTGAAGCCAAAATGCCAGGTCATAACTGATAATATTGCAGATTCTTCTTTGGATATTATCAAGAATCTCTAAATACATAGATGCACTAGACCAGATATGACAGCAATATTCAATGCATGGATGAATGGTCAACTTATAAATGTGTGAGATAGATTCTGGTGAGAAACAATATCTAGCATGACAAAGTGAACCAATTTTCCTATCAACAGGTGCAATATAATCTTTCTACTTCATGTCAGGTGAAAATGTTAGCACAAGAAGGCACAATGAGTCACTCCCAGGAGGTTAGCATCAGCTATTCTAATGGAAGGCAAATATATATATATATATATATATATATATATATATATATATATATATATATATACACACACACACACACACGGTGGGGGGGGGACAAATATTCATACACATATAAATATTTTATTTATTGTATTTTCAACTACTGAATAAACATACTTTTCATATAATTAGCTGTACACAGATGCATAATAACTAAATATGCATAGAAAACATAGAAAATTTGAATTTAATAAAATAAATCCCATTTATCTATTTTAATGGGTGAAAAAAGTATTCGTACAATGTAAATTTCAGATTTTAAAACTTTTAAATTGCTTTAATACTCTAGATTATTCAAGTGGAATATTCTAGAATGTTCCACTAATGTTATCAGGAGTTATTTTTAGCCTAAAGAATATAAACAGAATATTACGTAATTGATATTCACGCAAGAAGTTTACCATCAAAGCAAGCGGTAAAGAATTGACAAATTCGCTAAAAGAACTGATTGTTAAGTTTTAGAAAGAAGATAAAAGTTACAGGAAAATCTCAGATTATTGGAATATTCCATTTGCTACCATTAGTTTATTAATTGCAAGGTATAAAAACTCAAAACTGGTGAAAACCAAAGAAGAACAAGTGCTCCACAGAAGATTTCTTCAAGATCTTTGAGGAAATTAATGTGTCAAATTAAGCAAAATCCAATGGTTACTCTTCAAGAGCCGAAGGATGATTTGCTTTCATCAGGAATCTGTGTCACTAAATGGACAATAAGCAATGAAGTTCATAGGAACAATCTACTGTCATGCTCCCCTCAGAAAACTTCACTACTACTAAAAAGACACAGAGATGCTAAGTTGAAATTTGTACATGAACATAAGGAAAAATCATATTGGGAAAGAGTATTATGGACAGGCAAAACCAAAACGGAGTTGCTTGGACTTAATTTTAGAAATCATGTATGGAGGAAAGATAGCAATGCCTTCAAACAAAAGAACACAGTTACAACAGTGAAATTTGGTTGTGGCAGCATCATGGTTTGGGGATATTTTTCTGCAAAAGGTACTGACAACAAATCAGTAATAGATGGTAGAATGAATGCCACAGCATATCAAAATATTTTGGAAGCAAGTTCGGTTGAAAATCTTGAACTTACTCTTGATTGGATCTTTTAAAAAGATAATAATCCTAAGCACACTGCAAAATCTATGAAGAAATGGCTTGTTGAAAATAATGTAAATATCCTGAAATGGCAAAATCAGTCCCCAGATTTAAACCCAATCAAGAATCTGTGGCATTATTTGAAAATTCAAATCCAATCAAGAGATCCAACAAACATCCTGGATCTGAAGACAATATGCATATAAGAATGGAACAAAATACCAACTGAAATTTGCAATTCATTAATTGAGAACTACAAGAGGTTGATTGCTGTAAAAGTGAATAATGGCTATTCTACAAAGTTATATATATATATATGTATGTATATATATATATATATATATATATATCTTTTTTTCTATTGTACGAATGCATTTTTCACCCATTAAAATGGATAGATGGGATTTATTTCTATTGAATCAAAATTTTTTTGTTTTCTGTGCATGTTTTATGGATATGTGTACAGTTAATTATATGAAAAGTATGATTATTCATTAATTGGAAATATAATAGATTAAAAATTTAATGTGTACAAATATTTGCTTCTCTTCACTATATGTGGGTATATATATATATATATATATATACACACACACACACACACACACACACACACACACACACACACACACACACACACACAGTGTGCAATGGGCAAATTGTCACCATTTTATATTTTTGATATTGCACATATGCTTTGTTTGTTTTTGATTTTGTCAACTGCACAGTATAGTAAGGTAAGTTGGGCACCATCTGTGAGAAAAAAAAGCATCATGACGCAATTCACTCCACCAGAAATTTGGAAACAGCATGCTTTACTGCTTGGCATTCATGCCAGAAGCTCTACTATGAACATTTCAGATTGTTTGGGTGTAAATCTGAACGACAGCGCAGAGGATTCTGAAAGAGTTGGAGGAGTCTAATTGTGATTATGATGATACAGCAACTTGAAAAGCTCACTCTGATGGTCATGATAAGAAAAGAACTCCCAAATTCTTTGGTATTAAACTCAACATTGAGACCTACATCAAGTGCAGGGTTAAGAGAGTGGCTGCTGGATGACCCTATGTCTGGCAAGCAGGAGAAGCCAGTCATGGCTGTCAGACAATTTCTGTGATCACATCACCCCTTTTATCCGGCAACCTAACTCCCTAGACTGCAAACCCTTGATTATTATGAGTGGGGCACAATTGAGCAAGAGACAAACAAAACTTCTTGTAACACCAAAAATGAACTGAAGCAAGGATTATGGTTGCATTCACCAACTTAAACAAAGAGACTGTCCAGAAGATTTGCAGAAGATTATGAAGTTGTCTGGAGGCCATGGTTGAGGCCAATGGTGATTTTATTGAATAAATTTAATCTTTAGTATTTCAAGATATTTTTGTGTAATTTTGGTAAATATATCTGTTAAAATGAGATGTCATTGTTATTTTCATTTTTATATAATTTAAGTTACAATTTATTCATCACACCCTGTAGATATACACTCTGGTATATTGTTTTAAGAGTCTAAGAAAATATTTCACAAGTCTGAGAAATATTCAAAAGCTAGAGAAATGTTTTCTGCATAGACTATGAAAGAACTATTGGTCAGGATTTAAACACTTGTGTAGTTGTTATATAAAATGTGTTTTGTTGATTTATAAAACAAAACAGAAAAAAATAAATGGTAATATTAACCATTTCTTTATAAAGAAAAAAATTGACTGATCAGTCATTGCTGTTGTCAGCTGAAATTTATAAAATCTTTCTCATGAAGCAATTTTTTTAGGAAATAGGTTTCTCAAGTCCAATACTTAGTATTGTTTAAAGACTATATAAATGATTTTCCTTGGGATGAAGCTACTTGTGTGAACCCTCCCAAGCCTTTATTAAAAATGTGCTGTTTCCTTTTGCTTAGTCAGACTAACCACATAACTGGAAATGGGTGCTAATCCCAATTTAATATTCGTCTTGTTAATTAATTTTAAAAATCAATTTCTTATTCTAATATGTCAAAAATTATCCACACTTTTGTCATAACATATCTGCAGTATAAGTGCATGTAATTTTTGACTCTCCCCAACCATAATAATGTTATTTATTATATATACAGTCTGCCAAAAAATGTATACACACTTCAGGAAAGGAAAAACTTGCACAAATATTGTAATACTAAATTTATCCAGACATCACAAGATTAATATAAGTTTCCTTTGGACTCTACAATCATAAGAGATGCTCAAAATGGTTGCCTTTAGGTTCCAGACATTTATTAGTATGGCAAACTATTGCTTGGGCAATGTTGGCCAAAGAGTTCAGTGGGATTGCTGCACATTTTCAATTTCTTGTCTAAGTGCTATCAATGTAATGCAATCTGTTGAGAAATTATTGTACTAAAGTAAACAGTGTTATTGCAATTTGATAAAACTATGAAAGACAAATTTTCCTTTTCTTGGAGTGTGCATACATTTTTTTGTAAACTCTACATATATATTTATTATTTATTTATTTTTTTTGGATAATAACATTTTCCCCAAAGTAATACATTTCTATGGTAAATTTTTGTAATGGTGAATAAATTGCTATGTACAATTTGTCACTATCAGTGCACTTTTATTGTAAATCTTATTCAATGTATTTTTTTAAGTGAAACTGTCAAAATGAAATTTAATAAAAGAGAAATGACTAAAAATAAAGTCTTTGTTGTGTTTTTCAATGTGTTCATTTTTCGTTTATTTCTGTCAATAGTCATCGTAATTGAAAACGAATGATTGAAACATCTTAAGAAATGAAGAGTAATCTCCCTTTCATTAAACTTACTTGAAAATGCGTCCTTGCGTTCTTGATAGATTTTGCATTGTTGCTGGTATTTTTTTTCAACCTCTTCAAACGATGGCATCCTGTCTTCGAGGATCTTAGTGCGTTCTTTGATGGTCTCTTCAAGGACTGCAATCCTATCCTAGGGACAAGAAAATTTCGGATAAACAAGAAAAAAAATCTTTTGTTGTCTGGATTTCCAGTCCAAATAATTCAGTGTATAAAGGAAGTGAACATAGAATCAGAGAATGTTTTCCTGATCACTTCAATCTTAACCTGTTCAAGTCTCGGGTTTCCTCACATATCTGCATAAACTGTGCCTCTTACTCTTTAACACTCTACCTCAAGTGACTTCTGGGTCTTGTACAGGGTGAACATCACTTAAAAAAGAACAAAAAATAAAGAGGGAAACAGAGAGGGGTTGAAAGAGAAACAAATGTTGCATAGAGGTCAAAAGGACACAAAACATTAGACTGCTATGATTGTTGACGTCCTGAAGGGACATGGCACATAAAAGATGAATCATCATAGACATACAGTGTGCGATGGATAAATTGTTGTCTAAATTAAACAAAAATGGAAATAACACTGACATCTCATTTTAACATGTATTTACCAAAATTACACACAAATATCTTGAAATACTAAAGAATAAATTTATTCAATAAAAATCACCATTGGCTTCAACAACAGGCTCCAGATGACTTTAGGATCTTCTGCAACACTTCTCAACAGTCTTTTTGTTTAAGTTGATGAATGCAGCCATAATCCTTGCATTCGGTTCATCTTTGGTGTTAAAAGGAGTTTTGTTGGTCTTTTGCTCATCTGTGTCCCACACATAATAATCAAGGGGGTAGCAGTCTGGGGAGTTAGGTTACCAGATGTGGTCAAAGAAATTGTTTGATAACCATGATTGAGATCTACTGCTTGGATAGCATGGTGCAAAGTCCTGTTGCCAGACATAGGGTTTTCCAGCAGCCACCCTCTTGACACAGCGCAACACTACCTCAAGGCACTTAATGTAGGTCTCTGTGTTGAGACAGAGTCCCTGACCAACAAATTTTCTTATTAGGACAATAAGAGTGAGTTTTCCAAGCTGCCGTACTTTTGTAATCACCATTAGACTAATCCAACTCTTTCTGAATCCTTTGCACTGTTCTCAGATTGACACCCAAACAATCTGAAATGTTCATATTGAAGTTTCTGGCACAAATACCAAGCAGTACAGCATGCTGTTTCCAGATTTTTGATGGAGTGAATTGCATCATGGTGCTTTTTTTCTCACAGATGGTGCCCAACTGACCCTACTATACTGTACAGTCATCAAAAACAAACAACATGCATGTGCGAAAATAAAAATATAAAATGACGAAAAGTTACTCATTGCACACAGCACTAGGAGGAATAATGAAACAATAACTTTGGGAAGTTGGTGATCATGGCTCTCCACAATTTGCTGTCTTCTGTGGCTTTTAATGAATTTTGTCTATTTGTTATCTCTACTAAAACTTCTTCCGCCGTCCATTTACACAAGCTCGCAAGGTAGGTTATATGTTGTTTTCCTGTTCCTCTTGACTTCAATTTCTTCTGTGAGCATCAAATTTTCCAAACCCACTTTCCTCATTATGTGCCCTCGAAATTTCAACTTTTTCTGTCTGATGTTAAGTATAAGTGTCCTTTATATTTCCATTTTCTCTAAAACTTACTTGTTGCTCACATGTTCAGTCCATGGTATTATCAGCATCATTCTGTAGAACCACATTTCTGTTGCTTCAAGTTTTTTCTTTATCTGTGAGGAAATTGTCTAGCATTCACTACTATATAGGAGGAATTTTTATTATATAAATGTTATTTTAATAGATACAGTTGTTTGAGTAGACATTCCAATTTTCACAAACAGTGAAATTAATATCCACTGGCCTAGACATAGAGAGTCTTACTACTGATATTCTGGCAAATTTTAGCTGTGTTTTTCAGCCATCTATTTATAGAGAGGAGGGGGTGGTTTTATATGCTAACAAACGCACACACACACTATATATATATATATATATATATATATATATATATATATACACCACCAAACAACAATCTACAGAGGGATATGAAAAAAGACATTGCCAAAATATGTAAAACCAACAAAATCATTATCAAGTCTGATAAAACTGGCAATCACTATTACTCCAATGTTGATGACTACCACAAAGCTATCTGTAAAGAAGCTAACAAAATATATAAGAAAGCCCCGGCTGAATGGGGAAAATGATATTAACAATCAGGCATGAATTACAATCAATAAACTTAAGATCAATGATAGAGTCCATAAACTACACAAGCAACAGGCCTTCATTACTGTTTAGGACCTCAAGGATAATTTCCACAATAATTTGTAGTTCCGATTGCTTAACTCTTTTAAGAATAATATAGGCAAAATCAGAAAGGCTATACTAGAATGAGCCTGGGATCGAACAATGGAAGAATACAAAGGATGCTATCAATTTATTCTCTAAAATAAAAAGGAAAAATGAATGCACATTTATACAATTCAACATCTCAAATTTTTACCCTGTTAATGGCAGCTATAAAACTGGCCAAGAATTATTACACTATTACTGATGAGGAAATCACCATCATTAAGCAAGCCCAGAAACACATCCTATACCATGATGGCTCTATGTGAACCAAAAAAGACAACCCAAACTTTTCTATAGCAATGGGAACATTCGATTGTGCAGAAGCTTGCGAATTGGTTAGCATTTTGCTACTGTGGAGACTTGGGTGTACTTTTGATAGCATGAACACTGGTCTGTACAGAGACGGTGTAGTTATCCTTCTACATAAAACCAACCCACAATAGATTGACTTAGAAAACATTAAATTCTTCAAGGATCATGGACTACATATCACCACTAACACCAATGCCAAGGTGATCAACTTTCTGGTCAATCCAAAGGAATATACATGCCTTATACTAAAGAGCTTTATAACCATAGCAAAGAATCCAATGACCCACAAAGAATTTTAAGCAACTTGCACAAATTGGTGCAATACAAACTCTCAACTAACTCTAGCAACAAATTTTTTTTGGACAAATATAAAACCAAATATGTAGATGCACTAGAAAAAGTAAACACAAAGTTAAGCTAAAAAACATAAACATTAGTAAGATTGCCAACAATATACATAAGACTAGAAAACGCAACATAATTCGGTTTAACTGAACATTCAACAAAAATGTCGATATCAATATAGCTAAAATTTTCCTTAATTTAATCCACAAATATTTCAGCAATACATCATTGCTCAACAATATCTTCAACAAGAACAACATTAAAATTAGTTACAGCTTCACCAAAAACCTTGAACACTATATAGCACAACAGAATAATATAACATTAAACAAATATTTAAACAACCTCAGTAAGAATATTAATACAGGCAAAAGTGTAACTGTTGAAAAAACAGTACCTGTACACTAAATCATAAATCTATGAATAAAGACATTATTTATAAGGCTAGCATTAAACATAATGGCAAAATTAAGTTTTATTTTGGTACCACTGCAAACCACTGGAAAACCTGATATTACCATCATAAAATATCTCTTACCAATAAACAATATTCAAATGCCACAGCACTCTTTATCTTTTTAATCAACTTCAACTGCACATTAAATATTTTAGGTTAAATACTTATTACCCTCCTTTAACCATTTAAGTGTCTATTAATATGTAACGGGTTACACAGCATTCCTCTTTATTTAAAATTTTCTTTCACCTTTTACCTTCACTATCTTGACTTTTTATTTTTTTAGTTTGTATCCTAATGTTATTAAATGTTAGCTTTATATACTGTGCAGTGTTACTCCTTTGAAACATAGAGATTATTTATAAACAAAAATACAATTCACCATGCCTCCCCATTCCTTTTTAATCATATTGCTTGCTCCTTACACTTTATAATAGCTTAATTTTTTTTTCCTCAAACAGAAAAACATGTACCATATAAACTTTAAGCTTGCATCATTTTTTAAAATTTTTTTGCTTTGTTTTTCCCAATATCTCTCACCATACACTCTATATTTTGAATTTACACCCCAATATATTGGGTTTATATTAACTTTGAGCTTTGAATCTGTGTATAATTTAGTGTTCCTCCCATGAAACCCAGTATTTATGTAAAAAAGCAACTACAATAAGTGGCTCATTCACTATATGTGCCTGACAACTTGGAAAACCATGAAACTTTATGTTGCAAATAAATAAAAAGCTCAATCGCAGTACCTAGTCAGTTGTCTTCAATTAAACATGTATATAAAAGAGGGATTGCTGCCTAAATACACTATATATATATATATATATATATATATATATATATATATATATATACACCTAGTGAGCCAGACAAACCTACCTAGGTTTCACCTAAACGGATCGTCAGGGAAGGTAGGGACTATAATAAATGGATTGAATAAGAAAAAAACTAGGAATAATCCACGCAGTAATCCTCCTACTTGTAATTGTAGAAACAAAAACACCTGTCCATTACAGGAAAAATGTCAGCAAGAATGCGTGGTTTATCAAGTGAAAATTTACAAAAATAGCGAGGATACTAACCCTAAAACATACATAGGTGCTACTCAGGATAAATTTAAAAAAAGATATAACCACACGAGTAGTTTTAAAAGGAAAAAATTAAACATAGTACCACGCTATCTACTTATGTATGAAAAACCAAACAAAAAGATAATATGGACTCCATCCTTAAATGGGAAATATTAAAAAAATGCCCCAAATATAAAGCAGGCCATAAATTTTGTAAATTATGTGCAGAGGAGAAATTAGCCATAGCTTTATATGATCAACCTAACCAGCTATTAAACTCCAAAACTGAAATCCTTAACGTATGTAGACATAAAAAATCTTGGCTACTAAATTAGACGTTTTCCTGTTTATTTGTCATTCAACCTTAATGTTCGTTTTTTTTTGTTTTTTTCCCCTCCCTCCCCCATTTTTGTTGAATAAATATTTACCAACTTAGGTGTTTGTGTTTGTGGTTCTTTGGTCACGTGGTATAATTTTAGCTATCGCCTATAAATATGCGTTCCTCTTTGCCTCATTAGCCACCTTCCCTGATGATCCGTTTAGGTGAAACCTAGGTAGGTTTGTCTGGCTTACTAGGTGTATCTAGGTCTGCTCTACGGTTGTATTGAGCTCTTTTGCTAGTTGTTTACTCGTATCGGGGTTTTTTCTTTGGGCTTCAGACCTGCATCTGTGTGATTTTTTTCAGCAGAAGTTCATGTTTGTAGCTCTTTCTTTTTTAAAACCTTTTTTTTCCCTTGAGATTGATTTGATTATTGGCAAATCAAAAATTTGAGGGTTTTTCAAAATGAGTCTAGTTATCTATATTTGTATGTATATATATATATATATATATATATATATATATATATATATATATATATGCACACATACACACACACACAGCCATAATGTGTTGTAAAGTCCTTTGGTTCAGCTAACCCACTTCCTGAAATTTGACCAAATTTCAGATTTTTGGGGAATCCTTAGTCAAAGAACTTTTCAGTACTTCCTTGTGTATATGTATGTGTGCATATATATATATATATATATATATATATTTTCTGTAGTTTAGTGCTAGCAGCAAGCAGAAATATTTCTCCTCCCGATGATGGCCATTTCGGCCGAAACTAGTCGAGGAATCTAAATGGAATAATAATAAAAAAACGAAAGAATATTAATCTACAACCCAGTGTGTCTGAGGATTTTAATTTTTTAATTTTTATTGTTCAAAATATATATATATATATATATATATATATATATATATATAATCTTGCTCTAATTGCAGTTTGATTGCTTGTACCCAGATTTGTATAAATTCAAGATGGACAGTCACCTTTGTCTGTTTAATCAATTGTTCCTTCTCTTCAGCCATTTTTTTCATCGTTTCTTCCATAGATTTTCTTTCCTCATCCAGTTTTTGTAAAGCTTCATTTTTCTCTTGTACATCTTTCTGTAGTTCTTTTCCCTGAAACAAGACTTAGAATATTACAAGATCCTTTAAGTACAGACATGCACATCTACATTTATATATTATGCAATTTTTTTTTTCTTTTTTAAGTGTTTCACCCCAAGAAAGGCTGGAAGCCACTAGGATGCAAGGGGTTACAGAAAATTTGGAGCAAGATCAGATAGGAGTGATAGAAGAAAGGATGAGGAGAAGGGTAGTGGATAGATCAATGAATGAAAAAGTGAAAAGAAATTTTTATCTGATGCATTTCATCTTTTATGACTTCATTGGACTAAAGTAATGTTTACTTTTATGTAATTACACATTTCCAAGAAATTAAACTTAAATTTAAAAAAAAAAAAATTTTCCACTTTATTAACAGATACCAACAGCTCGAAAAAAAAAATTATATTTTATATATATATATATATATATATATATATATTAACTGGTCTCAAAATGCAGACACAAAAACAAAGTTTTACTATGTTACTTAAAAATTGAAAACCAAAAACAAACAAGAATAAACAAATAAATAAACAAAAATGAGTAAAACAAATTAATCCAAACCAATAAATAGGTAAATAAATTAAGTAAATAATCAACAAATTAACAAACCACAAACTTAAATATAAACACAAGTAAACATAATAATAACAATAAAATAGTCAATAATAAATTACAAAAGTTAATAAAGAATGCTATAAATAACCCAAAAAATGCATTTGATTCACAATTATTTCAACTCAATAGCCCCTAGAATAATTTAAATGATAACTATTACTGTCCACCAAAATAACTGTTAGAACAATACAATAGACTATCTACAATGCATCACTAACCTGTATATATAGTCGAGCAAAAACACAATACATATGGCCTGACAATTGCATTTAAGCATGAAACAAACTGTTGCCTCTTGGTGTTGATTTCAGTGTCCACTTTTATATTTATAAACACCCTATCCCTGATATTGAGCACTAACCCATAAAATATAGCATACTTTAAAACTATATTTTATTATATATATATATATATATATATATATATATATATATATATATATATGTATGTATGTGACATTCAAACATAAAAGAAAAATGCTATAATGGATAAATATTCATGTTTTAATGAATGCTAAAGCATAGCTGTTAGCCATAGTATTTAAATGCAAAAGAAAGATTCAGTAATGGATAGCAACACAATTTTTATCCTTACCACTGATAATGATCTCACAAAGAGATAGAAAGTACTTGGGTAAAAAAAGTGATTCTGTTACAGTGCATTTCTTGCCTCATTTAATTTCATTTAATATATGGAAAAATATTTGTGAATATGAAAGGATTATGATCAAAATAAGCAGGCATAACATTTGTAACTTATTGAATCAGACATGCCTGAAAGAGAATTTTCTACCTATATACAGAAATATATATGAAATGGACAAAGTCTGACAATTATTTTAAGACATTTTTTATGTTTATACGTTCTTTTTATAGATACAAATATTTAAGTAAATGCTCTGTTTATAATAAACACTATTAACAATATTTACCGGCCTGAATGTCTGAGAATTTTTCATAGGAAATATACGTCCTCCAACAGGAGTCGAACCTTTCTCATTTCCTATCATCATCATCATCTTTTTCCCCCTGTACTCTTAGATACCTTATACAATTAAGGGAGCCTTAATAATCAGTAGGGATCAGAATTCTTCTCAAAATGTAATAAATGAGGGTTTTAATAAAGGGTCCTTGTAAAATCATTTAAAGGGTCAAAATAAATGATTTCCACAGTCTATTAGACACTTAAGAGTAAACTTTTTCATTATGGATATTCACTAAGCATAGTTTAGTCTAGTATAAATCTAAATCATGTAGGAAGATTGTAATGCACCGATCTTCCAATTAGATTAGGCCTCAGAATCCTGTGTCCAAAACACCAAATACTGGTTTCTATAGGAAGACAACTATTTTAGCTGTAGTGTGTGAAGAAAAACATTTTAAAAATCTATATAAATATATAAAGATATAAAGATCTTGTAGAATAAACACATTAGACAGATTTAAATTATTGCAGACAATTATTTGAAATTATTCTGTTAATTAGTTTCAAACAAAATTAAAACCTGTTTTTATTGAAATTTATTAATAAGATGTATCTTTACTGAGTGAATACTAACATAAAATAGAATTTAATTAACTTATAATTTACAGAGAAATAAAACTTTATGCATTCAAAACATATCAATTTATTAATCTGAAAAATTTTAGCTTTTAAACATATATTGTTATTATTAGAAAATGTTATACTCTTTAAGTAACACACTTTAGAATAGAGCAAAGAATTTTCCTGTTAAATATATGCACATATTCGTGTATCTACTATTATGTGTGTGTGTGTGTGTGTCAAGTATAAATAAAAGAACAAGGTATCAAATACAGTCAGAGTAGCAGTTGTAGTAACAGTCCAAGTTAAAGTAGTAAGAGGAGTTATTAAAATTTTTTTCTGTCTAGTCTATTTCCTGTTATATGAAAACTGCCTTCATAAAAAAAAAAAGAGAAACAATTTTTGCAAAAAACCTCAACAATTTCTGGAATATAAGAATTTGGGATTTATACTTGATCTGCTTTTTTTTTTATAGACAAGTTGAATATTTTTACAAGGCCAAATTTCCATACAACTATCAAAATGACCAATACTATTTTTTTCTAATAAACATACTGCAATACTGTTTTTGGTAAACTGTTCTTTCAGCTCAGAGATCTTCTGTTTCATCTTTGATGCATATTTTACTTTCTGTTCTTCAGTCATTCGCATCTTCTGTGTCAAAGAATCTCGGTCATGTTGTGCTTCTGATCTAAAATAAAGCATGAACATTTCTGAGTTTTAATCTTTTTTGAAAAGCATGATAATTTTAGAAAGAAGAAAAAAAAATGTCCAAGGAAAATATTTAATCACAAAATAAAGAAAACAGTTCATGGGAGACTAAAGTGAAAATTGAAATCAGCTAGAAAGATTTCTTAATGTAAATTGGAGAAATTTTATTCATTTTTTAGTTTATTTTGTTGGTAATTGCAATTTGGTAAGATGCAAAGTGATGACCAATTTGTATAAGAACTTACAAAATCAACCATTACTAATTCATTGCTCATATTTATTTTGTAGGGGCAACCTGACTGGTAATTCCTGGCCTTGTATAAGTGATACATTGCAGCCATCCTGTTACATTAAGGGACAGGAAAACAATGAGAAAAATTGAGACAGAACAAAACGACTAGAAAAAGTCATGTTATGATTCATCAGCAGGCAAAAAATAAATACACTGGAATGAAGGAGGAGAATATCCACGTGAAATAAACATTAAACTAATTTATTTACACTTTTAAACAAGTTTTGGTGAGTGCCGAGTGTGTGTTGAATATAGAGTGAAAATTGTCCATGCATAATGAGAACTAGAAACATAGTCTTTGTTTGATGTTGAGTAAGTAAAGTCACCATTTTTAATACAGTGTAACCCGGATATAAGAGAGATTTTTCTGGTCCCAAATTAGAGCCATACTTACCTAAACAAAATAGACCAAACCCAGATATAAGATACTTCTTTTCCAGTCCCGACAACTCTCTTATATCCGGGTTACACTGTAGTATTTTAATATAGTCAATATTTTTTTTGACTGGTTCAAAAATTGTTTTTGAAATTATGTGGTATGTTTACTACTATGTCTGGATCTGGTATCATGTCATTTGTAAATCTTTAAATAACCTTGAACTTGTATTCTGTAAACTTTAGCTTATTTGCCAGGATCCTCTTTTTTATGTTTATTCTTAACTCTTATAACTTCATCTTAATTTTAGTTGCTTTTTGTTTCAAATTTACTCAGATTTGAAATCTACAGCAGCAAGATGACATCCACTCTTTGAGAGACATGATTTTAAGATTGAATTTATCTTTCAGAAATTGTATTTTTCTTAAGAGACATTAACTTAAAAGAATAAATGTTCTATACAACAGTAAAGGATTTCATGAAAGATCAGCAAGTTCTCAAAAATCGATTTAAAATCAAGTGTTTCTTTTGTTGAGGTTGTTAAGTAAAATGTTTGAATGGTTTGTTTGTTTTTGTTTTATGGCATATCAACCTCAATGGGTTATTTAATGCCAACAAGATTTTTATTGCTGGTAATATTTTTTTTTTAAATTTATAGCTGGTAAATTTATTCTTTTTCAAAAATGTATTGCGGGTCATAATTTTTCTTCAAAAATTTGTTGCAGGTAATAATTTTTTTTACAAGAATTTCTGGTATTAAAACCTATTTTTTCACTTTCATAGTGTTTTGACCCCAGTTTGGGAGTTAACTATTTTCCCATAGCTGGGACCCAAACAGGTGCTGCCACCCTAGGTCAGGGTGGACCAGGGAACACCAGCAATTAAGAGGGGGTCCCACGCTCCTCAAAACCTCCTTGCTGTTGGGCGTAGTTTATCATCTTACCCAAGATGCGGATGTAGTTTATTGTCATACCCAGGACGGTGTTTGAATGAAATAAAGAGTTAATATGTTGAGACAGAAGAGCATGTAAATGTGTAACACATTGTCAATGTAATATGTTGTTAATCTAAATAGAAGACTGGAATTTAAAGGTTATGTGTGTTGGTATATATTGTAGGTGGGGGTGAGTGTTCATATGTAAACAATTAAAGAAGAAGCATAGAGAAAGTTAGGTTAATTTATTCTCATTTATTTATATAAACTCTAGTGAAAAAAATTTTCAATGTCTCTTGAGTATGTCCATTTTATTTTTGGTCCAGGAGTTAGTGTAAGTAAGTATAAACATCATATTAATGGTTGAGCTCAAGTCAGCTTTGCATAGACTTGAAACAACCAAAGAAAATTTTGTGCTTACTTCATCATTGGAGAGAGGCCAGGTCAAGATCAATGACATTGCTGATTATTCTTTGGATATTTATGATGTTTTGTTTTTTTTTGCTGTCAATATTTCAATTATTACTGAGAGATTCTATTTTGATTCTATTAATTTAAAAAAAAACAATTTTATTATTTTGCTTCTAGTCTATGAAGATCTGTGACTAAAATACAATCTTATACTCTTTACCAACATTGATGGGAATAAATTTTAATTTGACAAAAATTGTATCTCACATTTCTTCACTCATTCTCTTCATTAAGTCTCTTCCCTAAGTCTAATAAAAGACCCAATGTATATTTTAAGTTATAGTGTTGCAAATGGTTACTCGTTTCCAAGCATGCTCATCTGTTAAAAGAATTAGTTAATCCCTGTTGCAGCTATGCTGAGCAGACCATAGTTACATTTTCTGGCTGAGAGCACATAATCTGGTGTGGTCAGTAGTTGAATGAGGCCAGTACATTCAAACTCTAAGTCACAATAACTAATGACTTTGTGCTAGCACAGCCATCAATGAATTCTGAACAGTTTTGTCTACCCAATTTAATTCACAAGGCTTGGGTCAACCCATAGTGTCATTTTCAGACACTTGTCAATGTTACTGCATACTAAGATTGTTTCCCTGGGCTGATGTTATCAAGAAGTCACCTCCTTGACAAATCTAGCATGGGGAGGTTCAAACCTGGGTCTCTTGAGTGGAATGCTAAAGTTCTAACTCCTTGGCCACATATCCACAGTATTGCAAATAGCAGCTACCATGAACATGGAAAACAAGAATAAGTAAAATATAATTCTGAATAATTTTTGTTTGCTTGTCTTAAAACCAGGTTTATAGATTATTTATTCAACTCATAAAAAGTACTACCTCCCTTTCATAATAAGTGACCAGATTTTTATTATATAAAGCAGAATTAGTCATTCATTATGGAATGGAGGTAGTTTTAGTTTTCGTGAAATATAAACAGAGATATTAATTTTAACGAAAATGTAAAGAGGGTTCTTTTGGAAAAAGAGCTCGTTTATAAGTTTTAATTATGCCATAAGGATTTGGATTTAAAGAAAAAATATAATTTGTAAACAGAATTCAATAAAAACAATAAAAGAAGTAAACATGCTTCTTAATAAAAAGAATTGTAATTTTGATTTTGTAATAATGTTAAAATAATGACTAAAATGATGAACAATAAGAATAGATAGTGTACAGAATAAGAATTCTATAGATTAATATTGGAAAGTATAGTTTAATAAAAAATAATGTTAAAAATCTTTCTCCAACTAACCTTAACTGTTTTTCTTCTTTTAAAGCAGATTTTCGCTTTTCAATTTCTCTGTTGAATTGGGCTATCAAGAGACTGAAAAAAAAGAGGGAAAAGCTGATAATTTCAGATTAAATTTTGTAAATGAAAGCCACAACTCCTTCCATTCTGTACAGGTGACTTACATTCAAAATGGAAGATCCCGCTGACCACACCTGTAGCTTGGAACTGGCCACATCCATTATCACTGATTCAAGCTTTTCTATTTGATGTGGCCACATTTAATATGGCAGATCTGTTATCTGAAAACAGCATTATTATTCTTTTTTCTTTGCAATTGAGTAAAGAAAAGCTTAAGTACATCCATTTTTATTTTTGTGACTTCAATGCCCTTTTCTCATAATTTGTAGCTAGCAAATTTATAAATTTTCTTGCAACTCAGTAAAAAAAGAAAAAAGAAAAAGAAAAGAGACTCTTTTATTGCATTCCAGTCTCAAAAAGAAGAGAAACTTTTTTTACATTTCAATAAAAACAAAAAGAACCATTGGAATTTGGTAAAAAAAAAAGAGACACATTGGTTCCAGCTTGGGTTAAAAAAATGTAATTTTTTAAGCAGCTCAGTAAAAAAGAAACTCATTGCTGTTTAGTAAGAAACCATTTTCATTGGGTTCAGTAAGAAACAAGAGCAGTGTTTTCAAACAGTATGGTGTGCCTCATAGGTGCAGTGGAAGAAGATAGCAGGTGAAGTAGAATGATTGAAAGACAATCAAAAATTTAGAAACAGTTTTAAAAAATTCATATGCCAAAAACAAATATGATTTCAAAACCTAAAATTTTATTATGGGTTACTTGTAATTTGCATGCATGACTCCCAGTATAAATAGTTATAAATAATTATTGACCAATTTTTATCATTGTGATATTTTTGCATTATATAAAGTATTAAGAATATACTAACTAGGGTCTGCAAATTGGGGGAGAGAGTTATCAATGATAATATTTTGACTTCAAATCTGTGGTTATCTCCTGTTTTTTTTTTTGTTTTTTTTTTTAAATGTACTTTTAATCACATAAATTTGGTGATGGGCAAGCAAATTTTCATTCCGAAAATGCACAACCAGAGAAAAAAAGTTTGGAAACCACTAGACTAGAGTTTAAAATACAAAGATAAGTGGTTTTAGATCGGCTACTGGTTATCTGTTCAGGGATAGAATTTATTAAAACTTATTATTTAATAATCTAACACAGCTGAAAGATTTTTTAGTGAGAATACAGGAAAATCATTCAGATGTATAAGACTTGTTTATCTTTTCTGAGAAAGTGATCCCACTTTGTACATTATTAGTTTTAAGACTTTTTTATAGGACAAACAAAGTAAAATAAGATGTAATATCAAGTAACTAGAGATAATATAAAGGTAGATAATTTTGAATCTCAAAGCAAAGCAGTTTTGCTTTTTATTGGAAAAAAATGAATTTAATTGAAAATTACAAATAATGACTTTAATTTGGATTCAATTTCTGGCACAAAATACTTTAACTAAAAATTATGGGTTTTACAAAATGTTAGAATGTGTCATTTTACCCAATTACACACTTTATAAAATCTAATGGAGTAAGTCAACATTTTCACACAAAAATTGGTTAAAATTTCAGAATATACTTATATTTATATAACCACGATATTACATGATTTTCACTTTTAATATCTAATAACCCATGAAAATTTCATGATTTTATTTTAATATTCTGAAGAATCTTAATTCTTAAGTTAATGATTGAGTAAGCACATGGTGAGTTCTAAGACTATAAAATGTCCATAGAAATTCCCCTATCACATCGATAAATATTTGAGCTTAACAACTTTAACAAAATATTGCAATAACAATTGTAATTATGAATGCTGGTCATTATTTTAAGAAGGGGAAATGAAAAAAATTTGAAATAGACACCTTTTTCCATTTCACTTAAACAGATGTTAAACACTATTTTCCCTTCTTTCTTTCTTTCATTTTCTTGTGAAACAAAAGAGTGTCTTTTCCCTCTTTCTACACAATCAAAATGGAACAGTTTATTAATTATGAGGTATTGGCAGGAGACATTAAACGCTTCTATCTTTCCTTTCTTTCATTTTCTCATTGAAACTATTTAGTGTCTTTTCTCCACTTTCCACACAATCAAAATGGAATGGTCCATTATTAATGAGATATTGGCAGGGCATAATGGTCATGCAAACTAAGGAAGGGTGGGACAAGCACAATTATAATAAGATCCTTATGAAAAAATACTGACAATTTGTGTGGTGGTGGTGGTGGGTAGTGTCAGATTTTATTATGCAAACAAGCTAAATGCAATATAAAGTTTTATTTATAAATAAATCCAAAAAATATAGACAAGAGAAGCAAAACAATATCTTAGAAACATGAAGAAATTATTTTAATATTCTACATGGTAACATAGGAGTGAAGCACTGAATCAGCAGGAATGAAAAACAACTGACATCACAGGGACAATAAATATAACAAAAATCAATAGATATCCCATATCAGCCAAGCAATGGATGATGATGACTAGAAGATACTTGGTCGAAACGTTGTGTCAATAATAACATCAATATCAACCAAGATAAGAACAATAGTTTGAAATAACATGAGTATTTGTTAAATTTGTTAACAATTTTTTTGTGAAAACATGGACATGTGTAATAAAATCTGACACAGTGTATATTTATAATTTTCTATTTACTGTGTTCCATTTTCTTGTTATCCATGAAAGCAGAACATGAAAGAATACAAATGACATTAATTTACCCATGATTCTCTATCATCTTTCGTATGGCATCTTTATTTCGGGTGTTTTCTGAATCAAAGCTGGCCAATTTCTCTGTGTGTTCTGAAAGCTCAAGCTGTTTGCTATGTAATCTAGTAATGAAAGAGAAAATTTAGAACAATTTGAAATTAAGCAAGACTTAAAATATGACAAACAAAAACAGTTATGGACAAAAAGACATGAATAAAATGAAACATAAAAAAAAAGGCATGAACAAATAGTCATGAACAAAAAAGACACACAAAAAAAAAAGACATCAATAAAAAGAAACATGAACAAAAAGAGACAAACAAAATAAGTGTCCCCAACAATAAAGACATATTTGACAATTTTACTGGTAAATACAGAGTGGACAACAAACACTAAACTATATCTTCCAGTCCACTTAAAATTAATTTTTAGTATATTGCTTTTACTTTTCTGAATGTATCCAGGATCCATTTCTGACATCTTTGACTAGCAGATCAGCTTTTCCTCTCAACCAGTGAGAATTTTGACTTTCTCCTACCAACTCTCTACTCATCTCGGCATCACAATGTGTGGCTGGCAACTCTCTCGACAGACAGTATATAACTAGTAAAGCACTACTTCAATCCTAACTGTAACCATTAATATAAGTCTGCAACCGGAAATCTCCAACATCCGGTTTTTTGTCACTTGTTCCCTAAAGTTTTCATGTACTTATCTATTATTTTATTCTCTTTTAGTTGAGTGGGCAGCCACCATGAAAACCTAACTTTCACACTTTACTGTTACCCATAAAAACACAAAACACTGAGATAAAATCACTCACCATTTCATTCTATATAGATGTCTCAATCATAGTCTCACACATATAGACAAATCAATTCACAAGCCCAAATCCTTTGAGAAAACATCATTATGTTTTTCTTGTACCCCTTGTATAATAAGGCCATATGACGTGATAAGTTCAAGTAAAAATGATTTTACTAATTTGTAAACTGGATTAATAAAGTACTTCTAAACAGCAAGTTTTCCAAGCGAGTTATTGCCCCAAATGATTTAAATCTTTATTTTTAATAATATGATTAACAACAGTTATGATTCATTTGCTAAAAGAAAAAAAAAAGAATCTATGCCTTTATCCTTATTAAGACTGAATTTATTTCTGATTTTTATCAGTTTTAAGATAACTCAAATTTAAATCCATCTTCTGAGCTATCTATACAAGTTAACCCCTGAAATATATTAAGAGAATCTATTTTTATGAATTAAACTTCTCAGAGGTCTGGGTCATTTAGATAAAAGACTTCAAAGAAGTCTTTTATCTTAAGTCTTTAAGTCAGACGATGTTACAAATGGGGGGCTTTCATCCAGGTATTCGTATTCATTGATTGGCACCAAAATTAGTGAGTTGGCTGGCAAAGTCAGTTGTTGTAGAAATCTGCTTCAAAAGAGTCCATTTACTACCATTTGCTAACCTGACATGTAAACTATACCACAAAAACCCAGCAACTCCAGTTATTTTGAAGTTTTTTCTGACTTCTTGCAGGTAAGCCTTTATAAAGTATCCTTTTTAGCCACTGACCAAATAACTAAGATTAAAATAAAACACTTTTTTGTTTACTGTAAACTTAGATGGTATTCTGGTCATTCTATTTCTTTTGTTGCACATGTGATAATATATTCTGGAAGGATTATGCTCAGGCATAACAGATATATTTTTGCTTGTGAATTTCTTTTTTTGGTGATTCCTATAGAAACAGAATTCAATAAAATTGCCGAAAAAATGTATTGTAAATATAATTGAATCAGCAACATATTCTTGATTCTCACATTTGGCCTACCGCCAATAATGTTGAAGTCGAAGTCATCATCATCATTATCAGAATTGAATTAATCTATTTTTTCTTCTTCAAACTCATTATCAGAGTCAAGATTGGCATGCAATATCTCTTGGGCATTCATATGTCTATGTCTTGTTGTCATGGTATCGTAATTCAATCATCTGTTAATGAAGAAATCATAAAATAAATCCCTAATTTCACAAAGCATGCCACCACTACACAGAAACCACCATGTTGCTGAGATTGATTCAGTAATGTATACCTCTCTGCAACTAATTGATATTATTAGATTTGGTTGTAAACAAGCACAGGTTTGGCCGGTCTGTCAAAAAAGGCCTAACATTTTGTCCCTAGCATTTGAGTTGCAAACCAACTAGCACTATTTCCCAGTGTTAAATTATACTAGTGTATACTATGATAGATTTTCTGATGTACTTTTATTATATTGTATATTGGGGATATCATTTAGCTAGGTCTGTATTGCAGAGTATCTGATTGAAACCAAAAGAGTAGTGCCCATGAGAAATCATTATCAGCATTTTTATAGACTAGTAAATGACATTTTCTTATTTTCCCTAAAATAGGTCAGCACAGAGTGTTATAATAATGAGGCAGTGAAAGTGTTAAACACTTGAAAATAGTTTTGAAATGGAGGTGAACCAATTCTCTTCCAAGTGTTTTCAGATTATAATTCTTTTATTGGACCACAAAGAACAATCTGCAATATTATTGGCCCTGACCTGGTATCTTGACTTCAATTATTTTCCTATTGCCATAATGCAGCTTTCCTGTGCCTTTTCTATAAATATTTTTATTGTGATTCTTCTGATGAGCCTTTCTCTTTGGTACTTTGACTTCATGAATTTAAGCATAGGTACTATGGATATTTGGTATTATAATGATAATGGCTTGGAATGAGGAATTGGGAAGATGAGCTTGAATTCCAGTCAAGTTCATTACCTCTGCTTACATGCAAATATCCTTGGGAAAGGTATGAATCCATCTTTTCTTCACCTGGCTATGGGTTGAATAGCATGACAGACTGAGTTCTATAGCTTTCATTGGCAAACAGACTACCGAAGAAAGAAACGGCAGCCTACCATGATAAAATCATCTGCCTAGTCAGTAATGAATCAAAAAAAGACATTATCACCCAATCATGTATTATGTATGGCATTTAATTGACTGACTAGACTTGCAGTTAAGTCTCTCATCATTTTATTGTTGAACTTGTTAAGTATAACTATAGGTTCTATTCTAATAATTTCTTCTCTTGCACTTCTCGCAAGTGAAACACTTTCTGGTTTCTTGCTTTCCTGTTAACTATGATTTTCATGAATTTAAATGAAATAACAACTCCCTTCAGCTTTAGATCAAATAGCAGGGTAGACTAAGTTCTCTAGCCTTGAGTGGCAACCAGTCAAAGGTCTACAAAACAATAGGAAACTGTTCTATCATTCTGAAGGTTCCTGGCAATTCAAACATATTAAAGTAAAAATAACCTTTACCATTATAAACTAACTTGTACATTGCTATTTCCAAATTAGTATAGCCATATAGTGGTGTACACTCTGACCTATTTTTATTATATTGTATGTTGGTGGTGTTGTTTAGTTAAGTCTGTATTGCAGAGTATCTGACTGAAACCAAAATGGTAGTACCTATAATAAATTGTCATCAGTCAGTAAGTTATGTGCCATGCGTGATACATGCTTAGGCATCTAATACATGACATCTTTTGATACATGACTGACGAGACAGATTTTTTCCTTGCAGTAGGTTGCCATTTCTTTCTGCGGTAGACCAGTTGCCATCCAAGGCTATAGAACCTAGTCTGTCCTGCTATTTACCCATAGCTGGGGGGAGAAGAGGAGGATTCATACCTTTCCCAAGCTTATTAGCACATAAGTGAATGTAATGGATTTGTCTGGATTTTGAACTCGGCTCTCTGATTCCTCAATCTGAGCCACTATCCATTACTCTACTATGCATCCTTATTGTCATCAGCATTTTTATAAATATTTATTTCCAGTAAATAGCAATAGTTATGAAGAGCCACAATCATCTAAGCTGTGAAAACAGCTGGCAATTAAAATAGGTGGAGAGTAGTACGAAAATATTTCATGTTGTGTAATATATTTTTAATACTAGCTTGAGTTTCTGACCTTTCCACTAAAGTTATTTTTGAAGATATTTTTATAATGGCTGTAGCCCACTTGGAAGTCATTTTCTGATTCATATGAAAATTATTTTTACAGAATTTGTCATAATATCTGCAGTTTAGCTTGGGACCTGTTTTGATTGATATCACTTGGAATATAAATACTATTAATTTTGTTAATAGAGAATTAAGTTTTAACTTTCACTGGGATCTTTCTAATTTCTTTGTATAAACCTGAAATCCTTGTCATCAATTGTTATATCAGTAAATCCTGGTCACTCAGTCCTACTTGCACATGCTGGACAAGCAATAGTTTTTTTTCTCTATTATATCAGTGAGTGAGTGTTTTCTTCATAGAGCCAGCAATGTTTTATGATATTTTTGGGTGGTACAGAATAATTCCTAAGAATCAAATTATGTTTGTATTTTCTGAAGTTTTCTGAAAATGTTGGCATTAGTTAAAGGTCTCGACATCAGTGTGGTTCACACCAGAGTCAAAGGAAGTGATATCATTCTGGTTCACATCAGAGTCAAACGTGTAGATATTAGTCTGGTACACATCAGAGTTAAAAGTGTAGATATTGGTCTGGTTTGCACCAGATTTAAAGGTTTAGACACCTGTCCAGTTTCCATCAGAATCAAAGGTGTGAATCATTCTGTGTCAAATCAACAAGGGTCTGACCATCAAATTTGTTACACTTATAGAGCTTCATGATAGAAATTGAATAGTACCTATTTTACATCTCTAGGTTGTAGAGTTCCTTAGATGTGACTCTTTGCAAAATAGGTAAATTTTAGAAAATAGTTACAAAATTTAAATATCAATAATAATATCTAAGTTGTTTTTTCACTCGTAAACTTAAATTATATACCATTTTAAAGTACTTGGATAGATCTAAAAGATGATCTATTTATTTTTTGTTTAACTGCCAAATAAAATAATTTGACCTTGACATTTGACCTTTAATTTTTTAAAACCACATCTATAATTTTTTTTTAAATTTGATAATAATTTCATCTGCTTTATAGCAAGACATGTACAAAATTTTGTGGTGGCCTTTTGACTGCGGCCTGAGTTACAAGGGTTTTACTGAGTTGGGCCAAATTCAAAATGGCGGATTTTGGTATTTGCCACTATATGCTAACATTTTTGTATCACCCAATATGGTTAAGTTGTATATCTTTAGAAGGCTCTTTGAATACTGATTAATATTCACATATAAAAATTATGGTCATAAAATGAACAGAATTTGTGTTATTTTTTATTAAATATTGACCAGTTTGGTGGGAAATAAACCATATTTTTGGTTTTGTTTACATTTTTATTATACAACAAATAGATTTTCATATGAAAAAGTGACGATGAAATTAATTATTTTAAAAAGTGTCACAAATTAATGTTAAGAGCATGAAATAACATGAAAATATGCAACATATGGTGTTAATGGTTAACAAATTTTTGTTGACATTTCACATGGTACACTAAATGCACAAATTTTCAGTATTTTATATATATTTAAAAAATTAAGTTTTGATCTGAAAAAGTGATACATTAAAATGAATATTTAAAAAAGGGTTCCTAACATTTACAAAGAGATTAACATGTAAACTTATTTTTCTTGTTGGAATACATGTTTAAATAGAAAATAAAAATTTGAACATGCAAACCACTTTTTCACTCGAATTTTCTGTGATGACCAACCTTGATTGTATACTTAAGGTTATTTCAAGAAATTTTCTTTCCTAAAATATTTGAAGCTTTTTCCATCTCAGTTTTCAAAAGTTTATAAGTTCTTCCAGTGTCAGTTATTGGATCAACTAAACTAACAATATCAGAATAATTTAAGATTAATATAACTGGATGTAATGGATAACAGAAAGATGAAGAAGGGCTCTTAGGTCATAAATATCAAATTTACCTCTTCATTATCAGGATATTTTTCAAATACACATCCTAACCATAATTCCTATCATAGATTGCTGTAACAAACCCCTTAATGCTTTCAAGCTCTATATAGTCCCATCTTATAATTTTAACAGTTTTTCTTTCATCCTGAGTTGACACTGTTTTTACTTTTACCATTTCCTGAGACACAGGAATAAAACTATGTAGTTTTTGAGTTCCTGTAATTGATTAGACATTTTTAATCTATTTTCTGCTAGATTTTTGCTTCGTTTGTCTATTCATTGGCTGAGGAATACAAAATATTTATGCCTGAAATCTTTTTTCTTGCATAATCAAACAACTGTCTTGGTGTAATTATTTGTTCATTATAGGGCCACTTCAGGCTTGCTTTTGCTTTTTTTTAGTAGTGCCACCTAACCCATCACATGATTCTTTTCCATGAGATGTAGCAAAAAAGTGCCACTTTGCATCAATACCAAAGTCAGCCTTATGGTTGCATAAATTGATACAATTTTTATAATGTGAAGTGGCACCATCAGAGAAATAGATCAGATTTTTTATTTTAAAATTAAGATTTTTTCAGTACTTCAATAGGTTTTTTTGGAATAAATGGACAGCAACTATGTGATGCTTGAGACAATCTGATATAATTACAATATATATTCTCTAGCTCTTTTTCATTTCAGTAATAACAGGTGAATGGATATAATGTGACTTCAGAATTATTCCATTGGAAGCTTTGTGCAGCAACCTACAAAATAAATGAATTCTTAGCAAAATCTGTAATAAATGACTACACCATCCATCAAAGAACTTCTTAGAATAAAATTTCGATTGTTCTTTGGCAATAAAATTATGCTTTTTCAATGCCTACACAAAATGTCTCAATAAATTCTTCTAGATTATGAAACAGTTTGCAGTGTGGTTCTATCAGTTGATAACCACTGTTTGTAGATAAAATCATCTATTAAATTTTTATTTAGAATTTCTTCTATATATAAAACAAAATTCTCCATCAAATTGCTACAAGTTGAGCAGTCACCCAAATGTTGCTTCATTGCATGTAACAGCAGCTATGCATTGGTGGTAATCTGTTAAATGACATTATTCAAGATGAGCCCCCACAATCATCTTTCATATTTTGAAAAACTGTCTTATAGTTATTTTTCCAGGCATCACTCTGCTGATTTCTCCACTTATAAAACAGTGCAACTTTATCAATTGTTCTTTGTGGGAATCTACATTTTCATATATTTGGTAGAGATAATATTCCTTGTTCATATACAAGTTTTTTTGCTTGTCTTGCCATGTATGTTGTGGTTCCAAATTCCATTTGAATTTTTTGGATATTCCAGCTTTTGGGAAGTATTGTCAAAATTTGTACTTTTTGGGGGACCTCTTTTCACAAGCTGAAAACTTTTCTTTTGTGTAATAATTTCACTTTTATGAGATCTTTTGTGCACTTCTACACTGGTAGATTCTTGATGAGAAATTTTAGTTGAAATCAGTTTAATTTTCTTTGATACAGCTCCTTTAATTTTTCCTACATTTTATTCCTCATAACTGATTTGTTTTCAGGTTTTTGATGCTTGATTGGTGATTCACCAATGATTAAAAGTGATTCATTAAAGTTGCAATTCATTTTCAATATTTACAAAAATGCTATTAGGTTGGTGCAAAAATAATGTCGTTTTCTCACATAGTAACATATGTGAGAAAGCGATATTATTTTTGCACCAACCTAATAGAAGGCTGTGACTAGTCTTCAGCTGTTGTTGACATACATTCAGAAAACTCAAGTAATTTTCTGTTAATTTTATTCGACAACGGTTTTGCTTGTTAATCTCTTTGTTAATGTTAGGAATCTTTTTTATATTCATTTTAAGGTATCACTTTTTCAAATCAAAACTCAATTTTTTAAATATTTATAAAAATACTAAAAATTTGATTATTTTGTGCATTTAGTGTACCATGTCAAATGTCAACAAAAATTTGTTAACCATTAACATCATTTGTTGCATATTTTCATATTATTTTGTTATCTTAACTTCAATTCATGACACTTTTTAAAATAATTATTTTTATTATGTCATTCTTTTCATATAAAAATCTATTGTTGCATAATAAAAATGTAAACAAAACCAAAAATAAGGTTGTTTATTTTCCACTGAATTGGTCAATATTTAATAAAAAATAACGCAAATTCTGTTCATTTTATGATCATAGTTCTTATATGTGAATATTAGTCAGCATTCAAAGAGCCTTCTAAAGATATACAACTTGACCATATTGGGTGATATGAAAATGTTAGCATATAGTGGCAAATACTAAAATCTGCCATTTTGAATGTAAAACCCTTATAACTCAGGCCACAGTCCACCACAATATTTTGTACATATCTTGCCATAAAGCAGACAAATTTGTTGTCAAATTTTAAAAATAATTATAAATATGTTTTTTGAGAAATTAAAAGGTCAATGCTTATGGTCAAGGTCAAATTATCTTATTTTACCTTTAAACAAAAACATAAATAGATCATCCATAGATCTTTCCAAGTACTTTAAAATGGTATATAATTTAGATTTCTGGGTGAAAAAAACAACTGAGATATTGATATTTAAACTTGACAAATTTTTCCAAAATTCTCCTTATTGGCAAGGGTCAAAGGGTCATATTTTGGGAAACCTTTAACCTAGACATGTAAAATAGGGTATCATTCAATTTCTCTGTCTATATTTCTGTGATGAGGTATTGTAATTATTTATATTGTTTACATTGTTGTTCTCATCTTTATTGTCATATTCACGACATTTTGACTGTCGTATGCTCCAGCCTTCTTCAGGTGATTGGAATTTCAAACTGAACCCTTTATTTCGTCCACTGGGGTAGATTGTTCTAGTTCCATATGCCATACTTATTCCAGATGTTTCAGTTATCTCCCTTTAACTCAACGCTCCAATTTTTTTGTTGACAAGGTAGCCAGCTATTGAACTCACAACTCTTTGGGTCAAGAACACATGGCCCAGTGGATAAAAGCGTTGGTCGGATCCAGTGACACCTGAAAGAGTTGTAAATTCAATACCTGGGTACTGTAGTGGTGAACAAAAACTTGGTGAGTTGAGTTAAAGGGAGATAACTAAGATATCCAGAAAAGGCATGGCATGTGGAAGTAGAACATTCAATTTCTGTCATGAAGCTCTATAGGCATACCAAATTTAAAAAAAAAATCTGTGTCATTGATGGTCAGACCTTTGTTGAGTTAACACAGAATGATTTGTGTATACCTCTGTTGGGTTTACACCAGAGTCAAAGATTCAGAAATTGATCAGGTTTACACCAGGTTGCAAGTATTCAGTTGAAAAGTAGCCCCCTTTTTGTTTGGGGGGGTCTTATCTCACTGCAAGGAATGCAGTTGGCATATTCTAAGACTCACCAACTAGACATTCATCTGTGGCACTACTTGGCATTGAAATGCTAGTGAGTGCATTTGTCCATTGTTTGACTCTCACATAGACAATGATATCTCATGTAGAGGTTTTGACAAAACATCACATCCACCACCCCAGTTCTATAAGCCAGGTTTGTTTTATAGTTTGGTCTTAGCTTCCTGCAACTTTTTTTTTAAGCATTTCACCCAAAGCAAGGTGGGAGTGCCACTAGCATGCAAGGGGTAACAGAGAGTGAAAGTAAGAGTAAAGAGGGTTAATTGAGGAAAGGATAAAGAGAAGGACAAGGATCAAGATTAAGGCATCTGAAGATGTTGATTGACATTACATTTAAAGTTTTGAAGATTGTAGTTATCTGGGAAGCAAGTAAGAGGAAGGGAGTTCCACTGTCGGGAAGTGCGAGAGAAGAAGCTGTTGGAGTAGAAGAGGTGGTTACATTTAACTGTTTTCACAGTAAAAGGGTGGGACCAACATGCCAACCTAGTAGCACGCTTTTCATGCAGTTGGGTACTAGTAAAAATAGCTCATCAGGGGCAGTTACCATAAAAATATTTGTAGAAAAGATAGAAGGAAGCCACATCACATTTGTGAGAAGTGACTGCAGTTGAGATGCCAGGTCAGGACCTATCACATTGCATATGTCTTTGGATTTTGTCGAGAACCTTGATGTGAACAGCGGGGGCACCAGACCATATATGGCAACAGTATTCAATGCAAGGACAAATGGTAGATTTGTAGATTTGAAGGATGGAAAATCCTTCTGCCTTCTGATACAGAAAACCAACTTTTCTTGCAGTAGATGTAGCTATTGATTCAATGTAGTTGTTCCACCTCAGGTCAGTGGAAAACATACGAAGGTAGTGCAGAGATGCTTTCATGAAGTTGAGCATCAGCCATGCTGATAGGAGGCAGGGAAGTTTCTCTATGGTGATTAAATGAAATCAGTTTCGTTTTGGAGGCATTAAAGTTTACAAGTCATTTCCTGCCCCATCTAACCACAGATTGGAGGTTCTTTTTGAGACCAATGGCCAGGTTAGCTTTGTCAGCAATGTCAGATTTACTACTGAGACAGGAGTAAATTGTAGTGTTGTCTGTGTAGATGCCTACTTGAGAATTAATGACATTAGGAAGATCATTGATGAAGATCAGAAACAGTGTAGGACCCAGGATAGAGCCTTGGGGAACATCAGTGTTTGTATGAAAGGAACTGGAGGAGAACCTGCTTAAGACGACAAATTTTTTCAGTTTGACAGAATGATTGGATTAAATCAAATAATCGTCCTGTAATACCATATCCCTGAAGCTTACATAGAAAGCTAGCATACCAAAACCTATCAAACACCTTAGAGCCACAACTCAAGCTTCATCATTATTATCAAGACCTTGGTATACAAATTCAGTTATGTCTGTAAGCACATTAGCAGTAGACCAGGCAAAGCAGAAACCATATTGTTTATCAGAGTAGATCATGGGAGGTAAGGTGCTTAACCATTTTGGCATTGATTAAAGCCTCAAAGACTTTGCTGAAGAATGGTAGGAGACTGATAGGATGATAGATGGGTCAGAAGGGTCTCTAGAGGTTTTAAAAACAGGGACAACAGATGAGGACTTCCAACAAGCTGGAAAGCAAGAGTCAGTAAGGCAATTGTTATATAGTTTGAAAAGAACTGGAGCCAACTCAGGAGCACATTTCTTTAGGTCTGCTGCATAGTTAAACTTGCCATCAAGAGGAAGCAGATTTCAGAACCTGGGTGAGATTAAGATGAATAAAACAAAGCAGCTGATGGCAATTATGAATGATAACATTGCAGACCATTTTGAAAAGTGGAAGGAATGTAAAGATAATTGTGTAAAGTCCTAAGGAAAGTACTTTGAAGGAGATTAAGGCACTAGACGTTTTTTTTTTTTTTTTGTTAATATTAAATAACTGTATTTGGTGCAATGAAGAATTAATTTTTAATTGTAATCTCTACAAGATTTGATATTTGTACAAAAAAGTGGCTTACTTGGTTTCTGACTCT
Organism: Acanthosepion lycidas; assembly: GCA_963932145.1. Classification (NCBI taxonomy): domain Eukaryota; kingdom Metazoa; phylum Mollusca; class Cephalopoda; order Sepiida; family Sepiidae; genus Acanthosepion; species Acanthosepion lycidas. Next base: position 61,902,888 of record OZ010601.1, on the reverse strand, counting down.
TCAACTTCTTCCTTGGCTTTCTTTTCGGCATCTGTGCACTCAACAATGACTGTAAATGAAAAATGATTCTTTCTTCATGATGAAGTAGACCATATTTTTAATTTATTAATTCCATATTGGTAACTGGTGTTAAGGAAAGTATTTTTTAATACTGTGTCCTTTCAGGATGTAGGCGATCATGGCTCTTCAGATTTCATTTCTTTATAATCTGTGAATTGCCATCTCTTGTTAGAAAAGATAGAAGAATGGTTTCTCATTGCCTTTTCTATGATTTGGAATCCAGAATAGTCATTCTCCTAGAGAGGTTGATACCTTGCTACTTAACCCATTCTTAAATGTCATGTTCTTTCAGGATGTAGGCCATCATGGCTCTTTACAGCTTCTTTTTCTTTATTATCTGTGAATTGCAATGATTTCTTGGGAATGATTTGTGAAATGATTAGTGGAGCGATTTCTTGTTCAATCTCCATGGTTTGGAATTCAGAAATTTTTTTCTTACTCTTAGAAAGGTAGCCACCTAAGGCAACTCTACTATTTAATTCATTGCTGGGTGGAAAACTGAAATTATTTTGCAATCCACAAAATATTATTAAATTAACTAATTTGTGTCCATATTACAAAATCTCCTACAGAAGGTAGTGACAGAGAGTGAGAAGAAAGGACTAAGCATAAACTACAAGAAGACAGAATGCATGGTCATCAGTAAAAGGATTTTGAGCCCGAAATGCGATTTGCTGGTCAGGAACACTAGAAACAAGTAAACATGGAAGTTTAAATATCTGGGAAGTGTCTTGACAGAGGACAGTAAGTGCAATACTGAGATCCATAGACGTATTGGGATGGCCAAGGACACATTCCAAAAGCTGAGCAGAGTATTGTGAGACAGGAGGATTTCTTTGGTAACAAAGAAAAGAATACTGATCTGTTATATGACATCTGTTCTTCTTTATGGCAGCAAATGTTGGACAATTTCCTCAAAGATGAAGAAGAGACCTGAGGCGACAAAGATGTGGTTCTACAGAAGGATGCTAAGGATATCATGGACCAAGCATGTGAGCAATGATGAGGTCTTAGGGAGGTTGCAAACAAGGAGAAGGCTTATACTTAACATGAGAAAGAGGCAGCTGAAGTTTCTGGGACACATAATGAGGAAGGAGGGCCTGAAGAATCTTATACTCATGGGTTGAATAGAGAGAAAGAGAGACAAGGGAAAGCAGTGTGTGACATACCTGACGAGCTTAAGCAGGTGAATGACAACTAGCATATTCCTCTGAGGGAGGAAGCAGAGGGAAGATACTTGCTGACAGCTGCAAGGGATAGGGGGAAGTGGAGAGCCATGATCGCCTATGTCCTGAAAAGACATGGCACATAAAAAAAAATAGAATTTGTGTCCATGTACTGAAATTTCAACTGTGATTGATTTGTTTTTTACTGGTTGTCAATCTTTTGCAGGTTATTTAAGCCAGAAAATAATTTTAGACTGTAAGAATTTCTTGGAGATAATAATAATTTGCTGATACAAGTTTTACTAATTATCCTATAGCTGGGGGGAGAAGAGGTGATTAATTGATGTGTTTGTTTAATGGCATATCAATTCCGTATGGGTTATTTACTGCCGAAATTTAATTTTCTTGGGAGTTTTGAAGTAATAAAAATATGATATGTTATTCTGATTTCATAGTTGAATACATGGTAGAGGTTACTTAGCTTTTGTGCATATATTAGCTTTTGTGTGGACATGATTATTAGTGGTGTTGATAGGTGTGTTTTATGCTGTAGTTTTGTTGAAGTTATATTTTTGAAAACAGTCTGATTTAAGAAATTGTAGGATATTATATGGATTAATGTCATGAAAGAGTTCTTTCATGTTGGTTGTTTGATTTTGTTTAGTGGTATATCAACACCTCTATGGGTTATTTAATGCTGAAATCTAAATAATCTGAGTAGTATTTTATGGCTTCAACCATAGATAAAATCTACTGTTGGTCATTTTCTATAAATAGGTAAAGTTGGTCATTTTTTTATTGGAGGGGGCACTATTTTCCCATAGCTGGGACCCTATCAGGTGCTACCACCCCAGGTCAGGATGTAGTTTATCATCATACCCAGGACTGGAGAAGAGATGTATTCATACCTTTCCTAAGAGTATTTGCATGTAAGTGTATATAATGAACCTGATTGGAATTGGAACTTGGCTCACTGATTTCCAATTATACTTTACACCACTTGCATATCCAAGCTTACTGCACCTAGTATTCCCAAGTAGTCACCTATCTAGGTACTGACCAAGCTCAATGTTGCTTAACTTTGGTGATTGTACAAGAACCAGTGTTTCAGCATGATATGACCATAAGCCTTCATGTGAATCTGTTTTTAGTAAAGTTTACATCATTAGAGCACAAAGCAGACCTCATCGAACTCTTGTAAAGAAGCTTGTTTAATTGTTCTTGACATCATAAACATTCTATGGCTGTAAGTCCATTTTGACTTTGAAACATTAATTCAAATTTGTATGCATAAAATGCAGATATTTCTCTTAAACTTATATCAAAATAAATAATAATTTAAAGACAGAAGCATAAGATGTACATGAAAGTTCTGTCCTCATTTTATTTTAAAACTAGAGGTTGAATACACAAGCGAATACTTGTCTTGAATGTTTCGTATTCAGTGCTGATTTGTTTAAGAAGAAAAAATAATTCTATCTGACAAAATACAAATGTGAGTGACACAGATTCTTGTTTCTTTTCAAGTTGGGCAAGACAACAACAGAAGTCAATATGATGATTGATGAGGCCTACAAAGATGGTCGGAAGCACTAAATGTTTTGAATGGTTTGCAAAGTTTAAGAAAGGAGAATTTGACTTGGAGAACAAACCATGCAGTAGTAGTTACAAGTCCATAACTAAGTAGTGAGGCCTGAGGGAACTGGCCTCCTAGAAAATTATTTGCACCTACCCAACTGAAAATTTTGTAAATTTCTGCTATGCATATACAGATGCTTGATAAAATGTTATTGGTCCTGACCTGGCATCTCAGTTTCAGTGACCTTCTCACTGGTGTAATGTCGTTTCCTGTGTCGTTTCTATAAATATTTTCATGATAATAGCTCTGATGAGTTTTCCTCTTTGGTACCTTAATTTTATGGGTTTAAGCACCAGATCAGCTTCTAGGTTTCATTATTTTATATAAATTGATAGATGTAACTGTAAGTTCTATGCTAACAGTTTCTTCTCTTGCACTTCTCACTTGTGGAACTCTCTTCTGGGTTCTTGTTTTCCAGTCAACAACTTCTATCTTCAAAAATTTAAATGCAGTGTCAGTTGTCATCATCAGTTTTCTTAATTCCTGTTCTTTTATTGTTATCTCTCCTTAATAATTTTTATTCTCATATTCTTTCACACTCATTAACCACTTTCATCTTAGTGGCTTTATCACCTTACTTGGAGTGAAATGATTAAAACTAAAATTTAGTGTCCAAACCTGTCCCATAAATATTGGCTCTCAATGTTCAACATGCTGTAACCTGTCCCATATATACTCTGCCATATGTGATGACATCATTGCAAATAACACAGGATGTCATGTGAGACTTTAAAAGCTGATATTTACAGGGTGGGTTTGAGTGTTAAAATGTTGCTAAAATGTTAAAGGTTGTCTGCTACTATTTAAAACCATCTGGTGATTGGCCTGGGCTGTCTATAATAATTTGGAAGTGAGGCCTGGAAGCTCTCTTAGATGATGGCCTCACTTAGACAACAATGGAATTGGCTGAAAACCTTATTCTATCACTTATCAGTTTTGTAAAATATGGGTACAATTCAAAATGCAAGAAAATAGTTGAATTTATGATCAATACACCATTTCCTATTAGACCATGATTCTTTTCATAGTTTGCCACAATAATTGGTAATTAACTCAAACTTGTTTTTAGTCCTTTATCATGTATGTGTCCATTTCTTCTACCAGATCCATAACTTTTGTTTTATTAAATTTTCAAATCAATTTTTGTTGCTAAACAAATTTGACACATTGTTCTAGTGGCAACTTTAGTCGTTTGCCAATATTCCTCATTTTCAAGGCTGTTTACCAATTACATTTGGATAAAATCCTCTTCAATTGACTCTTTTTCTGCTCTCAGTTTCTCAAATTCACAATTTTAAATGGCCTGTTTCAAACAAAGAACATATTCAATAACTGGTTCATTCATTTTTTGAGAAATGTTCATGAAATTAACTCTCTCTGAATTCACTAGCTTTTTTTTGGGTGCTATGTTTTTCACTATTAGTTGACATATCATCAAATATCATTTCCTCCAACTATCTTGGGTGTACAATTGCTGATAATTTTATAATGGCCTCACAACCAGCAGTTGTCAAGAAGAGATCAGTTATTTGGTTTACTTCTGCAACTGATTTTAAATCCTTCAGATCTTTTTGTTCTAGCTTTAGCTGCTAGAATCTTAAGTCACACCTGTGCATACTCATAATTGTCAAGTGACTAGCAGCATGACCCGGTGTTGCCTGTGCTTGATTAAAATTGTACAACTCATACAACAATTGCTATAACTTGACTTAAAATATTTTTGCCCTTCCTTCCTTGCCTTTAAAGGAGTGCCCTTTGCCATGCTGATGTTGCTATATACCTTACTTCTTGCCTATCTCACACTGCGAATTTTTTCTGAGCTCTATACTAAACATTAAATCTGTTACGAAAAAAGAACTAAACAAAATGAACACAAAACGATCAGCTTTAAAAAAGGACTCGTAACTGGAAAAATTGAATGAAAAAAGAATGTTAACAACAAATACTTTTTCACACCCAACCCAGTTCTGCGGAATCAGAATCAAGCAAGCGAATGAGCCAATTGGAGTAAAGTGCTATGCAGATTTAAATTTTTCCCACTTGTGACGAATGCAGCTATTGATTCTTTTTGCATGCTAGCATGCTAGTTAACATTCATGTCATGCTGTTGGCTCTCATGCTGGCCAATAGAATCTTCCTGCCTATCTGTGGCAGCCAGCTATAGGCTCTCATTCTGGCCAGTAGAAAATGGCCGCAAACTACATGAAAACTGCCATAGAAGCATGAAAAAAATCGATTATTTCCATTATCGATGGGAGTTGGGAAATGTAAAGTTGGTCTTGGCCTTTCCGCTAACTTGGAGCATGTGCATGTAAATTTTGGTGCAAATCCGTCGAAAATTGCAGCCGTGCATTCGTCACACACACACACACATCCTGCCTTTTATAGATAGAGATAATTGTTAGTTTGGTTCTTTAGATATCAGTGACACCATTGTAGTGTAGTGTTACTGACTCATGGGAAGTAGTATGCACTCAGCTGCCACATGGCTAATAGCCATAGCTATTTATAGTCTTAATGTAAATGAGTCACTTTACTGAACAAAGCATTGGACAGCATTTCAACAATTGCATTTCACTGGCCAATATCAGGCTACTGTTTTTCTTTATGATAAATTCTGTTTCTTTTAAATCCTATCCAGATAGCCAAATGAAGTTGTAGTTATCCACAGTACATGTTTATGGATTCTGTGTAACATATGGAATAAACTAATTAATTTCTCTAAGACCCCATTGGCATAAAATCTTTTAGCAACATATTTATAAAATTTATTTGGTATGTAATTGTCAAGACATTTCATATGAATAACAAAAACAGTTAATTTACACCTTGATTTAATTTTTTTTATAATGATGTTCACCCAAGCGTGTATTGTCAGTGATAGTACCTTTACAGTAAAACAATTGACCCTACTTTACTCAGATGAATTGGGACACTGAACTGCATTGGTCTATAGCCTACATACAACTATCACATATGGCTTCAAGAAGTTGCATGGGCACTGTGAGGGCTATACCCAGATCGATGTCATCAACCTGCCAGCTAAACTGTGTCAGGGTAGTTGGAAGGGTTTACTGACTCAACCAGTGAAGAAGAACAACTCTGCCAAACCTAGCTGTGCCAAGCAGCCATTGGCCAGTCACCAGCTTGGGCATAGAAGCTGCACCTCAGAGGTAAATGGCTTTACCAGTGGGCAGAGGAACTTCTGAGAGGAGGGACATGGAAACCTCAACTTCCCGAGTTCAAAAGGAAGCCATTGCACTATTTTGCTTTGAATGTCACTATGAACCACAATTACAGCAAGTAGAGGAGTGATCACAGTGGTGCAAAATGTACTAATTGAATAAATAATGCTGATGATGTTCACCCTGTATAATGCCTAGGATCCACTCAAGGTAGAGAGTTACAGAATAAGATGCACTGTTTACATGGATATATGACAAGATAATGGTTATCCTCTACACTTGAATGGGTTAAAATTGTAGTGATTGGGAAAGCATTCTTTTGGGAGTCAGTTTTACAAAGTAGCAGTTCATGGGAAGAAGCTGTTTGAGTGGGACTTACATCTCACCAATGAAATACAAAGGGAATGAGGGTGTTTTGCTACAATGTGGGCGTAGCATAGGAGGGGTCTTAGCCATGAAGGTTAGAACTGGTTGAACTAATGGAAATAGTGATAGAGCAGTGAAAGTCATGTAAAATTTCATGTGAGAAAGGGGTTGTAGGATGGAGGATAATTTGTCACCCACAAGGACGTGGAGATGCTTTTTTAATAAGGAGAAAGATGTAAGTCAATCAGTGAGTAAAATCAAAATAATGAACATCTTACCTTTTTGTAGGTCTTCTTCATGCTGTTGTAATTCCTTACTTTGTTTTGTTTCATAATCAACTCTCAACTTTATCTGAAAATTGAGAAGAATTTAATTACTACTTTTTCTGATGCCAGTCAGTTTATAGTCTGATTTGAACCTGCATCATTCACTTCAAATGTCCATTACCATACATTTCATAATAACAATAATTATCAGAATAAAAGAAATCCAGGCAAATTTGAACCTTCATGCGTGCAAAAAAAAACAAAAAAAAAAAAAAACAACAAAAAACAGTCTAAATGACGATTTTCCCATGACACTGCTATTATTTAACTACCTTCACTCCTTGGCAATATTTATTGTTTTAAAAACGATTACAATTGTAATAAAACCTAAACATATGTTGAAACTGAATTTATACAGTTTTTTGTTCTTGAGAATTTACAAAAAAATATTAAACTCTATTTATTTGTTTATTTACAAGAATAATTTTATATAAATTGAATACAATTAAAACTAATGCAATACAATATTTATCATTTACTAATTTACCAAAGTACTGAAGGCTTCCAAATTTGTAGATAATGTTCTAAGTTTAGTTGGAATAAATATGGAAATATCAACAAAATCATCTACATTTTTCATAAGTATTTTCAATATTTATTAGTTAAAAGCAGGTTTTTTTTCAGTATTGTTTTCATTCCTTTTTGTGCTTGTAAATTTCCTTTGGAAAAGATAAAATAGATTAAACAAATCATAAAGAAATCTTACATCGTCTAAGATTTTCTGTTTTTCACTGAGGATACAGGCATTTTTTTTTGTTATTTTTCCTAATGTTTCAGTGAGTTTCTTTCTGAAAAGCAAAGACATAGATAAATCAGTTCATGACAAATCTATTTAACATCTGATTTTGGAAAACAGGTTGCGAATCTTTCATGAAATCCTGAAATAAAACACATATTTTCATTAAGCAGAACTGTTAACTGACTTTAACTCTTGTTGTCCTGTTGGACACGGTTCTGTGCAGTACTACATTGGCCAGCCAATTCTGAATATTACACAAATCATAATAATCTTGTTTACATTCATTTTAAAACAAGAGATGAATTCGCTAATATAAAAAAGAAAGCAATCCTTTCCTCTATTATTCATTTCCATCTGTAACACATTTCTGTATTTTCAGAACATATTTCTTCATGTCATTATTTAGTGGCACCATACATTAAAACTGACTCTACAAGCTCTGTCTGAAGTTATCTGGTAGATCTGATTTCCAGATTACATCCATTTTATTCAAGGCAGACATTAACTAAAACCCTTCAGTCTAAGCTTGATAGAACCTACACTCGGATGCTGAGAGCTCTACTTAACAAGGACTTGAATTTGTGAAGTCCATGAGCAATCAATTCACTAGACAGTGATAATAATCTGCTTGACTAGCTTGCTCACCATTGTACTTTATTCTTAGATTATTTGTATTTCTAATGAGCTTCCATGTTTAGATATTTTTGTATTGTAAGTCTTCAGCAAAACTCTTAACTAATTTTAATTGCAAAAAAATACAGAAAAGAAACCTTACCAGTGAATTAGTAAACAATGTATTCTGTACCAAACATTCTAAACTAAATTTGAAATTTCTTATTCAAAATTATTGATTTATCATATTTCCCAAATTGTTTCAAAGAGAAAAAAAAATGGTTATTATGATTGATGCTCATTTTGGATTACAATGTTAAAAAAATCCTGAATTATTCTGGTAAGGCTGCAAATATTTTCCAAATTAATTTTATCACTAATGATGACATAATTGAAGAGCTTAATGGTTAATTTCACTAATATTTTATAAAATCTCTTAATTATGGTGGTTTATTATTAAACAGGGTGTACGTGTACATAACGTAATGGTTATCAGTTGAAAAAGTGGGATTGGTGTATAAAGTTCAAACTTCATCTGAGACTGTTGTATTTGCTTTCATACAATTACCTTTGAGAAAAATAAGAATCTATCTCTTCTCTCTTAGCTAAGGGTTAATAGCAGGGCAAGCAGGGCATTCTAGTCAGAGCACTTTACAGGGAAGTAGCGATAAAGCAGTGTGTATAATATATGTATGTGTGTGTTTTTACTGAAGGTTCACGCTGTACAAGGCCTGAGGGCCACTTCAGGTAGAGGGTGACATTAAAGGGTACTTTATACAGATTAGATACAGGTTAAGATTTCAGTGATCAGGAAAACATCCTCTTGCTACAATGTAAGTGACATGGTTTGTCTGAGCTGTGAAGGTTAGACCTGGTGGAACCAAAGAATGTAGTTTGTCTGGACACTTTCCAAGTAAATAGAAATCAAGTAGTGAGAGGCTTGCCATGTCTTGCTGAGAGAGAGAAAGGTTGGAGGGTAGAAATAATTTTTCACCCACAAGGACTTGGAGATGCTTTTGAACTCTATCATGACTGGAAAATGAGGACTGGGCAGATCCCAACCAAATATAACAACAGTACTTAATTTTCGGTCCGATTTGGCTTTTGTAAAGGTAGAGGAAAGCATGAAGAGTCAGGTATTTACTGGAGAAGTACAGGGAGATGACTATTTTACCTGCATATTTAGCAATGGATTGTATGTACAAGTTCCGTTTGAGGTTAGGTGCGAGATTGAGGCCTAATAGCCTCCTTGAGGGGACATTCGTTGTGACTGGCAGTGGTTTGGGTTCTAAACGGTGCTGATGGAATGTAAATGGTAATGTATATACAAACATTACTAAAGAGGAGGTGCAATGAGGCATTGTCATATTTGCACAGAAAACAGATTCTGTAAACAGTGTTTGAGCTTTGGCCAAAACTGCTTACTTTCACATAATAACAATGCTGTTCAGAAAAACATGAATACAATTTTCCTCCAAGGGCACTTGGAGTTATTTAACTATATAAGGTAGTCCAGCTAAGAAAGATTACAATAAAAAAAATAAATAAATCCTACAACTTGGCAATTGCCTTAGCTGGACTGAAGCCATTGTGAAGTTGAGTGAGCTGGGCACTGTACCAACTTCTGGGCTCTATAAAAACCAGCATCTGCTACAGAAACAATGACCAAAATTTGCAATGAACAGATCTCATATTATTAAAAAAAAAAAAATATTTAAAAATGTTTCCCAATAAACCTTGAATGTATCTATGTTACATATTTACATACAATATGGGTACTTCGACATGGTATAATGGTTAGCAAGCTTGTCTCATTATATCCATTACAACTGAATATTGAGTTCAATCCTCATCCTCATTGGGTGCCCCATACTACTGGCCATGTGCCACATCTAAGCTATACTTAGAAAATCATCATATATACATACAATGTGCTGACATAGATATGGCCTGATTGTATACAAGCATGAAACAGACTGTCACCACTGGGTGTTGACTTCAATGTCCACTTTTACATTTAGATATCTTACTATTAAGATTAAAAAAAAATCTTATAAGAAATAATTACTTTGTTAGGACAATTTAATACCTTATTTATAGTGGTCTGTCAGGTTAATACCATTTTCACCTGAAGTCTTTTTCCCCTCATGGTATATACCAAACAAGAGCTGAAAATGGATGCTTTACAACCATATCACATTGAAACTACCATTTTCCATAAGATGAGCAATGTTGAACCTAATCTGCACGTAGATGGGTCACTGCTTGGGAATACCATGTGTTGTAGGCTTGAATGTGGTGTAATGGATAATGGCTCAGAATTGTTAATCAGAGAACCGAGTTCCAATTCCAGTTGGGTTTGTTATATTCACTTATATGCATATACTGTTGGGAAAAATGAATCCCTCTCTTTATCCCCGTAAAGCTATGTGTCAATTAGTAAGACTTGTATCACTAAAAACTGTGTTATATGTAAGGTATGCTGGTGTGGGGAATGGATAGTGGCTCCCTTAACTATGGGTTAATTAGTAAGCCTTGTATCAGTAAATCATTATTATCTTTGGAGATAATAATGATTTAATGATATAAGGCTTACCAAAGAAAATTCTTACAATCTAAAAATATTTTCTGGCTTTAAATAACATGCAAAATGTTGATTGGCTGTAGAAAACAAATCAATCAATCAATCAATCAATCAATCAGGATGACAAATGGTTTGGTCAAAATATTAACATCATTATAAATTAACATATTAACAAAAGCAAGTAAAGAAAGAAGGACTTTAATTGTATAAATAATATTAGGTATGTTAATGATAGTTAAGGATAGCAGACCAGAATGAGAAATCAGACAGACAGCTTTGAGTCCCAGTTGAGTTTGTTACATTCACTTACACACAAATACCCTTGAGAAAGGCATGAAACTATTTCTTCTTGCACCAGCTATGGATTAAATAACAGTTCTTGTATCCGGAAAAATCATTATCACAAAAAAAATTGTTAATGCTATGTGATTGTAAGATTATTGTTTATTGTGATAATGATTTTTCCAGATACAAAAAAAATTATTCTTACAATCTAAAATATGTTTTGGCTTCAAATAATCTACAAACGGTTGATAAACTGTAAACAACAAATCAATCAAAGTTATAGATAATAATTACTTTGTGTTCGTCAAATGTTCCTGGGCAGTTCTTTCAGCCTGAATCTGAAGAATCAGATGTTGATTCTGTTTTTTCAGATCCAAAAGAACCTTTTCTTGGATTTTTTCATTCTGGAAATAAAAAATACAAGAATTAAATTTACATTGAGAAAATAGATATTCATACTTTTGTGTAAACAATAATATTGTATTTTTTTAATAATGAGTTCATGAGATCTTCATTAAGCCCTGTTCTTTAGATCAGTCGTGGGCAAACTGTGAACAACAGGCTGCATGTAGCCTATTTGGCTTTCTGAATGACATGCCTGATTTCAAGAGAAAAATAATGTTTAAAAGTTTCTTTGTTTTATTTCATTCTTCCTTGTTCATTCACACACTCTCATGCATAACAATGATTAAATGTGTTTCTTGAATTTTGTAATCTTTTGTTGAAGATCTTCAACATTTTAAACCACTGACGATTTTCACTAAGAAAATCAAGTATGCAAACATCTTTTGTTTTAAAGTTGGTTCTCTGTGTTGTGCCAGAAAGTGTTTCTCATCTGAGTCCATCCTTCAAATCTATAAATCAACCATCTGTCCTTGCATGGAGTATTGCTGTCATATATGGTCTTGTGCTCCTGCTGTACATTTCAAGGACCTTGACAAAATCCAGAGATGAATATGCAATGTGATAGGTCCTTATCTGGCATCTAGTCTACAATCGCTTTCCCACAGATGTGCTGTGGATTCCCTCTGTCTCTTCTACAAGTATTTTCACGGCAACTGTTCCGACAAGCTACTTTTGTTGGTTCCCAGACTGCATGAATTTAAGTGAGCTGGCATTTTGGTCCCACACTTTCACTGTCAAAATGGTTAAATGTAACAGTCTCTGCTACTCAAACAGCTTCTTCTCCTGCACTTCCTGTCTGTGGAATTCCCTTCCCCTTACTTGCTTCCCCAATGACTATAATCTTCAAATATTCAAGTGCAATGTCAATCGAAATCTGAAACCCTGAGCTTGTTCCCCGACCTTTTCTGTATCCTTTCCTCAAGCACACCTCTTTACTCTTGTTCTCAATCCTCTGTAACCCCTTGTGTGCTAGTGGCAGTCCTGCCTTGGTTTGGGTGAATTTCTAAAAAAAAGAAATAGGAAATGTTCATATGGTAAATTGCGATGTACAGGTTGACCTCAAGATTTTTTGCTCAAAATTCTGATTTAGGCCTATACTTACTGTATAGGTTGACCCCCAAGCATATGGTAGGCTACAAGTGGCTAAAGACTTAGGCCTACTGGTAAATGAAAATTATGCTACAGTATAAAGTAATCTGTGCCAAAACTAGATAAGGTCACACCATTTAGCTGTATATTGAGACACTAATCATAATATCTTTCTATATGTGTTGTATAGAAAACAACCTACAACACACATTAGGTACCATCTATTGTATTGATATCTTAGTGAACATTTAAAATTTGTCAGGTCTACTAATAAACACTTTAAAGTCAACATCAACTCCTATAAAATATTAATGCCATAGATTATACATCATACCAGTTAGTTTGATTTTTTAAAAATAATACTGCTATGTATTGTATGTTATTGTAAAACAAAACATCATTCATCCACCATTTGTATCAGTGATGTAAACAAACAACAATGACACCATCAATCTCATGCGGCAAACTGCAAAACTGTGTGTTCATTACATTATCGGCATGCATACCATACCTAGTTGTCTGAATGGCCACCCGAGTGTATCAGCCGTTTGAGGCAATGTGTGCTGTAGCATTAATAGAATTAATAGTTTTTATTTGTTTGTTTAATGGCATATCAACTCCTTATGGGTCATTTAATGCCAAAATTTAATTTTCTTGGGAGCATTTCTTTGACAAATGTATTGTTGGTAATTTTTTTAATTTTTTTTACAAAAATGTATTGCTGCTAATATTTTTTAATATGAAAATGTACTGCTGGCATTTTTACTATAAAACTTTTTATACTTTCATAGTGTTTTGACCCTAGTTCGGGGGTTAACTATTTGCCCATAGCTGGAACTCTAACTGTGTCAGAGTTGACCTAGGAACAACAGCAATTAAGAGGTGGTTCCATGCTTCTCAAAACCTCCTGATCAGAGGCCTTGCAGATGGATGTAGTTTATTGTCATACCAAGGATGGGGATATATTTGTAACAAACTACATGAAATATGGTAAGTGGTGTACCGTAATTGCTAAGAGTGTTTTCCCCACTTGTTTACAACTTGATGGTAATTGTTTGCAATTTATAACTGCCATATAAGTTAACCCCTAGTTTTGGCACAATTTATAGTAATAATTTTTTCTTTTTAGAAGAAATATATTTTACTTTTAAAATTTTTTCATATATTCAATGAATAAATTAGAAATAAATCTCTTACAACAGAGTGTGTTAATCACATGGTTATCAGTGACAATATTATACAAGGACTTCATTTTTTTAATTATTAAAAAAAACAACTGTTTTTTTTCCTCATTTCTAAAGGCAAATGCTTAAGCATGTGGTCTTCTGTATGGAAAATGTCTGAGGTAACTTCAACAGAAAATTAAATTCTTTTGTAGTGCAGCCTGCCTTATGATGAGCTGTATCACATGTAGCCTACTGCTTGAAAAAGGTTACCTGTGTCTGCTTTAGATCCTATGTATTCTCATACTGACTAGTTCATGGGACCTTCAATAAGCCCTACTCTTTAGATCCAGTGTATTTTTATATTAATGATTTCATGATATCTTCAATAAGACGTACTCTTTAGATTCAGGGATTGAACACACAATTACTATGTCACCAAATCGCTGGAACAATAGTCTAGTAGTTTAAAGCATTGGTTAATGAATTTGGTGAAATAGTAATTGTAAGTTCAATCCATGGGCCAGGCAGTGTACTTGGATTCAGTGAAAACATAGCATGCAATAACTGAGCAGTACTAAAATACAAACTAGATGATATCTCTAGACATGATCAGTGGAATGAGAACAATCACCCCTGTAGATTAAATAAAGGGTTCAGTACAAAATTTCATCTAGGTTACTCGGAATACACCTGATGACAACCTGAAAGCATAATGGGCGAAATACTATGATAACAACAACAAAGATGAGGATAATAGTTCACATATAAATAATGTATGAAAAGTATTTTCACTTTTTTTTTTTTTAAAAAACAGATTTTTGCACCAAAGCTTATTCCATGTACACATCTAAATACTATCTATGACTAAACTATTAGTAAGTTATGGCTGGCTGCTTGTTTCTGAATATGTCTATCTGCTAGAGTAACTAGCTAATCTCAGGCAGATTTGCATTTCTTCAAAAACAGAGCTGATCTATGGTTTAAAGCAACACTATTCTAAAGGGACCTTAGATACAGTTTCTAAAAATGAGCATATAATCTGGTATGATCAGTAAGTGAACGAGCCCAATATGCTTGAACCCTTGGTTACAATGACTTGTGATTTCATGCTAGCATAGCTATTAACATTCCAAACAGTTCCATCAATTAGAAAGCTTGAGTCAACCTGTTGTATAGCTTTCAGGCCTCTTCTGATGGCGTTGCAAGCTTGGCTGATATTATCAAGAAGTTACCATCTTGAAAAATTGACAATAGTGAGATTCTAACCTGGGTCACATAGTCAGAATTCTGACATTCAAGCCAAGAATATGAATACTGTTATTAAGTATTTAATTATCAATACACTTCAGCTGTAACTTCTATGTCAGATCTTATAATAGCAGCGATCAGTATTGAGATTCTGACAATGTTGATTAGGATTATTGAAAACATAAGTTAGAGAAGAACTTTACATAAGCTTAAAAAATGTTTGTGACTTATTAAATAAACCGTTTATTTCTAGAGTAGTATATGGTAATGGTAATATTAGCAGTTTCCTTATAAGGAAGCATCCAGCATCCATTAACCAAGCCTTCAGTGCTATTTTCAGTAGAAATTTATAAAATATTTTTCTTAAAACAATTTTTTAAGGAAAATAGGTTTCTCAAGTACAGTAGCTGTTATTACTCTTTCCAGTATTGATTGGGGTTTCCCTCTATTTGAAATAGTCTTGAATGTTAACATCTTAAGTCATTATTTTCTCTCTGAGTTACATGTGCTATCCATTTTAGTTGTTGCCGCTGTTGGTAGTCCTCAAATGATGTAATTTCTGTTATTTGGTACAGTTATTTGTTTGTAATTCTGTAGCCCCAGTCCACAATATTCAAAGAACAATAGTCTTCACCAAAATCCACAGACTTTACTTGCTCAAAGTCATTTTTAACCCTTGATCTTAGAAAGCGGCTGTATACAGAAATACATCGACTTTAGAAAGCAGTTTCTGAATGGGTTTGGTACCATGCATGGCATCCATATTAAAGTCTTGATCTAATGTGGCTATTTAAGAACATTACTCGACTTTTCAGCTTAATGTTTTAGTTTGTAGCAATTTGCAAGGTTGGGTGAAACTATCTCTAGTGAAACTTATTTTATGTTCAATTTCCTTATCCTCTATGCTAAATTTGTTTTAACTGATCCAGTATATGAAGTATTTAGTATTTACTAATTTCACATTCTGAATTTTAGGACATATTCAGGGTATGTGCCAACACTGCTTTCATTCTAATTACAGATCATAGTTTTTGTTTTGGAAAGATTTATTTTGATTTCTATTTCTTGTAATACTTGATAACTGAAACAGCAGATAATTTTTTTAACAAACTTCTGCTAAAGTTTATTTCATGCATACATCTGAAATTTATGTGTCTCCAGTGTATTTTGCATATTTTATTACTATATATATATATATATATATATATATATATATATATATATATATATACACACACACACACATATATATATATATATATATAGATGTATCATATCATTATCATGGATGTATCATATTATTATAGATATGTCATATTATCATGGACATATCATAACATTATCAATACTATTCATCTGTTACTTTTGTTTCAAATGTTATAATAGCAGATACAAGTATTAAAATTATGACAATAGTGAGGTATTATTTATAACTGTGTTGCAAAGCTGATGAAGTTTTTTCTTACTAAAGTTCACCCAAAGCAAAGAGCTTCATTGACATTTGCAATAATTTATCATGATTAGAGTAAACTCAGATGCTGCTCAGTGATAATGAAACATTACTAGCTTGGTTTTTGAATGTTACAAGTCAGTCTTTCCTCCATTGAGCTGTTAAAGCTAGAGTAGAGTTCAGCTGATGATCTTGATTTTTGGTGGTGCACTCATAAACTGTCTGTGGTATCATCTGCATAGACATTTGCATTTTCTGAGACTTGCAGAATTCGAGTAGTGGAAGAAATAAAACAATATCTGACTTTGTTGCCCAAAACTGGTACATGATGATGCTTTAAAATGCAACATAGAGAAGAACTCAATCACTAGCACTCAAAAACTTTCAAAAGAGATAAGATCACTAAAAAATATCATATGTAGAGAATTACAAAAGCTTTAAAAAACATTCAGTTGATTAATAAAAGGAATAATTTTATACATCCCAATTTTGTATATGCCACTACTCAATGTTGATCTTTTTTTTTGTGTGTTTGTGTGTGTGTGAGGGGGTTATTGGTGAGCAGGTTAAGAAATTCTATAGTGTATCATAAAGGTACTAACTCTTTGTAACAGACACAAGGTTGCTGTCTTTCAAAATAAATGGAGTCAACATTTTCAAGAGAAATGAGTTTAATATGTGGAGGGCTTTTATATAAACAACATAGCTCACAAAAGAAAATTTATGTGTTTAGATGTAGTGTCTGTGTGTGCCACATGGTTGAGTGAAATTAAGAAGTCAGCTTGCTATGCAACTTAATTTTCTGAAAGAAGATGACTAGACATGTCTTCTTGCTACCACATCCTGGAGAAAAAAAGAGGAAGAGTGTTTTATGTTCATTCCCATTATAGTCCTGAATAGTATGCCATCTAGTTGGCATCCTGACAGTCTAGGTGGGGCAATTCCCACAATAGCAATAACCAATTTTGTTGGTGTTAAGTCAGTTGTATTCCTTCTCTAACAAAATTTGGATTTGATATCTCTTATATACAAAGCAGATGCAGCAATTAACAAGATGCATTGTGACACACCACACAGTGCATGATAAATAATAATGAATAGTAACTTTTTCTTTGTTTTTCTGTCCATAATTTTAGTCATTCTAAAGCAAATATGGAAGATTACTAATTAATCCTACATTAGTTCAGTAAGAAGCAGTTGAGTGCCATTTCCAAGGCACCAATGTTTTGCTGTTTGAACAGCAGGGTAAAATTAAATTGCAAATATTAATATGCAGAACACACAGATCCTAGACTAAGATCACAGATACTACACTGATCCCAGCACAGATACTCTGATCATAGACAGAAATACTGATCCATATTGTTACATTACATGTTATCTCTGGATTGCAGTTGGCTGTTCGCAATTCCTCAATGCTGCATCAACAGACTGAATCAATAACAGATAATTTTCCTCAGATTTTTTTTGTTTTACTTTGAGGAGGACATTGACATTTCTTGGAGGTAGTGAAAGATACAGGAAGAAAGAGCAGATGTCAGCAATAGTATAGTCAACTATAGCCAATTTGAAAGGTTATAGCATTTTCAACAAATTCAGTCAAATCATGAAATGAAAGTTATCCTGGACAGCCACTTTTAGATCTTTTTGTACTTACGTAGGTGTCCCCCAGGGCTCCTTGGACCTACTTTGTTCCTAATTCTCATCAATGACTTGCTGATGGAATCGGCTGTCAACTTGGCATCAATGCTGATGGCACAAACATTTATTTCTCTCTCAATGGTAAGTCTGATCAGATCAATAAGGTCAAATTGGTAGCTGATCTCAAAAATTACCTACAGTCTGTTGACTTCTTTCACACCTAGTAACCCCTTGTATCTTAGTGACTTTGTTGTCTTGCTTGGGGTGAATTTGATTTAAAAAAAGAGTGTTTGGTAGGACTGTGTTGATTTGGTTCACATTCAGTTGCCACCAGGCAGTAGATACCAATTATCAGATGTTGTTGTTCTATGTCTTTTCAGAATGTGGGTGATCATGGCTCTCCACAATTTCCTGTCCTTTGTAACACTTAATAAATTTTGTTTTTTTGCTATCTCTCCTAATCCCTGTTCTGCCAATAAGATTGTTAGGGTAGGTTATGTGCTGCTTTCCTCTTCCTCTTACCTTTACTATGTCATGCCAGTGTCAAATCTTCTAGCCCTTCTTTTATTTGGCCTAGAATTCTTTGTTCAAGGAATTTCAGCAGTCTTTTCCTGATTCTCAGTATAAGTGTTCTTTTTGTTGCTATTTTCTTTAAGACTTCCTTGTTGCTTACTCGCCCCACCCACAAAAATGTTAGTAACCTTCTGTAGAACCATATTTTTGCTGCTTCCCGCTTTCTTCTCATCTATGGGGAGATTGTCCAGCATTCACAGCCATATAAGGGGATGGATATCACATAGCAATCCAGTACTCTTTTCTTTCTAACAAAATTGTTCTGTTTCTTAGCACCTTGCTTAGCAAATGATAACTCTAAAAAGAACATAATGGTCATGTAAGTGTTTAAATATCCAAGATGGCAGTGAATGCGTTAAAATTAAAGTTAGAAAAATTTATTTCATCAGTGGTGGTGGTAGGGGGAATAAAGATAAAAACTTTTTTCTCCTTACATTTTGTAATTCCTGCAAAGCCAATTTGCTTTCAGTCAACTCAACATTGACTTCACTCAGTTGCCTGTAAAGAAAAGAAAAATGGAATGAGTAAATATTAAAATATTATACAATATTTGAATGTTATAAAGAGTAATTATTGACTTCATTTGGTCTGGTCAAGAATTCTTGCCTGTTGCTGGTACCTTAAAATCTAATACTACTCTATCATAAAATATCTAGGTGGGGAGGTAAGGCACTGTCAAGTCACTTTTTTTTTTTTTTTTACTCATTTCATCCCATGCAAGGCAGTAAAGCCACTAAGACACAATGGGTTACTGAGTATGAAATAATAAGAAAAAAGAGAAACATTATTAAGGAGTGAGGACAGAAGAGTAATCAAGAAGACAGTAGATAACAATTGACATTACATTTAAATTTTTGAAGATCAAAGTTGAGTTGAAAGCAAGAAGCTGGAAGAAAGTTCCACAAGTGAGAAATACATCAGAAGAAACTGTTAGCATAGGACTTATGGTTATATCTAGCCATTTCAACTGTAAGATGACAGACCTTGCTGCCAATATAGTTCTGCACTTAAATTCATGAAGTTTAGGTATCATAGCTGAGAGTTAACTCTAAACAATTACCATGAAAACATTTATAGAAAAGGTACAGCAAAGCTACATTATGGCAATGAAAATGTGACTGAAGATGAGATGCCAAGTTAGGACCAATAATATTGCTGATTCTTTGTATTTTATCACAAATCTTTAAATATATAGTAGGAGCACTGGGCCATATGTGGCAGCAATATTCAAAGCATTGATAATGGTAGATTTATAAATATGTAAGATAGATTCTGGAGAGAAATATTGTCTAGCACAGTGAACCAAATTTCTTAGCAGAAGACCTAGCAATTGATTCAATATAATCTTTCCACTTCATGTCAGCCAAAAATGTTGGCTCAAGAAGGTGCAATAAGTCACTTTCCTGAAGGTTAGCATCAGACATGCTGATTGATGGGAGGCAGAAAGGGGGTTGATTAATAGAGATAAGTTTCATACTGGAGGCATTAAAATTAACAAGCTATTCCTTGTCCCTGTTAACAGCAGATTATAGATAATTTTTGAGATCAGCTGTCAGTTTGACCTTATTGAACAGATCAGACTTACTATTAAGATAGGAGTAAATAATTGTGTCATCAGCATAGATACCAAGTTGATAACTGATGCCATCAGAAAGGTCATTGATGAAAATTAAGAACAAAGTAGGTCCAAGGATAGAGCCCTGACGGGGGAACCTGCAAAGTGTTATTTGTATGTACTAAAGTACAAAAAGATCTAGAAGAGCAGCCATTCAGGACAACTTTCATTTTGTGATTTGATAAGAAAGACCGAATCAGTTCAAAAATTTTTCCACAACCTTTCAACTTGTGAAGAAGACTGGTATGCCAAACCTTGTTGAATGTCCAAAGCAACTGCTCTAGTTTAACTATCTAAAACTTGATACTCAAACATTCCATAAAGGACATTATATTTCAATGACCTCTTGACTGACCAACATTTATCCCATTAATGGTCACCATCCCATTTATAGGACACTGGACATTAATGTGCCATAAGTAGAAACCTATAATTAATACCTGACTTTTTTTCAGAAACCTATAATTAATATTAGATTTTTACAAAAATCTATAATACTAGATTTTGTTCAGAAACCTATAATTAATATTAGATTTTTACAAAAATCTATAATACTAGATTTTGTTCAGAAACCTATAATTAATATTAGATTTTTACAAAAATCTATAATACTAGATTTTGTTCAGAAACCTATAATTAATACTGGATTTTTTTCAGAAACCTATGATTAGTAATAATGATTAATATTAGATTTCTTCAGAGAACTATAATACCAGATTTATAGTAATCTATAATGCCAGATATTTTCAAAAACCTTTAATACTGAATTTTTATTTTTAGAGTTATTACAAAATTTTATGGTGAAAAAAATATTTGGGTGGGAGGTAAATTATAAATGAGCAGAATTTCATTAAGAAATTCAGATTATTTATAATTTTACAAATCATGATTTTCAGAGATCTGTTACTAATAAGCTTGATCCTCACTGCAAACATGCATACTTCCTTCATCCATTTAAGTAAGGTAACTACAACTTCTGAATACTTACATACATATACATATACATATATGTCTATATTCTCTCTCTTGTATGTACCAGGACATTGACATAGAACCTCCAACTTATCACTCTGTCCTATTGAGCAGAGACATGTGAATTAGTAGGCATACTCATCCTCTCATATCTAGCCAAGATCCTAGAGAAAAAAGACATGGGACTATATAGAGATAACAAACTTATCCTGATAAGAGAACCCAATGGCCCCAAATTAGACAGATTTAGGAAAAAAATAGTAAATGTCCCAAAAACAATTGGATTTAAAATAGAAATAAATGCAGGTACAAGAACAGTAAATTTCTTAGATGTCACTCTCAACCTGAACAAGAAACACAACTGTACAAAAAAGATAATGACACCCCAACTTATGTAAACGCATCCTCCAACCATCCACCTTCAATCATCAAGCAAATACTCATATCAATCAGCCGCAGACTATCTGAAAGCTCATCAAACAGACATTTTCAATAACAAGAAAACGCCATATGACAAAGCACTAAAAAAAAGTGGATACACACAACAACTACAATACACACCTCCACAACTGAAACACAAAAACAGAAGAAGAAACATTACCTAGTTTAACCCACCATACAACAAACCGTCAAAACAAACATAGGAAGGACATTCCTAAACTTAATAGAAAAACACTTCCCTGAAACAAACCGATTAGCAAAAATATGTAACAAAAATAATGTTAAAATCAGTTACAGCTGCACAAAAAATATAACACAAATAATAAAAAGCCACAACAAAAAAGTAACAACCTGCAATAACCCAACCAAGGAACCCCAATGTGACTACAGAAATAAAACATGTCCACTCCAAGGAAACTGACAGCAAACAAATATAATATATAGAGGCAAGGTAAGTGCAAACAACAGCACAATGTACTACATTGGGGCCATTCAAGAAAAGAAAAAACAACCACAACCTTTCATTCTCCGACAGAAAATACTCAAACAGTACTACACTACCCACATACATATGGCATCTAAAAGACAGAAATATTACACCAAGCTGGAAAATATTGAAAAACTCACCTTCCTACAACAACACTACAAAGAAATGCCTATTTTGCCTATATGAAAAGGTAGCAATAATTTCTCATACCTAACAAAAGAAATAAGATCAGAAATTATTTCCAAATGCAGGCATGAAAACAAATACCTATTATCACAATTTATGCCAAATGGATAAAAAAAGAAAAATACCAACCATCACTACGGCATCACAATTACTACTGCCACATTAGTCCACAATCACTAACACACAATTAACATTACCGTATCAGTCCACAATTATACTTACTTCCCCAGCCCAGAAAAATTAATACTAATAAGCATTATAAATTGTAGTTTCTACCATTTACACATGCACAAACACCAAAAACAAGCTAATAACCAGCTTTAAAATAATAACAAAACAGTATTAAAAAAAATAAAAAATAATAGCAATTTTACCTGTGAACACGTGTGCAAGAAAACATTATTCGGTAAACAAAATAGACAAACGGTCTGCGTGATGACACTGCAACTGATGAAAGATGTTTGCTACACAATACAACATTGAATAAAGTGACTAATTGTGTATGTATGTACGCAACGACATATATATATATATACATATATATATATATCTCAAATATGTGGTGCAGTTCAATTTATATTACAATGAATTATTCATACAAAAAGTAGATTAGTAAAGTTAATGATAACTACCTGAATTTTACCAAAAAACAAAATAATTTCCATGCCTGAGGATGACTGAATGTACAGTTGAAAGTACTTGCATATTAAAGAAAGACCTTATATAGTTTATAATTTTTAAAAACAAGGATCATAACATTCATCGAGTGATTTGTAGGTTAATGCACCTTTAAAATTTTGTTTGTGATAGGATTTTACCATTTTATATCATTAACTTTACTAATCTACTTTTTGTATGAATAATTCATTGTAATATATATATATATATATATATATAATGTTATATAAAAATTTACTTGTATATATTAACTCTGTGCATTTTCTTTCAATCCTTACACAAGGCCACATAAATCTATGGTAGATATCATATGATAACCTCCACCAACTTACTATATATATATATATATATATATATATATATATATATATATACATACATGTATGTATGTGGATTATATAGTAAACAAATATGGCATTAATATTTGAAGAGAATGTCAATATAACTATAGATTTGTACTTTGTGCAGAAAATACCATCTTCCCTTGTAAGAGGCTGAAGGTGTGTGCTTGCTGATGTCATTTGCAATGAAAGAAGTGTGCCTGTCTCCATTATGAAACTGAAGCCAATTCTATTCATATATATAGTTTGAGAAAACTCAGATTTACCACATAGAAGATTTACATACGTACATTAAAACTGGCATATAGTTATATAGTTTTCGAGCAAGTTGACAACAGGGATAGTGATAGCAGAGGAGAACTGGCAAAGTTAGCAGTGACAGCATGACCTTGTGAACTGTTTTTGTTCTGAGAGAGCCTCTGTGCACAGTTGTGATTATAATTTTCAGACAAAACTGTGTTGTTCGAGTTGACTTACCGTAATCCTTCATACATATCTACAAATAGTTTTTGTGATCAGATTGGTTGAGGTGGTGTTCACAAAAGAAAAGCTACTGGAATAAGAGTTCTTGTTTGTTTGTTTAGCATCATATCAACTCCTTATGAATCATTTAGTGCTGAAATTAAATTTTCTTGGCAGCATTAGTAATTTTTTTTACAAAAATGTATTACTGGTAATATTTAAGTTTTTTTTTTTTTGACCAAAAATTTACTGCTGGTAATATTTGTGTTTTTTCTTGTTTTTTTTGTTCAAAAATATATTGCTGGTAATATTTATTTGTTTTTCTTACAAAAATGTATGGTTGGTAATTTTTTATAATGCATTACTGGTATTTTTACTATGAAAATATATTTTTATACTTTCATAGTGTTTTAACACCAGTTTCAAGGTTCACTCTTTGCCAACAGCTGGGACTCTAACAGGTGCTACCTCCCTGGGTCAGGGTGGACCTGATAACAACAATTAAATGATAGTTCCACGTTCCACAAAACCTCCTGACCAGATGCTTTGCTGCCTCTTTATCTTGACTTCATACTACTTACTTTAATGGTTGGAGGGTACTTAGCTTAAACAGTTGTGATAAAGACAATAAGCTGAAAAAAAAAATTCTAAATATACATTTGTAAGTGTAATGTAAATAAAAATAATTCCAATATCTGCTGATACTTACTGACTTACATGGAGATTTTTCTTATCCCATTGTTCTTTCTTCTTTTTGATTTTTTCCTGAAATAAAGAAATACATCACTTAAAAAAGAAAAATCACCAGCACCCATGACAAAGACATTATTATCTGTCAGCTTGTAATTGTAGAAATTCAGAAGGTATACTGATCAAAATATTTTGTAGAATATTGCTCCCACATCTGGTCTGGTGCTTCTGCTACATATTTAAAGATTCTTGATAAAATCCAAGCAGGATCTGCAGCGTTACTGGTCCTGACCTGGCATCTCAGCTTAAATCACTTTCCTACTGCCATAACATACCTTCCCTGCACCTTTTCTATAAATACTTTCATGGTAAATGTTCTGATGAACTTTCCTGTTCATATTTGTAAATACACATTGGAGTTCAGATTTTAAATTGTTGTTACATTCCCCTCCCCATCCCCACAGACAAGACTTGTATATATGGGAACTAGCTAAGACTTTCATACAGACAGTGAGGTATTATGGTATATGTAGTAAGAAAGGTAAGTAAGAATGCGTTGTTTTGGTGTTAAGAATATTGTTGTATGTTTGGGTCAGTGATTGTGGCTAGCTAAATTTAATATTAAGACAGAAGAAGACCATCCTTTTTCCCCCCATTCCCCATTTCGACCTTATGCTATATTTTGTATTTTATATACGAATACCTAGACATTATGAATTTAAGCACAGTATTAAAAGTAATGAATTGCTACATGATGTTTGTCCTCCTATATGGCACTGCATGCTGGACAATTTCTTCAAAGATAAAGAAGAGACTTGAAGAAACAGAAATGTGGTTCTACAGAAGAATGCTGAGGATACCACGGACTAAACGTGAACAATGCGAAGTTTTAGAGAAAATGGAAACAAAAAGGAAACTTATACATAACATCAGGAAGAGACAGTTGAAATTTTTAGGGCACATAATGAGGAAAGTGGGCTTAGAAAATCTAATACCCACAGGAGAAATTGAAGGCAAGAGGGACAGAGGAAAATGATACATAACCTACTTAGTGAGCTTGAGTAAATGGATGGCAGAACAAGGTGTAGGAGAAATAACAAAATTTATTAAGAGCTACAAAGGAGAGGAAATTGTGGAGAGCCATGATCATTTACATCCTGAAGGGACAAAGCACATAAAGAAGAAGTTTAGATTGGCAGCAAGGTCTGATCATCTTACAGTTGAAATGGCTAGATGTAGCTGTAAGTTCTATGCTAGCAGTTTTTTTCTATTGCACTTCTTGCTTGTGGAACTCTCTTGTTTTTTGTTTTCCAGTCAACTTTGATCTTCAAAATTTAAATGCAATGTCAGTTGTTATCTTCTGCCTTCTTGTTCTTTTATTATTCTTTCTCCTTAATAGTGTTATTTTTTCTTATATTCTCTCACACTCAGTAACCCCTTGTGTATTAATGACTTACTGGGAGTGAAATAATTAAGATCAAATTGGTTAATATATTTTTCACTGAAAATATTAGATTCATTAACTAATTCATTGGCACAAAAGAGATAACTTGTTTAACCCTAACCCTGGCAGATGGTTGCTTTTTTTTTCCTTGCTCATGCCCAACATATAGGTATTGATTTGAAACTCCAGATATGTTACTAAAAATAGACCGCTGTGAATAAATTTTGTTTAGTTATTCTGAAGATAATTGTCAATACACTGAATACTCTTATAATTTTCTTTTATAATTGTTGATATCAGTGTACATTTGCTGATATAAGGATTTTGCAATTTTAGAAAATTACATGTAGTCTTACTTTCGCCTTCCAATACACGTACTTTACGACTCCAATGCACAAATATTTCAAAGTACATTCAGCATAAATTCTTTGCATTGTATTAGGTTGGTGCAAAAATAATGTCGTTTTCTCACATAGTAACATATGTGAGAAAACGTCATTATTTTTGCACCAACCTAATAAATGCAGCTATTGCATTGAAGCATTTGTTTATTTGCTTTTTAAACTCTCACATTTTTACTGTCGTTTTATGCAGGTAAAATAGTAAAATGAGAATTTAAAATAAAAGGTGAAAGAATAATCCTGCAAAGTTTCAAGCCATTATTTAGAGGTTTATGGCATTTTTGGTAGGCAAAAATGCCCCTTAAGTTTTCATAACAATAACCTGCCTGGGATAGAATTAAGTTCATCACCATTAATTCACTGCAGAAAAGTTCACTGTCATCATATCACCATTGGGAAAGTTCACCATAAAAAGAGAAAAATTAAACAATTTTTTAATGGGTTCTAATTTTATTGATCAACGTATTTAAAATATTTTTAAAATAGGGTAAAAGTAAATAATAACTGACATTATGCATTTTAATTTAATTAATTTAATAATTAAAACTTGGGTTTCTAATAACTGATATTATGTGCTATCCTTCTCAAGTAGTCAGGGATACAATTGTAATTTAGAACAAGTCTTTGAATTTGTCCAGCAGAAATTTTTAATTTTGGTTTTGTTTTAGTTGGTCTTTATTTTTTGTTATGCTCATTTCAAGCTGTTTAGCCATTATGGAAATTTCTAGATTCAGATTATATATTAATTATAAAATTATTAATTATAAAATCTAATGAATTCATACGGTGAAGTTTCTGAACTGTAAACTTTTCTCACAGTGAACATTCTTCCCAGTGGACTCTACTCATGGTTATTTGATAGCGGTGAACTTTCCTCCGGTGATTTGATGACAGTGAACTTATTTGTAAACAGGATTAATATCACAGACAAGATCACTTATCTTAAGACAATGTTCTATAGTTTTGTAGGATTTTAACAAATTTTTATGTACAAGGGTGTATCCCAAACTGTACTGCCATGATTGTACCCTTAAAGTGAAAGACGTACTCAGCTAATGCTCTTTAGTACCCAAAGATTTGAGTCAGTCTGCCAATAAGCATTGTGCGAACTACACATATTCAGTTATTACACAAGGTTTTTGTAATGCTGTATTGGAATGGTTCTATGATATTTATAGCTCACAAATTCATGTAACATGTCTGTGAAACTTGGTAAATCTGCTACTGATACTCTCAAAATTCTTCATCAAGTTTTTAGCAAATGTGAACACAGGTTTTCAAGTGGCATGTGCATTTCAAGGCTGCTCAAGTGATGGTTCAAGATGATGAGTGTACAAGGTAATCAATAACCAGCAAAATGTCAGGAAATTTGAAAAAAAAAAATTAATGAACTCATTCATTATTATAGAGTCAGCCTGGAGATCATCATGGAAAACCTGAACATACATCACACTGCTGAAGTTTATCCTAAGAACATGACATTTTGAAGCATGAAAAAGGTGCTGGGATTGCTATGTATATCCTCAATAAGTTTATTGTGAAAGGATTAGCAGTCAGATTTGAATAACCTGTAAAATCTTTACTGGAGTAATAATATACTTTCCTTTAAGCCTAATGTAAGAACCTTTTGCTATCATCTTATATACTACATTTATTAGATAGTCTGTTGTATATATTGATTGATTTGTATGAAAGTACAACAACATGCAAAGAAGTCTTTCTATTTTAATCAATGTTTTTGTTTGTTTTAATGAGAAAAAACCCAACACTGAAAACGTACATGGTACTAGTAATGGTTGGCAGCTCATATCCGAGTATGCCTGTCTACTAATACGGTTAGCCTATCCCTGTTGCAGATGCTTACTCAGGCACATTTGTATTTGTTCAACACCCAGAACCCACCTGTGGTTTATACTGCAAATATGTTGAGCAGACCTTAGTTACAGTTTCTGGGAGAGAGAGAGCATTATCTGGCATGATCAACAATATCTGAACAAGACCAGCATGCTCAAGCTCTCGGTCACGATTACTTGTGACTTTGTGCTAGCAATTTAAATTAGAACTTACAAAAATATATTCTCTTACAAAAAAATCTCTCCCTCCCTCCCTCTCTCTCTCTCTCTATATATATATATATATATATATATATATATATATGGTGGACTTTCACGTTGTATTCGATGTATGAGGGTCAAACAGATCAGTTCCTAGGAACCAACAGCCCAGACACCAGCACATATGATTTGATTATAGTGATGAAAGCTTTGTGTAGAAGCAACCACACTTTTTGAAGGGCCAAATACAGAGACCTGGTGCACTACATGCCACAAGGTTCCCAAACAACCCTCCGCAGGTTTTGAATTCAGAGTTGTCCTTCTCCTAGACTAATAGCCATCCAAAGATATAGAACCCAGTCTGTCCTGCTATTTACCCATAGCTGGGGGAAGAAGAAGAGAATTCATACCTTTCAAAAGGGTATTAGCACGTAAGTGAATGTAATGGATTCGACTGGAATTCAGACTCGGCTCTCTGATTTCTCTATCCGAGCCACTATCCACTACTCCACCGTGCCTATATATATATATATATATATATATATATATATATACACACACAAAACAGTGTAAACATAGAAATCAACATTGCATGGTAACTGATCATCAGATGTTTGCATAAAGTGTGGAAACTGCCATTCAGCATACAATGTTAATTTCTGTGTTCATACTGCTAATAACAACATATCATTACAAATATTGAGCACTCATTCTCTACACACACAGACACACCGACTGTGTGTGCAAAATACATTCTTTTTGAGTTTGGGGTCCATCCCCTGATTGCAATTCTCAAATTCTTCCCCATCTGAGAATCACTGAAACTCGTGCATTAAATGAAACAGAATCCTAGAAATGATCAAGGAAAATCTATAGAAGAAAAGACAAGAAGAAAATGGTAAACATTATAAATAAATACATACAATATCACATTTGTAATTTTGTATCTTTCTGTTAGCTTGGTCATGTTCATCATCAAGTTTAGCCTTTAACTCCTGGATTGACATTTCTGTTTCCACAATCTACAAACAGAAAAGTACATCAATATTTGAATGAAAAAAGTAAATCAATAAATTATATTTACTAAATTTTAGTAAGGCACAAGGTCATATATTGCTTATAGTAGCTGATGGAGTTTGTAAGTGGCCACTCATCTAATTATTAATGATTAACTATGGTTAGTAATAGAAATATCTTCTTTTATATGTTGTTTCCCTTCAGGACATAGGTGATCATGGCTCTTCAACATTTCCTGTTCTTTGTAGCTCTTAGTAAAGTTTGTCTTTCTGCTATCTCTCCTAATCCAGAATTCAGATAAGTTTTGTTGTGTGGCTCATTAGGCTGATTATGGTACAAATCTTACTAATTAATCCATAACTGGAAGGAAAAGAGGTGGATTCATTCATACCTGTTCCAGGGGCATTCCACATAAGTGAATATAATGAACCCAAATGGAATTAGAACTCAAGTCTCTGATTAACAATTCTGAGCAATTATCAATTAAATCACCAGCACATCCAAGCTTACAGCATCTGTTGTTCCCAAGTGGTCACCCATCTAGGTACTGACCAGACTTGACCCTGCTTAACTTTGGTGATCAGACAGGAAGTAGTGTTTCAACATAATGTGGCCATAAGCAATTGTACAATGGAGTCCACCTTTGTTTGCACTTAGCTTCTTGGGTAACATTATGAAAGTAGACATTTTTATTAGATGAAACATTGTTGATTATTAATTTTCACCAGTATTTCTTTTATTTTTAATTTCATTTGCTTTATTTATACTAGTATCATTAGTAGAAATATCTTGAATTTTTATTAAATGATGCATCGGTAATGATTATTAATTTTTGACTAATATTTTATTCATCTTAATTTTAGTTGCATTCCATTGCATTCAGTCTATGGCTTTTTTTACAGTGGTGTTCATCCTGTAAAAGGCCCTGGTGCCACTTGAGGTACAAGTTTACAGGTTTAGAGGTACAGTGAATATGTGCAGAAGATAACAGTCAACATTAGACTTGAACAGGTTAAGATTGGAGTCTGTTCTACAAAGAAGTAGTTTGTGGGAAGAAACTGCTTGAGTGGAACTTACATCTCACCAGGGGCATAATGAAGGGAATGAGGGTGGTTTTCTATATTGTTCATGGTATAGTGGGTCTTAGCCATGAGGGTTAGAAGGTGGAACTCAGGAGTGTAGTTCTTCTGAACACTCTTCATGGAAATAGTGATAGAGCAGTGAGAGGTTTGCAACGTTTCGTCTCTGAGAAAGGGGTTGTGGAGCAGAAAATAATTTGTCATCTACAAGTATGTGGAGACACTTTTGGATTCTATCGAAAGTGGAAAGTGCTGACTAGGCAGCTTTTGCCTATATATGGCAGCAATACTCCATTTTTGGCCTGATCTGGCTCTTGTAAAGGCAGAGAATAGCAGGTGGAGTGTGGTACTTGCTGGATTTTTCTAGCATCTTTAGTGATGGATCATATGTACAAGTTCCACTTGAGGTCTGGTTTCAGTTTAAGTCCCAATAGGTGCTCAAGGCATGGGGCTTCCCTGAAGGAACATCTGTTCATCATAAGTGGTGAAAGTTCTGGGTCCTCTTGGTGATGGTGGAAGTTCACTAGTTTGATCTTTGAGGCATTGAATGTGACCAGCCACCTTTTTTACCCACTGAGCCGCTAGAGTTAGGTCAAAGGAGAGATCAGCTGCCAATCCCTAGTCATCAAGAGTTTTAGAGGTACACCTATATAACATTGTATCATCAACATAGATATTCACAAAGGATTAGAGTAGGAAGAGGATTGGACCAAGAAGTGAGCCTTATTTGGAATAGAAATATGTATGTATTTTGAACAAACAGGGGTGTTTGTTCAAGATACATGAAAGAGAACCAATATGAATGCTATATTCATCCGGACAAAGGTTACATTTTTTAAAACCTTTTTTTGTAACATTTGACAATTTTATGATGTAAAATAAAAATAAAAAAGATAACATTAATTTAACATTAATAAACATTAAATATTAAAATATTAATAAATTAATTACATTAATAAAAATTAAACATTAAAATTAATTAATTATATTAATAAACATTAAAAGGATAACATTAATTTAACTTTAATAAACATTAAACATTAAAATTAATAAAAAATAAAAAATATAACATTAATTTATTTGGAATAGAAATATGTATGTATCTTGAATAAACAGGGAAGAGAACCAATATGAATGCTATATTCAGCAGGACAAAGGTTACATTTTTTTTTAACTTTTTTTGTAACATTTGACAATTGTATGATGTACAAAAAATATAAAAATAAAAAAAGATAACATTAAACAAACCTCCTGATTGTGTTGTCGAATCTTCTCTCTTGTCTCATTTACATCAATTTGTATCCTACAGAAAAGGTAAAAGAAAATTTAATGCCATGCTATGGAGCAGTGTTTGGCAAAATAAACTTGGTGGCCATTACAAATGTAGTGAGTTTGATCCTCACCAGGTGACTCACACCTGTGAACTTGTATTAGAGTTAAGCTTAGTAAATGTGTATGCTTCACCATTGATGGCTATTGGCGTGAATAATTCTCCCTAGGTATTCACACTTGTACCATATAAAGCTAAACTTAGCAAATATAGCTGCCATACCATAAAGTGATCCTCATGAGGTATCCCGCTCTGGTGGCCTTGTATCAGACCAAGCAAAGCTGAGGAGACATCAACAGTGTTGATATCTCACTATAAAGTAGAGATCAGCATAAATAGTTTTATATAATATTAATACTGCAGTAAGTATGATTTTCACTGAGTGCTCCAATCTTGTGACCTTATAATATATGAAGCTAACCTTAGTAAATACTAATGTCTGTTCATTGCTGTGGAGCAATGGTTATTCACTAACTGCAGATTGTCATCTAGACTAACCTACATACCAATTCTTTTTTTATAACACATGGAAACAAAAAGGACACATATATTTAGTATAAAAAGACAGTTGAAATTTCTAGGATATGTAATGAGGAAAGAAGGCTTAGAAAATTTGATACTCACAGGACATATTGAAAGGAAGAGAGACAGAGGAAAATGGCATATAACCTACCTAATGAGCTTGTGTAAATAGTTAGCAGAACAGGGATTAGGATAGATAACAAAAAAAAAAAACACTTTAATAAGAGCTACAAAGGACAGGAAATTGTGACAAGCCATAATCGCCCCCATCCTGAAGAGACATTTGAAACACTTAGGATAACAGGAAAATTAGAAAGCTAGTGTTACTTGACCATTGTTTGTTTAATCTGCACAAAATTAGCTGCTTTGTATCCTTGTGGTAAGCTAAAGAAAGCTAAGTATATATCATATATCATGCCTCATGTTTGAAAAGGAAGCACACATGGATAAATGTGCCCACAATAAGATGTAGTGTCAAAAGGATGTTTTTTTCCATGACACCACGTTTTTTTTAACTAGCAACACACTTTGGCAATGCTCATCATCTTAAAATGTGACAATTAGAATTGTAATAAAACCTAAACATATGATGAAATTGAATTTATACATTTTTTTTTGTTCTTGAGATTTTACAACAAAAATATTAAACACTATTTATTTATTAGATTGATTAAGAATAATTTTATATTTACAACATTGTAAAAACTAATACAATTAAAACTAATGCAATATTTATAATTTACCAATTTATAAAGAAATAAATGTGAAAATCTTTATTCATAATTTTATAAGCATTTACTAAATGATTAAAATAGGTGAACCAACTATAAGGAAATTCTTATTTACCATTTTATAAAATTTGAATCAATTGGCAATTAACCAATGTTTTGCCAACCATTCCAATAAATAATATAATAGTGCTTGTTATTTTTGTTGTCAAGTCCCAAGAACAAAGAAAATGTATAAATTCAATTTCATATGTT
Source organism: Acanthosepion lycidas (assembly GCA_963932145.1). Taxonomy (NCBI): domain Eukaryota; kingdom Metazoa; phylum Mollusca; class Cephalopoda; order Sepiida; family Sepiidae; genus Acanthosepion; species Acanthosepion lycidas. The sequence continues at coordinate 61,869,652 of OZ010601.1, read as the reverse complement.
TAGGTTTTATTACAATTCTAATCATTGCTTTTTAAAACTATAAACATTGATAAAGAGTGAAGGTAGTTAAAAAAAGTGGTGTCCTTTAGAAACTCTGTTTTATTGTGGGCATGTTTACCCATGTTTTCCAAAAAGACTATCATTCCAGGTAAATACTTGAAGAGTCAGGTATAAAGCAGACATATGGCTACTTTTTTTTTTTTTGTTTTTTTACTACAAGTGTAAAACGAAACCTATGGCTACCTCTTGACTTGAGTGTAAAACCAAACTGATGTCAACCCATTCACTAACTCATTGTGAGTTTTGCCCAAAAGGAGTTATCTTCAACATTAAATAACCTAAGAAGGTTAAATATATGGCTAAATTAATTAACAACTTAACCAGTACAAAAACAGAGTGCTTAAGTCAAGGTAAAAACCATGATTTTGAAAGCTCTCTCTGTTTAGAAGATTCATATAACACAGTATTCCTTTCTTCATTTGGCCTTGTGCCACACTAAGCTGATTAAAAGTATTTTCTAACTTTAGATTCTTCTGGTATTTGGCCATATGTATAGAGTGAGGATTGAATTCACTTCATAGTCATAATGGTTTGATATTACCCCATGTCGAGGCACATCACTCAGTTTATATCTTAGGAAAAAGCTTAAAGATGTAAAATAAACATGCTAACAAGAGTTATCTCCTCCTGTCCATCACCACAATTTAGCTAACAACTATCAATTGTATGACAGGGATTCTTCAGCTATTTGATGGAAAAGAAGTTATTTTCAACAAGATGAAGCATCTTTCCATTTGTTAGGTCTTATTTTAACATAATATTTCTAGGCAAATGGGTTGAATAAAAAGGCAGTGTTGCACACCAGCCATATTTCCTTGACTTTTTTCCCGATGAGATACTTTAAAGATGTGGCACAATATACAACACCTTTACAAATAAAAGCAAAGGAAAATAGTTACAAATTATGGGAGTTATGTCAATTGATATTTGTGATTCATTTTAACAAATTGAGCTAACAAATTGCTATAGAAGAAGCCATTTTGAGCACTTAATTTTATTGAAACATAAATGTCAAATGGTTTTCTTTTGAAATTTTATAGCATTTATTCTTTATTATCTGGAGCCATATTGGTGATAAACTAAAGTAGTTTACCTGTATTTTTCCATTCTCTCCCTTATCTCTCCAATGAGTTCATGCTTTTAACTAAACTGGTTTTAACCTATAGGAATTAAATTCTATATTTTTCAACCAATAAAATCCCATCAGAAGGTTTGTTTGATAAACAACAAATACTGCCAAAATACTTGGAGGACGTAGTTGTAAACCTACCATGTGTTATTTTTGGATAATTTAGAAAATAAAAACAATAACTTCCTTCACCACTCCTGCAAATTTGAGAAAAAGATTTTTGCGAGCCAGTGTGAAATTATTTTCTAACCAATGAAAAGTTTGTATTCAGAAAGTTCACATCTCTATGTGAAATTAGATTTTGGATCTCCCTTATGAATATAAATGTAAAAGCCTACTGCTTCTCAAGGATAGGAACAATTTTGGAGGCCAGTTTGATCTACACATGTATACAAACACACAATGGAAGAGAGACAGTCAGCATCCTCTGAATAAGGACTTGTCAATGCACATAACAGAAGTGATTAACCAGCAACTGCCTACTAAGTCCTTGAGGCTGACCATCATAAAGTAAGTCTGTTCACACATTTCATACACTACTAAGAACACTTAATTACTTTATAAAACAAATGCCACTGCAAAGAAAATTGAACATTTTATTGCTATTGTATATTTAATATATAAATATTATTTCAACTGACATGCTTTTACATTTCCTTTAGAAAATAACCTTTTATATGTTTTATTTAAAATATGTGTTGTTGTTGTTAAATGTTTGGAATCCTGACAATCATATAGCAGCAAAAACCTGGAAAGACAGATCCCAACAAACCTGTGAAAATTTCATGTTTTCCTATTTGAAAGTTCTGAGGATTCAATTCTTCAGTTAATGATTGAATAAGCTCATAGCAAGTTCTATAGCAATAAAATATTTGTAGAAATTCTCTTATTACATCATTAAATATTTGAGCTTAACAATTTTAATAAAATATTGCAATAACAATAATAGATATGAATGCTGGTCGTTATTTTAAGTAGTAAGGAGGTACAAATGAAAAGGTTTGAAATTGATAAATTTCACTGAAACAGCTGTTAAACACTTCATTCTACCCTTCTTTCTTCCATTTTTCACTGAAACCAAGTAGTGTCTTTAATATGTCTTTTGTCTTATCATGCAATTAAAACAGAATAGACTATTACTTGAGATATCAGCAAGAGGCATTAAACACTTTTTTTTTCACTGAAACCAAGTAGTGTTTCTGATATGTCTTTTGTCTTTAGATGTAATCAATAGTCCATTATTTATGAGGTATTGGCAGGGCCTAACACTCATGCAACCTAAGGCACTAGTGAAGGGAGTGACAAGAACAATTATTATATGATGTTATAAAAACATGGATTATTTATCTTTTGATATTTGACCACCAATCTCGGATATCGGTTCACTATGTCCATCTTTCATACCACACTCTTA